>JAJTWQ010000004.1:14302500-14965988 GCA_029007595.1 Solanum commersonii
AAGGAAAACGGCAAAACTAAACTTTATAACCTTCATGAAAGATGTACGTACATCTCTAAAAGTTGCAATTAAACAAGAATCACTACAAAATATATTTTGTACAAAACGATATATTCAAAACACTACAGCTGATCATACAGGATTTCAATTTCCGAAATCTGGGCAGAACTTGCCCTATGTTGCGTCCCATATTTCATGTCCATAACAGTTAAATTAGAGTTTTACATAAACATAATAGTTGTAGGTATACAAGTTAGATTTCCAAATAATATTTATTCATTGTAAATGAAGTTCTAGTGAACAAGATATGGATAAATTACCAAACACTACCCAACTTAGAAACAGAGTTCATCACTTACATATGAAAGAAATGTCATAGCCTATCGATTTATATTCAACATAGATTTTCATTTTTCAAGAAGAGCACCTCTAAGTCTACCAAGTCAAGAGATGACATTCAACAATATAAGGCACTTCACATTCCATCATCTTCATTCATAAGTGTTAAGAGAGAACATGCTTTCAATCACAACACCCTTGCATTTACAACATAATTGCCTTTACTTTATTAGATTCTCATTCAACTCCTTCACATCACATTCACAACACAATATCATGGTAATACTCAATTATTCATATAATGCCTTTAAGGCCATGATCATAATACATTCAATAAGTAAACACATCCACCATAAGTAGATCACACATCAATCTATCACAATCCTAAATTAACTTTTCATTAACAATGAAGTTAGGTCAACTTTCCATTCTCCAAAGCCATAATCACCTTTACTAAATTCTACCACAATTTACCATAAGATAGGTGTAGATTACAATAGAAACCAATAAACCAATTCAGTCTAAACATAATTCAATAATCATCATGAAGATTAATTCACAAAATGCCCATTCAAGGCTATGAATGGTGCTCAGAAATACATCACGAAAATAAATACAGAGTGTAGTATTAGTACCAAAACAACACGTACCAAGAAGGCATCATAGGCCTACTTAGCTTGGAAAGTAAAGAAATAAGAGTACACAGGTCAAATGAACGAAAATCTAACATGAATACACACGAGTTAAGGAATGAGTGAAAGAGAAAAGCAAGTAGAGGATAGTATTCCCAAAACTCAGACTGTAGTTGTAGATTAGGTGTGTAGACCTTCAATGTATAACTATAACACTGATATACACATACAATAATCTACCAATATATGAACTGTAGAGGGAGACTACCATGTGAAGTCACCATCATTAGTCTACCGAGAATTCCTCCCAAAGGTTGAAAGATCATATCACTCCAAGGCCGAACCAAAATCCAATCCATATCGTCGAAAGACGCCGAAAATCACAACATAGAATCAATTAGTCCATTGTAGAAAAGGAATTATGGATGACAGGTCATCAGAGCTAAGTTACCTCCGAGATAAGGCTCATAATATCAAACCTAAGTGTGCTTAAACAGTCTACAAGGAGCTAAGTTCTCTGAAACAATCTCAGAGAATTCTAAGGTCTATCGACTTCCAAAATGTGAGTCTAAGGAAAACACATGCCAATTCCTAAGCTAAGGCCAATAACAAGCTTCCAAATATAATAAACAAGTATGAACGAAGGCCTGAAGGTAAGGCATGCTCATAAAGAAGGAATAAGATGCTTACACTAATGATATACACAAAAATAAAGTCGAAGACATGATTTCTAATAAGTAAGCATGATTCATCTACCAACCCATCACAATTTTAACTGATTAATAGGAATTAACATTCTCTAGCACATCTAAAGACCGAGAAGTTGTAGCTTACCTAAATGCAGACCACGCATGCTCCAAAATACAATTTGAGAGCTTTCCTCTTCTAAATGGGCTCGGATCGTTCTCGTGCAATGAAAAATATAATCATAACATCAATATGGACTTTCGATAACAAAAACATAATAATTGAAGGTAGACTAAAAATTGAGTCAAATCGAGAATGTGCGACCCGCACCAAGAATCCTGAAATTGAATTTGTCAAAAAGTCTCAATTGAGTTACTACATGTCCTAAAATGGGACACAATTCGGTGCCCATGAAGGTAGATGCAACAACATGCAATAAAATCACAATAATTCACCAAATCAAGAAGTTAGTAAATCCCTTTTTGAGGAAATTTACCTCAAATCGATGCTCTTCACATTTGCCTGACCACTCCAATATATAGGCATACACTAACCGAACCAAATGAAATAATAATCACCTAAAATAGAGGTGTAGAACTCCAAAAATCGTATTTAGACCTTAAGGTTCAACTATTCATTGTGATAGGTCTTTATTTAAAAGACCAATCAAACTACTCTTCATGTCGCGGAGATCAGAGGCGCGATCGTGACCCCAGCAAGGAAATACCTATGTGATGACAGAAGTCAAACCTCGCAATGGTAATGACAAAAGCCTGTCAACACCATAAAGGGACACACCACGATCGCGATAGCGAGGTGTAGGGACCTCCATGATCGCGGAGGGTCCCTCGTGACCATGCTGAAGAAGGCCACCTGCACCAAGCGAGATAATTGTCTTTTCAACATACTTGCATCTGTGCATCAGCATCAGCAAAACCACTAAGTTCTCAAAATCTCTGATGAGGTGCTGGTTATTCATTCAAAACCCCGTGCATGCAAATAAGATATGCCACCCCACAAAATTTGGTGTTCAGGACTCAACAAAGCTACCAACATTTACAACTGAGGTCGTCTAGATGAAAAGTGGGTCCCACACTAAAACTCTATGTTAAGACAAATTCCATAAAGAGGCTTGAGATCTGCACTAAAGGTCTTTCTAGACAAAACTTGACGTTTCGAAGCTAACAAAGTCGTTGGAATTGCATTATGTAGCTTAAAAAGGTAGCTTTTACGTCAAAAACAAAAAGTCAAACTTAAATGATTTTTAAGTCGAAAAATATAAAGAAAGGGGAGACCTACTTTTGTCTTTTGACATATTTTCAGTCATTTTAAACTTATTTTAAGTCATTTTTTATTCTACCAAACATTTTCTAACTTATTTTTTTTAAAAAAAATTATATTAGTCAAACAATTCCAAAAGTCAAAAAGTTACTTAACATTAGGTGTGATCAACTTTTAAGTCAATCAAAACATCTTCTGAGTTATTGCAATTGAGAGAGTAACTAGTTTAACCATAAAGATAATAATGATATGTTTTGTTAAAATAATAATCTATTGCCATTTGTCAACAAGCCAAGAATGGCTTCTACGTGTCTGGATATGGTGATAAATCCAAATTTTATTGCTTCTATTATGTGAATGAATACCAAAAGATGCAAACAGAAAAAAAATAATCAAGAAGAATAGAAATAAGGGGAAAAAAAGGAAATAACTTGCTTGAGTTTTATTTGCATATTTGAACCCTTATTTGTTGCTTTTGATTGCAGAGCTTTCTTGGAAATTTTTGCAACAACTGAGTTTCAAACCTTTTACAAGACAAACACCTTGCATTTCCCAAGTGGGCTTTTCCAAATTTAATCTTTTTTTTTAAAAAAAATTCTTTATATCCCTTTAAGGTGTTCCAGCATGATAAATCATAGCTTAGAAATGGGAGAATTAGGAAATTTTCTTTAGTACTAGTGTAGAATTTGATGAATGCTTTACAAATTAATTGGTTTTAGGAAATTTTCTTTAGTATCTAAATTGGTTGTCCCTTTAAATTTTATGGCTAAGAAATTACATGATATAATTTAGGGCTTCTGATGTTTCTTGATGTTAACACTTTTTTTTGGTGAAATGTAGGTTGAGATTTTCATTTATTTGGTGATATGAGTGTTGGTGAAATGTAGGTAAAAATAAATGTTGCAATGACTATGTGAACAACTAATTTGATTATATACCATTTATCACAATAACCGCTTCCTTTTCACCATTTAACGTGGGTATTAGTTGTACGTGTATTGTAGGAAAGGAATGGTTTATTGCTCGAGAAAAACAATAATTATACTAGCTCTATAGGATATAATGGAGTTCCTTTAACATAAATTTCTTCTGTTCTAAGTATTGCTGCCAGTTCAAAATTGAGCATGAAACTTTTATTTCATTCGGCTAATGCATTCTAAAAATGAAAAAAAGAGAACCTTGGACAAAAAGAGTAGATAAATAGTAAATTTTCACCTTATTACTACTATATAGAGAAGTCTAGGAGTAGACACTTGTTGGTCGACATGCCTACTTTTCGCCAAGGTCATTTATGTAATCTTTTATATTTTTTCGTTTTAATTTGTTTATCTTATTTTATTTCTTTCTGGATATTTGCAAATTACATATAAAAATATCTACAAATCACGATAATTAATAATTTAAAATATTTAAATATTAAAAGACATAAAAATTTGGTTGACTCTCAAAATTTTATCGATGCCATATAAACTGAGACAAAAGAAGTAATAAAGGTTATTTGAAAATGACGTAAAATGCCCTATAAATCTCAATGATTAACAAGTTGAAATATTTGAAAAACATATAAAAAAATTGGTTAATTTTTTAAATTCTATCTATGTCAAACCGGAATATAGGGAGTCATATGTATTATTTGAAAATTATGTAAAAAGTACTATAGATCAGTATAAATAACAAAATAAAATATTTAAAAGCCATACAAAGATTTGGACGATTCTCCAAATTCCAATTGTGTCTCTAAGTTGAGAATGAGAGAATAACATATATTGAGTCTGCACTGGCGCGAGTTTGCATATCTAGAATTTATTACATATGTTGATGCACTTTATGTTTCTTGCAAGTTACCATCTTGTCCACAAATACATGCAAAAGGGGAAGCAACGTGCACAAAGCATCCCACGTTAGCAAAGCTCGTGAAAGGGCGTCACCTTATAACAAAAGTGATGTAGACAACTTACCCTTTTTCAAGTATGTAACACCTCAGAACTAGAAATAGCTAAATTGAGATTCCTACAAGTTACCCTTCAACTATGTGTTTTGGGTACCTTTGGCACAAATTGAGTTAGTTGGCCCATGAGGTATCAAATCGAAGGTCGTTGAGTCCGCATTCTAAGTTCCGAGTTTGGATGAAGGTGATATGCCTGTCTAGTAAAGGAAATTCATCTGTTTTAAGGAGGGGTATTTTGGTCTATTTCTTACCCACTAGCCTAGTACACTTTTTCACTCTTCTAGGGGCCTAAACTAATTGGAATTAGGTTTAGTCATTTCAAAAGAGGGTAGGATTATTAGAGAGAAGTTCTAGAGGATAAAAAGAAGAATGTTTCAAGGAGTTCTTCCAAGCACTGATGATTGTTGCCAATAACTTAGTTCTTACGAGGTATGTGAGCTTTCATAGTGTTAGGTTTGTTTTCCCTCATGCCAATCATGTAATCTTGTAAACATAAATTATTATTTATTTAAGTTGATTATATAGTTCTTGAGTATTTCTTGAGTTTGATTAATAATGGAGATCTTTGCATTCTTGAGGGGAGGGTTTTGCGAATGAGTTGAGTCTCTTGGTAGATTTTTGTGTGGGTCTCATTCAAAATGTTCTTGGTTATGAAAATTCATGAATTTGAGCAATGGACTTGCAGTGGGTATGATTTGAAACGAGTTTGGGAGAGGAAGAAAAGATCGGGCAAAAATATGCGCCCAGGTCCGCATCGTGGAGATGCTTTAAAATTTCAGTTTCCAAATAGTCACCCCCTCTCCGCGTCGCGGAGAAGCTACAGAGTCCTCTGCCTTAAAAAGTTATATATTTTGCAACCAAATATACAAATCCTTCTACACATCGCGCCAGTGCTCATCAATTTGAGTCATCGCTCGTTTCTTATTATCAATTATCTAAGCCTCCATAAATTATTGAGAGATCCTATCTTCTAATCATAACTCTTAAATCTTCATTTCAAATTAAAGTATAGATTAATAGTAAAGTTTAAGAAACCTTTTTGAGTCATTTTGAGAAGTCTTTTTACAATTATTTATACCTTGTTTAAAGTCCTGAGTAAATGAGTGTGAGAATAAGGAGTGTTGAGTTTCATTCCTCAAAATGAGTATAATGGAACTAAGTATTTCTAGGTATAAACAGTTTTTACAGTTAAAGAGAGGAAAACCTTGATTCTAAACGAGTTCATGAGGATTTTGTGGGTATTATCTCTTTTGAGAGAACCCTTTGAGCAATTATCTCAAAATGAGGAGTAGTTCTATTTTTAAACATATCAGCATGAGTTATATATTATTGGGAATAGTATTGAGCACTGATATGGGGATGAGTTTAGACAACTCAAAATCCTCATAAACCATGTAGGCCAACATTGGTAAAGGATCATATTTTAAGATGTTTCCTTATTGATTTTATGTATAGCTTAGTGTATCAACTTAGTTGGGGATGTCCTATACTCTTGCAAGGTATAAGGCAGTTCTAGGAGTGCGGGTGAGACATTGTATAATCATGTACTTTGTAGTGATGATTGTCAATTAGAGAATCTCCTAAATACGAGTAAAGAGTTTTTATTGTATTTTTGTCCATTTTGAGTTCTTATCTACTGTTTACAAAAATTTATATATTCCATCTTATTACGATTGCTTTCATGTTGAGTTGAATATTCTTGGGTTGAGTTAAGTATTCTTGAGTTGAGTTGAGTTAAGATGAGGTGAGTATGTCTTCCTTTTTATCAGTTCAAGCTTATGTGATGTTTTAGTGTTCCCCTTATATGCTCGTACATTAATGTATTAATTTAATTTCTCCTGCATCTTTTCATGATGCAGATATATGTGTTCAATGTCATCAACAAAAGCTCTATTGATACCACTTGTAGTTCCAATAAGGTTTGATGAGCCTCCTTGCTTTCTGGAGGGTGTCACTTTATGGATATAGATTTATTAGGATGTCGTGGGTCTTGTCCCAACTTCCATCATGGTTTAGTATTTAGAGGCTTCATAGATAGTAGTTAATGATGAGTTTTTTTTTTTCATTTCCCTTGCTTATGTTTTAAACACTTTTAGTTGAAAACTTAGGCCCATTTGAGTATCTTTAATTTAAACTATTTTACCTATGAGACGTTATGAGTTTAGTTTGTATTTGGGCTTCTATATTGATGGGTAAGTCTTCCAGTGAGTAATAAGGCTGGCCAAGGGTTCTCTTGGGGCCAACAATGATTCTCAAGTGTCATCCACGACCAGGGTGTAGGCTTGGAGTGTGACAATCTTGGTCGTAGATCATAGAGTTCAAGAGTCCTAGGGTTTCTATAAAGTTCTGTCTGTAAGTCTTAGTTATCATTGTGAAGCTCGCCACATCTATAGGTAGGAGTCTATAGCATTTAGGAAACATTGCCTTCCTTCTTATTAATTCTTTCGTGTGATAGAGTCTAACTCTATAAAAGTTTCTTTATAATTGGGTCTTTATGCGTATCTTTTTAGATCATGCTTCCACAAAGAGTTGTTTGAGGTCATCCTACAAGGAGAAATATTGATCCACAAGACTAAGGGGTACCCAATGCACCAAAAGAGTAACCGCCTCAAGGAGAGGTCACTAATGCTAAGTTCTGGGATGCTATCCAAATGTTGAGTCAAGTTGTGGCCAATCAAGTTGGTAAAAAAAGAGTGGTTCTACAATATGTGACTAATACATCGTGGATCCTTGTGTTCTTGGGGATGAATCCCCTATAATTCACAGAGTAAAATGTCATGGAGGATCCGAAGAACTTTGTTGAAGAGCTACAGAAGGTGTTTGTGGTTATGCATCTAGTTGATGCTGAGCGAGTGGACTTAGCTTCTTACCAATTCAAGGGTGTTGCTAGGATTTGGTAAGACCATTGGAAGAAGAGAAGGGCTGAAGGGGCACCACTTGTGAGCTAGGATGTGTTTGAGAGTGCGTTTATGAAACGTTTGTTTCCCCACAAACTAAGAGAGGCAAAGGTGAGAGAATTTGTTAAACTTAAACAGAAGTCCATGAGTGTGCATTAGTAAAATCTCAAGTTCACTCACTTGTCCCATTATGCTCCGGAGATGGTTACAAATATGAGGATCATAATTAGTCTATTTGTGTTTGGATTGTCCCATTTGACAAGCAAAGAGGGTAAGAATATTATTTTGATAGAGAACACGGACATAGCAGGGCATATGGTAGATGTTCAATAGGTTCGGGAAGACAAGTTCAGAGGTAGAGAAGAGTTCTGCATCAAGAAGGCTAAGATGACAGTAATGAGTCAGGATAGCAGAATACTGGAAATGTGAACCTATCATCTTTTTAACAAAGGTTAATCGAACCTGCTCCATCATATGCTAGTGCACCTACACCAAAGAACCGAGGTGAGAAAGTTAGTTTTTAAGGGGAGCATCTATCACTTAGTACGAGTTAATGACACTAGCATTGAGACATATACTATTTAGTCAAGTTGTCAATGAGTTGCAAGAGTACTTTCCAGATGATCTTCACGGAGTCCCTCTTGAGAGAGAAATCAACTTTGGCATAGATATTCTTCCTAATACTCAACTTATCTCTATCTCACCATATAGAAAGGCTCCGGCTGAGTTGAAAGATCTTCTTGATAAAGGTTTTATTCGACCTCGTATCTCACCTTGTGGTGCTGTGGTCTTATTTGTGAAGAAGAAAAATAGTTCGCTTTGAATGTGTATTGACTACTGCCAGTTGAACCAGGCCACTATAAAGAATAATTATCCTATTTTGAGAATTGATGATCTATTTGATCAACTTCAAGGTGCCATTTGCTTTTCTAAGATAGACCTTAGATCTGACTATCATCAATTAAGAGTAATAGAAAGTGACATCCCGAAGACAGCATTCTGGACCTATTATGGTCATTATGAGTTCCATGTTATGTCTTTTGGCTTGACTAATGCTCATGCATTATTCATGGACCTTATGAACAAAGTGTTTAAGCCATATCTTGATATGTTTTTTATTGTTATTATTGATGACATCCTGATTTATTCAAGGCACAAGGGGGATCATGCTAATCATCTAAGAGTAGTTCTCCAAACACTTTGAGATAGAGAGTTGTATGCCAAATTTTCTTAATGTGAGTTTTGTCTTGAGTTTGTGGCGTTCTTAGGCCACACTATATAAGGATAAGGGATTCGAGTTGACACTCAAAAGATTGAAGCAGTGTAAAACTTGGCCAGACAAACATCTCCAACTAATATAAGGAGTTTCTTAGGATTGATTGGTTATTATAGGAGTCTAGTTGAGGGGTTTTCATCTATTTTGTCCACGTTGACAAAGTTGACTTAGAAGACAACAAAGTTACAATAGTCTGAAGCTTGTGAGAGAAGCATTCAGGAGTTGAAAACTCAGTTAACTACTGCTAGAATTGGCCAAAAATGTGCACAGACTTGCATGTTTGAGATTCTATTTGTTAGATTCCAATGAAGGTGGAATGGTTGTGATGATTGAGGCTGAATCATCACTAGTTTCTAAAGTGAAAGAGAAACAAGACCAAGACCCTGTTTTGCTTGATTTGAAGGCAAATGTTCATAAGGAGAAAGTGATGGATTTTGAACATGGGGAGATGGTGTGTTAAGGTATCAAGGTAGATTGTGTGTACCAAATGTGGATGAACTCCAAGAGAGGATCATGGGAAAAGCTTATAGTTCCACCTATTCAATCCATCCCTATTCCACAAAGATGTATTATGACCTGAGAGAAGTCTATTAGTTGAGTAGTATGAAGAGGTGTATTGCACAGTTCGTTGCTAAATGCCCGAATTGCCAACAAGTCAAGGTAGAGCACCAAAGACCAGTGGTATGACCCATAATATAGATCTTCTGAAATCGAAATGGGAGAAGATTAATATGGATTTCATTACTGGTTTTCCCCGATCCCGTAGGCATCATGATTCATTTTGGGTGATTATAGATCACTTCACTATATTAGCCTATTTCTTACCGGTAAAGACTACCTTTTCGGCTGAAGATTATGTCAGGTTGTATTTTCAAGAGATAGTCATACTTTACGGAGTTCCTATGTCTATCATTTCAGATATAGGTTCCTAATTCACAACACAATTTTGGATGTCTTTCCAAAAAGGTTTGGGTTTGAAGGTAAAATTGAGTACTGCTTTTTATCCTTAGAGTGATGGTCAAGCTAAGCGTACGATACATACCTTAGAGGATATGTTAAGGGCTTTTGTGATCAATTTCAAAGGTAATGGGGATGATCACTTACCTCTCATAGAGTTAGCATACAATAATAATCATCACTCTTAGTATCGAGATTGTTCCTTATGAGGGTCTTTATGGGTGAAGGTGTAGATCTCCTATTGGCTGGTTTGAGGTTGGTGACACAGAGTTGATAGGACCAGATCTGGTTCATCAAGCCATGGAGAAGTTGAATATTATTTAGGAAAGGTTAAAGCCAAAACAAAGTCGTCAGAAATCCTATACACATGTTAGGGGAAAAGACTTGGAGTCTGAGGTGGATGATTGGGATTACATAAAGGTTTCACCAATGAAGGGTGTTATGAGAATTGGCAAAAAAGGGAAACTCAGTACTGGTATATGGTCCTTACAGGATATCCAAGAAAATTGGCAGTGTATGAGTTGGAGCTACCACCGGAGTAAGCACTATTCCATCTGGTATTCCACATGTCCATGTTGAAGAAATGTATGGGCAATCCTTCACTCATTATTCCTATCAATTATATTGGCATTAAGAACAACTTATCTTATGAGGAGATACCCGTTCAATTCTTGATCATCACGTTGACAAGTTGAGAACCAATGAGGTTGCATCAGTCAATGTCTTATGGAGAAATCAGTTTGTTAAGGATGCTACTTGGGAGTTTGAGGAGGATATGAAGAAGAGATACCAACATCTCCTTTCTTTCACAGAAGTTCCAAACTAATGTACTAACTCTTTTTTTGGAACTCTTTAAGTTAACGTGCCCAGTTATGTGAATTTCTTGTGGTGTACTTGAGTTGGGGTTTTTAGATGCTTCCCATTTGCCTTCTGGACTTAGAGGGATATCATTCAAGGATTAATGTTCCCAAGAGGTAGATATTGTAATACCTTGGAATCAAAAATAGATAAATTGAGATTCGAACAAATTATTCTTTAATTGTGAGTTTTGGGTCAACTTCAATTGACTTGAAATTTCAGCACAGAATGAGTTAGGTAGCTCGAAGGTCATTGAGTCCCCTTTCCAATGCCTCCAAGTTAGCTAAATTCTAAGTTTAGATGAAGGATATATGCCTGTTTGAGTGCAGGCTATGTAGTTAAGAAAATTCATCATGTCACGCCCTAACCTTTCAATATGGGCGTGGCTACCACTCGAGAACCACGGTTGTCCCCAAGAGAACCCTTGGCATGGCTTATCTTTTAGCGGAAGACTTACTTATAAATAAGATGAACTCAAAAGCACAAATTTACTCAGTGTCTCAAAGAAATACTCAAAATAGTTTTGAAAAAATATTCAACTAGCCAAAGAGGTAGCTGAAGTGTTAACATAAACAATGGAAATGAAAAGACTCATGAATTACTACTGTTTATCTATCTATGAAGCCTCTAATACTATGATGGATGTTGGGACAAGACCCTGATCATCCTAAGAACTTAACTAACTGAAAATAAAGAAGGGATCCTCCGAAAGCAAGGAGGCTCACCAAACAACTTTGGAACTCAATTGTATCAACGAAGCGCTGGTTTATGATGCTGGTTAACTTTATCTCCATCATAAAAAGATGCAGGCCAAATAGCGTATGTACATTGAATGTACAAGCATGTAAGTGGAACACTGAACACATACGAAAAGCTCTTGTGATCAGTGAACACATCTAAATGAACACCATAAAGATAGTGAAGTTATATTTTAAAAGCAGACACTACGTTAGCCTACTCTAGATCATGGGTTGGGTAATTCATATTGTGAAGTAAACACTATCTAAAGGCATAAGCTGCAACCATGCAATTCTACATCAATACCCAACCCAATTAAACTTTGGACGCATCACAATACACAACAAAACATTGGGTACCTTTTGGTATGGTCAACACTGGGGCAGTAGTCAACCTAGTTTTCAATATCTGAAAGCTTTTCTCACAAGCTTCATACCATTGACACTTAACTATTTTCTGAGTCAACTTGGTCAACGGGGATGAAATAGATGAGAACCCATCGATGAACCTTCTATAATGACCATCCAATCCCAAGAAACTCCTAATATTAGTTGGAGACGTGGGTCTAGGCTAGCTCTGCCCTGCCTCAATCTTCCGAGTGTCAACTCAAATCCCAACACCATAAACAATATGGCCTAAGAATGCCAGAGACTTGATAAAAAATTTACACTTAGATAACTTAGCATACAACTCTCTATCCTTGAGAGTTAGAAGAACCACTCTGAGATGAGTAGCATGATCTTCCTTATTCCTCGAATAGATTAGAATGTCATCAATGAATACGATAACAAACATATCTAGATAAGGCTTAAACACGTCATTCATAAGATCCATGAAAGTTGCAGGAGCATTAGTCAAATTAAAGGACATGACTAGAAACTCATAATGACCATAACGGGTCCTGAATCCTGTCTTTGGAAAACTACATTCCCTTACTCTCAACTGATGATAGCCAGACCTGAGATCTATCTTAGAAAAACAAGTGCCACCCTGAAGTTCATTGAAGAGATCATAATTTCTCGAAAGAGGATACTTATTCCTGATAGTGACCTTGTTCAATTGATGGTAATATTTGCATATTCTATCTTTCTTCCTCACAAATAAGACCAGAGTTCTCCAAGGTGAGACACTTGGTCGAATAAAGCGTTTCTCAAGAAGGTCTTTCAACTTCTATTGTAACTCTTTTAACTCAGCTACAACCATTCTATATGGTGGAATAGATATAACATAAGTATCAGGAATAATATCTATACCAAAGTCTATTTCTGTCTCAAGAGGGACTCTGGAAAAACATCTGGAAATATCTCTGGAAACTCACTCACAACTGGAATTGACTTAATAGGTGGTGTCTCAACACTAGAGTTATTAACTCAGACTAAGTGATAGATACACCTCTTGGAAACTAAATTTCTTTCCTTAAGGTACGAAATAAAACAACCCTTAGGCACTGCAAAACTACTCCTCCACTCAATAACTGGTTCATTAGGAAACTAGAACTTAACTACTTAAGTTTTACAATCAACTAAGGCATAACAGGCATAAAGCCAGTCCATACCTGGAAAAACCTCAAAATCTACCATGTCATACTCGACTAAGTCAACCATTGTGATTGACAAAAATGGTACAATCACGATAAACTCTCTCAGTTAGAATAGACTCACAAACAAGTGTGGAAACATTGAAGGGCTCAAAAATTTGTTCGGGAATAATATCGAACCTCATAGATATGTATGGAGTCATAAACGATAGACTCAGACCTAGATCTAGCAAAGCATATACATCAAAATAAAAGACTTTGATCATACCAGTAACAATATTAGGTGAATTCTGTAGCTTTTGGCGACTGGTTATAGCATACAAACGGTTTGCTCCTCCGCATGTCCCTGCAGTAGCTTCTCTAGGTGCAACTCTATCTGGCGGAGCGACCAAAGAAGATTGGATTCTATTCCCCCATTACCATTTTCCTGCCTGTTCTTAAGGCACTCTCTCATGAAGTGAACATTCTGACCACACTTGAAACAACTTGTGGAGCCATCACGACACACTCCTGAGTTGTTCCTACCATACTTAGCACATGCAGGAGTCCCATTACCTCCTTCTTCCACACTACCTTGAGACTGTGCAAGTCTAGCTCTGAAATTTTGAGAATTTTGATTCATAAACTCACCTATGTTCCTTGGTACAGGTGCACTAGCAAATGATGGAGCTGGTTCATTTTTCTTATGTTCAAAGAATGACAGGTTTGCCTTATTCTTTCTGCTGCTTGGACTCATTACATGTTTTCTTATCTTGCTTGTTTCAGAACTCTACTCTATCCCTCATTTTATCTTCCTCAACCTGTTACACATGGATCATTATCCTTGCCATGTCTATGTCCCCTATCAACATCGCTGCCTACCCATTTTTCTTGATAGACGAGATAATAAAAACATAAATAAGCTTTCCTGCTCTTCATATCAACAACCATCTCGAAAGCATAGAGGGAAAATTGAGTGAACTTGAGGCTACACTCATGCACACTCATGGATTCCTGCTTAAGAGTGAGGAATTCTTGAACTATCGCCTCTCTGAGTTCATAGGAAAGAAACTCCCCATGCAGACCTCTTTGAACACAACCCAATTCACAATTGGTGAACCGTTACCTCTTCTATTTTTCCATTGATTGTACCATACTCTGGTCACACCCTTAAGTTGGTATGCAACTAATTCAACTCACTCAACATCAGCAACATGCATAACCTCAAAAACCTTTTGTATCTGTTCCATAATTTTTTTTGGATCCTCAGTGACAGTTGAACCAGTGAAGTCGGGAGGATTCATCCTTATGAACTCAGATTTTTAAGCCACATCCTAGTGATCCATTCTTTGCTGACCAGCTTGGTTGGCCACTATTTGACTCAACATCTGGATAGCATCCCAAAACTCAACATTATTGACCTCTCCTTGGGGTTGCACTTCTGGTGCATTGGGTACCCCTTAATCCTGAGGATCAGTATTCTTCCTAGTAGAATGACCTCGAACAACTCTTCGTGGAGGCATATCTGAAAGATACTCACAAGCCCAAATGAGAAAGAAACTTTATAGGGATGGACTCTATCGCACGAAAGATTATGAAAGAAGTGAGATAGTTCCTAAATGTCGCAACCTCCTAATAATGCATGTGGCACGCTTCACACCGATAACTAGGAATCTACAAACACGTCTTCATAGTTACCCTACAACTCTTGAACTCTTTGTTCTAATACTAAGTTTGTCACACCCCTAGCCTACACCCTGGGAGTGGCTGGTACTTAAGAACAAGATGAACTCAAAAGCACAAATTTACTCAATGTCTCAATGAAATACTTAGAATATTTTAGTAGCAAAACATTCAACTAGCCAAAAAGGCAACTCAAGTCTCAACATAAACAATTGAAATGAAAAGACTTATGAATTACTACTATTTATCTATATACGAAGTCTCTAATACTATGTGGGGTGTCAGGACAAGATCCTAGATCATCCTAACAGCTCAACTAACTGAAAATAAAGAAGGGATCATCCGAGGGCAAAGAGGCTCACCAAATAACTCTCGAACTCAATTGGATTAACAAAGCGCTGGTTGATGATGTTGGTTACTTGTATCTGCATCATAAAACAATGCAGGCTAAACTGGCGTCAGTACATTAAATGTACAAGCATGTAAGAGGAACACTGAACATAACCTGCAAACTTGAACCGATAAAACTGAAACATACTCACCTCAACTCTACTCAACTCAACCTCAACTCATGGATACTCAACTCAATGCAATATAAAAACAAAGATAAAAGTGGATTTTATATAAAACATTTAAAGTAGTAGATAACAACTCAATGTATTGGAAAATACAATATAACTTAGTTTGTATGTAAAAATACATAATAAACTCTGTTTAGGAGATTCTCTAACTGACAACCATCACTATGAGCTATGTGATGATACATCGTCTCACCCACGCTACCGGAATTGTCCTATACCTTGCCGGGCTAAAGAACTCCTCAACTATGTGCAACCACTAGTCTATCTTACAAGCAATCAAGAGTCATCTAAAAAGTATGACCCTTTCTACCCACGTTGTCTACATAGCTTATGGGGGGCTGTGAGTTGTTCGAACTGTCCCCCATATCGGTGCTCAATACTACTCCAAAACTATAGCGTAACTCATATGTAATTATTTTAAAAAAAATTTCCTCTTCCTCAACTTTGAAATTATTACTCAAAAGGTTTATCTTAAAAGAGATAGTCATCAAAACTCATGATGTCTTTTGGACATCAGTGTTTCCTCTTTTCTTAAATGTAAAAACATTTCTCTTGTGAATACTTAGTTCCCATATATTAATTTTTTTAAAAGAAATTGAAACTCAACTTTAATCTTCCTCAACTCAAGTACTCAAGCCTTAAAACAAGTTTAAAAGATTGTAAAAGACTTCTCAAAATAACTCGAACAACTCTTAAAGGCTTAACTCTTATGTCTACCTTGAATTTGACTTATGAATTCAAGGTTATGATTCATGTTATTAATGATCTCTCGATGTTTAGATGTAGTTTATATTAGTTAGAATCAATAGGGAGTGAAGGTGCACTTTAAAAGGACTTAGACAGAGAAAATAACAAAACAAATGTGGGGGCAGGCGACCCTAGCTCACTACTGGCATGGGGAACTAGCCCTTGAACTTCAAAGAGCTAATTCTAGTGCACTAGTGGTGTGCCACGCCTGACCTGTTGGTGCATCGGGGTGCGCCACGCCACCTGTCACGCCCCGAGCTACCCTCGAGACGCGGACACGGGACCTAGGACCACAAGTGATCCCAAGCTAACCCTGCTGGCATGATCATGAGCATACTGAAGATAATAAATTGATGCGAAAGCTAAATCATAAATAAACTGAAGAGATGGGGAAAGCCCTTATACTATAACTGAATATATCAAATCTGAGAGTTTAATACATAAGAAATATCAAACTCAAAATACTAAGCTGAATCTAACTATATGTGAAATAAGCCTCTAAACTAACTAGAAATGTTGGGACATGCCCCAGCTAGATCTAGCAAAATTGAAACTAAAGACTAAAAGCGATAAAGATAAACATGTCACTAGTCCTCGAAAAATAAGGACTCACCACTGATGCTGCTGAACTGAAGATCGAGAATTGATCTAAGCGTGATCTGGATTCTCAGAACCTGAACCTACATCACGAGAAGATGTAGCGCACGTATGCGTCAGTACTGGAAAGGTACTGAGCATGCAGGATAAAGAAAAGCTGAAATAACATATAGCTGAACAAAGCAATAAAGCAATGAAATAATCTGAACATGATATAGATACTGAATATTGAGCTAACTGATGCAATGACCAATTTATAACATGCTGAGACTGAATACTGAATATACTGATAAATGGTCAATGCAATAGAGTCTGACTGAACTGTAGGAGCTACTAATAACCGACATAAAACCACATGAGCTAAATGTGGAGTCCGATGTATACGCCCCATCGAGAGGACCCAATATACCCTGCCAGAGGTATAAAGGCATGCTGGCGTGATCACTCTGAAATATCTGTCCTAGCATGTGTAATTCAAGAACTGATGAAATACATAGCTAGGGTTCTGAAATTCATGCGATAAACTGAGAAATAACATGATAATCTGATTTGGAACATTTTAAATAACTAATTCATAATGATCTGTTGTAATTCTAGAAACCCTAGGTTTGTTCATAATCATGGAATCAAGAATCTGACTGAATTTTAGGGACCTAATGGGCGAAAGGAACCCACTAGTGAAATCCCGCATACCTGGTGATGAATTCCACGGAGAAATCTTTCGATTTCGGGGCTAGAACTGAAGGAACGTTGCTGCGTTCTTGAACTAGGGTTCTTGACCTCTTTTCTCCTCTCTTGCTTCTAATTTTCTAAGTTTGATTAATGATTTTGACTAAGGTATTCTAGTTATGTTTCTAGGATTAAACTGATTAAAACCTCATGATTTAGGGTCTAAATGACGTAGCTAAGGGGTTAAACAAAATAGGAAAAGACCAAAAGACCCCTGAATTAAGGGCTGTCAGAGTGATCGACGGAGTGGACTGACGGGCCGTCATTCAATCGACGGTGCGTAGATCGGGTCCATCGATCGACTCTGCCCGACAGGGCTTTACTAAAATTAGCATAACTTTTTACTCGGAGGTCAGATTTTAGCAAACTTGGTGGCGTTGGAAAGATAATTCAATTATCTATCATATCATATGTAATGGGACACACAATTATTTTTGTGCTATAAGTTATGACCATCTGAAGTTGACCCATCATTATTTTCAGCTAACTGGCTGTTGATCCCTCATCTACGGTTAGACGTACGGACCGTGGATCAAATGACGTTCTGTGCTGGTAGATCGTAGTTCATGTTAGAGGCTGGGTAAGGAGGTCTTGATCCACGGACACAGACCACGGACCGTGGTCTGATCTACGGACCGTGGGTCTGTCCGTGAGTCGAGACTTGGCCAATTTTTTTGAGCTTGGCTGGGGAGGGTTGCAATGGTGAACCACGGACCACCAGCACGGGCCGTGGTCTGACCTACGGTCCGTGGATGGCAACCATGGGTTGCACCTGTAACTTTTCAAAATCTGCATTTTGGTCTGTTTTCGGATACGGGGTGTTACATTATCTCCCCCTTGGGACCATTCATCCTCGAATGAAGACTAAACTAGCTGAAATAGAGGGAGAGGGCTGCAATCCCTACCACTAAATACTAAGAACTGAATTTCTGACTGAACTTGAGTTCCAAGTTCAAGCAAATACACTGAAAGTGCAAGTACAAACTGAAGGAACATGATTATAAGACTGAGATTACGCATGAATGACTGAAAAACTGAAGAGGAACTATTACCTCAAGTTGGAATGGAGTCAGAAGGAAAGAGGTGAGGATACTTGGACTTCATGGCTGCTTCTGCTTCCCAAGTAGCTCCCTCTATTGACTGACTCTTCCACAAAACTTTGACTGAAGCGACTTCTTTATTTCTCAACCTTCTAACTTGACGATCGAGAATCTCAACTAGTACATCCTCATAAGCAAGGCTGTCTTTTATAGCCATCGTCTCTAATGGCACTATGGATGCCGGATCACCCACACACTTCTTCAAAAGAGAAATGTGAATGACTGGATGCACTGCTGCTAAATCTGCTTGCAACTTTAACTCATAAGCCACTTTACCAATCCATTTCAAGATCCGATAAGGGCCTACATATCTTGGACTAAGCTTCCCTTTCTTGCCAAACCTCATCCCCCCCTTCATGGGCGACACTTTCAGGACTGGAATGGTAACTATTGTTGTAGGCGAACTCAATAAGAGGAAGGTGATCATCCCAACTACCCTTGAAGTCGATCACACAAGCACTCAACATGTCTTCTAAGGTCTGAATGGTACGCTCTGCCTGACCATCTGTCTGTGGATGAAATGTTGTGCTAAGGTTAACTTGAGTACCTAGACCTTTCTGAAATGACTTCCAGAAATGAGAGGTAAATTGAGGACCTCTATCTGAGATGATAGACAAAGGAACCCCATGCAACCTCACAATCTCATTAATGTAACACTTGGCGTAATCTTCCGCCGAATCTGTAGTCTTGACCGCCGAAAAGCGAGAAGACTTAGTAACCCTATCAACAATCACCCAAATGGAGTCATGTTGTCTGCGAGTACGAGGTAAACCTGTGATGAAGTCCATGTTGATCACTTCCCACTTCCAAGTAGGAATGCCAATCTCTTGAGTCATACCTCCTGGTTTTTGATGTTCTACCTTGACTTGCTGGCAATTGGGGCACTTAGCCACAAAATCTGCTATATCTCTTTTCATACCATTCCACCAGTAGACTTCCTGCAGATCACAGTACATCTTAGTGGCGCCTGGATAAATAGAATATCTAGAATTATGGGCTTCTGCGAGAATATGCTGTCTCAATTCACCCACATCAGGAACATACAATCTACCTTGATAGCGAAGTACACCATCTCCCCCTTGGGAGAAAACCTCCACTCTCTGATTGTGGACTGCACCCTTAAGTTCGAGCAAGATTGGATCACTATCTTGCTTTTCCTTAACCTCTATTACCAAAGAAGATTCTGCCCCATTCTGAACTGTTACACCACCATCTGATATGCTTATAAGACGAACTCCTAGGCGAGCAAGTCTGTGAACATCCTTTGCTAGCTCTTTTCTTTCTTCCTCAACATGTGCTACACTACCCATGGATAATCTGCTAAGGGCATCTGCTACTACATTCGCCTTACCCGGATGGTAATGCACGCTCATATCATAATCTTTGAGGAACTCAAGCCACCTTCTCTGGCGAAGATTCAACTCTTTCTGGGTGAACACATACTGAAGGCTCTTATGGTCTGTGAACACATCTACGTGAACACCGTACAAGTAATGTCTCCAAATCTTAAGTGCAAACAACACTGCTGCTAGCTCGAGGTCATGAGTTGGGTAGTTCTTCTCATGTACCTTAAGTTGTCTAGAAGCATAAGCTATAACCTTATCTTGCTACATCAACACACAACCTAGGCCGACTCTGGATGCATCACAATAGATCACATAACCATCTGAACCCTCAGGTAGAGTCAAGACAGGAGCTGTAGTCAACCCAGTTTTCAATTCTGCGAAGCTTTTCTTACAATCATCTGACCACTGAAACTTAACCTTTTTCTGAGTCAACTTAGTCAATGGAGAGGCTATGCATGAAAATTCTTCCACAAACCGTCTATAATAACCTGCTAGACCCAAGAAACTTTTGATATCTGTAGCAGAGGTAGGTCTGGGCCATTGTTTCACTGCTTCTATCTTCTGGAAATCTACTCGAATTCCTTCGCTAGACACAATATGCCCAAGGAAAGCAACTGATTGTAACCAAAACTCGCACTTGTTAAATTTTGCAAATAATTGATGATCTTTGAGAGTTTGCAGAACAACTCTCAAATGACTCGCATGAAAGACGATAACGAACAAGTCCAAGTACTACTTGAACACTCTGTTCATCAAATCCATGAAAGCTGCAAGAGCATTGGTTAGTCCAAATGATATGACTACAAATTCATAATGACTATACCGAGTTCTGAAGGATATCTTCGGAATGTCACTATCTCTGACTCTGAGCTGATGATAACCTGATCGGAGGTCTATCTTTGAGAAATGACTAGCACCCTGAAGTTGGTCAAACAAGTCATCAATCCTGGGGATAGGATACTTATTTTTGATTGTGACTTTGTTCAACTACCTATAGTCAATACACATTCTGAGAGAACCATCTTTCTTCTTCACGAACAACACTGGTGCACCCCATGGCAAAATACTGGGTCTGATGAAGCCCTTATCTAGAAGGTCCTTCAACTGTTCTTTCAATTCCTAAATCTCTATTGGAGCCATTCTGTAAGGAGGAATAGAAATAGGTTGGGTATCTGGAAGGAGATCAATTCCAAAGTCTATTTCCCTTTTGGGAGGAATGCCAGGAAGATCTTCTGGGAACACTTCTGGAAACTCATTGACTACAGGAACTGACTCAAGAGTTGGGGATTCAGAACTAAAATCCTTAACCCGAACTAGATGATACAGATAACCCTTAGAGATCATTTTTCTGGCCTTAAGGTAAGAAATGAATCAACCCATAGGCGCTAAGCTACTACCCTTCCATTCTAGGATTTGTTCGTTTGGAAACTGAAAACGAACAATCCTAGTTCTACAATCGACGGAGGCATAACAGGAATGTAACCAATCCATGCCTAAAATGACATTGAAGTCTACCATTTCTAAGTCTACAAGATTTGCTGAGGTGACTTTCTGAGAGACTATGATAGGGCAATTTCTGTATACCCGTCTAGCTATAACTGGGTCACCGACTAGAGTAGAGACTGAAAAGGGTTCTGAAAGAGTTTCTGGGCTAATACTGAATTGGACTGCTATATAAGGAGTTGCAAATGACAAAGTAGCCCCTGGATCTAATAAAGCATAAACATCAATATCAAAGACTCGTAATGTACCAGTGACTACATCAGGAGAATCTTCCTGATCTTGACGAGCCTGAAGAGCATAGAGCCTGTTTTGGCGCTGTCCGCCATCAGTACCAGAAGAATTACCTTGCTAAGTCGGGCGACCTGCTGGTGCTGCTGAAGATGTAGACTGAGCTCTACCATTATTTCCTCCTTGACCTTGTCTTGAAGGACAATCCTTCAATCTATGACTAGACTGACCACACCCAAAGCATCCTTCCTTACCTGCAAGGCACTCACCCGGATGGTTCTTACTACACTTCGGGCAAGTTGTGTAGGTTTTGGTGCTTGAAACACGGGACCTAGGACCACAGGTGATCCCAAGCTAACCCTGCTGGCATGATCATGAGCATACTAAAGATAATAAACTAATGCGAAAGCTAAATCATAAATAAACTGAAGAGATGGGGAAAGCCCTTATACTATAACTGAATATATCAAATCTGAGAGTTTAATACATAAGAAATATCAAACTCAAAATACTAAGCTGAATCTAACTATGTCTGAAATAAGCCTCTAAACTAACTAAAAATGTTGGGACATGCCCCAACTAGATCTAGCAAAACTGAAACTAAAGACTAAAAGCGATAAAGATAAACATGTCACTAGTCCTCGAAAAATAAGGACTCACCACTGATGCTGTTGAACTGAAGATCGGGAATCGATCTAAGCGTGATCTGGATTTTGAGAACCTGAACCTACATCATAAGAAGATGTAGCGCACGTATGCGTCAGTACTGGAAAGGTACTGAGCATGCAGGATAAAGTAAAGCTGAAATAACATATAGCTGAACAAAGCAATAAAGCAATGAAATAATCTGAACATGATATAGATACTGAATATTGAGCTAAGCGATGCAATGACCAATTTATAACATGCCGAGACCGAATACCGAATATACCGATAAATGGTCGATGCAATAGAGTCTCGACTCGAACTGTGGGAGCTACTAATAACCGACATAAAACCACATGAGCTAAATGTGGAGTCCGATGTATACGCCCCATCGAGAGGACCCAATATACCCTGCCAGAGGTATAAAGGCATGCTGGCGTGATCACTAAACTGATGTTGCCCACAGAGGGGACTTACACCTACATGGCTCGTAGTTCTGGGACTATATGGGTACGCTGAACCCTAGTCCAACTCGGCATTATGCCACTCCTAATAGATTAAGTGATTAACACATTATGACTAAATTTCTGTAAATACTGGATATCTCAAAACTGAACATGCAAACTAAGAATGCAACAATTAATCTGATAATGATGCATTCATAAACTGAGGCATGTAACCTGGTGATGAATTCCATAGAGAAATCTTTTGATTTCGGGGCTGGAAGTGAAGGAACCTTGCTGCATTCTTGACCTCTTTTCTCCTCTCTTGCTTCTAATTTTCTAAGTTTGATTAATGATTTTGACTAAGGTAAGTTCTAGTTATGTTTCTAGGATTAAACTGATTAAAACCTCATGATTTAGGGTCTAAACGACGTAGCTAAGGGGTTAAACAAAATAGGAAAAGACCAAAATTAAACTGTCGGAATGATCGACGGAGTGGACTGACGGGCCGTCATTCAATCGACGGTGCGTAGATCGGGTCCATCGATCGACTCTGCCCGACAGGGCTTCACTAAAATGAGCATAACTTTTTACTCGGAGGTCGGATTTTAGCAAACTCAGTGGTGTTGGAAAGATAATTCAATTATCTATCATATAATAGGTAATGGGACACACAATTCTTTTTGTGCTAAAAGTTATGAGCATCTAAAGTTGACCTATCATAATTTTTAGCTAACTGGCTGTTGATCCCTCATCTACGGTCAGACCTACAGACCGTGGATCAAATGACGGTCCGTGCTGGCTGACCGTAGTTCATTTCAGAGGCTGGGTAAGGAGGTCTTGATCCACGGACATAGACCACGGACCGTGATCTGATCTACGGACCGTGGGTCTATCCGTGAGTCGAGACTTGGCCAATTTTTCTGAGCTTGGCTGGGGAGGGTTGCAGTGGTGAACAACGGACCACCAGCATGGGTCGTGGTCTGACCTACGGTCCATGGATGGCAACCGTGGGTTTCACCTGCAACTTTTCAAAATCTGCATTTTGGTCTGTTTTCGGATACGGGGTGTTACACCACCCCTCTCCCAGATCATCCTGACAAATTTGCTTTCTCATTTTCTGACCCTAATTCACCTAGAATCGAATGGTTTCTTCCCCACTCACTTAGATTAGAATATCCAACATAAGTACAGAATAATCTACTCAAAACAATCCTCAAATCAGTAACTTTTATCTCAAGAAGTCATCAAAATCCCAACAATCAAGATTACAAATGGAATTTCAAGAAAACTCATGAAGAACTCAAATTCTTCAACTTTAAGAACGAATTTGCATTTAAAATAGCATGAGTGGCATGTGGGTGAATGAACCCAACACTATGAGAACTCACATACCTCTCAAGGATCAAACCCTTAGCGAAATAACCTTCGATCCGCAAGAAATTTTGATGAAAGCCTTGAATAATCCCTTCTTTATCCTTTTTTCTTTCTTGAACTCTTTCTGAAGCTCTAAGCGTAATTTAGGATTTGTCAAACTGACCCAAATCACATTTTACCTCATAATATTACTAAAAACTTTTTCATATGATTGGCTAAACAAGCATATCTCCCTTATATAAGCTCTAAATTTATCAAACTCAGTAGAGTTAGAAAGAGGATTCCATGAAATTTCATTTGATATCTTATGGGCCACCTAACTCATCCTGTACTAAAAGTTGCGGCCATTTGAAGTTGACCCAAAACTCACAACTTAAGCATAACTTGTAAAATTTCAAATTTGGTTCTTTTCAAATTAGTTCATTCAAAATTTATCTCTTTCTAAGGCGGTATATTACATATCCATTTTAAGGAGGGTTATTTTGGTCTTTCCTTACCCCACTTGCCTAATACATTTCTTCACTCTATTAGGGGTCTAAACTGATTGGAATCTGTTTTAGTAATTCCAAAAGAGCATAGGGTTTTTAGGGTCATTGAAAACATTATAGGTTATGAAAATTCGTGAATTTGAGCAAGGGAATTGCAATGGGTATGATTTCAAACGAGTTTGGGAGAGGAAAAAATCAGACAAAAATATGAGCCCAAGTCTGCGTCGTAGAGACGGTTTACAATATTAGTTTCGAGATAGTTACTTCCTCCGCATTGCGGAGACGATACAGAATCTTGTGCCTAAAAATTTTATTTTGCGACAAGAAATAAAAATCCTTCTCCACGTCTATCACGACCCAAGGGTAACCTGTAGATGTAACAAGGCACATAATACCCCGAAAGGCACCATGTTAGCCACTTAGCATATCATAACATAAAGAAGTAGAAAAATAAGAGTAAAACACATTTCAAGTCTTAAAAGATTTTCATAGAAGCAAAGTAGAAGTCTAGACTTGTCTCAGTTGGCCATCTATTACAATCCTTGAATCAAATAGGGTCACAACCTTTACATCATAATCCAAAAGTCAACTACAAGAAAAAGGAACTACAAAGATAACATCCATCCTCGAACCATGAGGACTCACCACAAGCAAGGAGAAATGAGCAAATCCAAGCTCTAAGTACATTGGGGACTACCTAGAGAACCGTACCCTACACTTGGGAAAAATGTAGGAAAATATGTGTTCATACAAAAATGCACCAAGTATGATAGTCATGTATAAAATCCTTGAAAACATGCAAAAAGGGATATTTCAGTTGAATGCATGCAATTTACTAAGCTAAAGCATATTTTGAAGATAATGGAAAAGCATAAGTCATAAGCATATTCATTACATAAATCATCACATCATAAGAGAACCATACCATAAGTACCCTAAACACATACTTGTGCAATAAATGAATAAGATCCCATAATGGAACCCATGCTAGGTAAAGCTCCTTGAGTATCCATAGTTGATAATTCATATTCTTATCATATTAGGAATAAGCCTTAACCGACATAGACCATGTGAGCTTACCATGCAATCCGGTGTTACCCACAACAAAAAAAGGGTGTCCTACTTGACTAATGTAGAACCATACTCTTAGCTTTTAGGTGGATCCAGTAGCTAAATAACCTATGGGTGAACATAGTTTATGGGATAAGTAGATTGCTACTAGAAACCCGCCTTTTCCTAATAGGGGAGATTCCATCTCAAGAGATACTTTCTAGAAACCCGTCCTTTATAGCGGGAGGGCTCCGATCTCATATTCAATATCCACTCGGTGCTTAGCATAATTCCTATGGAGTACATATTATGTCTTGACTTAACTTCATATTTATGAAAGAATGCCTTGAAACTCAATCCAGCATAATTTATAAGATAGCTCATAGATTCAATAGGTTAAAATAGCCTTTCAACCTTAGAATAATCATATTAGTGAGAAAACCTTTCACATTATGTTTATTGTGTGTTTATGATAATAGCCTTTCAATCAACACAACAACATCATCATAATCATGGACACTTATCTCTCAAAGGATTCTTAAAGAACATACATACACCTCATAATCATACAAAATTCTCATACTTTTCCCTTCAAGGACCATAGGTTATATTAAATCAACACATCTAGAATTACTACATTATACAGGGATAATAACATATTTCAATTACCATAAGCATAATCTTATAATACTCTTCTTTCTAAAATTCACACACATCACAAGGTCATAAAATGGGAATATGGGGATTTCATGGATTCTTGGGATATTTCACCATAAAACCATAATAAAACATCAATTAAATCATAATATAAAGTAATTAAATCAAAAGAATTGTTTTTTGAAGGAATCCATAACTTGAAGTAAAACCCTAGCTTTTTGGGGAATTTCTATCTTTGAAATTGAGTTTTGAAGGGACTCCATGGATGAAGGACTACCAAACCTTAGCTATGAATCTCCAAAGAATTTTGTAGAAAATCTTGCTCCTTAAAACCCTAGCTTTAACTTTTTTCTTCTTCTTCCTTGGAGTTCTAGAGAGAGAGTTTTGGGGAAAAGATGGTTTTGATTGGGGATTTTGGAATTATGAGGAAGATGACTTAATTTGGGGCTCTTAAAACATTATATAGTTAGTCTAAGTTAGGTGGTGAAGCTTGTACAGTGGGTTGCCAAGTGGAGGAGATTTTAGGAAATTTCAGCCGTGGGAGTTATTGGGTGGGGTCGTTTTGCCTAGTCCTAAAACCTCTATATAAGATATTTTAAGCTTTTAACCACCCATTTCAGTCAGTTCATCACAAGACCTAAATTAAATCCCCAAAATAGTCTTCTCTCAAATATTTCTCTCTCTCGAAAACCCAAGACTTGAAAAAGAAGATAGAGCTTGAAGCTAGGGTCAAGAAAAATAATCCATTGTTGGAAGCTTGTGTAAGATATTTGAATCAATGTATCTTTGCTTACTCATCTATGGGTTCTTCCACCGATAGAGCCCCTTAGATTTCCCTGAATTGTAAAAAAAAACCCAATCTAAGCTAGGGTTTCTTCATAGGTTGTGGGTAATGATGGGTATGATTCCAATTGAGTGGATAAACCCAATTATGCTTTATTTAGCATTTAATTGTGATTATATGATGAATTTAAGTGATTTCCATGGTTACCCTAGTCTAATTGAAGAAGTTGAATTATGTGAGTTATTGCCATGAAGGGTAAAATTAAAGGTTTATAAGTAATCTTCTAAAATCAATGTCATGTGCAGTAATTGTTCAAGTTAGGAACATACAAACATGAATTGAACTAGACTTTATTGAATATGAAGGATCATGACTAGTAAAGTTGAAATTTGACCTTTATGATGAATTATTACTACAATCATCTACTAATGAATAATGTGATTAGAATTCCTTGAAATCTAGGTATAATGATGATAGAAAGAGGTAAAAGCTTGAGAATAAGGGTTGTAATAATCAATGTTAGGGCTTTAAGAGTAAAGCTAATAGGATGTGATCTTGTTGTGTATTGTTGAAAGTCCATTCTCACCTACAAACTTAGGCATAGATATTGGTGATCTCGGGATCGAAGAGCATATAAGTTGCTTTTCTTTTGGGGATTGGAGTTTGAACCTCTTGGAGGAGCTTGCTTTCCTTCTTTCCCCTTGGCCGAAAGTGTTGGGAAATTCCTCAATTGATGACCACTCTTACCACATCCAAAACAAACACCCGTGCCGGCTAGGCACTTCCCATCATGTTTTTTCCCACATTTTGCACAATCTAGCCTATTTACATAAGAGTCACCCCCATTATCTCCTTGAGGTTTAGGGTTATATACCTTATCCTTGTTGACCCTTGGGGAAGCATTAGAGGAACCTTGGGTGGAAAACCTTTCTTTGAGCTCTTGTTGACCTTGTCTATCGAACCTAGCATTGGAGAAATTCCAATCACCAGTTCTAGCTCTATTTACCTGTCTATTCTTTTCCTTGAGTTTCTTTTCTTCCATTTGTTGGCATGAACCATGAGATTTGAAATATCCATACTTGGGATAAGCATTGCCGAATGAAAATCTTTAACTACCATGTCGGACACTCCCATCAAAATTTATTCATCTTAGCCCTTGAATCTACCACCACAGTTGGAGCATACTTAGATAATTGGGTGAACTTGAGAGCATACTACTTCACACTCATACCTCCTTGACGAAGGTTAATGAACTCTTGCATCTTTCCTTCCCTCAACTCTAAGGGAATGAATGTATCAAGTAATGCCGATTTAAATGATTCCCATTTTACCGGGCCCGCTCCTACGGGTCTTTCACCCTTCCACTGTTCACACAAAATTTGAGCCATATCTTTCAATTGGTAGGCGGCTAACTCCGCCTTCTCTTGTGGAAACACTCATGTAATGTCAAGCCCTTTATAAACCTCATCAATAAACCTTTGGGGATACTCTTTCACTTTGGAGCCATGAAATTTGAAAGGGTTCAATCTAGAAAAATCCCTAACCCTTGAAGGGGCCGAATTCACATTAGGGTTCACATGTGTCCCAACATCTCTATTTGCCTGAGCCGTTACCGCTTGGGCTTGAGTAGTCAAAGCTTGAGCTTAAGTCGTCATAGCTTGGGCCAATATTTAAAAAGCTGACCTAACCTCCACGCGCGACATAGTAGAAGGATTAATCGGAGCTTGATTAGCTTGAGGAGCATCTTCTTCATGCACTTTGTCACCCTCCATTCTTCCTGCGTTAGCCCTTCGTGTATTCATTTCCTGAAGACACAACAGAAGGATTAGGAGAGGGACTTTATAGAGTTAAACTCTAAGGCACAATTTAAGAGGAATGAGAGAAGTATAATTCTGAAACTTCTTATGGCCTCTCATTCATAAATGTAGCTCACTTCACACTAATGAACAAGACTCTACTAGACGTGGCTTATGAGACATCAGCCTAGAATTATTCTAAACCTTGTGTTCTAATTAACAAGTTTGTCACGACCCAAACAAGACACATAATACTCCGAAGGGCACCATGTAAACCACTTAGCATATCATAACATAAAGAAGTAGAACAATACGAGTAAAACACATTCCAAGCATTAAAAGGTTTTCATAAAAGTGAAGTCAAAGTCTAGACTTGTCTCAACTAGCCATCTATTACAATCCTTGAATCAAATAGGGTCACAACCCTTACCACATAGTCTGAAATTCAAATACAAGAAAAATGAACTACAAAGACAACATCCGCCCTCGAACCATGAGGACTCACCATAATCAAGGAGAAATGAACAAATCCAAGCTCTAGCCACAATGGGGACCACCTTGAGAACCAAACCCTACACTTGGGGAAAATGCAAGAAAAATATGGGTTGGTACTAAAGTGCATTAAGTATGATAGTCATGCATAAATCCTTGAAAATATGCATAAAGGGACATTTTAGTTGAATGCACAATTTACTAAGTTAAAGCATCATTTTGAAGATAATGGAAAAACATAAGTCATAAGCATATAAATTACATAAATCATCACATCATAAGAGAACCATACCATAAGTACCTCTCACTACCTCCTAGATGTGACACGACGTACAAGACTACGAAAATTCTTGTACAAGCCTCTTAGAATATCATAACATAGGATAATAGTAAATGGTGCGGAAATTTTTATAACATTTTTCATAC
Source organism: Solanum commersonii (assembly GCA_029007595.1). Taxonomy (NCBI): domain Eukaryota; kingdom Viridiplantae; phylum Streptophyta; class Magnoliopsida; order Solanales; family Solanaceae; genus Solanum; species Solanum commersonii. Next base: position 14,332,302 of record JAJTWQ010000004.1, read on the forward strand.
AATGCAATCAAAGATTCATAAAACAAAGTAGAAGTTTACTACACTTGTCTCAAACCATCTAATAAATGAAAGTCTTAGGGACACAACCCGTAAAAACTTCTAACATAAAATAAAGTCATAAAAGATAAAGGATGATCAACTCCTCGATGCTATGAGGACTCACAAAATCTTATTTTCTTGATCTACAATGAACCTAGCCATGAGAATGGAAGCCAATATCGCCGAAGCCTACATTTGATAAGAATGTAGGCAAAAGTATGCGGTAGTACAATAATGTACTAAATATGATGGCTAGCATAAATCATCAACATGAGCACATAATGAGCATTAGTCAACATAAAACATGAACCCTAATCATAAGGGACAATTACATAAGTGATCAGCATAAAAGATATCATCATAAAATATAGAATATAAGCATAGGAAATAATAACATGGTCATAGGAACAATCAATACATCTAGTTCAACATGACATAGAAGGAACACTTCATGAGCCACCTCAAGACTAGCTTATGCAATGCATGGATAAGAACCCATAATCCCACCCATGCTAAGCAAGTCACTTTAGGTCCTCTTTAACCTTTATTACATTTTGATATCATCCTTAGCTTATTTCTCAAAGACAAGGGAACGTTCATCATTAGTCAAACATATCAAGGAAAGAAAATTATAGCAACAATCCAAGTTAAGTATACATCATAAGCATAAGTCATAAGCCTATTCACATAGATCATCATAACATAAAAGTAACATACTACAACTACCCTCAACGAATACTTCTGCATTGCATGAATAAGATCACATACTCTCACCCATACTAAGTAAAGCTTCTTGAGTAATCATAGTTCATAATTCAAATTCTTGTCATAGCGGGAATAAGCCTTAATAGACAGAGACCATGTGAGCTTAGCATGGAATCCAGTGTTACTCACACCGAAAAGGGTTGTCCTACTTATCTAATGTAAGATCATAATATTATTGGGTTTTAGGTGGATCCAATACGTAATTAACCTACATAGGCACATAGTTTATGGGATAAGAGGATTAATACTAGAACCTTGACCTTTCTAGCGGGGGAGCTTCACTCCCAAGGAGATACTTTCTAGAAACCCACCCTTTTTAGAGGGGGAGCTTTGATCGCATGAGATACTTTCTAGAAACGCGCCCTTTCTAACGAGGAAGCTTCGACCTCATATTCAATATCCACTCGGTGCTAAGCATAATTCCCACAGGTTACATATGAAGTCTTAACTTAAGTTCATATTCATGGAGGAATTCCATGACACTCAATCCAACATGATTCATAGGATATCTGATGGATTCAATAAGTAAGAATATCCTTTCACCTTTAGAATGATCATATTTGTGAGAAAATCCTTCACATCATATCATATTCATACATAAGCGTCTACATGAGGATAATCATCCAACAACACAACAACTAGATCATAATCATATTCATTTTATTCTTAAAGTGTTCTTAAAGCATATATATAAACCTCATAATTATGCATAATTCACATAATTTTCTCTTAAAGGACCATATATCATATTCAATAAACATATCTAGAATTACTACATTAGAAATGGATGACAACATAATTCAATTAGTTCAATTACTACATTCATAATCTCATATACTCATAATAGAAGTCATGTTGGTGAAGTCTCTCCACAATACTACCATATACAATTCAACATACATAATAGATTTATTCTTAGTGCCTTAGCATTCCTAGTTCATTCATATTAGCTTTTACCCTCAAAGCCCTAGAACTCAATTTCATACCACAAGCTTTACTCTCAAGCAACACCTTACATTATCATCATATATTCATAATTCTCAAGATAATCTAACCACATGTTTCATTCCTAACTAATTATGGTTATATATCATCATGTAACGATAATCTCAACACTACTTACTCATGATCCATCATATGAGCCCTAATATAATCAATTCATATCAACAATCTTTACTTTTAAAGATTTCATAGCTAGGTGTTCTAATCTCAAGTAATCCATAAAGAAATTCATCAATCATAGAAGGTCACATCTAACCCTTAATTTCCTCTTTCATGGCATAACACCAAACTATATCATTTTCACCCTAGAATCTTAGATTAATCACGAATACATGTGTAATCATACTAAAAACATATAATTACATCATAAACAATCATAACAAGCAATTATCCACTCAATTGGATCAATACACAACAATACTGAAAATATAAGAAGGAACCCTAACTAAAATTGGGGATTCATCTTCACAGTTAGGGGTAATCATAGGAGCATCATGGATGGAAAGAGTCCATGAATGAATAAGCCATCATACCTTGGTTACAAATCGTAGCAAGCTTTAAACAGTGGATTCTTGACCTTCTTCTTCTTCTACTACTTTCTAGAGGGAGGATTTTTTAGAGGGAAATGGGTCTCTTTGGTAAATTGAAAAATAATGATTTAGAATCCCTCAATCAATGGTCTAATAGCTTAATATAGGTGGCCTAATTACTAATAAGACGACACCACATAATAACTAATTAATTTTATAATGTTCCCTTAACCAAAACATAAACCAACTTAAGGACCAAGGCTGCCTCACCCACGAGACCCCGACCCGTGGGCCATTGGTGGACCCACAGGTCGTGCTGGTCCTCCGTGGGTGGTGGTCTGCAACCCAACTTTGGGGTCTTTACCCACGACCCCATCCTCGAGGTGTGGATCCATCTACGTGGCATGGGTCTCCTCGTGGGTGGACTGCGTTAAGGCAGATTCTAGGGGTTGTTTTGCTAGGGTCCTTCTCAAGGATCCTTGTTTGGTCCTTGGTGAGTCGTACCTTGACGTTTAACCCCTAAACCATTCATTCTAAGTACAGGAGGGTAAATTCATAATTTTAACTCTCACGACAAACTTTAGAACCATTCCGTAAGGCTTTAGTTTAGCCTACTAGGTTTTGGGTTTTACGCAAGAAAGGAAGCAAGTTTAGCAAACAATATCTCCCCCTTGTTATCATTTGTCCTCGAATGACCATTCTAAAGACTTATTAAAGGAAATGACTCTGGAATAGCAGCCCAACATGCATGTAACTCATCTAAAATGCAAATAACCAAGGAGCAAACATCAAATCCAACTCAAACATGCTCAATTCATCACAAGGAAGTAGGGACTACATCTAACAACCCAAAATGCATGAAACTAAATATTTCACATATTCATAGGATGAACTACCTTCTCCAACTAAAATCATGCTCAACATAAAATCATAGAGCCAATATGCAACTACTCTCAATAGCATACTAAAGCATGTTGATCAACTCTTCTCAGGAAGTCAAATAGGCAATATATACTAAATGCACAACAACATGAGAAACACTTATCATGAAAACTCATTTCTTTCTAAACATGAATTTCTCAAGAGCATGCATAACATATGGAAATCATGAAAACGCCTTACCCCACATGACTTCACATAAAGCACAAACCATGAGGAGTTCATCATCTAAAAGATAAAGGAGTAATAGAAGGAAAATAGATGAGGACATTGGGACATCTCATTGGCGCTTGGCCTCCTTAGTAGCACCTTCACCTAAAACCCTCACTAAAAGACCACTCCTTAACACTCTTATGGGACAACTTCCCTTCCCTCTTTTATATCTTAACTTGTCAATCTAAGATCCCTACCGGTACTTCTAAGTTAGAGAGGTTCTCATTAAGCAACTCTAGCTCACAAGCAACCTCACCCACACCACTCAAGGTCTCATATGAGCTTACAAAACTTGGACAAAACTTCCAAATCCCACTACACTTCATGAGGTGAGAAGTTCAAGTCATCCTAAATCACGAAAATCAAGAACACTCAACTACCTTGCTATCTAAGTACATCATCTCCCCCCCGATAGTAAGCCTATACAAACTCTTCTAAGCATCATTTCTCTCAATTCTAAGATCGGAGCAAGTCATTGCTAAACTTTCACATCCATCACACAAAATGATTTTAAACCAGGGTGAATTACACTTCTACCCTTAGAGGAGTCTATTCACTCTACACATCTAGGCATTACTTAAACACCCTTATTCACCAAATCTATTCACATACCCAAAAACTCATCATGACTAAGTCGGGTTCTGCCATCATATACACCAAACCATAATGCGACTCATTCATGCCAAAAACAATATCAAAGTACATCAAGTCACAAAAGACAAGCAATGTCAGAATATAAATATGCATAAAATACATACCGGAACCATTACGAGGAACTTGATTGTCCTTTATTCTCGTAGCCTTTTCCTTTAGATAATCTCTCATCTCTTGGCCACTATCACCACAACCAAAGTAACCTTCTCTACCGGCATAACACCTACCCTGATGTCTCATTCAATTCTACTAAGGAAGGATTAAGACAATTCTAAACCATTTCAACCCATAACAACAACTTTGGTGGGATCTACCGACCAATCATATCTAGGTATTATCTAAACACCCTACTCAAACTGGCCATACTTAAGATCAATCTTAAAGGAGAACTAACTCTGTGAAGTTAGTCAACACTTGCATTCTTCTCCCTCACCTAACTAGGTGGTACATACAACCATCAAAGTCATCTTTAAGACAAAACATAATCCAAACCTATAGCATAGACTTTCCCTTCTTCAACTCTTGGATAGGCTCATTCAGGAACTAATAATTTGACTATACGGGTTCTATAATCGCTGTGTTTCAAGTCTACCACCACGTTTATCCTTGGTTCAAGTCCATAGCTACCTTAACCTAGGTTCAATTCCTTGGTCATATTTTATGTGGTTAAAGTCCACGATTATCCTTAGCCTCAGTTCAAGTCCTTGGTAATATTTTATGTGGTTCAAGTTCACAATTATCCTTAGACTTTGTTCAAGTCCTCAGTTACTCCAAATCTCGATTCAAGTACTTGATCCTTCATCTATATTAGGTTCAAGTCCAAATCTTGGGCACATAGATTAGTTTGGTTCAAGTCCAAAAAGTCATTTTAATCTTAGAAACTTATCGGATCCTGTTACTTAATTTCAACTATCCCTTCTTTGCACCTATCGGGCTTATGGGAGTCTTTTTGGGTTTTACTTTCATATTGTGTATGAGCATAACCACCGAGTTTATGGGAGCCCGGTCGGATTTAATTAGCTAATTTCCTTCTCTTTGTGAGTACGCTTGTGTACAAACCTATTAGGTATTCCCTTCTGCTTATTTTTGTTAGTATGTTAGATTCTCGCATTTCATATTAGTTTTGCTTTTCTTGCTCAATTGGCCTATGATGCCTATTGGGTACTTGTTGTTTTGATACTCATTCTGCACTTTGCATCTGTTTTTGTTATGCAGGTCCGAGCACCAGCTATCAATGTTGATTTTGAGCCAGTTGAAGTCATATTAGGAGGCGAGGGTGAGCACATGGCGTCTTGGATTTGCAAGTCTCCTTCTGTATTTATATATTTACTTGTCTTTCATTTTGAGATGGTTTTTTTTCTGTGGTCCACTTTTGGGCCTTGTACTCATTATGTTAGTAGCTCTATACTTATGACTTCAAGGATCTGAGAGAGTTCTTTTAATTGTATATAGTTTTGGCTTGCTTATGTCCTTTCATTTATGATTCCTGTTGTTATTCTTACTATGTTGTAGGGTTTAGATTTGTACCCTCAAATCCATTACTAGGTATTCGGGGATACAAGGTGTCTTACCTACTCCTGGGTTATAGTAGGCACCATCATAACTCGAGGAATCGGGTCATGAAATATTGGTATTAGAGCCCCAGGTTCACTGGTCTCACTTGTACAAATATATAGACTAGTAAAGTCTTATGGATCAGTATGGAGACGTCTGTGACTTATTTTCAGGAGATTGCCAGATGTCGTTAGGAAGATTCCCTGTTTTGTATCATTTTCATGCATCGTATCTCTAAATTGGTTTCATGGAATCTAATTGTTTCACTCTTTTACACGATGGCTTACACGCGCACGTGAGCTGTCGGGAATGATACAATTGGACCCCCGAATAGAGGCCTACCTAGAGGTTTATACAGGGTTGCAACACCATCTCGAGATAGAGAGAAGACTCCAAAGCCAGAGGCACAACATGTTCCTCCTCAGCTAGTGGGATTGGGACCTACCCAGCCACCACCCGCCAATTCTTAGCCTACAATAGAAGCTCACACAAATTTTAGCAGACATAAGAGGTATACAACAACAGGCTTCATCTGCAGCTCTAGTTTTGAAACTACATGGTTAGCCTACCTTAGCAGCTCCAGAGGTTAAGCAGCAAACGTCACCCGCTGCTGCCTAGCCAAATGATTTAGATGGGGTCATGCCACTACGAGAGTAGGAGATGCTCGGGGTATTTATGAGATTTTCACTTCATCTGCAGCTCCAGTTTCGAAACTACAGGGTTAGCCTACCTCAGCGGCTCCAGAGGTTCAGCAGCAAACATCACCCGCCGCTGCCTGGCCAAATGATTTAGATGGGGTCATGCCACTACGAGAGTAGGAGATGCTCAGGGTGTTTATGAGATTTTCACTTCTGAGGTTTTCTAGGGCTGTTGGAGAGGATGCCCATGAGTTCTTTACTACTTTCACGGAGTTGCTACATACTTTGGGTCTCGTAGAGGTGAGACGGGCCGACTTCACCACTTATCAGCTAGATGGGATTGCTAGATAGTGGTGGTGTTCTTACTTGTAGACCAGGCCAGCTGGGTTCCCACTGATATCTTGGGAAAAGTTTTGTAAGGAATTCTTGGCTTTGTTTATCCTGCGAAGCGTCAAAGATCAGCTTCGTGATAAGTTTTCGAGGTTGGAGCAGCACTCCATGACTCTGTTTGAGTATTAGGCCATATTCCATGAGCTCTCCCGTCATGCTACTATGATCTTATTGACGGAGAATGAGAGGTTTCAGTTTTTTGTTAGAGGATTGAGGTTGCATCTACGCATTGAGACTCAATCCATGGTTTCAGTGGGCCGTTCCTTTCTTGATGTTGTGGACCACGCTCGTACGCTCGAGAAGCTTCGTTGCGAGCCCCAAGGGGGCAGCGAAAAGAGGGCTAGAGAGGATGATAGTCACAGTGCACCCCAATTCAGGCCTATAGAATCACATGACAGGCCCCGCCAAAGGGTCCAGCAGGGTCAGTTGCTGGAATTGCTTTATGCTACAGGGGGTGACCAACACCATTAGGGTGCCTCCAGTGCCGGTCTAAATGAACGCCAAGGTGGTTCTTAGTCGGGTTCTTCAGGACAGGGTGGCCGACCTTCAGTTGCGAGCAGACCACCACAGGGTTGGTTTGACTGTAGGGAGCTCGATCATCGGTCCATAGAGTGTCCTCTCCGTAAGTCAGCCGTACTTGCTCCACATGTAGGTAGACCCGCACCAGCAGCAACACCTCCAACTAGAGGAGGTCAGGATTAGGATCATCGGGGTGGTCATCAGGGTATCTATGGAGGTCCCCACAGAGGCAGGATAGGTTACAGAGTTGATGCACAAGGTAGAGGCGTCAATGATCACTTTTATGTAGCTTTAGCTAGAGTAGATGTCGAGGCTTCAGAGGATATGATTACAAGTACGATACTTTTATGTCATCAACCTGCCTCAGCTTTATTTGATCCAGGATCCACTTATTTTTATGTGTCTATTTATTGCATTCCTTGATTGAGTATGAGTCCCCAAGCCCTTAGTAGTGCCGTTACACATTTTGACCTCGGTTGGTGATTCTTTAGTAGTGGATCAGATCTTTAGATTGTGACTATTCAGGGGTGAGACACTCGGGCTAATTTTATTTTACTTTATATGTTGGATTTCGATATTATTATGGGCATGGAATGGTTATCCCCTTACCGAGTGGTTTTGGATTGCTATGCCAAGGTAGTTTCCTTGGCCATGCATGGTATTTTACCGGTGCTGTTGCAAGGCTCTTGTAGTAGCATGCCATTTAGGGTGATTTCTTGCATTCAGGATCGGAGGTTAGTGGCTAGCGGATGTTTGTCTTACTTTTCATATGTTAGAGATGTTAATAGGGAGGGCCCTACGGTTGATTCAGTACCCCTAGTCTTAGAGTTTGCTGATGTGTTTCTTGCTGACCTGTTTGTCCTACCCCCAGATCATAATATTGATTTCGCCGTTGACATGGAGTCGGGTACTCATCCTATGTCTATCTTACCATATCGTATGGCCCTCGTAGAGCTCAAGGAGGTTAGTGTTTTTCTTTAGGATCTCTGGGGTAAGGGATTCATTCGGCCTAGTGTAACACCTTAGGGTGCCCCAATCCTGTTTGTGAAGAAGAAAGACGATACTATGCGGATGTTTATTAATTACAGGAAACTAAACAAGGTGACTGTGAAGAACCGTTACCCCATGCCTCACATTAATGACCTATTTGACGAGCTTCTGGGTGCCAAGGTGTTTTCTAAGATCGATCTGAGATTCGATTACCAGCAGTGAAGGATTAGGGCAGCAGACATCCCTAAGACCGCATTTAGGACTCATTACGGCCATTATAAGTTCCTAGTGATGTAATTTGGGTTGACTAATGTCCATGTTGCCTTCTTGGACTTGATGACTCATGTATTTAGGCCGTACTTTTACTCATTTGTTATAGCCTTCATCAACGATATATTGGTATACTCGCAAAGCCAAAGTGAGAATGACTAGCATTTGAGGATAGTGCTCCAAACTTTGAGAGATGATCGTCTTTATGCCAAGTTCTCAAAGTGTGAGTTTTGGCTTGAGTCTGTAGCATTCTTTGGGCACGTATAACTTAGAATTGGCGGCAGTACTTTACGCACTTATGATTTTGAGGAACAACCTATATGGAGTCTGCTGTGAGATCTACACTGACCACCGGAGCCTTTAGTACATTCTGAGCCAGAGAGATCTTAATTCGAGGCAGCATCGTTGGATTGAACTCCTAAAGAACTATGACCTCTCTATTCTCTATCATTCGGTCAAGGCGAATGTAGTAGAGGACGCCTTATATTGGAAGGCAGTGAGTATGGGTAGTCTAACCTTCCTTTCTGTTTCGAAGCGGCCTTTGGCTTTGGACATCTCGTCCTTAGCCAACCAGATCATTCGACTTGATCTTTTAGATTCCTGAAGGGTGTTAGCTCACGTGGGAGTTCAGTCATCTTTGTTAGATTGGATTTGTGGGTGACAGTTCGAGGATGAGTCTTTGGTGGTTCTTCGAGATAAAGTATTGGCAAGCGATGCTGGGCGGCTACTTTAGATTTAGATGGGGTGTTGAGGTTTGTCGGCCGATTGTGTGTTCTGAGAGTTGGGAGTTTGATTTAGTTGATCCTTAATGAGGCCCATGATTTAAGATACTCCATCCATCCAGGCACCGCTAAGATATATTGTTACTTGAGGAAGCATTACTGGTGGAGTGGTACTAGGAGATATATCTCAGACTATTTGTCTCGTTGCATGTGTTGCCAGTAGGTGAAGCCGAGCATTTGATGCCTGGTGGTGAGTTTTAGAGATTACCCATTACGGAGTGAAAGTTGGAGCGTATCACTATCGACTTCATTGTGGGTTTGCCTAGGACTTCCAGGGGTGCTGACAACATTTGGGTCATTATGGATCAATTAACCAAGTCAGCACACTTCTTCCCTATTCATACTTCCTTAAGTGCCGAGAGATTGGCTCATATGTACATTCGAGAGGTGGTTCATCTTTATGGTATGGTTGTTTCTATCATTTCAGATCGGGGTTCACAATTTGCTTCCAGCTTTTGGAGGGTCTTTCAGGAGGAGTTGGGCACCCGTTTTGACTTTAGCACAATCGCCGAACTGCCTCTACACCGCCTAATTTTACAGTACACTGTGCCTAAAATGAGAAAAACTTGGGCAAACTATGTTATATATCGGCAAATCACCGAATTGATCGGCAAAGCAAGACTGTATCGCCGAATGCACTGAACGAGACAAAGATGAAATTGAATTGGCAAGCTAAAGGACTAAAGAGTGGATCACCGAAGTGATCGGCGACCCTAATTTAGATCACCTAAAGTTATAGTGCATGAAGGATGAAAACATGATGAAAAAAGGTGATGTATAAGGGCGATCGGCGAGTCGCCGACTAGTTGGCGATGCCCAACTTACCTCGCCAATCAACCGCAAAAATACACATCTCAGATCAGTATAATGTGATTTTTGGAATAGAGAGGAGGCATCTAGTCATTGTGGAATGAAATAGAGAGAACAAAAACACTATTGTTGTTGATTTCAAGTTTTGCAAGAGATTTCAATTGGGTGTTGTAATTGAAAAATATATTATTCATTTTAGAACGTCAATTTTCAGCACCCAGCTATGGAGCATGTGTTGGGCACTGAATTTCTTTCTTTTATGATGATTAGGTAAAACCCCATTCTTGGGGGTTAGACAATGTGATTAATTGCTGAATTTGGCTTGATGGGTGTTAGTAGTTATCAATTTTAGTGCTAATTTGAAGTGGGTCTGACTTATCATTTTGGTTTAACGACTCTATTGTATGCTTATTTCAATATAATTTAGTGCTTATGCTTGCTTAAGAAAGAATTGTAAAGTTAAAGTGATAAGTTGGCACTCATAGTTAGTGGGTGATGATGGATTTAGCTCGAGGGAGTGAATCCGAAGACTCATTCTTTGTATCCAGCTCGAGAGAGTGGATGTAGTGAGGTTGTGGGCTGGTCTTCATGTTAGCACAATGAGGTTTGAGAGAACTCAATTGAAATGAGGTAGTTGTTCGAGAGAAAAGTACCTCATCTAACGTTCTTCTTACCCATGAAGAGTTAGCACTTTTGGTTAGCAATTTGCACCCATTAAGTTGAGTTTAGCAATTGATTGGTCAATCCTCAAGTATCTTTCACCTATTTAAATTTTCCTAGTTAATCATTGAGGGTGCTTTCAGATCTGAAACCCCTTAACATGACATTGATCTCACCCTTTAAATTTTATTACTAGTTTCCGACAATCTCTATTCCTTCAGCTTCAAAGATCACTATTGTAACTTCATATTTGAATTCAAAATAGAACTACTCTCTGTGGGATTGACCCCAACTCTTTTGTTGGGTATATACAACTTAACAATCGTCTACACCTAGTATCGGATGAGGTGTAATTGATATGTTAACATGCACAAACTTTCTTCAGGAGGCCTTAGATCGTGTGAGGGTGATTCAGGATAGGCTCAGGACAACTCAGAGTAGACACCAAAGTTCTGCGAATCATAGGCGTTGGCCAATGAGATTTGCCGTTAGTGATAGAGTATTCCATCGATATCTCCCATGAACAGCGTGATGATATTTGGGAGGCGGTGCAAGCTTAGTCCAAGATATATCGGGCGTTTTGAGATTTTTAAGACAGTTGGAAAGGTTGCCTATGAGTTAGCTTTGCCTCCAGCATTCTTAGCTATACATTCAGTATTCCATGTTTCGTTGTTGTGCTGGTAATTTTCGAATGGGTCCCATTCGCTCTAGTATGATGTGGTTGAGTTAGATGATCGTCTGACCTATATTAAGGAGCTAGTTTCCATCCTAGACAGAGCTCTAAAGCAGTTGTGATCCAGAGCCATTCCTGTGGTTAAAATTCATTGGAGGCACCGTCCAATAGGGGAGACCACTTGGGAGACCGAGCAGGAGGTGCGAGAGTAGCTCCCTGATTTATTTGAGCCTTCGGTACTCCTTCACTTTTACTTTTGCAGATAAAAGTTCTTTTAGTAGTGGATGTTGTAATGACCCTCCACGTCATTTTTGAGTTAATGCATTCATTTCAGCGTTTAAAGTGTTCCTATAGCTACCCCAAGTTATTTATGACTTGCTGGCATTGATTGTTCGGTCGCTAGGTTATTCATTTGGTTTTTAGGGTCGTTTCCCTATTTTTTGGAGCTTTTGAACAATGAAAAGTCGACTTTTGTAAAAATTTCATGTTAACGACCTGATGACCAAATTCTTAAGATTCTATCAGCTCCAGAATGGCCAAATTAGTCTAGAATCATGATCGGAACGAGTCCCGAGGCCTTCGGTGCGAGTGTGTGACCATTTGGCTTTTTAGCATTTGAAATAGTTGACTTTCATAAATATTGTTGGAAAATATGCTCGGATGCAAATTCTATCTGCGCGGTTCGTTCTGGAATGTCAAGTTTTTTCTAGAACGACCCTTCATTCGCTTCTTGAGGCTTCCAGTACCTTAGGCCCGTTGTGTAATTTGGCTAAAAATGGAATTTAGGTGTGGGACCTACTTTTAGTCAAAATCACCTCGTATTGGATTTCAGATTGCGCCATTGAGTCTGGAACGTCGAATTTGGTGGTATAGCATAGTGCGTTTGCGCACACAGGATTTCGAACGAATTCAAAGCACCCCGTTGGAGACTAAAAAAAAATAGGAAAAGCTGAAATCTGGTGCAACCCTTTTAGCTACTAGATTTTGGTCTTTTAAAAACTAGAATTTGACTTTTTAGCAACTGGATTCGTCTTTTAAAACCCCAATTTTGAGCTTTCAGCCCTCATTTTAAATTAAGTTATTCAAAGTTCTAAATTGTGTGGTTTTTCCATGGGAACATAGTGGTGTTATCGAAAAGTGTTGGGGAAGCTTTATTTGAGGTGTTTTCTTTGATTTATTTATTGCTCTCCTCTTGACTCTTCTCTTTAATGTAGGTTTTGATTGCTTCAACTATAGAGCTCTCATTTAGGTGATTCAAAGTGGTAGCTATGGTGTGGATTGCGAGTTCGTTGTAGAGTGCTAAGAGAAGTGTGAAGATCGATGTTTTGAGGTAATTTCTGCCACAAAGTGGCTACCCTCTTCTTGATTTTATCCCCATAAATCAAATTTTGGTTGCATGAAAAGATATTTTTCATTCCGAACCTTGAATTATTCCCCATTTTGGGGTACAAGTTCCATATTGTGTTTATACATTTTTTGCGGTGTCAAATTCCAGATTCAAAGGGTGTAGGGAAGGAAAAGCATCTGGCTACATTATTTGGAGCGCGCATCGTCGACCTTTAAATAGACTACGACTGCCTTCTCCTTAGAGTGCACATGATTTAGCATTTGTATGTTGATTTGTGTGATTTTGGGTGTAATTGGTGGTTGAGCTTGCTAAATTATTAGAAACCATGACTTAAGCCCTAATTTCGGGTACTCCAAGTTACTGAAGCAGTGTAATGTAATTATTGATCATTCGTACTTTGTGGTGCGCCCTTTTTATTGCTTGTGTGCATATTTGAAAGCATGTTTTGCCTTAGTCTAGGCTTAGACTAGTGATTGTCATATACTTGGGTATTTTAGAGCCGTTAGTCCTTGAAACCTCTCCAACGTTGCTACAGACGGCTTAGTTACCTATAGATTAATATAGGAGACTGGAGTCTGATAGTCTGGGCCTTATTCAGAGTAACACAACTGTTGGAACCTTATATCCATAATTCTTTGTCCCGTCGGTTCCAATGTATTCAAATTCTTTGTTGGGAAGCTACTCAACGATTCCTGTTGGATATGGTCATTACTAGAGTGATTTATTGATGGCCCTCGGTTTTGGGGTACTCCTCATGATCCTCAGTTGACAGATGATTCTATTTCTAACCTACTCGGCTCTACTCGTTGTTCAAGTCCCCAATTCACTCCATCGGGAGGGGTTCAAGTCCTTGCCTTGGGATATATCGTCATGGTTCAAGTCCACCTCCAGTTTTAGCCTTGGTACAAGTCCATAACTATCTTAACCTCTGTTTAAGTCCTTCGTCATATTTTATTTGGTTCAAGTCCACGATTATCCTTAACGTTGCGTCATGTCCTTGGTCATATTTTATGTGCTTCAAGTCTACGATTATCCTTAGCATTTGTTCAAGTCCTCGGTTACTCCAAATCTTGGTTCACGTCCTTGATCCTTCATCTTCACTTGGTTCAAGTCCTTATTTCCGTATTAGCTCTAGGTAAGCTTCAAGCACATGGATTAGTTCGGTTCAAGTCTGGAAAGTTGTGGTAATCATAGAAATTTCATTGTATCTTCTTACTTCATTTCAACTCTCCCTTCTTTGCACCTGTCGGGCTTATGGGAGTCCATTCGGGTTTTACTTTTATATTGTGCACGAGCATACCCACTGGGTTTATGGGAGCCTGGTCGGATTTAGTTAGCTATTTTCCTTCTCGTTGTGTGTGAGTACGCTCATGTACAAACCTATTAGGTGTTCCCTCCTGCTTATTTCTATTACTATGTTAGATTCTGGCATTTCATGTCACGCCTCAGATCTGATTAAGACGGACAGGCACCCGATGCCTAAATGGCCGGGAGAACCAACTTACAACCTGCACTTACCATACATTTAACTATGATAACTATGAAGCTATGACAAGCTTATATGCACTATAGTGATAAAAGATCAACATAGACAGACCGAAAACTTATGTACAACACTTGGCCGTTGAGGCCACAATTGTTAAGAGACAAGATACAACCAAACTTTATACATTAGTCTACAAATCCTCTACAAGATAGACAACCTTAGTTTAAGTCAGGACAGGCCCCGCCTTACCCTTAACTACTATACGGTAACAAAGTAGATGCCAAAGACTCGGTTAAGCCTTGAATCAACTTGGAGCTCACCAATAGCGGTTGAGTGTCCTGCACTCCTACTGGGATGTCTACTAGCTGGAGTACCTGTGGCTGCAGCATGAAATGCAGCGTCCCCCGAGAGGGATGTCAGTACGAAGAATGTACTGAATATGTAAGGCAATAACATATGTAAACAAGAGCTCAATTGAAATCAAGTATCAATATGTAAATACATAGATCAAATTAAAAGGCCACCCTTGCTGCTGTTGTGGGATCATGTACATTATGTTCTTTTCTGTAATCTTCTTTACATTGTAATCTCTGTAAAGCATGCGATACAATAACCAACTGATCAGTGGTAAAAGAGGATGACCCATGCTAGGCATTTTAACCCCTGGGATGTTGTCCTCAAATATATAAATTTGGGATCGACCCATGCTAGGCTTTCGCCCCTAGGCTGCCACCCTTACACATAAACCGCTTCATATAGTTTCTTTAATATTTGAGATTGTTACTTTGGTGGTCATAATTATTTTTGAGCGTCACAACTATGGATCAATAGTAGGAAACATGTGAATATGCACTTAGGGCAGTAACAATAACACAAGACGGAGATGTAACACTAATGAATTACATAAGAGCTCAAATGACACAATGGACCTCATTTGATTGATAGGAGGAATCACAAAGCTACTGCTGCAATTACCCTTTCTCATACCAATACTTGGAAAAGTAAAGATGCACATATATTGAAGCAATTCGACACACTATGGAGAGGGGAAATATTGTTAGCTGTGGTTGGGATTGTACGCTGCCACTATTTGTCTTTTACTTGAAAGAGCACTTAGGAAGCTCACTTGTTGGTAGTGACACAAACAGAGTTCATGCCAAAGAATATAGAATCGAATAGCCTTACATACCTTGCTGTACCACTCGGCTAGTACAACGAATTAACCTCCTTCCTTTCTAATTATTAATTTACAATGAAATAAGTAACATAACTAATATTAGTAGCTAACCAACATATTGGGCTACTTGAACTTGGCAAATAGTAATCAGGTGGCAAACCCATACTTATCAAATCGATGGTATGCATTCCACCCCTTCTCCTTTAATAACGTCATATACAATACGACCTTCTAATAAGGTCCCCTGAAACTCCTTAGGCATTTGTAACATATGCAAAACAGTATACAAAGGGGTTGCAAGCAGCAAGCTCATGCAATGCACAATTAGATGGTACGTTACTGCACCCTTTATCGTTTTATCCTTTAACAAGTTCTCATGTCTTCTGCACATGCCTCCTTATGTAGATGAACTCACGGTTTCCGACCACTGTCCCTTGAGCATCCAACAAACATTACATTTAAAATGCTCAAATGAGCTAACAATTGAGTTAAAGGGGACTCCCATCCATGGCTGTCCCAACATGCACAATCAACCTGAACATTCTCCCATCTCACACCATGTAAAAGGAACAATTCTCAGCTCATTAACACAAACCAAATCCCTTAACCAATTCAAGCACAAAAGAGGGATGAAAATTTCAGTAACTCACCTTGTTGGACAGCAACCTCACTTGCTAACTTCAATGTGTAGGTTGTCTTTTCCAAATTATCTTGAGAATAATGAAGGATTACTAAATCAGCAGACCATATTCTTACAAATCCAAACTTTTAAAAACAAAATTAACATATGGCAGTAGCCTTACCTTAGTTTCTGAAAATTTATCCTCTAAACTTGTACTTCAAGAACTGAAAATCTCCTTCAAACTTTTACTTGAAAAGGGAGATAATACTCAAGAACCTAGGGTGTTTTAGGGCTGCTGATTGAAGCCAAGAGAGACCTTAGAGAAACTTAGCAAATCTGAAATTTTTGCAAGTGAAAAATGGAGCAAAAGATTTGATCTTTATCCCTTTAAAAAGGAGGTGTAATGGCCGAATTTCTTGACTAATTTTGGCCATATATTATCAAGTAGGTGCCCCACCTACTTGGCCTTTTAACTTGGGCTTTTGGGAACTTCAACACTTGTTGGGCCCTATTCCGAATTTTCCCTCTATTCATGTCAATTTGGGCCATAATTAATGCAAGTAGGAGGGCCACCTATTTGGACTTTTCACTTGGAGTACACATGCTAAAACGTGCAAGGTGTTACATAACCTTGCGAGCTAGTTTAAACCAACACTAATCATATAAAGAGCACGGTCCCTCACCTATATTATAAGGCTATGTCAAGTATCACGTGAATAGAACTAGCATACACATAATACAGGTTGTTACAATAGGTGGTGAGAATCATAATTCTATATAGATTGGGAGAAAACCTCCGAGACATTTGACCCAAATTTCAGAGAAATCTTAAAAAAAGGAACTTACGATAACTTCCGCCAACTTTTATTTTGCCACTTACTTTACTTCAAAACTTGAGACACAACCCTTGAACACTTAAAATATGACATACCACATCATTTTTAATTTATTACTCACCCTCCCTGTCTTTCCACGAAGATACGAGTTAATTTAGACGTTTTGAAAAGTCGGGGTGTTACATATCTCATCTCTATAGGAATCATAAATGACTATACAGTATTCCTTTGTTTGCCATGTTATTGAAATTTTATTTTATGTCGGTACCAAATACTCATGTTTCAAAAAATGACCAACTTTATTTTTTAGTCTGTTTCAAAAAGGACCTCTTTCCTTTTTTGGTAACATTTTAATTTCAGTTTTTCACGTGACATGTAAGGCCACGATATTAAAGGACAGTGTTATACATTTGACATAACTTTAATTTAGGTCCACAAGATTCAAAAATCTTCTTTATTTTCTTAAATTTTGTGCCATGTCAAACTAGACCACTCTTTTTGAAATGGCGGTAGTAATAAATTTCATTTTCAATTTAATATTATCAAATAGTTTAGATATGAATTATTGCTATATTTACATAAAATGGAATTCTTAAAGCATCAAGCACCAGTGGTCTAGTGGTAGAATAGTACCCGCCACGTGATATCTGGGGACCCGAGTTTGATTCCTGGCTGGTGCATTTGAGTGTTGTGAAGATAATTGTTCAAATGTGAAAACTTGGGTCTTCACCATGTTTAATAATCAGATGAAAAATTAGTACATCTGAGCGTCTCTTTTCTTTTGCTTTTGTTAAAAAGTGTCTCACCATAGCAATGCTTTTAATACTCTTAATTTATACATAAAAAAAAAAGAATTGCAAATCGTAAGTGAAATCATCATCGAAAACATTCTGAAATGTAGTATAAAATAATTTCAAATCATCAACAGTGTTCACACCATATGCAGGTTGTAACTAGAATTAACTACAAAGAAGTTAAAAATTGGAAATAGTAATTTTTTGAAAGGATATGAAAATCTGAAATTTGTTAAGTGTGTTAAATTTGAGCTTTGGTCAATTTCAAATGACCATAACTCCTAGCTCAGGATGTGTTGGGTGTGTTTCCAGATATCGTAGGAAACATCTTGGAATAATCTTTCCAACGCCGCCGAGCTTGGACGATTCCGAGTTTGTATGAGTGAGATATGCCCATAGGAAGTTGGGTTGTTCAAATAAGGAAATGTCCAATCCGGATTTTTAAAGGGTGTTTTGGTCTTTTCCACCCGTTTTTTCGTGTTGTCCGCCTAGATTGTTGTTTTCCACCAGTTTTTTCATCATTTAGCCCATTTAAGTCCTTCTAAAGTGTACTAACACTTCCTATTGATTCTAACTACTCTAAATGACTTCTAAACACCTACAAATCATCCAGAAATATGAATCATAACCTTGAATCCATAAATTCAAATTCAAGGAAAGTCAAGAGCCAAGTTTAGGAAGTTCTTAGAGTCTTTTCAAGAAGTCTTTCTCAAATGTATGAACTTTGTTTTAAGACTTAAGTTTCAAGTTAAGCAAAGAGTAAAGAGTTGAGTTCATTTCTCCAAAAGTTATAAGGGAACTAAGTATTCCCAAGAGTTTAAAATGTTTTTCACATTTGAACAAGAAAGGGAAACATCGATTTCCAAGAGAGTTTTAAACCAAGTTCTGAGTAATTATCTCAAACCAAAGAAAGAAGTTTTGTTTTAAAACCAATGAGCTAAGTATATTTTTGTGAGTAGTATTGAGCACCGATAAGGGGATGCAAGTTCATATTAACTCAAGTTTCCATAAACCATGTAACCATCATGGGTAGTAAATGATCATACTTTTTAGATGACTCCTTAAGTGCTTTTTAGCATAGACTAATGGATCCACTTAGTTAAGGCATTCTATATAACGACAAAGTATAAAACTGTTCTGGTAGCGTGGGCAAGACGTTATATCACCACTTAGACTTATAGTAGTGGTTGTCGGTTAGAGAAACTCCCACAGAAACTATATTAGTTTGATATATAAGTAAAGTTGAGTTTGTTAGTGCATATCTTTAACAAATTGAGTTGTTATTTAATGTTCTAAATGATTTGTATACATTGCACTATCATTATTGTTTTACACTGCATTTTGAGTTGAGTTATTCATGAGTTGATTAAAGCCAAGGTAAGTGTTCTTTTCAGATTCTTTTCAAGCTTAAGTTATGTTTAGCATTCCAACTCGGATACTCATACATTCTATATACTGATGCCAGTTGTCCTGCATCAGTTTATGATGCAGACGCATGTAACAAGGGTCAACATCCAGTTCCTCGTTGATCAGGTTGAGCACTTAGATTCAGTTGGTGAGCCTCCTTGCCTTCCAAAGGGTCCTTTTCATAATTATTTAGCTTTTTTAGTTGTTAGGATGATTGGGGTTCCTGTCCCGACAACCCTCTTTGTTTTAGAGGCTTCATAGACATTTAGTAGTTCAGTTGTCTTTACGTTTTCATTTCATATGTTAAGACTTGATTTTCCATTTTGGCCAAGTTAAATGTTTTCCCTTTTAAACATTCTTAGTTATTTTATTAAACAGTTGAGTAAAGTGCATTTGATCATTGGATTAATGCTTAGACTCTTCTGTTGAGTAAGTAAGCTAGGCTAAGGGTTTGCTTGGGGCCAGCAATGGTTCTTGAGTTCCAGTTCTTCCCAAGGTGTAGGCTCGGGGCATGACAAACTTGGTATCAGAGGCTAGAGCTTAAGAGTCCTAAGGAGTTTGTGAAGCCATGTCTGTAGAGTCCTAGTTATTAGTGTGAAGCTCGCCACATCTATAATTAGGAGGCTACAACACTTAAGAAATTTCTCACTTCTTTCACACTCATTTCGTGCATTAGAGTTTATCTCTAAAAAGTGTCCTTCTAATTCATGCTTGCGTGTGTGTGTAGATAATCATGCCTCCACGAAGGGCTATCAGAGGTCATCCTGCTAGGCGTAATTTTGAGGAGCAAGGGGTACCTAATACACCTGAGGTGCAACCCCAAGGAGAAGTTACCAATGCTGAGTTCAGAGAAATGATAAGGATGCTAAGTCAAGCTGTGACTAACCAGGTTGGGCAACAAAGAGGGGCTTGAAAAGAAGAGGCTGACACTTTGAGGATTCATGAGTTCTTCAGGGTGAACCCTCCAAGTTTCACTGGTTTAAGCACTACTGAGAATCCAGAGAACTTTATTGAGGAACAGAAAAAGGTATTTGATGTTATACACGTTTTCGATACTAAGCGAGTTGAACTAGCTGCATATCAATTGAAGGATATTGCTAGGACTCGGTTTGACCAGTGGAAGAAGAGAAGAGCTGAGGCATGTGAGCTGGGCATGTTTTGATGAGGTTTTCTTGGGGAGTTTATTTCCTCGAGAGCTTAAAGAGGTGAAGGTACGAGAGTTCCTCACACTTAAGCAAGATTCCCTAAGTGTTCATTAGTATGGGTTGAAGTTCACCCAACTATCCCGTTATGCTCCAAAGATGGTTGCAGATATGAGGAGTAGAATGAGTTTGGTTGTGGCTGGGTTGTCCCATCTATCAAGTAGAATGAGTTTGGTTTTGGCATGCTTCCTCCCTTCCATTTGTGATTCCTGTTGTTATTATGATTGTGTTGTTGGGTTCAAATTTCTACCATTAATCCCATTACTAGCTGTTCCGGGATACGGGTTGGCCTGCCTACTAGTGGGTTATAGTAGGTGACATCATGACTCGAGGAATCGAGTCCTGACAATATTTTAGTTGAACTAGTTTATAATTAAGTTAATTACTTTATTTTGTTAAGATAGAAAAGCTCGTTAATTAATTTATATTAATCCGTCTTATTTAATATTTAGCCAAATCCAGCACCTAAATTCAATTTTGGGTTAAATCTTAATTCACTTGTCCAAGTTTGCAATTCTTATGGCCATTTTGTAAATCCAATTCCTAACCATTTTCACTTCTCTTTTAAGAATGTAACCCCTTTCAGACTCCATTTTTTGAACCCATTTTCTCAGCCAAAGTTTTACCCAAATCAGTTACAAATACTTAGCCTAGAGCCGACCATCAACTTAATCACTCTTCAGCCCACAAAAGATAAAAACCGGTCCAGTTCTACTCTATCTACAACAATTCCACCCGATTCAATTTCCATTCCTAAACGACAACACCTTGTTTTCTTACTTGCCGAAGGTAGAACTAATTATATTTAACTGCTAAGTGGATCCACTAGCTAAGTACTATGTTTGGCACATAGTTATGGGATAGGGAGATTCCTACTAGAAACCCAACCTATTGCATTAGCGGAGGAGCTTCCATCTCATGAGTTTACTATAGATGACCCAACCTATTGTATTAACGGAGGGGCCTTCTACTCATTGTAAATATCTACTAGTTGTTAAGCATTATTTCCTAATTATACATAATTAGTATGGAATTGTATCTACCTGTGTGAAGCCATACTTTACCCTTCTTTCAATATAACTCACCAAGTAGCTCATAGATTCATTTAAGTGAGAACCACCGTTCACCTTAGAATCAATATTAGTATGCGAGAATAACTATCACACCAAGATCACGTGTTCTCATGAGAATGGATTTTCAACCAACACAATAGGATCAACATGGTTATGTACATTTCATGCATAATAATGTGTAAAGGTGCATATAAGAACTATACTTATAATTAACACCATTGATACATCATATCATGTTTATGCATGGACTGTGTGTATAATTGTCCTTGCAATGACACAATCAACAACATTATAATCATCCTAGACCATGAATACAATATCAAGTGTAGGGGTAATGGAATAATAGCCTTTTCAACAATACTACAATATACTCAATAGTCACAGAACTTTCAACTTCTAAGAAAATATGAGTTCACACACAATCTTGCCAACATGCACATACCTTCACAATATGCCCTTCAAAGGTTATGGATCAACTCATCCCAACATATATCAATAGCATAATAGATAAGGGAATACCACCATAATCTGACAACTCATTAATATATTAATCACTTCATGATTAGCACTTTATACTCCAGGTATTCATGAGCATGCACATAATATCATGATCAAGTCAATTCATGTTTAGAAGCATCACCCTAAACCAATTCAAGTCTAGGTGATCTAGTCTAAAGGATTATATTGAGAAATTCATCATTCTTGGAGGATCACATTTAAACCCTCAATTTGCCTCTTTCATGACATAACCATAGAATCTTAGGTTAATCAAGAATACATGTAGAATTATACTAACATCAAATAACTACATCATAACTAAACACATCCACCTTTCAAGTTGATCAACATCTCTAGTACAAGTATACTAAAACAATTCACAATAATTAGGCATATATGATGATATAAGTCAATAATCTAAATCAATCTATGCATAACTCCATCAACATTCATTCATAATCAACAAACCTACTTCATAAGGCACAATTTAGGAATTGAGAGAAATCATGGGTTCATAGAGTGTTTTCATCTTAAATCATCAATTAAACATCAATATAATCATAGGTTATCATTTAAAAATGTTTGATGCAAGAACCCATGAGATTGAGTGAAACTTAGGGTTTTTCATGAAACTTGAAAACTTTGAAACTTCCTTGAAATTGACTCTAGGGTGAAACCTAACCCTAGATGAAGAATCACCATACTTTTTACTAATATTTTCCCACGAAATTTGATGAAGAAGCTTTGACTCCAAACCCTAGCTACCACTTCTTCTTCTTCCTTGAGTTGAGAGAGAAATATTGAGAGAGAAGAACTTGGGGGTTTTGATTTGGATCTTTTGATTAATGAGGGGAAATAAGTGTTTAAAGAATTAAAAACTATATATCTGTATGATATACATCTATTTAAAATGACCCCACATCAATACAACTTACATAAAAATTTACCAAAAACACCCTCATTTAGGAAGCCCCGTCATTGACCAAGGTCACTTGTACGACCCGTGATGGGGGACCATGGCTCGTGGTCCCTAGGCAGTAGCTCCCTCGACCCTGATAAACCTCCACATGGACAAGTAAGACCACTGGCTGTGAAGTGGTCGGTGGAACTTGGGCAGTAGGCTGGCTAAGTTGCCTTGCTTGCCATGCGACCAATTGACCTTCACGGCCACTTCTATGGACCGTGGTCTAGACCACTGACCGTGAAGTGGTTCGTGGTCATGAGGCAGTGCTTGGCCGAGGTTGGGCAGCCTTGGCCTTTGTCTTATGCCTTGCCCCCTTGGGTTGGCACAAGCCCTTGTAACCCTTAACCAATCATCAAAAGGGGTCTTTCAACTACAGAGTGTAACACATGTCTTGACGTTGACTCCTAAACCAAAACTTGGGACAACATTACATAATATTGAACCTCACACCAAACTCAAACACACACACGTTAGGCTCTTGTTTAACCTATCATTTTCCGAGTCGTTACACCATTTTGTAGGCCCATATGAGATTTTGAAGCGTGTTGGTAAGGTTGCATATGATCTAGATTTTCAAAATGAGTTGGCATTGGTGGATATGGTTTTCCACGTCTCTATGTTGAAGAAATGTGTGGGGGTTCCAACATCTTTAGTTTTGTTAGAGGGTTTGGTGGTTAAAGAAAATCTTTCTTATGAAGAGGTGTCGGTTGAGATCTTAGACCGGCAAGTCAATAAGTTGAGAAACAAGGAAGTTGCCTCCGTGAAGGTTCTATGGATTAATCATTTAGTTGAGGGTACTACTTTGGGGGTTGAGGCCTATATGAGGTCCTGATATCCTCATCTCTTTCCTTCTACTCCTACTCTAGGTTGAGGTAATGAGTTCCTTTTGGGTCGTTTTATGTTTTGGGAGTCATGCATGACTTATGTGTTTCCATGATTACCTCGATTATGCAGGTTCATGTCAAAGCTTATCTTTTGAAAGAAATGGCCTATATGACTTACTTTCCTCATGTTGTTATGCATTGAGTAAGAGTTGCCGATAGACTTCATGAGATGATTGCTGAACATGCATTTGTGATGCTCTTTGAGAGTGAGTTGCATAAAGGCTCAATGAGATTGTGTTGCGCATGCTTTTAGTTTTGAGAAGGAAGTTCCTCCTTAGACATGGGAAATTTTGAATTTCATGCATATTGGGTTGCAAAATGTAGTTTCTAGTTCCTTTTTGATGCATTTGTGTATGATGAGTTTGGAGTTGATGTTTTTTCCTTAATTATGTGCATTACATGCATAGTGATCTGATAGAGTTAGTTGATTAACATTTCAAGGACACTTCATCAAATTCTAAGTTTTAACGATCGCTAGTCAGTATAAAACCCAACTAAATGAGTTGTGGTAGAATCCCACAAGGAGCGGTACATGTTTGAGAATCAATCATAAAGTATAAATATGATCAAATTAGTCATAGGAATAGAATTTATCAAATAGAAACATAATTCAAATTAAGGGGTGACACGAATGTTTAATGGGGGGTTTTGGTTTGGAATTATCAATTACAACAACAACAAACAATAAGGAATTACAATAAAGAGACGAGTTCTTGGAATGTGACTCGATTATAGGCTAATATAGACAAATGGGTAATTGCAACTATTAGAAAATAGTTATATAATAGTCAGTAAGCTAAGCCATAGAGGGAATAAATTTTCTCTCGAACAATTTATTCTGAATAGAGTTGATTTCTCTCGAACATCAACAAGCAAGCAAAATGAAACTAGCCTACACCTTAGTCAATTCACTCTCTTGAGCTGAATATGTGGGACTGAGTTTAGGATTCACTCTCTCGAGCTGAGCCCATGTCAACCCAATACCGACTAACCATCAATCAGTAATCTTGATTTTAAAACCTCTCTCTCGAGCAAGCCAAAAGCATGAAGATAGAACTGCATTTGCAACTATAATTCTTAAATTAAACCACAATTACTAATTAAAATCACTTCTAAACAACATTTAAACTAACAATTAGCAATACCCATAAACTAAATCAGCTCATAATCAGATAATCACACCCCAAGAATTGGAGTTTTTGCTAGACATCATAAAAAGATTAAAATCGTTACCAAATTGAGTTCCCATCTACTAGGTAAGATTAATTTCGTTCTTTCAATCGTCCAAGTCGAAGAATCTCAATGACCCACTTTCAATTTCTCAAAGGTGAAAAACTTCAATTTTCCAAAGCTTAGGAAAAACTAGTCTCAATACTCAGAATTCAATGCCAAAACTTAGAAATTAAAATTCAATAATAATATGATACTAAACTAAACGTTCAAAAATGTGTTTATAGTTGCCAAAAATATGTTGTTAAGGAATATTCGGCACAGTAAGTCGGGCTCGCCGATCAACTCGGGGATCCTCTCTTTGATCAATCATCTATCCCTTTTGCCTTGGTCTTCAGCTTCCTCAAGGTCTGTAACTTTGGGCGATTCAACACTGCATCGCAGAACCACTTGGTGATCTGCCAACTGCTCCTTTCTCTCGCCAACTTGGTTTTCTCCTTCAAGGCTTGGCACATGGAAGGTTAGGCGATATAATGGCCATTTGGCGACTCGCCAAAGGGTATTGGCAACCACTAGGCTTTTATTTCTTCGTTCTTTCAGCTCGCTTTGTTCCTTTTAGCAAATTAATGTCCATGTTTCATTCCTCAATCCATATATCTGGAAATCAAGGGTTTTGCATTAGTTATATACACGAAATAAGCATTTGAGGACGTTAAATCATTGTAAATAAGCCTTAAATGAGTCCAATCTCGCACTCATCAACACCCTCAACTTTAACTTTTGCTTGTCCTCAAGTAAAACTCAAGTTCATCAGTTCAAAAAGGATGTTTCAAATAGTGCTACCCAAGTCTCAATCATGAATGCATACAAAAAAACTCAACTTACTTATGCAAGGATCAATTGTGCACTCAAAGGTTCAAATTGTGACTCACCATTACCAAAGATTCTCATGGTCACAATAGTTGCTACTTGTGCAAGTTCAAGTTCAACAAAAAGTATCAAAATTGGGGATGTGGTGAAAAGGAAAAGGAGAAGTCAAAATGTGCAAGAAAAGTCCCCCCCCTAACCCATGGTATTGCATGAATATGGAACACCTTCAATTCAATTCAATTAAAAAAAATATTACGAAGAAGATCGGGATCCAAGAAATCCATGAAATTGAATAAAAAGGTGACTTAGAAGCACTAGAAAAAGAATTGATAGAAGAAAAGAAGGGAATGCGTTGAGAATACCACATCTCACAAGAAAAAAGGCATTGAGCCTAAATGACCATACATTTGCACTCAGCCCCATTACAAGCTTTAGAAAGACCTTTTTGATCTTGAGTAAGCTGAATCAAAAGTCAATTAGAAAATAAGAGCAAACCTATGGGTGAGAACATGTATTCTGTTTCTCTTTTTGAGTGTGAGTGTTGCATCTGATTCCTGATCTTGAATTGATTAACCTCTGTGTGTGAATAGGGAATCATTCTTTATGTGAGGGCATTTAGATACTTTTTGTTTAACTTGAACTTGCACAAGTAGCAACTATTGCGAGCATGAGAATCTTTGATAATGGTGTGTCACAACTTGAATCTTTGAGTACACAGTTGATCTTAGCATAAGTAATTTGAATCTTGTTGTGCATTGTCATGATTGAGTCTTGTGTAGTACTATTTGAGACACCCTTTTTGAACGGCTGAACTTGAGTTTGCTTGAGGCCAAGCAAAAATTGAAGTTGGGGGTGTTGATGAGTTCACAATTTGGACTCATTTAGGGCTTTATTTTGATAGAAATAGTGTACTCGAATGCTTATTTTGTCTCAATATCTAATGAAAACTTTTAAGTTTTAGGTATATGAAATTTTAGTAGAGGCATGGACACTGAGGTGAAAAAAGGAACAAAAAAGTTGGAAAGAATGAAGAAGATAAAGCTTGAGCATCGCCAAACATCTTTGGCGATTCGCCGAAAAAATAGACTGCGCCCATTGTTCCAGAATGCGAAGTCCCTGAAGGAAGAGAATCAAGAAGGTGATGAGGGGAGAGGTCCGCGCTGTGTCGAATAGTTCCACAAAGTAGTACTATACCGCCCAACGGTCAAGAACGTGAAGACGCTGAAGGCAATCACTAAATGACGATAAGAGAAAATATGGGCGAGTCGTCGAATCACTCGGTGAACTCGACTAATTTCACCGAGCTAGCCGCCAACTCTAATTTCTGATGGGTATAAATACTAAACTTGTTATTAATTTTAGTAGTTCGGAACCATTTTTATATTGTTCACAATAGAAAAGTACTTTTTAGATATTTTTCTCTCAAGTTTAGAGAGGGTTTTGTGGGAGACTAGAAGAGAGAGGGATTTCATCTTCCCCAAGTGGGAAGTGGGTCTTCTCCATTCTTTTTTCTTTGCTTATATCAAGGTTTAAATTTTTATACCCATTTGATTTTAGTATCATTTTGGGTGTATTTTGTTATTTTTTGATGTGTGGCTAAAACCCCCCATTCTTGGGCTGTGATTTAGCAAATATTTGTTGATATTGTTATTGGGTCTTACATATTGATAGGCTAGTATTTTAATGGTGATTTCACCTAGTGGTTGTGGTTTAATTTAATGGGTTTGTAGTTGCCAATACAAAATCACCAATGTGTTTTCGGCTGGCCCGAGAGGGAGGTCGCGAATCCAAGACCACTAGACTGATGGCCTAAGGAGTGGGTCAACATGAGGTTCAACCCGAGAGGGTGAGCCCTAGTACCATATTGTAACACTCAGCTCGAGTGATTGAGTGGGGTAAGGGGTAGGCTGGTCTTCATGCGGAAGATGGATGTCCGAGAGGAACCCATTCCAAACGGGATAAGTTGCCCGAGAGAGTACTTATTTCCATTTAAAGCTTAGCGTAGTCACTATTATTTTACAAATTTCCTATTGGAAGCATGTACCCAACGATTGTCTCATCTTGTATTGCAGTCACATCCCAAGAACTTCTCTCTATACTTGATTTTCTTGTTAATTTTTTGTTGTTTTTACTACTTATGACAAAACCCCCATTTGATAGTTGACAGTTTCATGTCACCCCCTTTGATTTACTATGTTTTCCTTCGTAAATATCTTTAGCTACGACTAACTAGAGTGTAATTTTATTTTTCTATCAATTCTCAAAACTACTCCCTTGGGACACAACCCCAACCTTTGGTTGGGTTACTATTCTATCGACGATCGTAGACACTCATATCGTAGGTTAGTGTCATTGGTCAAGATAAGTATCAGTAGCCCTCACATCCATAGACTGGGCTAAGTACCCCATCATCAAGATCATGGTCTGAGTTATCCTAGGGGTCTGGGAGGTAGTGGAAGCACCAGAAGTCTGGAAGGAAGTGGAGGTACCTGAAGGCCTGGAGGCCGGAGTAGGCAAAGATGGCTCTGCATGTATAGAGTCAATATCCACCTTTGGGGATGCATCCACTAGAGCTGCTCGATGTTAGCGTAATCAAAACACAACTTCCAATGCAATTGTCTATGATCGTACAATGGTATAATAACCCAACCAAGGGTTGGGATCGTTCCCACAGGGAGTGGTTTTGAGAATTAATAGCAAAATAAAACTAAGTTCTAATTAGTAATAGTTAAGTATATTATCGATGAAAAACAATATAAATCAACGGGGTGAGGCAAGCTTCAATTAACAAATGGGGGTTTGTCACAAGTAAGCAAAAACAACAAAAACACAAAAAGTACTAATCAAGGAGACGGGATTCTTGGGATATGATAAGAATACAGGATAAATCAGATTATTGGGTAGATGCTTTTCAATATCATCTTCAGAATCATTAGATAATGTAAGTTGGTCTTCACCAACCCGGTCAGCTATGCGTCGAATGCTCCCTTCCAGCAACTTCTTGGCTTTGCCTTTCACCACCTCTCTTTCGTAACTTTAGGCGATCAAGGAAGACATTGCTGATCCATTAGGTGCATCGCCGAACTTCCAATTTTCTCGCCAAGTTGAGCTTATCCATGGAATGGACGGCTAGAACTTTTGGTAAGCTGAAGGTCCACTCGGTGAGTGACCGAGTGTCTTTGGTGAGTACCCGCCTTGATTTTCTTCAACATTTTCGTTCTTTTTGGCCCGGTAATGTCCTTGTCTTGCTCTTTGCCTTCCTTGCTGCAAATTAGTATTTTAACATCAATTTAGAGCATAAAATAGGAATTGAGGACACTAAAAATTTGAATTTTAAGCCTTAAATAAATCAAAATCCCCTACTCATCACACCCCTTCTTCTTCTTCTCATAGTGATCGAGTTCAAAATGTATGGTAAATAGAAGGTATAATATTAATGATATTAGAATATGAAAAGCGGTTTTTTGAGGTATGGGTTGAGTAGTAGGTGAATTTTGAACAATTTGAGTAGTGACTGGATGGACGGGAGGAAAATTAGGGCGACTGTTTGTATTTGGATTTTAAGGAGTAGGTGTGTGAGGGGTTAGCATGATGTGGGTTAAGGGTTGTTTCGTTGATGGTGTGGAGTTTTGTAATCATAGCGATGGGTGATTTGTTTGGAAAATATTTGGATGTTGAATTTGAAGTAGGAAAATGGAGTAGAGGTCTTTCATTGTTTATAAAATGTGTTTGCAATGATAGCCAGATTTGTCAAATCTCGGGTCTATTCCATTTCAACTCTCATTCAGCAATCTATTGGAAGAATTGTGCAATCAACTTCTTTTGTTCAACAATGATAGGGCTAATCACAGTAATTTTTGTCAAACTAGTGTTCTCGGCATTTTTAACCACTTTTTCTTTGCCTTTTGACAAACTTTAGCCATAGAAGGAATCTTAAATTTCTTTAGAGCTTGTGAAGTATGCACGTTCCACAATTTTCTCACCACATATTAGTATCTAATAAAAAATAATAACTCAAAAGACAAATGTGTTAGTCTGTGTCGATGGTAAATAATACAAAATATATCACACATGACTGCAAACACATATAAGTTGCTTCACTTGAAGATTAACTAGCCACGGATATAGAAAAGTGACTAAATAAAAGAGAATTTGACTATTAGATTTGGGATTAGTGATAGAAAGGTTGACTTGCAATGAACCAAAATCCTTTTGTATTCTTTCATTGCCATACTTTTGATTTTCGATTGTGATGAAACTATACTCTCCTTCCAAGAGTGCAAACATAGAATTTCTCAAATATGGGGATCAAGAGTTAAAAGACTACCTACATATCTCATAAAAGATAATTTACGTCCTACGTAGTTCGACTAGCCTGAATCTCGTTTTGATTTGAGTTGGCAAATTGACCCCTTTTCCGAGATAAGAAAGTAAGATTTACAATTTGAATGTGAAGTTAAGATTTTATGTGAAACTAAAGATTCAAGGAGCATTTTGACGCATTTTCGAGAGTGACTTTATATTTATGCTTAGGGGTTCTAGAAAATTGCCAAAAGAGTATGCTAGAACATCGTAAAATAAAGCAACATATTCACACAAACAGTTATAACACATAAACATATATTACGCATTCTAAACAGATATGTGACCCTTATGCCAAGGGTAGGCCTAATGATTTGAAGGATGTATAACATCATTTCAAACATTCTATTTCCCCAAAACCAAAATTTATACAAGTTTTATGAATAAAAAACTGAATGGGGAGACATAATAGGGAAAAGGGATACAAATAATCAGTCCCACATAGGGGTAAAATCCTAAACTATGATTCCATGGACGGACTTTCGTCTCTAATTCTTGTCATTTCTGGATTTTCGGATGCCCACGCTTTTGGATACAGTGATAACTTTATTCTTCTCCGACTCTAACAAGTTAATAAACTCTCTACCACAAGAGGCAATGGTTTGCCAAAGAGCGTATACATCTTTCAAATTTAAACACATAAGTATGATTGACCATTTAGGATGTGGTCGTTTTGGACTCAAGATATATATATATATATAGACCCAAATAGTACAAGTCAAAAAGTGGACTAAAATATATAGACTGGTTTCAAAAGCAAGCAACTAGCCAAAACTAAATAGAAGGAGACATGTATGATCTAGATGTAACACCTCTGTCATGACCCAAGGGTACCATCTAGATGTAAATGGCGTATAGAACCCCGAAGCACTCCACACAAGCCACATAGCTCTCATAACATAAGAAATAGAAAAATAAGAGTAAAATAGTTCAAGTCCAAAACATTTTTTTATAAAACGAAAAGCAGAAGTCTAAGCTCTTGTCTCATTATAGCCATTTAATACTATATAATGAAATTGGCCCTAGCCCATACATCATGTTCAAAAGGAAATGTACATGAAAGAAACTAAAGCAATAACCCTGTCATCGAAGAATGAGGAATCACCATAGCTCAGGAAATCACTAACTCAACTACTAGCCTCGAGACTCGGGAACGTATTTGTTAGACCCTACATTTGGGAAAAATGTAGGCAAGAATATGAGTTAATACAAAACAATGTACCAAGTATGAAAGCCATGCATAAACCATTTAAATCATGCTAAAAAGGGACATTTCATTACATCACATGCAATTGACCAAGTTAAAACATGACATAAAAGAGTTATAAAGCATACTTCATAAAAAAAGGATAATCCAAGATAACATCCTTTAAAGCCTTTGAACACATATGAGACACTCCTTGAGTAACCCTAGTTCATTATCAATGTGGGGTATTAGCCTTAATCGATATTGAGACCATTTGAGCTATAACATGATCCCCCGATGTCTCCCACACCGAAAAGGGTTGTTCTACTTGCCTAAGGTAGAACTATTAAATTCTAGCTAAAGTGGATCCACTAGCTAATCAACTTATGGGGGAACATAGTTATGGGATAAGGAGATTGCTACGAGAAACCTGGCCTCTACTAACGGGAGAGCTTTCATATTATGAGAATGTTTTTAGAAACCCGATGTCATGACTCGAGAGCACCCTCTAGTCGTAACCGGCGTATTCGACCTCGAAGAGGTCAAATACAAGCCTCATTTATCATTCATTAAAATACAATACAAAAAAATATATAGGAGAAATTTAAAGCTTCCCTTACAATCGAAAGAACACTTTTTAAATAAAAAGCAAGCGGAAGACTTTCTAGACTTTATCCAAGATGTCTCAAAAACATCTAATATTTGAATACTACAATGGGACTAAGCCCACTCAAAACTATAACAAAACTACAAGATATAAAGGAACATGTTTTTTATTGTCCTCGAATATATGAAGACTCACCAAGTCTTCATCTTCAAACATCTTAGAAACCTATCCATCAACCATGGAATTTCAACATCTCCAAATCCCTACACTTTAGTCAAAAGGGAAAGAAAGGGGTTAGTACAAGTAAGTACTAAGTATGGAAACCATGCAAAAACATGGTAAAAAGGACATTTGGTTGAAAGTCACGCCCCGAACCATTTTAGTAAATCTTCATGAATATGGACATTTTAGACCTATTATAGAACATAACCAACATATAATACATTAACCACATTATAGACATACTCAACCCTTTCGCCAAGTAACTATTTTCATCATACAAGGACCCTTATCTAAAATTACCTTAAGACACACTTGAGTGAGACATGAAGTGGCCGCCCATACAACTTCTTCATGCATACCTAAGTGTTCCTCAAGGTTACTATAGACAAGAACCATCACGCTTCAAGGTAAAATACTAAGTAACTCACTTCATTAACATAAGTTATTCATTCAACAAATCATTTAGACAATAAGTCAACACTCTTCTTTAAAGTCATTTCAGACACGTACATGCATTTAGGGGACTTCACACTTTACTCATATAGACTTAGGGAACTCATTTTGGTACCTTCAAAGCCTACTCATGCCATGTGTAGATAGCATCCCATACTACTATCTATATGTTATAGAACCTATCAAGTAACTAGAGTTCACACTAAGGATATCAAGTTCTACATTTAAAGATCCAAGTGTCAAGAATGCTCATAGCATAAATTTCCAAGAGATTCAATAACAAGGCTCGCCCAATACATCATGTCGTCACACCAAGCACAAGCAAGTATCAAGAAGGCCCGACACCCGGTATCAAGAAAGGTCAAAGCCCAATAATCAAGAGAACCAAGGGCCATATTAAAAATGGCTTTCTAATTCGTACTTAAAATGGACAACTCCCGTTCATAAGACGGACTAAAAATCCAGAGTCAAGATGGCAAGTGATCCGAATCAAGAGTCATGCCAAGAGTAACAAAGTCACATCCACAAGAAGGACAAGATCCCAACAAGAGTGCCAGGTGATCAAACAGTCCGTACAAGTGGGCAAGTTACATGAGCATCTTTAACGTCTTAAAGGATACCAACATGACAATGCAAAGTGACAAGAGGTAGCCAAGGTATCAAGATCAACCTTCAGATATACCTGTAGTTAAAAGAGTACAAATACAAGATTATACAAAAACTCAGTGCTTTAGTAAAGAACTAGTTCAACACAACTTTGCGAGTTCAGACCATAGACCAACCAACGTTTCAAGGTCCTCAACTTGTTCACGAGTATATACAACCTTAAAAATACAATTAAATAACTTCTTTAAATTCTATTGGCTCAGTAATGTTGACGTAAAATAGGATCATCATCACAAGTAAGCCTAGCATGTACAAATACAACCATGCTCCCAAAACAGTGAATCTGTCCAGCCTGGTACCTCAAGTCGCAAGTTAGATTTGAAAAGGAAAACGGCAAAACTAAACTTTATAATCTTCGTGAAAGATGTACGTACATCTCTAAAAGTTGCAAATAAACAAGAATCACCGCAAAATATATTTTGTACAAAACAATATATTCAAAACACTACAGCTGATCATACAGGATTTCAATTTCCGAAATCTGGGCAGAACTTGCCCTATGTTGCGTCCCATATTTCGTGTCCATAACAGTTAAATTAGAGTTTTACATAAACATAAGAGTTGTAGGTATACGAGTTAGCTTTCCAAATAATATTTATTCATTGTAAATGAAGTTCTAGAGAACAAGATATGGATAAATTACCAAACACTACCCAGCTCAGAAACAGAGTTCATCACTTACATATGAAAGGAATGTCATAGCCTATTGATTTATATTCAACATAGCTTTTCATTTTTCAAGAAGAGCATCTAAGTCTACCAAGTCAAGATATGACATTCAACAATATAAGGCACTTCACATTTCATCATCTTCATTCATAAGTGCTAAGAGAGAACATGCTTTCAATCACAACACCCTTGCATTTACAACATAATTACCTTTACTTTATTAGATTCTGATTCAACTCCTTCAAATCACATTCAGAACACAATATCATGGTAATACTCAATTATTCATATAATGCCTTTAAGGCCATGATCATAATACATTCAATAAGTAAATACATCCACCATAAGTGGATCACACATCAATCTATCACAATCCTAAATCAACTTTTCATTAACAATGAAGTTAGGTCAACTTTCCATTCTCCAAATCCATAATCACCTTTACTAAATTCTACCACAATTCACCATAAGATAGGTGTAGATAACAATAGAAACCAATAAACCAATTCAATCTAAACATAATTCAATAATCATCATGAAGATTAATTCACAAAATGCCCATTCAAGGCTATGAACTCAATTGCTCAATTCACTAACAATTCCATACAATCAGATATTGTTAATGGCATAAATCAACAGCCCACAACAATCTAAACATAATTTTATTATCATCGAATCAAAATCAATATACCCACTTTATGGTGAAATTTAGGAAACTTGGAAAGACATGGGTTCATGGAATTTTCTTTCTTAAAACCATCAATAAATATCAATAATAACATAAATCATCATTACAAATTATATAATTCAAGAACCCATGCTAGAACCGAAATTAGGACTTTATTGAGTTTTTGAAGAACTTTCAAAACACTTTGATTTGGCTCATTGAATGGAAAAGGAATCAAGGTTAAAGGATCCCCATACCTTAACCTTCATGAATCCCACAAAAATTGAAGAAGAAACACCATGAAATCCTCAACCCTAGCTCCCACTTCATCTTCTTCTTTGAGTTAGAGAGAAATATAGAGAGAGGGAAGACTTTGGGATTTTGATTTTGGGAAAAGAGAGTAAATGACTTGTTAAAAGACTTAAAACCTTATATAAATCATTTAATTAACTCCTTACCGACCCCCTAAGCCCTTAATCTAATAACTAATTAATTCCCAAAGCCCCACCTAAAAATTAAAATGTCAAAAACTGGCAACATCTACGGACCCCAAATCTCTTTGAACTAAACTCACAATGCCGATTTACATTATTTAATCAAGTTACCAACTTCAATACACATGTGAGGCACTAGTTCTTCCTATTTCATTTTTAGGGTCGTTACACCGGACCCCTAGTAACAGGAGAGCTTCCATCTCAATGTTAATATCCACTTAGTGCTAAGCATAAATCCCATTGAATAGTATTTTGTTACTTATTCTCATTATCCGTGGAAAGGCATGTCATCTTGCCAATCCAAGCTAGTTCATTAGGATAGCTCTTATATTTTGATTCAATTAGGTGAGAAAGCCTTTCAACCTAAGAATCCTTTCAATGTGACAAAACCTTTCACATCATGCTAACATGTGTTTCAGTGAGAATATCCTTTCACAACACACCATCATCTTTGGTACTTTACTCTCAAAGCACCCTTAAAACATTTAGATAATTCTCATGAAAACATACATTATTCCATAATCACCATTCAAGGCCAAAACCCCTTTTTCAATCACCAACATTTTTAAAACAAGGGTTAGATATGGATTTCATGATAAATTCATGTAATTTTCTTATTACATGCTTAATTTCATAAAACTCTTCCTTGAACATCAAAATCCCACCACATATAGTTCATACTTGAAAACATGGGGATTACATGGGTTCATAGGAAAAAACATCATAAAACAATTGCAATTCATCAATTCATGCTTAGAAGATCATAACTCATTTATTTAAATCAATAATGAAAAGAACCCATGCTAATTGAAGAAAACCCTAACTCAATTAGGGAATTCTTCCATTTGAAAATAGAGGTATTTGGGAACTCCATGGATGAAAACAATCATACCTTAAATCCAAATGCTAGCCATCAATGGATGAATTGGAACCTTAGCTTGAACCCTTGGCTGAATCTTCTTCTTCTTCAAGTTCTAGAGAGAGAATATTTGAGAGGAGTTTTGCGAATTCTTTTCAGATTTTGGAAGAATAAATTAAATAGGGTGAATTTTGGTGTTAAAAAACTTATATAGGGGGCCTAAACATAGAAAAAACAACAGAGTATAGGAAATAATTAATTAGGCAAAGACCCAACTATCCCTGAACTTAACTGTCAGGTGTCACCAACGAGACCCCACCGACATATCATGAATGGACCTATTATCCGTTTTCCACACTCGTGGCTCCTTATCAGAGAGTTTTTCTTGGACCCACGACTCCTAGACCATGGACTATGGACCCACCAACGTTCCGTAGGTTGAACTGTTGTCCTTGGCCTGGACATTTCCCGGGGACTCATCTACGCTTTATGGCCCATACCACTGCCCATGATTGGCCATCGTAGATGGCACTTGAGATTTATGAAATCTTCTAGGCATCCTTCTTTCGATTTCGGGGTGTTACAACCTCGGATTTGGGAAAGGCTAGAAATGGGCCAAGTGGGAAAGTAACAAGCCTCAAGAGGGGACTATGGAACCCTCCACGGAGCTCTAGATGGGCCGTCAAAGGGACCACAATCCATTGAGGGGCTTATGGTAGGTTTCTAGAACTTTCCCCATGTAAGCTTCCCCTTGACGGATGCCTAGACGGCCCGTGCTGTGGGTGAAAGGTCGACAAACTGGTCGTGAAGGGTATCAAGTAAGTAGGGGTCCTCCCCTAACTACTGGTCAAGGGCCACAGGCATCAAAATGGCCTGTGAAACCCCACACAGACCGTGAAGTCGTCCATGAAGGGTTTTTCATTAGGTTTAGAGTTTAGGGTCAACTTCAAATGATCATACCTTTTAGCTCATAACTAATTAGGTGGCCCATGACATATTAAATTAAAGGTCTTCATGTCATTTTCTAATGCTATTGAGTTTGCCTAATTCCTATCTTGGAGTATGACCGAAATAGTGAAACACTGTCAGGAGAAAAAATTTCATGACCCATTTGATGGATCGTGGTGAGGATGATGACCTGTTTTAAGCCTCCATCATTGCAATTCAGCAGTTTCTAGTCAGGGACTTTTGAGTCATTTCCCCCAATTGTTTTAACTCAATACTAGGTCATTTTTCCTTCTACCCAAGGCCCTATATAATGATTCTAAACATCTAAATCACCCAAATCACCCAAAGTAAATTCATTCTCTTGAATTTTGAAAAGTTGATCAAACTCATATTCTCCAAATATTTCTCTCTCTAGAAATTGAAAAAGAACTCTAGGGTTTCAAGATCAAGCCTCCAAATCCTCCATTGCTTTAAAGCTTTTGGCATCAAGGTTTGATAGTTTTCATCCATAGATTCCTTCCATTCATGGAGTTCCCAAATTCTCCTATTTTCAAAGTTAGAAATCCCCAATTGAGTTAGGGTTTTCTTCAGTTGCCATGAGTTCTCTTCAATGTTGATTTAAATGATTGAATTATTATCTCTTATACATGAATTGATGAACTACTATGGTCTTTATGATTATCCCCCATGAACCATGTAAATCCCATATTTTCCAGTTAAGATGATATAATGTGGGTTTGGATTATGAAGGAAGGTTTTTATGAAATCAAGCACAAATTGATAGAATTATATGAATTTATGATGAATTTCTACGAACCCATATCTAACCCATGATTTCTAGATGTTGATGATTGAAAGTGGTTTTGAACCTTGAAAGGTGAATTATGAAATTGTGCATGTTCTTCTGAAGTTTATGAAATTGTTTGAAGGATGCTTTGAGAGTAAAGTATCAATAATGATGTTTATGTTATGTTGTTGAAAGGATTTTTCTCATATACACATAAAAGCATGATTGTGAGAGGTGTTCTCACATAATAAGGATTCTAAGGTTGAAAGGTCTTCTCACCTAATTTAATCAAAGAATAAGAGCTATCCTAATGAAACTTAGTTTGGATTGGTTATTGAATGATACATTTCCATGGATGATGACTTATCTTGGACTGGCAAGATGACGTGCCCTTCCATAGCTAATAAGTACAAGTAAGAAATGACTATTGTGTAGGATTTAAGCATAGCACCAAGAGGATATTGATCTGGAAACTCTCCCATTAGTAGAGGTCGGGTTTCTAGAAGCAATCTCCCTATCTCTTATCTATGTGCCTCCATAGGGTGATTGTCTAGGTAGACATTAGCTAGTGGATCCACTTAAGCTAGAAGTTTATGGTCCTTACCTTGACAAGTAGGACAATCCTTTTCGGTGTGGGAGACACTGGGGATCACATTATAGCTCAGATGGTCTCTATGTTGATTAAGACTAATTCCCACAATAATAATGAACTAAGGTTACTTCAAGAAGTATCTCATATTTGTTCAAAGGTTTCAAATAATGTTAGCTTGCATTGACCATGTTTTATGACTTATGATTTCTTACCCTTTTATATCATGTTTTAGCTTGGTCAATTGCATGTCATGAAATGTCTTCTTTTGGCATGATTTAAATGTTTTATACATAGCTATAATACTTGGTACATTGTTTTATCCTAACACATACTCTTGCCTACATTTCCCCAAATGTAGGGTGCAATAGTTAGGTTTCTCAGTTTCGTGCCTACTGGTTGATGACGAGGTTCCTGAGCTGTAGTGAATCCTCTCATGCTACTAGATAGATTTTCATTGTTCTTAGCTTTCTTTCTTATTTCCAGTCTTAGTCCTGATGAATGGGCTAGGCTTAATTTCATTCTATTATATTATCTTGTTATTGAGACAAGTGTTTTAAATCCCCGCTTTACTTTTATAACACTATTGGACTTGAGATGTTGTTTTACCACTTTTGTTCTATATCTTATGTTATGATTGCTAAGTAGCTTGTATGGGGTCTTTCGGGGTCCTATACGCCATGTTACATCTAGAGGGTAGCCCTAGGTTGTGACACTAGAACGCCATAAGTTCACCCTCGTCTCCAAATCCTCGTGAAACCAACTCGATGTTAGCTTTGATGAATGGTGCTCAGAAATACATCACCAAAATAAATATAGAGTGTAGTATTAGTACCAAAACAACACGTACCAAGAAGGCATCATAGGCCTACTTAGCTTGGAAAGTAAAGAAATAAGAGTACACAGGTCAAATGAACGAAAATCTAACTTGAATACACACGAGTTAAGGAATGAGTGAAAGAGAAAAGCAAGTAGAGGATAGTATTCCCAAAACTTAGACTGTAGTTGTAGATTAGGTGTGCAGACCTTCAATGTATAACTATAACAGTGATATACACATATAATAATCTACCAATATATGAACTGTAGAGGGAGACTACCATGTGAAGTCACCATCATTAGTCTACCAAAAATTCCTCCCCAAGGTTGAAAGATCATATCACTCCAAGGCCGAACCAAAATCCAATCCATTTTGTCGAAAGACGCCGGAAATCACAACATAGAATCAATTAGTCCATTGTAGAAAAGGAATTATGGATGACTGGTCATCAGAGCTGAGTAACCTCTGAGATAAGGCTCATAATATCAAACCTAAGTGTGCTAAAACAGTCTACAAGGAGTTAAGTTCTCTTAAACAATCTCAGAGAATTCTAAGGTCTATCGACTTCCAAAATGTGAGTCTAAGGAAAACACATGCCAATTCCTAAGCTAAGGCCAATAACAAGCTTCCAAATATAATAAACAAGTATGAACGAAGGCCTGAAGGTAAGGCATGCTCATAAAGCAGGAATAAGATGCTAACACTAATGATATACCCAAAAATAAAGTCGAAGACATGATTTCTAATAAGTAAGCATGATTCATCTGCCAACCCATCACAATTTTAACTGATTAATAGGAATTCACATTCTCTACCACATCTAAAGACCGAGAAGTCATAGCTTACCTAAATGCAAACCACACGTGCTCCAAAATACAATTCGAGAGCTTTCCCCTTCTAAATGTGCTCGGATCGTTCTCGTGCAATGAAAAATATAATCATAACATCAATATGGACTTTTGATATCAAAAACATAATAATTGAAGGTAGACTAAAAATTGAGTCAAACCGGGAATGTGCGACCCGCACCAAGAATCCTGAAATTGAATTTGTCAAAAAGTCTCAATTGAGTTACTGCATGTCCCAAAATGGGACACAATTCGATGCCCGTGGAGGTAGATGCAAGAATATGCAATAAAATCACAATAATTCACCAAATCAAGAAGCTAGGAAATCCCTTTTTGAGGAAATTTACCTCAAATCGATGCTCTCTAAATTTGCCTGACCACTCCAATATATAGGCACACACTAACTAAACCAAATGAAATAATAATCACCTAAAATAGAGGTGTAGAACTCCAAATATCGTATTTAGACCTTAAGGTTCAACTATTCATTGTGATAGGTCTTTATTTAAAAGACCAATCAAACTACTCTTCATGTCACGGAGATTAGAGGCACGATCCTGACCCCATTAAGGAAATACCTACGTGATGACAGAAGTTCAACCTCGCAGTGGTAATGACAAAAACTTGTCAACGCCATAAAGGGACACACCACGATCGCGATAGCGAGGTGTAGGGATCTCCATGATCGCGGAGGGTCTCTCATGACCATGCTAAAGAAGGTCACTTGCACCAAGCGAGATAATTGTCTTTTCAACATACTTGCATCTGTGCATCAGCATCAACAAAACTACTAAGTTCTCAAAATCTCTGATGAGGTGCTGGTTATTCATTCAAAACCCCGTGCATG
Source organism: Solanum commersonii (assembly GCA_029007595.1). Lineage (NCBI taxonomy): Eukaryota > Viridiplantae > Streptophyta > Magnoliopsida > Solanales > Solanaceae > Solanum > Solanum commersonii. Next base: position 14,373,085 of record JAJTWQ010000004.1, read on the forward strand.
CAAATAAGATATGCCACCCCACAAAATTTGGTGTTCAGGACTCAACTGAGCTACCAAAATTTACAACTGAGGTTGTCTAGATGAAAAGTGGGTCCCACACTAAAACTCTATTTTAAGACAAATTCCATAAAGAGGCTTGGGATCTGCACTAACGGTCTTTCTAGACAAAACTTGACGTTTCAAAGCTAACAAAGTCGTTGGAACTGCATTATGTAGCTTAAAAAGGTAGCTTTTACGTGAAAAACAAAAAGTCAAACTTAAATGATTTTTAAGTCGAAAAATATAAAGTAAGGGGAGACCTACTTTTGTCTTTTGACATATTTTCAATAATTTTAAACTTATTTTAAGTCATTTTTTATTCTACCAAACATTTTCTAACTTATTTTAAGTCAGTTTTGACTTATTTTATTTAAAAAAAATTATATTAGTCAAACAATTCCAAAAGTCAAAAAGTGACTTAACATTAGGTTTGATCAACTTTTAAGTCAATCAAAACATCTTCTGAGTCATTGCAATTGAGAGAGTAACTAGTTTAACCATAAAGAGAATAATGATATGTTTTGTTAAAATAATAATCTATGGCCATTTGTCAACAAGCCAAGAATGGCTTCTACGTGTCTGGATATGGTGATAAATCCAAATTTGATTGCTTCTATTATGTGAATGAATACCAAAAGATGCAAACAGAAAAAAAATCAAGAAGAACAGAAATAAGGGGAAAAAAAGGAAATAACTTGCTTGAGTTTTATTTGCATATTTGAACCCTTATTTATTGCTTTTGATTGCAGAGCTTTCTTGGAAATTTTTGGAACAACTGAGTTTCAAACCTTTTACAAGACAAACACCTTGTATTTCCCAAGTGGGATTTTCCAAACTTAATCTTTTTTTTTAAAAAAAAATCTTTATATCCGTTTGTGTTCCAGCATGATAAATCATAGCTTAGAAATGGGAGAATTAGGAAATTTTCTTTAGTACTAGTGTAGAATTTGATGAATGTTTTTCAAATTAATTGGTTTTAGGAAATTTTCTTTAGTATCTAAATTGGTTGTGCCTTTAAATTTTATGGCTAAGAAATTACATGATATAATTTAGGGCTTCTGATGTTTCTTGATGTTAGCATTTTTTTTGGTGAAATGTAGGTTGAGATTTTCATTTATTTGGTGATATGAGTGTTGGTGAAATGTAGGTAAAAATAAATGTTGCAATGACTATGTGAACAACTAATTTGATTATATACCATTTATCACAATAACCACTTCCTTTTCACCATTTAACGTGGATATTAGTTGTATGTGTATTGTAGGAAAGGAATGGTTTATTTCTCGAGAAAAACAATAATTATACTAGCTCTATAGGATATAATGGAGTTCCTTTAACATAAATTTCTTGTGTTCTAAGTATTGCTGCCAGTTCAAAATTGAGCATAAAACTTTTATTTCATTCGGCTAATGCATTCTAAAAATGAAAAAAAAAGAGAACCTTGGACGAAAAGAGTAGATAAATAGTAAATTTTCACCTTATAACTACTATATAGAGAAGTCTAGGAGTAGAGACTTGTTGGTCGACATGCCTGCTTTTCACCAAGGTCATTTATGTAATCTTTTATATTTTTTTGTTTTAATTTGTTTATCTTATTTTATTTCTTTTTGGATATTTACAAATCACATATAAAAAAATCTACAAATCACGATAATTAATAATTTAAAATATTTAAATATTAAAAGACATAAAAATTTGGTTGACTCTCAAAATTTTATCGATGCCATATAAACTGAGACAAAAGAAGTAATAAAGGTTATTTGAAAATGACGTAAAATGCCCTATAAATCTCAATGATTAACAAGTTGAAATATTTGAAAAACATATAAAAAAATTGGTTAATTTTTTAAATTCTATCTATGTCACGTAAACTGGAATATAGGGAGTCATACGTATTATTTGAAAATTATGTAAAAAGTACTATAGATCATTATAAATAACAAAATAAAATATTTAAAAGCCATACAAAGATTTGGACGATGCTCTAAATTCCAAGTGTGTCTCTAAGTTGAGAATGAGAGAGTAACATATATTGAGTCTGCACTGGCGCGGGTTTGCATATCTAGAATTTATTACATATGTTGATGCACTTTAAGTTTCTTGCAAGTTACCATCTTGTCCACAAATACATGCAAAAGGGGAAGCAACGTGCACAAAGCATCCCACGTTAGCAAAGCTCGTGAAAGGGCATCACCTTATAACAAAAGTGATGTAGACAACTTACCCTTTTTCAAGTATGTAACTCCTCAGAACTAGAAATAGCTAATTTGAGATTCCTACAAGTTACCCTTCAATTATGTGTTTTGGGTACCTTTGGCACAAATTGAGTTAGTTGGCCCATGAGGTATCAAATTGAAGGCCGTTGAGTCCGCATTCTAAATTCCGAGTTTGGATGAAGGTGATATGCCTATTTAAGTGCAGCCTGTCTAGTAAAGGAGATTCAAGTGTTAGGTTTGTTTTCCCTCACGCCAATCATGTAAGCTTGTAACCATAAATTATTATTTTTTTAAGTTGATTAAATAGTTCTTGAGTATTTCTTGAGTTTGATTAATAATGGAGATCTTTGCATTCTTGAGGGGAGGGTTTTGCGAATGAGTTGAGTCTCTTGGTAGATTTTTTTTGTGGGTCTCATTCAAAATGTTCTTGGTTATGAAAATTCATGAATTTGAGAAATGGACTTGCAGTGGGTATGATTAGAAACGAGTTTGGGAGAGGAAGAAAAGATCGGGCAAAAATATGCGCCCAGGTCCGCATCGTGGAGATGCTTTAAAATTTTAGTTTCCAAATAGTCACCCCCTCTCCGTGTCGCAGAGAAGCTACAGAGTCCTCTGCGTTAAAAAGTTATATATTTTGCAACCAAATATAAAAATCCTTCTACGCATCACGCCAGTGCTCATCAATTTGAGTCATCGCTCGTTTCTTGTTATCAATTATCTAAGCCTCCATAAATTATTGAGAGATCCTATCTTCTAATCATAACTCTTAAATCTTCATTTCAAATTAAAGTATAGATTAATAGTAAAGTTTAAGAAACCTTTTTGAGTCATTTTGAGAAGTCTTTTTACAATTATTTATAACTTGTTTTAAGTCCTTAGTAAATGAGTTTGAGAATAAGGAGTGTTGAGTTTCATTCCTCAAAATGAGTATAATGGAACTAAGTATTTCTATGTATAAACAGTTTTACAGTTAAAGAGAGGAAAACCTTGATTCTAAACGAGTTCATGAGGATTTTTTGGGTATTATCTCTTTTGAGAGAACCCTTTGAGCAACTATCTCAAAATGAGGAGTAGTTCTATTTTTAAACATATCAGCATGAGTTATATATTATTGGGAATAGTATTGAGCACCGATATGGGGATGAGTTTAGACAACTCAAAATCCTCATAAACCATGTAGGCCAACATTGGTAAAGGATCATATTTTAAGATGTTTCCTTATTGCTTTTATGTATAGCTTAGTGTATCAACTTAGTTGGGGATGTCCTAGACTCTTGCAAGGTATAAGGCAGTTCTAGGAGTGCGGGTGAGACATTGTATAATCATGTACTTTGTAGTGATGATTGTCAATTAGAGAATCTCCTAAATATGAGTAAAGAGTTATTATTGTATTTTTGTCCATTTTGAGTTCTTATCTGCTGTTTACAAAAATTTATATATTCCATCTTATTACGATTGCTTTCATATTGAGTTGAGTTGAGTTGAATATTCTTGGGTTGAGTTAAGTATTCTTGAGTTGAGTTAAGATGAGGTGAGTATGTCTTCCTTTTTATCAGTTCAAACTTATGTGATGTTTTAGTGTTCCCCTTATATGCTCGTACATTAATGTATTAATTTAATTTTCTCTTGTATCTTTTCATGATGCAGATATATGTGTTCAATGTCATCAACAAAAGCTCTATTGATACCACTTGCAGTTCCAATAAGGTTTGATGAGCGTCCTTGCTTTCCGGAGGGTGTCACTTTATGGATATAGATTTATTAGGATGTCGTGGGTCTTGTCTCGACTTTCATCATGGTTCAGTATTTAGAGGCTTCATAGACAGTAGTTGATGATGCGTCTTTTTTTTCATTTCCCTTGCTTATGTTTTAAACACTTTTAGTTGAACACTTAGGCCCATTTGAGTATTTTTAATTTAAACTATTTTACCGATGAGACCTTATGAGTTTAGTTTGTATTTGGGCTTCTATATAGATGGGTAAGTCTTCGAGTGAGTAATAAGCCTGGCCAAGGATTCTCTTGGGGCCAACAATGATTCTCAAGTGTCGTCCACGACCAGGGTGTAGGCTCAGAGTGTGACAAACTTGGTCTCAGATCATAGAGTTCAAGAGTCCTAGGATTTCCATAAAGTTTTTTCTGTAGAGTCTTACTTATCGTTATGAAGCTCGTCACATCTATAGGTAGGAGTCTATAACAGTTAGGAAACATTGCCTTCCTTCTTACTAATTCTTTCGTGTGATAGAGTCTAACTCTATAAAAGTTTCTTTATAATTGGGGCTTTATGCTTATCTTTTTAGATCATGCCTCCACAAAGAGTTGTTTGAGGTCATCCTGCAAGGAGAAATATTGATCCACAAGACCAAGGGGTACCCAATGCACCAAAAGAGTAACCGCCTCAAGGAGAGGTCACTAATGCTAAGTTCTGGGATGCTATCCAAATGTTGAGTCAAGTTATGGCCAATCAAGGTGGTAAAAAAAGAGTGGTTCTACAATATGTGACTGATACATCAAGGATCCTTGTGTTCCTAGGGATGAATCCCCCATAATTCATAGAGTAAAATGTCATGGAGGATCCGAAGAACTTTGTTGAAGAGCTACATAAGGTGTTTGTGGTTTATGCATCAAGTTGATGCTGAGCGAGTGGACTTAGCTTCTTACCAACTCAAGGGTGTTGCTAGGATTTGGTAAGACCAATGGAAGAAGAGAAGGGCTGAAGGGGCACCACTTGTGAGCTAGGATGTGTTTGAGAGTGTTCATGAAGCGTTTGTTTCCCCACAAACTAAGAGAGGCAAAGGTGAGAGAATTTCTTAAACTTAAACAGAAGTCCATGAGTGTGAATTAGTAAAATCTCAAGTTCACTCACTTGTCCCATTATGCTCCGGAGATGGTTGCAAATATGAGGATCATAATGAGTCTATTTGTGTTTGGATTGTCCCATTAGACAAGCAAAGAGGGTAAGAATGTTATTTTGATAGAGGACATGGACATAGCAGGACATATGGTCGATGTTCAACAGGTTCGGGAAGACAACTTCAGAGGTAGAGAAGAGTTCTGCATCAAGAAGGCTAAGATGACAGTTATGAGTCAGGATAGTAGAATACTGGAAATGTAAACCTGTCATCTTTTCAACAAAGGTTAATCGGACCTACTCCATCATATGCTAGTGCACCTACACCAAAGAACCGAGGTAAGAAAGTTAGTTTCTAAGGGGTGCATCTATCACTTAGTACGAGTTAATGACACTAGCATTGAGACATATACTATTTAGTCAGTTCAAGTTGTCAATGAGTTGCAAGAGTACTTTCCAGATGATCTTCACGGAGTCCCTCTTGAGAGAGAAATCGACTTCGGCATAGATATTCTTCCTAATACTCAACTTATCTCTATCCCACCATATAGAAAGGCTCTGGCTGAGTTGAAAGATTTGATAGAGCAGTTGAAAGATCTTCTTGATAAAGGTTTTATTCAACCTCGTATCTCACGTTGTGGTGCTCTGGTCTTATTTGTGAAGAAGAAAAATAGTTCGCTTTGAATGTGTATTGACTACCGCTAGTTGAACCAGGTCACTATAAAGAATAAGTATCCTATTTTGAGAATTGATGATCTATTTGATCAACTTCAGGGTGCCATTTGCTTTTCTAAGATAGACCTTAGATCTGGCTATCATTAATTGAGAGTAATAGAAAGTGATATCCTGAAGACAGCATTCTGGACCTATTATGGTCATTATGAGTTTCATGTTATGTCTTTTGGCTTGACTAATGCTCATGCATCATTCATGGACCTTATGAACAAAGTGTTTAAGCCATATCTTGATATGTTTTTTATTGTTATTATTGATGACATCCAAATTTATTCGAGGCACAAGGAGGATCATGCTAATCATCTAAGAGTAGTTCTCCAAACACTTTGAGATAGATAGTTGTATGCCAAATTTTCTTAATGTGAGTTTTGTCTTGAGTCTGTGGCATTCTTAGGCCACACTATATAAGGATAAGGGATTCGAGTTGACACTCAAAAGATTGAAGCAGTGTAAAACTTAGCCAGACAAACATCTCCAACTGATATAGGGAGTTTCTTAGGATTGATTGGTTATTATAGGAGTCTAGTCGAGGGGTTTTCATCTATTTTGTCCACGTTGACAAAGTTGACTCAGAAGACAACAAAGTTACAATAGTCTGAAGCTTGTGAGAGAAGCATTCAGGAGTTGAAAACTCGTTAACTTTTGCTAGAATTGGCCAAAGATGTGCACAAACTTGCATGTTTGAGAGTCTATTTGTTAGATTCCAATGAAGGTGGAATGGTTGTGATGATTGAGGCTGAATCATCACTAGTTTCTAAAGTGAAAGAGAAACAAGACCAAGACCCTGTTTTGCTTGATTTGAAGGCAAATGTTCATAAGGAGAAAGTGATGGATTTTGAACATGGGGAGATGGTGTGTTAAGGTATCAAGGTAGATTGTGTGTACCAAATATGGATGAACTCCAAGAGAGGATCATGGAGAAATCTTATAGTTCCACATATTCAATCCATCCCTATTCCACAAAGATGTATTATGACCTGAGGGAAGTCTATTGGTTGAGTGGTATGAAGAGGTGTATTGCACAGTTCGTTGCTAAATGCCCGAATTGCCAACAAGTCAAGGTAGAGCACCAAAGACTAGTGGTATGACCCATAATATAGATCTTCTGAAATGGAAATGGAAGAAGATTAATTTGGATTTCATTACTGGTTTGCCGCGATCCCGTAGGCTCATGATTCATTTTGGGTGATTATAGATCGCTTCACTATATCAGCCCATTTCTTACCGGTAAAGACTGCCTTTTCGGCAGAAGATTATGTCAGGTTGTATTTTCAAGAGATAGTCATACTTTACAGAGTTCCTATGTCTATCATTTCAGATAGAGGTTCGTAATTCACAACACAATTTTGGATGTCTTTCCAGAAAGGTTTGGGTTTGAAGGTAAAATTGAGTACTACTTTCCATCCTTAGAGTGATGGTCAAGCTAAGCGTACGATTCATACCTTAGAGGATATTTAAGGGCTTTTGTGATCAATTTCAAAGGTAATGGGGATGATCACTTACCTCTCATAGAGTTTGCATACAATAATAATCATCACTCTAGTATCGAGATTGTTCCTTATGAGGGTCTTTATGGGTGAAGGTGTAGATCTCCTATTGGCTGGTTTGAGGTTGGTGATACAGAGTTGATAGGACCAGATTTGGTTCATCAAGCCATGGAGAAGTTGAATATTATTTAGGAAAGGTTAAAGCCAACAAAAAGTCGTCAGAAATCCTATACACATGTTAGGGGAAAAGAATTGGAGTCTGAGGTGGATGATTGGGATTACATAAAGGTTTCACCAATGAAGGGTGATATGAGAATTGGCAAAAAAGGGAAACTCAGTACTGGCATATGGTCCCTACAGGATATCCAAGAAAATTGGCAATGTGTCCTATGAGTTGGAGCTACCACCGGAGTAAGCACTATTCCATCCGGTATTCCACATGTCCATGTTGAAGAAATGTATAGGCGATCCTTCATTCATTATTCCTACCAATTATATTGGCATTAAGAACAACTTATCTTATGAGGAGATACCCGTTCAATTCTTGATCGTCATGTTGACAAGTTGAGAACCAAGGAGGTTGCATCAGTCAATGTCTCATGGAGAAATCAGTTTGTTAAGGATGCTACTTGGGAGTTTGAGGAGGATATGAAGAAGAGATACTAACATCTCCTTACTTTCCCAGAAGTGTCAAACTAATGTACTAACTCTTTTTTTGGAACTCTTTAAGTTAATGTGCCCAGTTATGTGAATTTCTTGTTGTGTACTGGAGTTGGGGTTGTTAGATGCTTCCCATTTCCCTTCTGGACTTAGAGGGATATCATTCAAGGATTAATGTTCCCAAGAGGTAGATATTGTAATACCTTGGATTCAGAAATAGATAAATTGAGATTCGAACAAGTTATTCTTCAATTGTGAGTTTTGGGTCAACTTCAATTGACTTGAAATTTCAGCATATAATGAGTTAGGTAGCTCGAAGGTCATTGAGTCCCCTTTCCAATGCCTCCAAGTTAGCTAAATTCTAAGTTTAGATTAAGGATATATGCCTATTTGAGTGCAGGCTATTTAGTTAAGGAAATTCATCATGTCACGCCCTAACCTTTCAATATGGGCATGGCTGCCACTCGAGAACCACTGTTTTCCCCAAGAGAACCCTTGACATGGCTTATCTTTTAGCGGAAGACTTACTCATAAATAAGATGAACTCAAAAGCACAAATTTACTCAATGTCTCAAAGAAATACTCAAAATAGTTTAGAAAAAAATTCAACTAGCCAAAGAGGTAGCTGAAGTCTTAACATAAACAATGGAAATGAAAAGACTCATGAATTACTACTGTCTATCTATCTATGAAGCCTCTAATACTATGATGGATGTCGGGACAAGACCCTGATCATCCTAAGAACTTAATTAACTAAAAATAAAAAAGGGATCCTCCGAAAGCAAGGAGGCTCACCAAACAACTTTGGAGCTCAATTGTATCAACGAAGCGCTGGTTTATGATGCTGGTTAACTTTATCTCCATCATAAAAAGATGCAGGCCAAATAGCGTATGTACATTGAATGTACAAGCATGTAAGTGGAACACTGAACACATACTGAAAGCTCTTGTGATTAGTGAACACATCTAAATGAACACCATAAAGATAGTGAAGTCATATTTTAAAAGCAGACACTACGTTAGCCTACTCTAGATGATGGGTTGGGTAATTCATATTGTGAACTTAACACTATCTAAAGGCATAAGCTGCAACCATGCAATTCTACATCAATACCCAACCCAATTAAACTTTGGACGCATCACAATACACAACAAAACCTTGGGTACCTTTTGGTAAGGTCAACACTGGGGCAGTAGTCAACCTAGTTTTCAATATCTGAAAGCTTTTCTCACAAGCTTTATACCATTGACACTTAACTATTTTCTGAGTCAACTTGGTCAACGGGGATGAAATAGATGAGAACCCATCGATGAACCTTCTATAATGACCATCCAATCCCAAGAAAATCCTAATATCAGTTGGAGACGTGGGTCTAGGCTAGCTCTGCACTGCCTCAATCTTCCGAGTGTCAACTCAAATCCCAACACCAGAAACAATGTGGCCTAAGAATTCCAGACACTTGATAAAAAATTTACACTTAGATAACTTAGCATACAACTCTCTATCCTTGAGAGTTAGAAGAACCACTCTGAGATGAGTAGCATGATCTTCCTTATTCCTCGAATAGATTAGAATGTCATCAATGAATACGATAACAAATATATCTAGATAAGGCTTAAACACGTCATTCATAAGATCCATGAAAGTTGCAGGAGCATTAGTCAAATTAAAGGACATGACTAGAAACACATAATGACCAAACGGGTTCTGAATCCTGTCTTTTGGAAAACTACATTCCCTTACTCTCAGAAGAGGATACTTATTCTTGATAGTGACCTTGTTCAATTGATGGTAATCTTTGCACATTCTATCTTTCTTCCTCACAAATAAGACCAGAGTGCTCCAAGGTGAGACACTTGGTCGAATAAAGCCTTTCTCAAGAAGGTCTTTCAACTTCTATTATAACTCTTTTAACTCAGCTACAACCATTCTCTATGGTGGAATAGATATAGCATAAGTGTCAGGAATAATATCTATACCAAAGTCTATTTCTCTCTCAAGAGGGACTCTGGAAAAACATCTGGAAATATCTCTGGAAACTCACTCACAACTGGAATTGACTTAATAGGTGGTGTCTCAACGCTAGAGTTATTAACTCAGACTAAGTGATAGATACACCTCTTGGAAACTAAATTTCTTGCCTTAAGTACGAAATAAAACAACCTTTAGGCACTGCAAAACTACTCCTCCACTCAATAACTGGTTCATTAGGAAACTAGAACTTAACTACTTGAGTTTTACAATCAACTAAGGCATAACAGGCATGAAGCCAGTCCATACCTAGAATAACCTCAAAATCTACCATGTCATACTCAACTAAGTCAACCATTGTGATTGACAAAAATGGTACAATCACGATAAACTCTCTCAGTTAGAATAGACTCACAAACAAGTGTGGAAACACTGAAGGGCTCAAAAATTTGTTCAGGAATAATATCGAACCTTATAGATATGTATGGAGTCATAAACGATAGACTTAGACCTAGATCTAGCAAAGTATATACATCAAAATAAAAGACTTTGATCATACAAGTAACAACTTTAGGTGAATTCTCTAGCTTTTGGCGACTGGTGATAGTATACAAATGGTTTGCTCCTCCACATGTCCCTGCAGTAGCTTCTCTAGGTGCAACTCTATCTGGCGGAGCGACTAAAGAAGATTGGATTCTATTCCCCCATTACCATTTTCCTGCCTGTTCTTAAGGCACTCTCTCATGAAGTGAACATTCTGACCACACCTAAAACAACTTGTGGAGCCATCACGACACACTCCTGAGTTGTTCCTACCATACTTAGCACATGCAGGAGTCCCATTACCTCCTTCTTCCACACTACCTTGAGACTGTGCAAGTCTAGCTCTGAAATTCTGAGAATTTTGATTCATAAACTCACCTATGTTCCTTGCTACAGGTGCACTAGTAGATGATGGAGCAGGTTCATTTTTCTTACGTTCAAAGGATGACCAGTTTGCCTTATTCTTTCTGCTGCTCGGACTCATTTCATGTTTTCTTATCTTTCTTGTTTCAGAACTCTACTCTATCCCTCATTTTATCTTCCTCAACCTGTTACACATGGATCATTATCCTTGCTATGTCTATGTCCCCTATCAACATCGCTGCCTACCCATCTTTCTTGATGGACGAGATAATAAAGACATAAATAAGCTCTCCTGCTCTTCATAGCAACAACCATCTCGAAAGCATAGAGGGAAAATGGAGTGAACTTGAGGCTATACTCACGCACACTCATGGATTCCTTCTTAAGAGTGAGGAATTCTTCAACTATCGCCTCTCTGAGTTCATGGGAAAGAAACTCCCTATGCAGACCTCTTCGAACACAACCCAATTCACAATTGGTGAACCGTTACCTCTTCTCTTTTTCCATTAATTGTACCATACTCTGGTCACACCCTAAAGTTGGTATGCAACTAATTCAACTCACTCAACATCAGCAACATGCATAACCTCAAAAACCTTTTGTATCTGTTCCACAATTTTTTGGGATCCTCAGTGACAATTGAACCAGTGTAGTCGAGAGGATTCATCCTTAAGAACTCAGATTTTTAAGCAACATCCTAGTAATCCCTTCTTTGCTGACCAGCTTGGTTGGCCACTACTTGACTCAACATCTGGATAGCATCCCAAAACTCAACATTATTGACCTCTCCTTGGGGTTGCACTTCTGGTGCATTGGGTACCCCTTAATCCTGAGGATCAGTATTCTTCCTAGTAGAATGACCTCGAACAACTCTTCATGAAGGCATGATCTGAAAGATACTCACAAGCACAAATTAGAAAGAAACTTTATAAGAATGGACTCTATCGCACGAAAAGATTATGAAAGAAGTGAGATAGTTCCTAAATGTCGCAACCTCCTAATAATGGATGTGGCACACTTCACACTGATAACTAGGAATCTACAAACACGTCTTCATAGATACCCTAGGACTCTTGAACTCTTTGTTCTAATACCAAGTTTGTCACACCCCTAGCCTACACCCTGGGAGTGGCTGGTACTTAAGAACAAGATGAACTCAAAAGCACAAATTTACTGAATGTCTCAATGAAATACTCAGAATATTTTAGCAGCAAAACATTCAACTAGCCAAAAAGGCAACTCAAGTCTCAACATAAACAATTGAAATGAAAAGACATAAGAATTACTACTATTTATCTATATACGAAGCCTCTAATACTATGTGGGGTGTCGGGACAAGAGCCTAGATCATCCTAACAGCTGAACTAACTGAAAATAAAGAAGGAATCATCCGAAAGAAAAGAGGCTCACCAAACAACTCTCGAACTCAACTGGATTAACAAAGCGCTGGTTGATGATGTTGGTTATTTGTATCTGCATCTTAAAACAATGCAGGCTAAACTAGCGTCAGTACATTGAATGTACAAGCATGTAAGAGTAACACTGAACATAACCTGCAAACTTGAACCGATAAAACTGAAACATACTCACCTCAACTCTACTCAACTCAACCTCAACTCATGGATACTCAACTCAATGCAATATAAAAACAAAGATAAAAGTGGATTTTATATAAAACATTTAAAGTAGTAGATAACAACTCAATGTATTGGAAAATACAATATAACTTAGTTTGTATGTAAAAATACATAATAAACTCTGTTTACGAGATTCTCTAATCGATAACCATCACTATGAGCTATGTGATGATACATCGTCTCGCCCACGCTGCCAGAATTGTCCTATACCTTGTCGGGCTAAAGAACTCCTCAACTATGTGGAACCACTAGTCTATCTTACAAGCAATCAAGGGTCATCTAAAAAGTATGACCCTTTCTACCCACGTTGTCTACATGGCTTATGGGGGCTGTGAGTTGTTCGAACTGTCCCCCATATCGGTGCTCAATACTACTCCAAAACTATAACGTAACTCATATGCTTTTCAAAAAAAAAAGAATTTCCTCTTCCTCAACTTTGAGATTATTACTCAAAAGGTTTATCTTAAAAGAGATAGTCATCAAAACTCATGATGTCTTTTGGATATCAATGTTTCCTCTTTTCTTAAATGTAAAAACATTTCTCTTGGGAATACTTAGTTCCCATATATTAATTTTTTTAAAAGAAATTGAAACTCAACTTTACTCTTCCTCAACTCAAGTACTCAAGCCTTAAAACAAGTTTAAAAGATTGTAAAAGACTTCTCAAAATAACTCGAAGAACTCTCAAAGACTTAACTCTTATGTCTACCTTGAATTTGACTTATGAATTCAAGGTTATGATTCATGTTATTAATCATCTCTCGATGTTTAGATGTAGTTTATATTAGTTAGAATCAATAGGGAGTGAAGGTGCACTTTAAAAGGACTTAGACGGAGAAAATGACGAAAAAAATGTGGGGGAAGGCGACCCTAGCGCACTGCTGGCATGGGGAACCAGCCCTTGAACTTCAAAGAGCTAATTCCAGCGCACTAGTGGTATGCCACGCCTGACCTATTGGTGCATCGGGGTGCGCCATGCCACCCCTCTCCCAGATCATCCTGACAAATTTGCTTTCTCGTTTTCTGACCCTAATTCACCTAGAATCGAATGGTTTCTTGCCCACTCACTTAGATTAGAATACCCAACATAAGTACAGAATAATCTACTCAAAACAATCCTCAAATCAGTAACTTTTATCTCAAGAAGTCATCAAAATCCCAGCAATCAAGATTACAAATGGAATTTCAAGAAAACTTATGAAGAACTCAAATTCTTCAACTTTAAGAACAAATTTGCATTTAAAATATCATGACTGGCATGTGGGTGAATGAACCCAACACTATGAGAACTCACATACCTCTCAGGGATCAAACCCTTGGCAAAATAACCTTCGATCCACAAGAAATTTCGATGAAAGCCTTGAATCATCCCTTCTTTATCCTTGTTTCTTTCTTGAACTCTTTCTAAAGCTCTAAGTGTAATTTAGGATTTGTCAAACTGACCCAATTCACATTTTACCTCATAATATTACTAAAAACTTTTTCATATGATTGGCTAAAGAAAAGACTAAAATACCCCTCACATTTTAGGGTAACTTTCCTTAATTGGACAACCTAAATTAAAACAAGCATATCTCTCTCGTACGAGCTCGAAATTTATCAAACTCGGTAGAGTTGGAAAGAGGATTCCATGAAATTTCATTTGATATCTTATTTGCCACCTAACTCATCCTGTACTAAAAGTTGCAGCCATTTGAACTTGACCCAAAACTCACAACTTAAGCATAACTTGTAAAATTTCAAATTTGGTTCTTTTCAAATTAGTTCTTTCAAAATTATCTCTTTCTAAGGTAGTATATTACATATCCATTTTAAGGAGGGTTATTTTGGTCTTTCCTTACCCCACTTGCCTAATACATTTCTTCACTCTATTAGGGGTCTAAACTGATTGGAATCAGTTTTAGTAATTCCAAAAGAGCGTAGGGTTTTTAGGGTCATTGAAAACGTTCTAGGTTATGAAAATTCATGAATTTGAGCAAGGGAATTGTCGTGCGTATGATTTCAAACGAGTTTGGGAAAGGAAAAAAATCAGACAAAAATATGCGCCCAAGTCTGCATCATAGAGACGGTTTACAATTTTAATTTCAAGATAGTTACTCCCTCCGCATCGCGGAGACGATACAGAATCTTGTGCCAAAATTTTTTATTTTGCGACAAGAAATAAAAATCCTTCTCCATGTCTGTCACGACCCAAGGGTACCCTGTAGATGTAACAAGGCACATAATACCCCGAAAGGCACCATGTTAGCCACTTAGCATATCATAACATAAAGAAGTAGAAAAATAAGAGTAAAACAAATTTCAAGTCTTAAAAGATTTTCATAAAAGCAAAGCAGAAGTCTAGACTTGTTTCAATTGGCCATCTATTACAATCCTTGAATCAAATAGGGTCACAACCTTTACAGCATAATCCGAAAGTCAACTACAAGAAAAAGGAACTACAAAGACAACATCCATCCTCGAACCATGAGGACTCACCACAAGCAAGGAGAAATGAGCAAATCCAAGCTCTAAGTACATTGGGGACTACCTAGAGAACCGTACCCTACACTTGGGAAAAATGTAGGAAAATATGTGTTCGTACAAAAATGCACCAAGTATGATAGTCATGTATAAAATCCTTGAAAACATGCAAAAAGGGATATTTTAGTTGAATGCATGCAATTTACTAAGTTAAAGCATATTTTGAAGATAATTGAAAAGCGTAAGTCATAAGCATATTCAATACATAAATCATCACATCATAAGAGAACCATACCATAAGTACCCTAAACACATACTTGTGCAATACTTGAATAAGATCCCATAATCCTACCCATGCTAGGTAAAGCTCCTTGAGTATCCATAGATGATAATTCATATTCTTATCATATTAGGAATAAGCCTTAACCAACATGGACAATGTGAGCTTACCATGCAATCCGGTGTTACCCACAACAAAAAAAAGGTGTCCTACTTGAGTAATGTAGAACCATACTCTTAGCTTTTAGGTGGATCCAGTAGCTAAATAACCTATGGGTGAACATAGTTTATGGGATAAGGAGATTGCTACTAGAAACCCGCCCTTTCCTAATGGGGGAGATTCCATCTAAAGAGATACTTTCTAGAAACTCGTCCTTTATAGCGGGAGGGCTCCGATCTCATATTCAATATCCACTAGGTGCTTAGCATAATTCCTATGGAGTACATATTATGTCTTGACTTAACTTCATATTTATGAAAGAATTCCTTGAAACTCAATCCAACATAATTTATAAGATAGCTTATAGATTCAATAGGTTAAAATAGCCTTTCAACCTTAGAATAATCATATTAGTGAGAAAACCTTTTCACATTATGTTTATTGTGTGTTCATGATAATAGCCTTTCAATCAACACAACAACATCACCATAATCATGGACACTTATCTCTCAAAGGATTCTTAAAGCACATACATACACCTCATAATCATACAAAATTCTCATACATTTCCCTTCAAGGACCATAGGTTATATTAAATCAACACATCTAGAATTACTACATTATACAGGGATAATAACATATTTCAATTAGTTCAATTACCATAAACATAATCTTATAATACTCTTCTTTCTAAAATTCACGCACATCACAAGGTCATAAATTGGGAATATGGGGATTTCATGGATTCTTGGGAGATTTCATCATAAAACCATAATAAAACATCAATTAAATCATAATATAAAGTAATTAAATCAATAGAATTTTTTTTAAAAAAAGAATCCATAACTTGAAGTAAAACCCTAGCTTTTTGGGGAATTTCTATCTTTGAAATTGAGTTTTGGAGGGACTCCATGGATAAAGGACTACCATACCTTAGCTATGAATCTCCAAAGAATTTTGTAGAAAATCTTGCTCCTTAAAACCCTAGCTTCAACTTTTTTCTTCTTCTTTCTTGGAGTTCTAGAGAGAGTGTTTTGGGGAAAAGTTGGTTTTGATTAGGGATTTTGGAATTATGAGGAACATGACTTAATTTGGGGGTCTTAAAACATTATATAGTTAGTCTAAGTTAATCTAATTTAGTGTAAAACGAGGTCACTTAGTATTAAATAAGAATGTAAAACCACAAAGTACCCTTTAACTAACTCACAAAAACCACTGCAGGTCACCACCTATGAACCCCTCATAGACGAACTGGGGTTAGACCCATGGCCTGTGCTGCTAAAGCATGGGTCGGGGTTTTGGGGCCTGATTTGGTAGGCTCGACCTACGGCCCGTCACCCACGAGTCATTTGGGGGGGGGGGCTATGGGGCATGAGTGGCCCCTTGTGGGTCACTGCCCAAACACATTTCTGGTGCCCTCCTCAAGGACCCATGGTGTAATATCCTGAAAACTAGTAGACTAAACTAGAGACATAAGCTAGGGTTCTAGAGTTTGATGTGAAGGGTTAGAGTTGTAGATAAGAGTTACCGTGACATAAATAAGGGGTTTAGTGGTTAATCATCAAGGTACATGTTAGACCCCATAGTTTACAAGACCATCTAAGGTTTGGTTGAGGATCAAGGGTAAGTGCCAAGGCAAAGGGGCAAAGCCTAAGCCAAAGGCCAAGGCTGCCCCAACCTTGGCAAGGTACTGCCACATGTTCACGACCACCTTCATGACTAGTGTTATTGAGCATGGTTCGTGAGGGGTCTAGTGAAGTCCCGTTAGTTTTGTGAGAGCCAAGACCTCGAGGCCTAGCTAGTGCCTAGGGACCACAACAATCACCATGACCAGTGGTCTTGACCACGGATTGTGGGAGGTCTCGTGGACATGAATTATGTTTGTGGGGGCCAAGGCTCAAAATCCTAGCTACTGGTTCAAGACCACGAGCAGGACCATGGTCAGTGGTGAGGACGATGACCTGTGGTGCCTCTGGTGAAGCTTGTACAGTGGGTTGCCAAGTGGAGGAGATTTTAGGAAATTTCAACCGTGGGAGTTATTGGGTGGGGTCGTTTTGCCTAGTCCTAAAACCTCTATATAAGATATTTTAAGCCTTTAACAACCCATTTAAGTCAGTTTATCACAAGACCTAAATTAAATCCCCAAAATAGTCTTCTCTCAAATATTTTTCTCTCTCGAAAACCCAAGACTTGAAAAAGAAGATAGAGCTTGAAGCTAGGGTCAAGAACAATAATCCATTGTTGGAAACTTGTGTAAGATCTTTGAATCAATGTATCTTTGCTTACTCATCTATGGGTTCTTCCACCGATAGTGCCCCTTAGATTTCCCCGAATTGTAAAAAAAAACCCAATCTAAGCTAGGGTTTCTTCATAGGTTGTGGGTAATGATGGGTATGATTCCAATTGAGTGGATAAACCCAATTATGTTTTATTTAGCATTTAATTGTGATTATATGATGAATTTAAGTGATTTCCATGGTTACCCTAGTCTAATTGAAGAAGTTGAATTATGTGGGTTATTGCCATGAAGGGTAAAATTAAAGGTTTATAAGTAATCTTCTAAAATCAATGTCATGTGTAGTAATTGTTAAAGTTAGGAACATACAAACATGAATTGAACTAGACTTTATTGAATATGAAGGATCATGACTAGTAAAGTTGAAATTTGACCTTTATGATGAATTATTACTACAATCATCTACTAATGAATAATGTGATTAGAATACCTTGAAATCTAGGTATAATGATGATCGAAAGAGGTAAAAGCTTGAGAATAAGGGTTGTAATCATCAATGTTAGGGCTTTAAGAGTAAAGCTAATAGGATGTGATCTTGTTGTGTATTGTTGAAAGTCCATTCTCACCTACAAACTTAGGCATAGATATTGGTGATCTCGGGATCGAAGAGCATATAAGTTGTTTTGCTTTTGGGGATTGGAGTTTGAACCTCTTGGAGGAGCTTGCTTTCTTTCTTTCCCCTTGGCCGAAAGTGTTGGGAAATTCCTCAATTGATGACCACTCTTACCACATCCAAAACAAACACCCGAGCCGGCTAGGCACTTTCCATCATGTTTCTTCCCACATTTTGCACAATCTAGCCTATTCACATAAGAGTCACCCCCATTACCTCCTTGAGGTTTAGGGTTAGATACCTTATCCTTGTTGACCCTTGGGGAAGCATTAGAGGAACCTTGGGTGGAAAACCTTTCTTTGAACTCTTGTTGACCTTGTCTATCGAACCTAGCATTGGAGAAATTCCCATCACCAGTTCTAGCTCTATTTACCTGTCTATTCTTTTCCTTGAGTTTCTTTTCTTCCATTTGTTGGCATGAACCATGAGATGTGAAATATCCATAGTTGGGATAAGCATTGCCGAATGAAATTCTTTAACTACCATGTCAAACAGTCCCATCAAAATTTATTCATCTTAGCCCTTGAATCTGCCACCACAGTTGGAGCATACTTAGATAATTGGGTGAACTTAAGAGCATACTACTTCACACTCATACCTCCTTGACGAAGGTTAATGAACTCTTGCATCTTTCCTTCCCTCAACTCTAAGGGAATGAATGTATCAAGAAATGCCGATTTAAATTATTCCCATTTTACCGGGCCCACTCCTATGAGTTTTTCACCCTTCCACTGTTCACACAAAATTTGAGCCACATCTTTCAATTGGTAGGCAGCTAACTCCGCCTTCTCTTGTGGAAACACTCATGTAAGGTCAAGCCCTTTATAAACCTCATCAATAAACCTTTGGAGATCCTATTTCACTTTAGAGCCATGAAATTTGAAAGGGTTCAATCTAGAAAAATCCCTAACCCTTGAAGGGGCCGAATTCACATTAGGGTTCACATGTGTCCCAACATCTCTATTTGCCTGAGCTGTTACCGCTTGGGCTTGAGTAGTCAAAGCTTGAGCTTAAGTCGTCATAGCTTGAGCTAATATTAGAAGGATTAGGAGAGGGACTTTATAGAGTTAAACTCTAAGGCACAATTTAAGAGGAATGAGAGAAGTATAATTCTGAAACTTCTTATGGCCTCTCATTCATAAATGTAGCTCACTTCACACTAATGAACAAGACTCTACTAAACGTGGCTTATGAGACATCAGCCTAGAATTATTCTAAACCTTGTGTTCTAATTAACAAGTTTGTCACGACCCAAACAAGACACATAATACTCCGAAGGGCACCATGTAAACCACTTAGCATATCATAACATAAAGAAGTAGAACAATACGAGTAAAACACATTTCAAGTCTTAAAAGGTTTTTATAAAAGTGAAGTCAAAGTCTAGACTTGTCTCAACTAGCCATCTATTACAATCCTTGAATCAAATAGGGTCACAACCCTTACCACATAGTCTGAAATTCCAATACAAGAAAAATGAACTACAAAGACAACATCCGCCCTCGAACCATGAGGACTCACCATAATCAAGGAGAAATGAACAAATCCAAGCTCTAGCCACAATGGGGACCACCTTGAGAACCGAACCCTACACTTGGGGAAAATGTAAGAAAAATATGGGTTGGTACTAAAATGCATTAAGTATGATAGTCATGCATAAATCCTTGAAATATGCAGAAAGGGACATTTTAGTTGAATGCATGTAATTTACTAAGTTAAAGCATCATTTTGAAGATAATGGAAAAACATAAGTCATAAGCATATACATTACATAAATCATCACATCATAAGAGAACCATACCATATGTACCTCTCACTACCTCCTAGATATGACACGACGTACAAGACTCCGAAAATTCTTGTACAAGCCTCTTAGCATATCATAACATAGGATAATAGAAAATGGTGAGGAAATTTTTAAAACATTTTTCATACAATGCAATCAAAGTTTCATAAAACGAAGTAGAAGTTTACTACACTTGTCTCAAACCATCTAATAAATGAAAGTCTTAGGGACACAACGCGTAAAAACTTCTGACATAAAAGAAAGTCATAAAAGATAAAGGATGATCAACTCCTCGATGCTATGAGGACTCACAAAATCTTATTTTCTTGATCTACAATGAACCTAGCCATGAGAATGGAAGCCAATATCGCCGAAACCTACATTTGATAAGATTGTAGGCAAAAGTATGCGGTAGTACAACAATGTACTAAATATGATGGCTAGCATAAATCATCAACATGAGCACATAATGAGCATTAGTCAACATAAAACATGAACCCTAATCATAAGGGAGAATTACATAAGTCATCAGCATAAAAGATATCATCATAAGATATAGAATATACGCATAGGAAATAATAACATGGTCATAGGAACAATCAATACATCTAGTTCAACATGACATAGAAGGAACACTTCATGAGCCACCTCAAGGCAAGCTTATGCAATGCATGGATAAGAACCAATAACCCCACCCATGCTAAGCAAGTCACTTTAGGTCCTCTTTAACCTTTATTACATTTTGATATCATCCTTAGCTTATTTCTCAAAGACAAGGGAACGTTCATCTTTAGTCAAACATATCAAGGAAAGAAAATTATAGCAACAATCCAAGTTAAGCATACACCATAAGCATAAGTCATAAGCCTATTCACATAAATCATCATAACATAAAAGTAACATACTACAACTACCCTCAACGAATACTTTTGCATTGCATGAATAAGATCACATACTCTCACCCATACTAAGTAAAGCTTCTTGAGTAATCATAGTTCATAATTCAAATTCTTGTCATAGTGGGAATAAGCTTTAATAGACAAAGACCATGTGAGCTTAGTATGGAATCCAGTGTTACTCACACCGAAAAGGGTTGTCCTACTTATCTAATGTAAGACCATAATAATATTGGGTTTTAGGTGGATCCAATACGTAATTAACCTACATGGGCACATAGTTTATGGGATAAGAGGATTAATACTATAACCTTGACCTTTCTAACGGGGGAGCTTCCATCCCAAGGAGATACTTTCTAGAAACCCACCCTTTTTAGAGGGGGAGCTTTGATCGCATGATATACTTTCTAGAAACGCGCCCTTTCTAACGAGGAAGCTTCGACCTCATATTCAATATCCACTCGGTGCTAAGCATAATTCCCACGGGTTACATATTAAGTCTTAACTTAAGTTCATATTCATAGAGGAATTCCTTGACACTTAATCCAGCATGATTCATAGGATATCTGATGGATTCAATAGGTAAGAATATCCTTTCACCTTTAGAATGATCATATTTGTGAGAAAATCCTTCACATCATATCATATTCATACATAAGCGTCTACATGAGGATAATCATCCAACCACACAACAACTAGATCATAATCATATTCATTTTATTCTTAAAGTGTTCTTAAAGCATATATATAAACCTCATAATTATGCATAATTCACATAATTTTCTCTTAAAGGACCATATATCATATTCAATCAACATATCTAGAATTACTACAATAGAAATGGATGACAACATAATTCAATTAGTTCAATTACTACATTCATAATCTCATATACTCATAATAGAAGTCATGTTGGTGAACTCTCTCCACAATACTACCATATACAATTCAACATACATAATAGATTTATTCTTAGTGCCTTAGCATTCCTAGTTCATTCATATTAGCTTTTACCCTCAAAGCCCTAGAACTCACTTTCATACCACAAGCTTTACTCTCAAGCAACAGCTTACATTATCATCATATATTCATAATTCTCAAGATAATCTAACCACATGTTTCATTCCTAACTAATTATAGTTATATATCATCATGTAACGATAATCTCAACACTACTTGCTCATGATCCATCATATGAGCCCTAATCTAATCAATTCCTATCAACAATCTTTACTTTTAAAGAATTTATAGCTAGGTGTTCTAATCTCAAGTAATCCATAAAGAAATTCATCAATCATAGAAGGTCACATCTAACCCTTAATTTCCTCTTTCATGGCATAACACCAAACTATATCATTTTCACCCTAGAATCTTAGATTAATCACGAATACATGTATAATCATACTAAAAACATATAATTACATCATAAACAATCATAACCAACAATTATCCACTCAATTGGATCAACACACAACAATACTGAAAATATAAGAAGGAACCCTAACTAAAATTGGGGATTCATCTTCACAATTAGGGGTAATCATAGGGGCATCATGGATGGAAAGAGTCCATGAATGAATAAGCCATCATACCTTGGGGTTAGCCATAGTGTCACTAGGCAATCCCTTTTGTTGTCTCGGGTTTGAATGAGACAAGATCTGACCCATTTGGGTCTCCAACTATTTGATAGAGACAGAGTGAGAGGTGACCGTCTGGCTAAGGATCGATATATCTTCCTTCATCTCTTTCAAGATCTTATCAGACCCCTCAACCTTGTTGAGGATAAGAGAGAGCATATCCTCAGAACGATCGCCCTAGGAATCCTTGGGCTTTTCGCGCTCGTGGGGAGGAATGTACCTGTCCTTCTCCCCATCCCTTTCCTTCTAACTGGGATTTTGATCCCTCCACACTCTATCACGACCTCTCCAGCCATTATCCCTTTTCCAACCTTGGCTACCACCCTGCCTAAGGTATTTTGCTCGATAACCACCTCCTTGGTTGGCTAGAAAATTCACCTCCTCATTATAAAATGCTTCAAACATGGACTCTTCGGGGTTCACACACCCAATATCCACGACATTGACATTCCTAGCACTATCTCCCTTGACATTTTTAGACAAAATGTCCAGTTGGATCCTAATCTTGGCCTTGTTTTGGTCCATCTCTTTGTCTTTCTCCATCTGCTCCTTGGTTAATTTGAAAGTGAAAGGAGAGACCTGGTCTATACCATCTAAGAGTTGTGCTGCTATAACATAAGGTTGTTGCATCAAATCTCCTAGAGAAAGTTGGTCATCTACTCCCTTGTTTACCTAATCAAGGCTTCAGTACAAGTATTGCAGCAAAACGTTGTCGAGCAAACCATGACTTGGGCATTGCAGCACTAACTTCTTGAATCGTAGCCAAGTCTCATGGATTGGCTCGCCCTCCAAATGCTTGAAGCTTTGAATGTTATCCTGAAGTGTCATCATGTTCAAAGGAGGGAAAAATCGCACTTCAAATGCGGTGACAAGCTTATCCCATGAAGTGATGGACTCTCTCCACAATTCAGCTAACCACTTACACGCCTCTCCCATTAGACAAAATGGGAACAACCTCAATAGGACCGACTCTTAGGATATGTTCTTGAAAGAGAACGACCCACAAACATCATCAAAATTTATAATATGCTCATGGGGATCCTCATGAGCCAAGCCACGAAACAACCCTTTTAATTGCAAGAGTTGCATCATAGTGCTAGTGATGTGGAACACAACGTTCCCTTTAATCGGAGGCAACTGAATGACACCAATTCCACTGATTAGATTATGGTTATTAGCATTTGGCTCATTGACATCATTTAGGTTTCTGATGTCATCTTGGTGGCCCACATGGCTACCATTGCTTCCGTTGACACTCATATTCTCTATTTGAAAAAATAAACAAACAGACCAAAACTAAAAGTAAGTGGATTCGACTATGACTAAAAAGAACAAAATTCAACTGCACCAAAAATTCTCAATCAACACTACTCCCCAGCAGCGGCACCATTTTCATTAACGTTTCAAGGAAAATTCATCCAATTCTAAGTGACAACGATCGCTAGGCTATATAAAACCCAACTAAATGAGTTGGGGTCGAAACCCACAGGGAGAGGTACGTGTTTGAGAATCAATTGGGAAGTATGAATATGATCAAATCAGTAATAGGAATAGAATTTATCAAATAAAATCATAATTCAAATTAAAGGGTGACACGACTATCAAATAGGGGCTTTTGGTTTGGAATTATCAACTACAATAGCATCAAACAATAAGGAATTATAATAATGAGACGAGTACTTGGGATGTGATTCGATTATAGGCTAATATAGACAAATGGGTAATTGCAACTGATAGGAAATAGTTGTATATTAGTGAGTAAGCTAGACCATAGAGGGGATAAATTTTCTCTCGAACAATTTATTTCGAATCGAGCTGATTTCTCTCGAACATCAACAAGCAAGAAAAATAAGACCAGCCTACACCTTAGTTTATTCACTCTCTCAAGCTTAATATGTGGGAGTGAGTTTATGAGTCGCTCTCTCGAGCTGAATCCATGTCAACCTAATATCCACTGACCATGAATAAGTAATCATAGTCTTAAAACCTCTCTCTCGAGAAACCTAAAAACACGAAGATAGAATTGCATTAGCAACTACAATTCTTAAATTAAACCACAATTACTGATTAAACTCACTTCTAAACAACATTTAAACTAACAATTAGCAATACCTATAAACTAAATTCGCCCATAATCACATAATCACACCCCAAGAATTGGGGTTTTAGCTGCACATCATAAACAGATAAAAATAGTTACAAAATTGAGTTTCCATCAACTATGTAAGATTAATTTCTTCCTTACAATGCTCCAAGTCGAAAAAATCTCAAATACCCACTTTATATTTCTCAAAAGTGAAAAGCTTCAATTCTCCAAAGTTTAGGAAAAACTAGTCTCAATTTTAAGAATTCAATGCCAAAACTTATAACTGAAAATTTAATAATAATCTGATACTAAACAAAATGTTCAAAAATGTATTTATAGTCACCAAATATATGTTGCGAAGGACTATTCAGCGCACTAAATTGAGCTCTCCGATCCGCCCTTGATCAACCCTCTCGCCTGTTTTCCTTGGCCTTCAGCTTCCTTAAGGTCTGTAACTTTGGGCGCTCCAACACTGCATCACAGAACCACTCAGCGATCCACCGACTACTCGTTTCTCTCAGCAACTTGGTTTTTTCCTTTAGCCCTTGGCACACTAGAACTTTAGGTGATATAATGATCATTCAGCGACTTGCCAAAGGGACATGGTGATCACCAGCCTTTCATTTCTTCGTTCTTTCAGGTCACTTTGTTCCTTTTTGGAAATTAGTGTCCATGCTTTGTTTCTTGATCCATATAATTGGAAATCAATGGTTTTGCATCAGTTATTTACACAAAAATAAGCATTTGAGGACACTAAATCATTGTAAATAAGCCCTAAATGAGTCTAAATCTCGGAGTCATCATTACTTGACCCCTTTTTTTATGTTTTGAGAATGTCCTATGATAATTCCTCCGTGGGCCAATTTAGTACCTCGAGACCACGGCCTGACCAATGGTCCATTGGTCAGACCATGGACCGTGGTCGATGGTCCATAGGTCAAGGCCCCAGAATCAAGTCACTGAGAACAAATCATGGCCAACCAGGATAGACCGTAGGTCCACCCATGATCCGTCGGTCAACGTCAATCGTAGGCTATCAGTTATTTTTAAGGGCATATGGGTCTTTACCAATTTTAATTAAATTGAGGTGGTGTCATTTTGCCTACACTAGAC
The DNA here is from genome assembly GCA_029007595.1 of Solanum commersonii. Lineage (NCBI taxonomy): Eukaryota > Viridiplantae > Streptophyta > Magnoliopsida > Solanales > Solanaceae > Solanum > Solanum commersonii. The sequence continues at coordinate 14,398,915 of JAJTWQ010000004.1, forward strand.
CACCTGTATAAGTATTTTAACCCCCAAAAATCCCCCATTTAATTCATTCTTTGTAAATCCCAAAAAAAAACCAATTCCTCTAAAATTTTCTCTCTCTAAAACTTTGAGAAGAAAAAGATTTCACCTAGGGTTTCAAGCCAAGGATCCAAATTCTCCACTGAAGATAGGCAATTGAACTTGAGGTATGATAGCTTTCATCCATGGGTTCCTTCTATCCATGGAGTCCCTGAATTCCTCTATTTCAAATGGTAGAATTCCCCAATTAGCGAGGGTTTTCTTCTAACACTATGGGTTCTTTTGATTAATGATCTTAATGGTTTAATTTTGTTTAAATATGCATGAATTGATGATTTACAATGCCTTTATGATGTTTCCCCCATGAACCAACGCAAACCCCAATGTTTTCCAATTGTGATCTAATAGAGTTGGGATTTTTATCATGAAAGAGGAATTTTATGATCTAAAGCAAGAAGTAATGCAATTTACCTTATTGTAAGATAAAATTGCTATCTAATGCTAGAATTATAGATTTGGTGATTGAAAGTAGCTTTGAACTTTGAAAGGGCAAAGTATGAGTTTATGCATGATCTTATGAAACCTATGTAAATGCTTTAAGGGTTCTTTAACAGTAAAATGCCAATGTTGTTGTTGAAAGGATATTCTCATAAAACACTTACAACTATGATGTGAAAGGTTTTCTCACATAGAAAGAATATTTAGGTTGAAAGGCTATTCTCACATAATTGAATCAATGAATGAGAGTTATCCTAATGAACTAATTGGATTGGAAAAAATGATAGGCCTTTCTATGAATAATGAGAATAAGTAAGAAAATATTATTCCCTAGGAGTTAAACTTAGCACCGAGTGGATATTAACCTTGAGATGGACGCTCTCCCGTGAATAGAGGTTGGGTTTCTAGAAGAAGTCTCATGAGATGGAAGCTCACCCATGAGTAGAGGTCCAGTTTCTAGTAAAAACATCCTTATTCCATAACTATGTCCCCCCATAAGTTGATTAGCCAGTGGATCAACTTAATCTAGATGTTCATGGTTCTACCTTAGGCAAGTAGAACAAACCTTTTCGGTGTGGGAGACACTGGGTGATCATGTTTTAGCTCACATGGTCTCTATGTCAGTTAAGGCTAATTCTACCACAACAAGATGACTAATGAACTAATGTTACTTAAAGAAGTATCTCATATGCGTTCAAAGACTTAAAGATGATTTTGTTTGCATTGACTATGATGTTATTACCTATGTTTTCCAACTATTTCCACTATGATGTTTAAACTTGGTAAGTTACTTATCATGAAATGAAATGTCCTCTTAGCATGTTTTAAATGTTTTTATGCATAGTTATCATACTTAGTGTATTTTTTGTACTAACGCATATTCTTGCCTACATTCTCACAAATGTAAAGTGTGACAGGCAGGGTTTCCATTCTAGTGGCTAAAGCTTGGACTTAGATATCTTTTCGAGATTTGTGAGTCATCATGGTTTGAGGATGGACTTTTGTTATTATAGTTTCTCTTTCATATTTCCTTTTTGAACTTGATTTTTGGGCTAGGCCCACTATTATTTCAATTGTAACAGATGGCTATGTTGAGACATGAGTTACACTTCTGCTTTTCTATAAACATATTTTGGACTTAAATATTGTTTTAGTCTTTATTGTTCTAGTACTTTATGTTATGATATGCTATGTGTTTTACATGTAGTCCTTTGGGGTTCTATATGCCATGCTACATCTAGGGGGTACACCTAGGTCGTGACTACTGGATAAGAGAAGCTCCGAGTTCTAATTTCTTTTTTTCTAAAGCTCTCATCGAAGCTTCTTCATTGGAATCTATTAGTGGTGCTGGAGTTCTCTCCGGCAACTCGATTTCCAGTCGTTGCCCAGAAAGAGGTAATGCTTCTTTATTTATAACATTCTCCCTATCTTTTCTTTTATTTCGAGGTTATTCTTCCAATGTCGAAAAGTTTTTCTCTATGGATATCCTATGTCTTCTGTTTAAATATCCTCAGTGATGTTTTAGTTTGAATATCTAAATCAGCTCGATGATTGTCTCTGATATTTTTTATTGTGTTTTCTTTTAGATTTCTTTAGTATTTGCTTATGACATGTTGTTGCAGCTTCTTTTGCTGTTCATGTTTGGTTACTATTTAACTATAAAATGCAGAGCACTTTGTTTTAGCCTAAATCTCGATCTTTAAAATGGATGAAATTATCAACTTTGCTTAAACCTTTTTAGTCTACTAGTCGTTGTTTTATTTCACTTTTCTGTTTCCTCTAAAATAGGTTGCCATTGTTGTCATGTTGCAGCTATCTAATTTTTCTATTAACTAAATCTTAACAAGCTTCAACTGTATCCTTACTTTCTCTTCTTCAAAGTTATAACAAAATGGATTTTAGTGCTTCATGTCTTTTGAAATTTGTTCAACTAATACATGTTTCGATGTAAATAGTTGAAAATATATGGTATGATGTTTCTCTTCCTTTTATAATTAGTCATAGCATAAACATTGACCAAAGTGATCTTGTCTTTGATAGATTTGTTGGTTGTATATATATTTTGGGTAATAATCTGTGATTTGTTTTAGTGTCTATACCAATCTGATTCATAACCTGACTAATAAGCTCTCTTGCTCATTCTACACTTTTGTCCTTGTATGAATAGTCGTGGGTAGAATCAGCTTGCCCGTCTAGTCCTATATACATAACCCAAATGAGTTTAGTTTTCTAATTATTTAACACATGATCTTTCCTATTCGGGTTCTTTCTTCCTGAGTCGTATTATGCAGCTTGTCACTAAGTTTAGTTATACATTAAATAGTGAGTTTATTTATCTTTGATAATGTAATATTAATTTCTTAATAACCCTCTCGCATTAATTTCATTCTTTGTTAACTTCTTGAGTGTCATATTTCTTGAATTAAGTATGGATGGTATCATGGATGTCTTCCCTTATTTCAGTAACCTGTAATTTTATTGTTTAGGATCCTTTCCCCTCATTTTCTTTAGTTTATTTTTCTACTATTGAATTTCCATATTGAAATCACTTTGTGTTTAATCCTATATGTTGGTTTGTTTATTAAAATATAGTTGTCTGTTTCTAACGTTTGAAAGTCACACATAAAGTAGTTTTTTGATGCAAAAGATGGCCTAGTTTAATTCTTGAATTAGTGTAGTTGCTTAGCTTTAGATATATGATTATGATGCATTTTTCTTTCAATTTACATTTATTAAAATATAGTTGTCTTTTTCTAACGTTTGAAAGTCACACATAAAGTAGTTTTTTGATGCAGAAGATGGCCTAGTTTAATTCTTGAATTAGTGTAATTGCTTAGCTTTAGATATATGATTATGATGCATTTTTCCTTCAATCTGCAATTTGATGCTCAGGTTTTCCTTTGTTTATGTTAATTGATAAATATGCTCAAATCGATCTCTCTTAGTCATTTATCAATTAGTTTATTTTCTTCCTTGTCTGCTACATGAATAATTTAATTGGGTTCATTGGACTGCTCTATATCATGTCCCTTGCGTATCGAATGAGCCATAGAGGGCTAATTGTGTATCTTCTCGAGTTGGTTCTGTCAAATTGGATTGGTGTGGAGGAAACGAAATTTAAGTCAAAAGGAAAGCAAACTTATAAGGCATGTAAATAGAAAATACAGGTCCAGTAGCTGAAAATAAAAGAATATACAACGATATACCTTAAGTATGCAGGCAGTATATTGCAGCATAAATAGGGGAAGAAACCCACTTTTTTAGAGTTGTTTTATGTTATTATTGGGCCTAATCCCCATTTTACTATTATCTTGGTACATACTAGGACATGTGGAATTGGGCCTAAGGCTGAATAAAAATCAGATTTCTATGTAAGTTTAGGATAGGGGATCGGGCCAGAAGCCCACACATTCTTGGTTCTTTAGTTTTCTTAGGATAGGTGCAGATGGGCCAAAGGTTCAAAGCTAAAATTAGGCCCAACCGATGGGCTAGGAGGACAGAACCATACTTCGACCCAAACATTTCTTACCTTATCTATTTAATTGTTAGTATGCGTTTTATTTGTTTATTTAATTTTAACATTTTTTCATGATTCAATTCCCCAAAGGATAGCCATTTTGAGTAAAATTAAGTGAGCACTTATTTTTCTACTTGACTTTAGAATTTTTGAACAATATTTCATTTAAGTTATACCCTTGTAATATCTCCCTTTTCCCCAAAAATGATTTTTAATACTAAGTCATTTATTTGCTCAATTTAATTAACTATGCTAATTTTAATTAGCCTAATATTTTAACTACCGGATAATCGCAAATTAGTTGACGTTTTAGGTGCTTTTAAACCCTTCCTAAAACGTTAATATGAACCCCGAGCCCCTTTAAAATATTTCATTAGATTTACTGTTCTAATAATTTAGAAGTAGTTTTCTTAATTTTACTTTAAAAATTAAGTGGAGACTCTTCCCTTTTTAAATAAATAAAATACTTTTATACTCAAATGAGTTGAGGTGGAGTTTAGTTGAGACGAGGTAAGTTATTTCTTCAGTTACAATTCATGTTTATATCATGTTTAGATATCCCTTTGCATGCTCGTACATTCCATGTATTGACGCATTTTTCCTGCATCAATTTATAATACAGATACCAGCAACTAAGATCATCAACAAGCGCTTTATTGATCCAGTCGAGTTCCAAGTTATTTGGTGAGCCTCCTTGCTTTCGAAGGATCCCTTATTTATCTTGTTTATTTCAGTTTTGTTAGGATGATCAAGGATCTTGTCCCGAATTCCTTCATAGTATTAAAGGCTTCATAGATAGATAGATAGACAGTGGTTCATGAGTCTTGGTGATTTCCGTTGTTATGTTCTATAGTTGAGTTGCTGCTTTGGGTAAAGCTTAACTTTTAAAAGTTCTCTTATTGTTGAGTAAGTCTTCTGCTGAGAGTTGAGCCAAGCCAAGGGTTCGCTTGGGACCAGCAACGGTTCTCAAGTGCCTGCCATGTCCATGGTATAGACTCGGGGAGTGACAAACACAAACGAACAATGCTACATAATCAAAATTGATATTTTAGACTCAACAGAATTGATAAAACCAACAATTGAGATCGTCTCATCAAATTATTTACTGAAATCAATAATTGCAAGGTAAACATAAAACAAACTGATAAATGCCACAAAATCATCACAAACACCTTGGGATTCAAACAAAAAGTTGTTTCACTATAAACTCGGCATTCTGGAGCATACCACACCGATTTTGATTATGTTTACCAAGAATGTTGACTGAATTCAAAGTTTTGTCAACACTTCAAAGTGAAAATGCATAACGAAACAAACTAAAAATGAATGCCTCCAAATACCAACTGACAATCCTACTAGACAAAAATGATCCTTCTGAGCTGATGGAACTATGACAAGTTTCATATGAAATTAGATTCTCTGGATGTTGACTAAAGTCAACTCTTTCACTTCATAGGTCTCTTAGAAGGCAAAACTCGTTCAAAACTCTTTTGACCACCTTTGGAAACATGTCAGCCAATCAAACAACACAAAAAAGCAATAAGGAAGGTACAAGAAATATTGTCAAGAGTTTACTGGATCGCTTAAAAGTAATTTATTTTAGGACGATCTGACACAGACGAACCAGCAGTTTTAGAAAGTTTGAGTAACATAGGCCGCCAAAAAATATTTACTGGATTTTTTTATACTTAGATAAAATTGGTAAACTTTTTGTTTCAAAAAATTATTTAATGATTTGGAACACCTCGCAACTTTACTCATAGAATCTAAATTTTTTGTTGCAAGTATATCCTCTTAAACAAGGTAATATCCTACTTGTGCTTATATGTTAAGGTTCATTCCTATGAGTGGGAAGTTCATTGGAAGTTGTTTAGGATCATAAGAGACCTCTAGTACTAAGTTGAGTTCAAAACCTTCATACTAACTATGCTTTTCATATTAGTACATGCAAGAGCCAACTTAAAATGACCCTATATCTTACCCAAAACTGAATTAGGTGGACCATGACCTATCAAATCAATGTTCTATGAGACTTCTTTACAGCACTAACAAGTTTGTATCATTTAGAGTTTGGAGTAAATTTGTATGACTATTTTACTAGAGACTACGCAAATAGAGTTTTTAGAATCTACAACTACGAATTCCATTTATGGGTTGTAAATGGAAGTACGACCCTTAGTTTTCACTCATAAAATCAACTTTTCAAATTCATTTTTTTAGTGTTTGATTCTTGCAATCCCAATTATGGATCGTAAAACCATCTATTTATCGTACTTTGTGTTTGTGAGCTTGTTTTTAGGTATGATTGCTAATGATATGACTACGAGTGGTAAACCCAACTATGAGCTGTAATTTTAGCCCGTAGAATGAAATTAATAAAATCGATTTGAAGCATAAGTTTTCACAAATCAACTTACTAGTCGTAAACTAATATACAGTTCATCCTGTCAAAACATGGATTAATCTTTAGAAATTCAAATTATGGCCCATAAATCCAAGTACATATTATTTACCATCAGGAAATATGACAAAAAAGATATTGATCGAGGTCCTTAATTAAAAATACCTAATTTGGTGATAGAAATGAGGAACTTCTCCATAAGGAATGCATATTTTGTTAATGGAAACGATCTTAATAGTGAGAACAATTTATTTTAATGAGATTTTTAGAAAATCTAATAACTCTTAGGGCCTCAAAACAATAGCACCATCGAGTGGAGACTAAAAAAATGAGCAACCATTGATCTACACAGATTACTTCAAACATAACAAAAGAAAAATTGAAACAAGAATATCAACTTTATTCTTTTCAACTCCTCTTGATAAGATCAAAGAAGATGCTAACTTTTGCAACATGTTCAAGTCAAACATTTGATTTTAATAAAAAATAATTTCATCCAAGCTAATAAGCAAAGATTAATGTGATGAAAAAACTAAAGAGTCTTTATTAGAAATTGTATAAGAGTAACACACTTTATGAGTATAGGATTTCCTGCATCATTTTCAGCTTAAGGGGTTCACAGGTTAAGACTAGTATCAACAGGTATCCTGTAGTACGTAAAATAAAATTGATTTAAAATTTATCCACTAAATTAGTTTTATATATATATAAAATAATAATTGTGCTTCAATTTAAAATAAATCAAGACAACTTTATAAAATTATTGCAAATCATATCGTTCATATCATAAAATAATTAAGAAGAACTAAATTTTCTCAATATATTAGTAACAATAATAAATTCAAAATCTGAATTTCCTATAAGTTGAGTTGGCTATATGAAACTAACATTGAATATAGCGCTTTATTTAAACTCATATGAAACTACTATTAGTAAAAAAGTATAGTTTTTTTTATAGATGTTGAGCTGAGTAAGGAAGGTTGTAGCTTGAGAGATTTCACTCTCCCTCCTTGCTCAACGTCGCCCTTTAGAGATTGGGGCATAACGAAAAAAAATTCAAAAAAGTTTTGAGAGGCCTTAAATTCATCTAAAGTTGGAGAATTGAAAAACAAATATCAAAAAATATAAGAAGAATGCATCTACAATATTGTCCTTCCATATCGAATCACAAATATGTTGAGATGATTATACGAAATCATCACTCATCAAACCATTTTCTGTACACTAAAGAGTTAAAATATTATGAATGTAGTTATCAATATTTCCAAATTTATTCTTATATAATAGAGCTATCGAGGTAATTTGTTTTCTAAGAGGTAATTTACAATAATTACAATAAATTCAAAGAAGTGTCTGCTTCATCAATAGAATTCTGACCCATAGCAAATTCATGATGGAGTTCTCTCACCTCATTTTTAAAAAATACTTTTAAATATTTTAGTAAAAAAATAATAATAATAAAATTAAGAAAAAATAATAATTATGCAGCACACTTATAATATTTGGAATCAAATAATTATAAATTGTAATTAGATGTAAGGCTACTTACTTGTTCAATCTTAGCCTTTTTCTCCTGCAAAAAAAAAAAGTAAAGACATTCTTAGCATTAAAGGGAGATAAATTAAATATTCTTCAAAAAATAAATATTGTATAAAATAGTTTTAGTTAAATCATGACTTCAAATTAGCAGAAATATTTGGATAATTCATCACATATATCATAGTATAAACATGCACGTCTTTTAAGTGTTCTAATTGACTTTATCGTTCATGTCAAAAAGTCATTTATGAGTAAATATTTCATTCCGTCAAATGATTCTTGTAATTTCAAAGGATTCTAACTATGAGAACCAGGAAAAGTTCAAAAGACTCAATATTGTAATATAATAAATACTTATTTAGTAAAATTAATGTATATACCATGTGATCCTTGACACTCAAAAGACATTCATTAAACGTATGCTCCAATTGTTGCAACTCACTGAAGCACAAACCTAATTTATGGATTTATAAGGAATGAAAAAGTTTTTCATAATATTTATGGTTGCTATATTTTGTGTTATATACTGGTGTAATTCGATGGATAAATCTATCAGATCTTATGGACAAAAGCGGATAACACATGTATTTGTGAAGAACATACGGTATGATAAACATAGTAGTAAATTATGGCATTCCCCCAATATGGTGGTTGATGAAATCTCAACAAGGTCATTGATGAATCACGGGGATGTATGATGGAATGTGTCCATGAGCATACAACGTGACTTTTAGGCTCGATGATGATAGCTTGAGGGACAAATATGTTAAGTCTATTAAGCTAAAACAAATAATATGTATAATTAATTTATATTATAATTTTTATATATTTAATATCTATTTCATGTATTTATTATTGATGATATTACTTAATAATATTCTATATTTTTTTCATATAATATAATGTGAAGTTGGTTTCTAGCAAAAGACCTTGAAGGTTTGTGCTTTAGTGACTTGCAACGATTGGAGCATACGTTTAATGAAGACCTTTTGAGTGTAAAGGATCATATGGTTTATATATTAATTTTATTAATTAAGTATTTATTATATTACAATATCGAGTGTTTTGAAATGTTCATGATTTTCATATAGTTAGAATCCTCACAATTCACAAGAATCATTTGATGGAATGAGATATTTACTTATAAATGACTTATTGAAAAATACGATAAAGTCTATTAGGACATTTGATAGACGTACATATTTATACTGCATAAATGTGATGAATTATTTGAATACTTTTTCTAATTCAAAGACATGAGTTCTACTAAATGTATTTTATAAGATATATTTTTTGGAAGAATAGTTAATTAATCATCCTTTAAGGCTAAGAATGTCTGTTTTTTTTTTTAGAGGAGAAAAAGGCTAAGAATAAAAAAGTAAGAAGCCTTAAATCTAATTAAATTTTTTAATTATTTGTTTCTAAATAATATAAGTGTGATGCATAATTATTATTTTTTCTTAATTGTATTATTATGTTTACTAATATATTCAATTTAATTTTTTTAAAATTTAGGTTGGTGTGGCCACTAGATAGAGTCAATTAACACTAAGTCCTACAAGGGCACATACTTCTGGGATAAAGAAACTTTCAGTAAAGGTCTCAAGAATCTACTAATGGGGGAGCCGTCATCCTAAGTTCCACTCGAATCTAAGTAAACTTTCATTGGAAAACATGCATATTGATAATCATGTTTTTTGAAACAATAAGAATCTAGTAATGCTAAATTATTCATAAAAATCTAATAATAATCAAAAGAATAGCTCCTTAAAAATCATGATTTCACAATATAATCTTTGAGACACTTATATGAAGTATCTAAATCATGATATTCATATAAAAAGAACTATACTTTATCGAAAAGCATCCTTAATTCATAGAATCTGCTATAACATAATGCATGCTTATTAACATACAATCATGATCATATAACACTTGCATGTCACGGGTTCATGAAAAAACATTAAAACATTAAATTATTCCATGACTTTTTCTTTTTTATTCATATCTTTTCTCTTCTCTTCTCTTTTTTTTTTCTATGGAGGGGTTCCATTTTTCTCAAAACCATGGGTTTAAGGAGACTTTTCTTGCACTTCTTGACTTGTCTTCTCTTTTCACCAGAAACCCAACATAGGCTTTTGGCCTATGTTGGCTATTGAATCAACCACAAATCTAGAGGATTATAGGTAGTGGATTAAGGGAGGTCATGTTTTCATCAAGTTTCTTCGAAAGAAAGGTAAGGCTCAAGGGGTGTTCAAAAGAGGTTTACACACTCACAAGGTAGGCCACAAAAGAGGTATATGTCAAATTGGCTCACACTCTTCGAAGTTGCCTAAAATCATATCAAGAGATAGCCTTACTTGGTCGACTGGAGCAATGGGGTAAATTCTAGGGGTTTTCATGCATAGTTCACAGTAAGTTCATCGCACAAGGCATGGACACCAAAGTCAAACAAGACTCCACACTTTCACTAGAGTGCAACGATAATCACAAGAGACCCAATTTGATAACTGGCTAGTCACAACGAGATGTAAAGAGTTCAGATATTGTCTGCGCAACTTTATTTGGCCTCATCGTAGCCGCACATTCATGTTAGTTCAATTATGAGCACTATTCAAGTCATTGGTATTGATCAAAACCAATACTCAAATTTACAAGAGAACAACCACATTCAACACATATGAGAGGTGGCAAAATTTTTCAGAAGGTCAAAAATCATTTCTAATTAAAAACAAGGAGCCAAAGCTCAAACCTTCCACAAAAAAGGCAATGTCAACACAATTTAAACTAAAATACCAATATATAAACAAAACTAATATGCAGAAAGGTGGGCCTCACCGCACCACAAACAAAAATCATTTGTCCTCAAATGCAAATAAAAATATCCAAAAGTCAAAATAAAGTAAGACAGAAAGGGAGGTAAAAATGGGATCCTATATATGTAGTCGCTCCATCTGTCTGGACATCAGTGCCCGATGTAGTGCTCGACATCTGGCCATCAGAGCCTGGAATATCAATTTGGACTTGGGCTTCAGTGCCTGGAGTCACCTCAGAAGGACCACCTTTACTGGATCTGCCCATGGAAGTGTCTCTTAAATACGTCTAGCGACAGTCTTATCCATGGCATTCTCCAGATCCGCCAGATCATTGTACACCTCATCATCATATACCTCTATCCGTTCCTCATCGGTCTCTGGCTTTGAGTCATCAGCTGATGTGTCAACCCTTTGTACATCTCCGGTGGTACTCAGAGGAATTATTGAAGTTTCTGGGGAATCTATATCATCAACATCCTTCCGTAGTGAGGTGAAGTTGGCAGACTTCATGTAAGGACCCTAAAAATAAACTAGTTAAACTAGAGTCTTACGTGTGTGCAATTGAGTTTGGTATGAGATTTGATGGTGTTTGATGTTGTCCTAAGTCATTGTTGAAGTGTTTCGGTGTCAAACGTTAAGGTACGATTCCTCATGGACCACCCTAGGGGTCCTTGAGGAGGACCCTAAGTATAACCCCAAGACCTCAATGAACCATGAAGTTTGGCCAAGATGGGGTGACCTACGAAAGAGGTCCACGCCCCGTAGGTCCATCCACACCACGTGGATGTCCTTCGTAGGTCATGGCCCCCAAATGTAAGCCACAACAACAAAATATAGCCATGAAGGACTATTTGTGGAGCCATCCATGGTTCGTAGATGGTGGTTTTTGGATCACACCTGTAGGGCTGGTTTGGAGCCAAGTGAGGAGCCATTTGGTAATTACCTAATTAGTTTAGTTAAGTGTTTGGACGGTTATTTTATCTCTATTTAGGTATTTTAAGAGTATTATAATTGTTAAATACTATTTTATATTTGATTATTACAAAACCCCAAATACAAACTACCCTTCCTCTCCAAAGAGATCTCACTATAGAACTTCCATAAAATGAAAACTCAAAGCTTCCAAGGTCAATTTCTCCAAAGTTTTGAACCGGTTTTCAAGAGCATTTCATGGGAATAAATAGAAAGGTATGGTTGTCTTGATCCTTGTCTAATTTTCCATTCAAGGAGCCAATTCAAAGAAGGTTTCAAATCATGCAAATCTAGGTTTCCACTCAATCTCATGGGTTCTTTCATCAAATGATTTAAAATTTTACTAATGTCAAATTATGATTATATTGATGTTTAATTGATCATTTTACTCTATGAACCCATGATTCCTCTCAATTTCTAAATAGTGTTTTATGAAGTGGGTTTGTTGATCATTAATAAATGTTGATGAATTATGTCTAAATTGATTTAGATTATTGAATTGTATCATCATCTATGTCTAACTATGGTTAATTATTGGTGAATTGAGGATTGGTGGTCATAGCCTTAAAAGGAAAAGTTTGACCTAATCTCATGTTAAAGTAGAATTGTGCTTGAATTGTTGATCCACTTGAAAGGTGGAGGTGTTTACTTACTTGTATATTGATCCACTTGACAGGTGGAGGTGTTTACTTATTCTAAACAATGTATTCATGGATTTGAAGGCATAGTGTGGGTAATTGAACTATTATCATGATGTTGTATATATGAATGTGATGTAAAGAATGTGTGTGATCTAATGGAATTAAAGATGATCATGTTTAGAAGCTAATAGTGTTAGGATTGAATGTTATCTCTCTATTAACACTTGTGAATTATGTTGATTATGTGAAAGGCTATACTCACATACACATACACTTGAATGAATGAATGGAGTTCAATGATAATGTTAATGATGAAGTACTATTTTGAAGGTTATTCTCATACTGTACTCTAATGAATTATAATGACTTGTTGTGAAAGTACTTCCACACAATAAGGGGGTTCTTAGGTGAAAGGCTATTCTCATCTTTGAATCTATGAGCTTTCCAATGAATGAATGAATGTTGGGTTTGGGATTGATGCTCATCCGAATTTTAGGCAAGGTATCTAGTAGCAATCCCTTATCCCATAATGAACTAATGTAATGTACTGTGTGGGGAATAATGCTAATCTCTGAGTGGATATGGTTTGAGGTGGGTGCTCATCCGAGAGTTGAGGTGGGGTACTTAGTAGCAATCTCTTAAGATGGATGCTCATCTGTGAATTGAGGCAGGGTATCTAGTAGCAATCTCCCTATCCCTTAAACTATGTGCCCACATAGGTCTAGCTAGTGGATCCACTTAAGGTAAAGAACAATGTTCCTACCTTAGGCAAGTAAGAATCCCTTTATCCGGTGAGGGTGACACCGAGATTCCATGTCAAGCTCACATTGTTTATGTCAGTTCAGGCTTACCCGTACAATAATGTTAATGAACTATATCTTCTTAAGAATGCACTACTTAGTATGGGTGCTGGTATGGGATGTCATCGATGAAATGCACAAGTAGGCTTTGAGAGAGGTTGTGGTGTGTTCCTTTATAATGTTAATGAATGAATGGGCTCTTATGATGATCTGTATTAAGAATGTTGATCTAATGTCTATTGAATGAAGGTGCTCTTAATGTAACGAAGCTAATGAAGAATGACTGACTTAAATGGTTATTTGTTTAATGTGAAGATGCATGCTATACTTGGATTCTATTATGAGTTACTTCCTTGTCATGACTTATTGTATGTGAATGTGGCTTGTCTATGGTGACTTCAAAGAAGTACTTAGTGTGAGTAGTAGTATGGGATACTACTTGCACATTGCACAAGTATGACTTAGAGTTGTCTTAGAGGTTGGTCTAAATGAGATAATGTGATTCATGTTTATGTTCCTTATATGCTTTATTGTGTAAAGGTGCAAGGGATGAATGGTAAGTTCACTTTTGGGTGACCTTAAGGTGGTGTCGTAGTGTGGGTGGTGGTATGGGACGCTACATATATAATGCACAAGGTATAGCTTGAGGGCTAGTTGAGGTGAAGGCTTAAGGTGAAGGCAAATGTTCATATGTGGATTATATTCTAATGTGAAAATATGACTTGTATATTGGTTGTGACTTATATTATGCCTGTTTTATCAATGCTGATGAAGTTTTACCAAAATGGCATATAAGCACGACTTTCAAATCAAATGTCCTTTTTATGCATGTTTTTGCATGGTCATCATACTTAGTACATCTACTGTGCTAACCCCATTCTTCCCCTTTTCTTACTAAAGTGTAGGGTCTTGAGTTATTGGTGTTCTATGCTTGAAGGATAGGTTTCTATGGTGCTTGAAGATGAAGACTTGGTGAGTCCTCATAATTTAGAGGACAAAACCCATTATGTTCATTTTATGTCTTTTAGTTTTGTTTAAGATTTTGTATGGGCTAAGTCCCAATGTTGTATTCAAAGTACTAGATGGTTTGAGACATATTGTACAATGTATATAAAGTCTTCGACTTGTTTTTTAATGAAAGTCTTTTCGATTCTAAAGAAAGTTTTAAATTATTTTCTATTTTCCTATGTTCTTATGTTCAAGAGTGCTATGAGTCATTTATTAGACACCTTCGGGGTCGAGTAAGTCATGTTACGACTAGGGGGTGCTCTCGGGTCGTGAAAAATATAGTATCAGAGCACAAGATTTTGGAATGGTCTTAGGATGTCTCAAACCACACCTAGTAGTGTCTTGTCATAATTTGAAGCGTGCCACATTATGAATAGGAGGCTATTGGGTGTTAAGAAAGTTTCATTTCTTCATTCTTCAAGTCGTGCCATAGAGTTTATCTCTATAACGTCTCTCTCTTTTTCTTTAGTTAGAAGGTGTGAGGGGGAAAGGTTAGTTGTGATGCCAACTAGGGCTATGTGACTTGATATAAGTGAGATGGAAGATTGTTATTTGTGTTGTTGGTAGAACCTGACTTAGTTATAAAGAGTTTTGGAAGTATGTTGAAAGATTTGATGAAATGTAGTGTTTTAGGAATGCCTAGGTGTGATGAGTATAAAGGTTTAGTGATGTTTCACTCCGACCTTAGAGTGGAAAGAAGTGAAGTTTGTAAGAGCTAGTATAGGCTTTCTCCCAAGTGGGGGATAATGTGCCTAGATGGTAAGGTCTTTGAGGGTCCTTGATGCTCATTAGTTAGGCTTGATTGATGTTCTCACCTTAAGAGGTGTAATGAGTTGAGGAGTTTCTCCCGGCATGGTAGAATCATATGAGAACTTGAGTGATGTGGTAAGGTTGTTGATAAGCAAGAGTTGCTAAATGAGGACCTTCCTAGTTTAAAAGTACCGGTATATTGATGGTTTCTTATAAGTGGAGAATGTCTTGATTAAGGTTCCTTTGTGGTGTTCATGATAAGCTGTAGTTAGGTTTACTCCTAAGTGGGGGATGGTATGTTGAGTAGTATGGTTGTTGAGAGTTCCGATATCCTTATCTCTTTCCTTCTATTTCTATTCAAGTTAGAGACCAAGAGTTCCTTGTAGCTTATTTTATGGTTTGGGAGTCTTGTGTGAATATGAGTTTCCATGGTCTCCTTATGTTATGCATTTTCTAGTTGAATTCTTGTTTAAATGAGAAAATGAGTTTTCATGATTTATTTTCCTCATAACTGAATGCATTTTTTTTAATTTGAGTTGTTTATATGTTTCATGAGGTTAAATGTTGAACATGCCTAAATGTGTTTTTATGAAGAAGTTGCATAATGTGCTTTCATTAGAAAATTGTTTAAATGTGCCTAATGATGTTGTCATGAGAATGATGCGATTTGGAGAAGGAAGTTCCTCCGATGAAATGAAGAATGTGAAGTGTTGATGCATAATGAGTTTGTAGATGTAGTTCCTACCTGATAGCATCCAAGGAAGCTCTACTCCATTGAAGGACAAGCATGAAGCTTTAGAAACTCCAAGGAGGCCCATAACAAGTTCTCAAACCAAGGAGTTCAATGATAAGCTCAATAGACTTTAATCGCTGATCCAAATGTGTCTTATTGGGGAAGAAGAGCTCAAGCCCAAGGAAGAGGAATTGTCCAAATGCTTCAATTATTTGGTGGCCCAAATTCAAGCCCAAGATGAGGAATTTTAAGGGCCAATTTCGTGCAAATAAGGTCAAGAAGAGTCCAAGAATCAGCCACAACAAGAGTTGCTTTCTGCCCAAGTTTTGAGAGAAGACTAGTCAAACTTTCCAAGATTGTCAAGATTATTTTCCTAGTTGGGATTTACCTTATTTATTTATTTATATATAGGTTATTAATATTTTCCTTAGTCTATTTATGGTCTCCTAAATACCATTTAATGCTTTCCTAGAAGTACTAAATTTGTTCCTAGTTAGGTTACTTTATTTCCTTTCTAGAGTAGGATTCCTTGTAATTGTCTTTTTAGGGTTTGGCTGACCTTTTAGCTTCTTATAAGGGGTCTTGGACGTTTTCCCCCATTCTCCTATATATATGAGTCCTTTTTATTCATTAAAGACAAGTTAGATTGATATTAATAATATTTGAGAGAGTTCTTTGAAGCTTTGTGACTTGTTGTTTGAGAATTTATCTTTAAACCTTTACTAGTTTCATAGTTTAAGATATAAAGTAACTTCTTCTTGTGATATCTTTGGTTTCTTTTTGGTATTCTTTAGAAGGTGATTAGTTTCTACATACTAAATATTGTCTTTAGTTACTCATAAAGCGGTCAAGATCCGAATCTATCATTTTGATTTGTTCTCTCAAGTAAAGGCGTTAGATTTCTTCCATAAATCTATATGTTGTTACTTGGATCTTTTCAAGACCTTAGAACATCTAATCCTTGGAAATTCGTGGATCTTTCCTTCGAATCTCCCATATCTTTAGTTAGTTTTTTTTTGTTTCTTTTCTTTGTGCTCCCGCATTCTAATATTCAATTCTCTATTTGTGATCTCCTTAACCTCGCTGTTATCAAGTGGTATCAAAGCGGTTCTATCAAGATTCCGTTCTTGATAAATCTTGGGATTTCTTCTTATATTAGAGCAGAAAAAAATAAATTGTAGCGTGAACAGTAACTTGAAAAAAAACTGTAGTATGAACAGTAGCATGAACAAAAAAAAAGTTATAACTTGCTCTCTAAGAAATCTGATTACTTGTACTCCAAGAAATTTGATTACTTCGTACCTAAGAAAGCTCATTACTTGCTATTCAAGAAAGCTTATTACTTGCTATTCAAGAAATCTTATTACTTGCTCTCCAAGTTTTACATTAATTTGTTTCCAAGCAAGAAGGTAGCAAGAAGAGGGGATTTTAGATCTTTAAGAATAAGGAGAATTTTTTTTTCTTGTTCTTATAATTCTAAAATAAGTTCCGTTTTATTCGTGTTTTGTTTCAACTAAATCCTACTTGTTCTAGGACTAGTTCTTTACTTTCTTTTTGTACCCCAAGATTCCATACTTTACTACTACGAACTTGATACACATTTTGGTTTAATTATAAATTTACAAAGTATTCTCGTTCAAAGGTTATTTTGAGTGGAAAAAAAGGCAAGTGTGGGTCAGTTTAAAAGAGGGTAAAAGCCATATTAAAAGTGTGATACTTGATCATTTTTTTATTTATTTTTTTGATGTCTAATTCAGGTGGTGATGAGGAAAGGGCTCGTTCAGAAGCCGAGGTCAAAGGAAGGAACGACTTCACCATTCAAGCTATGCACCAACAATTTGAGAGATGAACCCTTCAATTTCAAGAGATGAGGGATATGATTATCGAGCAGAATGACAACATAGCTCCAATTAGAAGGGAGAATGATATTGTACCCCCAAATAATGTTAGACCCCAAGTTAGAAGGAATGTACCCCATATCCCTTTTGTAAATCCGGAATATGATAATGATGATTTTGGTGTTGAATTTAATCTAGAAAGAAGAGATAGGAGGGGACAAAGAGGTAGAGTAGAAGATGATAATATAAATAGTATAAAGATGAAGATGCCATCTTTCAAGGGGACAAGGGATCCAGACTTGTACCTTGATTGGGAGAGACGAGTTGAAGCCATCTTTGATTGCCATAACTACTCTGAGGGTAAGAAAGTTAAACTTGATGTTGTTGAGTTTTCTGATTATGCTGCTTCTTGGTGGAAAAAGCTTGCTAGGGACAGATTGCAAGAGGAGCTACCATCTATTGCTACATAGGCAGAGATGAAGAGGGTAATAACAACAACAACAACAACATACCCAGTAAAATCTCACTAGGTGGGGTTTGGGGAGGGTATAATGTACGCAGACCTTACCACTACCCCGTGGAGGTAGAGAGGCTGTTTCCGAGAGACCCTCAGCTCGAGTGCAATCACATCCAAGTAGAAGGGGAGGGGAGCAGTGTGTAAAACATAACATCCAATATGAAAGATAGTGAAAAATCAACCAAGGAAATAATAACATCAATGGGATATTGTGGAAAGTAAGGCTCGGTAAACACCATAAGGTTATAGGTATCACAGACAAGGACAACACGTGCAAGATTAGGACTACTACACACGCTATCAGCCTAAACCCTCGCAAGGAAAAACAACATGCTAACCGTACTAACCTTCAACCTTGATACGCGACCTCCACTCCTTCCTATCTAGAGTCATGTCCTCGGTAAGGTGAAGAGGGTAATGAGGAAGTGATTTATTCCATCATACTTCCAAAGATATCTACAGTCTCGCCTTCAACACTTGAAACAAGGCTCCATGTCTGTGGATGAGTACTCCAAAATGATGGATATGGCTATGATCCAAGCTAACTGCATGGAGGAAGAAGAGGCTACAATAGCTAGATTTTTAAATGGTTTAAATAAAGAAATAGCTAATGTAGTAGAGATACTACAATATGTAACTTTAGATGAGTTAGTTGATTTGTCTGTAAAAGTTGAAAAACAAATTGAGAAAAGGCAGCAAAATAACTCATAGAGAAGTCGACCAAACACTATCTCTAAGAAGCCATGGTCAACTAAAGAGGGGAAAGCTCCTTCCAAACCTTAAGATGATAGAGGCCTCTAAAGGTAAAGTTGAGGAGGCAGGTAAAACCTTTAATCCTAAATCTTCTAAACCTTCAAGTTCTATTGAATGTCACAAATGTCATGGAAGGGGGCATATAATGCATGAATGTCCAAGTAGAAGAAACATCCTACTTAGAGAGAATGGAGAATATGAGAGTGAAAAAAGTGAGGGGGAAGAAGAAGAGGGAGAAGGTGTAAGTGAGGAAGATGATTTGGAACTGCCTAATGATGGTATAATTGGGGTGGTTAGGAGAATTATGACTATCAATTTGGGTAGTGTTAATGAAGGGTAGAGAGAGAATTTGTTTCATACTAGGTGTGGGATAAAAGGGAAAACTTATTCTATGATTATTGATGGTGGAAGTTGTGCAAATATGGTGAGTTCATACTTGGTGGATAAACTAGGAATTGCATGCATGAAGCTCTCTACCCCATATAGGCTCCAATGGTTGAATGATTGTGGAGAAGTAAAAGTAAACAAACAATGCATGATTTCATTCAATGTTGGTAGGTATGAAGAGGAAATTCTTTGTGATGTAGTTCCAATGCAAGTATGCCATGTTTTACTTGGCCGACCTTGGCAGTATGATAGGGATACTACTCATCATGGGAGAAAGAATAGGTATAGTCTTCTGCATAATGGTAAGAAGTATACTTTTGCACCATTATCTCCTTCTCGAGTGTTTGAAGATAAAAAATGATTGAGGGAAACAATGGGAAAACAAAAGGGAGAGGTAAAAAGTGAGCTTGAGGGAAAAGAAAAAGGACAAGAGATAGAAAAAAAGAGACGACCAAGAGAAACAGAGAGAGGGCAGCGATCTAAGTAAAGCGGTAAAAGAGGGTGTAAGTAAAAAAATAAAATATTTTGGTAAGAGGAAAGAGGCTAAGGAAAAGAAAAATGAGAGTCTTTACATAAAAGCCAAAGTGTGTTTGAATGCTAGGAGAGAGGGGCTGCGTATAATACTACTTACTTACAAAGAAGTATTGATTAATTTTGAACAACTAACTCCTTCTTTGCCAAATAGTGTTTCTTCTCTTTTGCAGAATTTTGAAGATGTTTTTCCTGATGACACTCCAAAGGGATTGCCACCTTTGAGAGGGATTGAGCACCAAATAGACTTTGTGCCTGGGTCTCAACTTCCTAATCGGCCTGCCTATAGGAGCAATCCTGAAGAGACCAAAGAATTACAAAGGCAAGTTGAAGAATTGCTTGAAAACGGATTTGTTCGAGAGAATATGAGCCCATGCTTTGTTCCAGTCCTATTGGTCCCAAAAAGGATGGAACATGGAGGATGTGTGTAGATTGTCGAGCCATCAACAAGATAATAGTAAAGTATCGCCATCCTATCCCTCGTCTTGATGACATGTTGGACCAACTATATGGTTCCAAAATCTTTTCTAAAATTGATCTAAAGAGTGGTTACGATCAGATTCGTATGAATCCTGGAGATGAATGGAAAACTGCTTTTAAGACCAAATATGGACTTTATTAGTGGTTAGTTATGCCCTTTGGCTTGACTAATGCACCAAGCACGTTTATGAGACTAATGAATCATGTTTTTAATGATTTCCATGGAAAATTTATTGTGGTGTATTTTGATGACATCTTAATCTTTTCTCAAAATCTGTATGAACACCTAGAGTACTTAAAACAAGTTTTTGAAGTTCTTAGAAATCAACGCTTATTTTCTAATCTCAAAAAGTGTACTTTCTGTGTGGATCATGTGGTTTTCTTAGGTTTGTGGTCAGTTCTGAAGGAGTTGAAGTTGTATATGGATTCAACCCCCTTACCCCCCTAGATTTATTGCCTTTGCCTACTAATGATTTTGCTAATCTTGATGGTAAGAAGAAGGCTGATATGATGAAGGAAGTTGCATTGCGAAGGAATAAGGGCAGAAAATATGTTGTTTTTAAACCTGATGACTTGGTTTGGGTGCATATGAGAAAGGAAAGATTTCCTTCCAAAAGAAAGACCAAACTAGATCCTAGAGGAACTGGGCCATACAAATTCCTTGAAAGGATTGGAGACAATGCTTATAAACTTGATCTTCCTGGTGAGTTCCAAGTTAGTGTTACTTTTAATGTTTTTGATCTTTCCCTATTTGATGCAGATTTGAATTCGAGGACAAATTTTCTTCAAGAAGAGGGGAATGATAGCATCCCAGGAAGCTCTACTACATTGAAGGACAAGGATGAAGCTTTAGAAACTCCAAGGAGGCCCATAACAAGATCTCAAACCAAGGAGTTCAATGATAAGCTCAATGGGCTTCAATCGTTGATCCAAATGTCTTATTGGGGAAGAAGAGCTCAAGCCCAAGGAAGAGGAAATGTCCAAATGCTACAACTATTTGGTGGCCCAAATTAAAGCCCAAGATGAGGAATTTTAAGGGCCAATTTCATGCAAATAAGGTCAAGAAGAGTCCAAGAATTAGCCACAACAAGAGTTACTTTCTGCCCAAGTTTTGAGAGAAGACTAGTCAAACTTTCCAAGATTGTCAAGATTCTTTTCCTAGTTGGGATTTACCTTATTTATTTATTTATATATAGGTTATTAATATTTTCCTTAGTATATTTATGGTCTCCTAAGTACCATTTAATGCTTTCCTAGAAGTACTAAATTTGTTCCTAGTTTGGTTACTTTATTTCCTTTCTAGGGTGGGATTCCTTGTAATTGTTTTTTTAGGGTTTGGCTGACCTTTTAGATTCTTATAAGGGGTCCTGTATGTTTTCCCCCCTTCTCCTATATATATGAGTCCTTTCTATTCATTAAAGACAAGTTAGATTGATATTAATAATATTTGAGAGAGTTCTTTGAACCTTTGTGACTTGTTGTTTGAGAATTTATCTTTAAACCTTTACAAGTTTCATAGCTTAAGATATAAAGTAACTTCTTCTTGTGATATCTTTGGTTTCTTTTTGGTATTCTTTAGAAGGTGATTAGTTTCTACATACTAATTATTGTCTTTAGTTACTCATAAAGCGGTCAAGATCCGAATCTATCGTTTTGATTTGTTTTCTCAAGTAAAGGCGTTAGATTTCTTCCATAAATCTATACGTTGTTACTTGGATCTTTTCAAGACCATAGAACATCTAATCCTTGGAAATTCGCTGATCTTTCCTTCGAATCTCCCATATCTTTAGTTAGTTTTTTTTGTTTCTTTTCTTTGTGCTCCCGCATTCTAATATTCAATTCTCTATTTGTGATCTCCTTAACCTCATTGTTATCACTACCGTATTTGTCACGCCTCAGATCTGATTAAGACGGACAGGCACCCGATGCCTAAATGGCCGGGAGAACCAACTTACAACCTGCACTTACCATACATTTAACTATGATAACTATGAAGCTATGACAAGCTTATATGCACTATAGTGATAAAAGATCGACATAGATGCAGGACCCAAAACTTATGTACAACACTTGGCCGTTGAGGCCACAATTGTTAAGAGACAAGATACAACCAAACTTTATACATTAGTCTACAAAGCCTCTACAAGATAGACAGCCTTAGTTTAGGTCGGGACAGGCCCCGCCTTACCCTTAACTACTATACGGTAAGAAAATAGATGCCAAAGACTCGGTTAAGCCCCGAATCAACTTGGAGCTCACCAATAGCGGCTGAGTGTCCTGCGCTCCTACTGGGGATGTCTACTAGCTGGAGTACCTGTGGCTGCAGCATGAAATGCAGCGTCCCCCGAGAGGGATGTCAGTACGAAGAATGTACTGAATATGTAAGGCAATAACATATGTAAACAAGAGCTCAATTGAAATCAAGTATCAATATGTAAATACATAGATCAAATTAAAAGGCCACCCTTGCTGTTGTGGTGGGATCATGTACATTATATTCTTTTCTGTAATCTTCTTTACATTGTAATCTCTGTAAACCATGCGATACAATAACCAACTGATCAGTGGTAAAAGAGGATGACCCATGCTAGGCATTTTAACCCCTGGGATGCTGTCCTCAAATATATAAATTTGGGATCGACCCATGCTAGGCTTTCGCCCCTAGGTTGCCACCCTTACACATAAACCGCTTCATATAGTTTCTTTAATCTTTGAGATTGTTACTTTGGTGGTCATAATTATTTTTGAGCGTTAGAACTATGGATCAATAGTAGGAAACATGTGAATTTGCACTTAGGGCAGTAACAATAACACAAGACGGAAATGTAACACTAATGAATTACATAAGAGCTCAAATGACACAATGGACCTCATTTGAGTGATAGGAGGAATCACAAAGCTATTGCTGCAATTACCCTTTCTCATACCAATACTTGGAAAAGTAAAGATGCACATATATTAAAGCAATTCGACACACTAAGGAGAGGGGAAATATTGTTAGCTGTGGTTGGGATTGTACGCTGCCACTATTTGTCTTTTACTTGAAAGAGCACTTAGAAAGCTCACTTGTTGGTAGTGACACAAGCAGAGTTCATGCCAAATAATATAGAATCGAATAGCCTTACATACCTTGCTGTACCACTCGAATAGTACAACGAATTAACCTCCTTCCTTTCGATTATTAATCTACAATGAAATAAGTAACACAACTAATATTAGTAGCTAACCAACAGATTGGGCTACTTGAACTTGGCAAACAGTAATCAGGTAGCAGACCCATACTTATCAAACCGATGGTATGCATTCCACCCCTTCTCCTTTAATAACGTCATATATAATACGACCTTCTAATAAGGTCCCCTGAAACTCCTTGGGCATTTGTAACATATGCAAAAAAGTATACAAAGGGGTTGCAAGCAGCAAGCTCATGCAACGCCCAATTAGATAGTACGTTACTGCACCCTTTACCGTTTTATCCTTTAACAAGTTCTCATGACTTCTGCACATGCCTCCTTATGTATATGGACTCACGGTTTCCGACCACTGTCCCTTGAGCATCCAACTAACATTACATTTAAAATGCTCAAATGAGCTAACAATTGAGTTAAAGAGGACTCCCCCTCCATGGCTGTCCCAACATGCACAATCAACCTGAACATTCTCCCATCTCACACCATGTAAAAGGAACAATTCTCAGCTCATTAACACATACCAAATCCCTTAACCAATTCAAACACAAAAGAGGGATGAAAATTTCAGTAACTCACCTTGTTGGACAGCAACCTCACTTGCTAATTTCAATGTTTAAGTTGTCTTTTCCAAATTATCTTGAGAATAATGAAGGATTACTAAATCAGCAGACCATATTCTTACAAATCCAAACTTTTAAAAACAAAATTAACATATGGCAGTAGCCTTACCTTAGTTTCTGAAAATTTATCATCTAAACTTGTACTTCAAGAACTGAAACTCTCCTTCAAACTTTTACTTGAAAAGGGAGATAATACTCAAGAACCTAGGGTGTTTTAGGGCTGCTGATTGAAGCTAAGAGAGACCTTAGAGAAACTTAACAAATCTGAAATTTTTGCAAGTTAAAAATGAAGCAAAAAATTTGATCTTTATCCCTTTAAAAAGGAGGTGTAATGGCCGAATTTCTTGACTAATTTTGACCATATATTATCAAGTAGGTGCCCCACCTACTTGGCCTTTTAACTTGGGCTTTTGGGAACTTCAACACTTGTTGGGCCCTATTCCGAATTTTCCCTCTATTCATGTCAATTTGGACCATAATTAATGCAAGTAGGTGGTCCACCTATTTGGACTTTTCACTTGGGCCTTTTTGGACTTAAGACTATTGGGCTTTGGCTGTCCATTTTTCCCTTATCCTTCTACTCAACTTGGGCCAAATTAATGCAAGTAGGTGGTAGTGCATTTGGCCCAATTACCACTTTACTACCTCTAGTTTAAATACTTCCGTCGGAGCTAACTTGCAGTACACATGCTAAAACGTGCAAGGTGTTACATAACCTTGCGAGCTAGTTTAAACCAACACTAATCATATAAAGAGCACGGTCCCTCACTTATATTATAAGGCTATGTCAAGTATCACGTGAATAGAACTAGCATACGCATAATACAGGTTGTTACAGTTCCATTCATAGAATCCTTGTGGTACTATAAATGTTGTTAATTTTTTAGATTCTTCATCTAACTTTATATGATAAAATCCTGATTTACAATCAAATTTACTAAAATAATTATAACCTTGTATTTGTCTTACTTTTAGCACTTTGTTTGGTATAGGGTAATTATATGTTTTTGTTTTTGCATTTAGATTTCTGTAATCAATAACCATATGGCTTTTTCCTCTTTTTTGTTCACTGTGTTTATTTACTATGAATGCTGGACTTGTATGTTTATTGTTACTTTCTTGAATATATTTGTTTTCTAATAGTTCTTTTATGTGCATTTTAAACTCTTTTAAATCGTTGAAATTATATTTTAACGGTTTTTGGGTTATTATGCTATTTTCATCAATTAGTTCAATTTTTACCCTTGTTTTATGTTTTTTCCATCCTTTCAAGGGATCTTCACTATACAATAGTTCTAATTTTTCTTGAATTAATTTTAATTTGTTTATTGAAAATATTATTAATTCTATATTATGGGTACTTTCCTTGATATTTTCTAATTTTTGAGTTATTTTTTCACTTCCTTTAATCCATGGTGTAGATTTTCTATTTTTATTATTTACTCTTTTTGCTCCTATCTTTTGTTTACATGGTGTGGTAAACCACCAATGTGTTTTTGTGATTATATGAGAATATAATTTTTCTAAAAACGGCATTCCTAAAAGCACATCTTTATTAATGAATTCATAACTATATATATCTTCTATAGTTAATATTTTATCCCATATTTGTAGCTTTATATTTTTTGCTTTATATCTTATCATGCTTCCTTCATTATTAAATCATGTTACGACTATAGGGGTTTTTAGTTTATCCCATTTTTCATCTGGTAGACAGTTATGTTTACACATGTTTGCTTCTGCTCCTGTATCTAACATTGGAGTGTAGTATCTGTTATAATAATTTTCTACTATTATTTTTGCAAGTATATAAATTTTCATATTGCTCTTTTTATTGTGACTTTTTTGTTTTTATAAGTTATAATTAATTGTGTATTTTCTAGATTGTATGGTTTCATTTCTTCTAGCCATTTTATTCCTAATGTTATATTGTCTTCTTGGTATATTGTAAATTTTATTAATATAATTATTCCTCCTATAATTACTTCTTTCTGTGTCGTATCTTCTGTATATGATAACTCTTTCGGTAGTTCGGGGCATGCTTGTTTTTTAGATGTTATTTCTTCTTCGTCTACTAGTTCTCTTGGTATGTAGTTTTCTTCTTGTCCAGTATTTATTATAATAATATGCTTTCTTTGTTGTATTATTCCAGTTATGTAATAATGGTATGGTTCAATTTCTTTTATTCTAGGAGATTCGACTGATTTTCTTTGAGGTTGTGACGTATTTTCGTTTTTATCTATGTTTTTTTTATCCTTTTTGATGTACTGATTCTATCACTTACTATTTCTAGATCTTCTTCTATATCTATTTCTTTGTAACTGTAATCATTATTATCTATTACTGTTACAATTTGTTCAAAAGGATCTTCTATTTTTATCTTATTTATCTTATTTTTAGCTGTTATTTTGTGTTTTGTTGTTAATACATATAGGTTCTTACAGCGAGCTGTGAATATTTTACTTCCTGGGGCTAACTCTATTCCTGACATTTTTCAATATAATACTAATGATTTGTCTATATTTTTATCATCTATTGCTATTGAATAATTGGCACTTATTATAAATTTAAATTTTTGGTATATTAAATTTCCTTTTACTACACTTAATATGCTTCTTTCTATTGGCTCTATTATCCTGTCATCTGCTAAGTATATTTCGATTGGTGTATCTATTCCTTCTCTAAAACAGGCTTTTATTAATATCTCTGTTCCTCCTAAGTGTACGTATTTTATAGGGTCTTTAGCTTTAATTGCTTGTATTTCTTTATTTATTATGCGTTTATTTATTATAGG
This sequence comes from Solanum commersonii, assembly GCA_029007595.1. Taxonomy (NCBI): domain Eukaryota; kingdom Viridiplantae; phylum Streptophyta; class Magnoliopsida; order Solanales; family Solanaceae; genus Solanum; species Solanum commersonii. Next base: position 14,425,716 of record JAJTWQ010000004.1, read on the forward strand.
TATTCTTGCTTTTCCTTTGGTATATTTACAATCTATTATATGTTCTTTTTGACTTACCACATATTATTCTTCTTTTTGTCTTTTAAAAATATTTCTTATCAGGAGTAACTTAAATATTTTTTCTACACTGAGATCTAACTCCTTTCCTTTTATTTGTTCAAATATATTGACATCAAATATTACTTTTTGTTCTATAGATTCTACATTTGTATATTCTTCTTTTATTATTTGTACGTCTTTGTCAGTCATTATTATCTTCGTCTATTTCATTTTCAGATATTTTAGTTTCATGTTCAAATTCATATATGCTATCATCACTGTCTGGTTCATAATCTATATGATCTATTTGTGTATATATTTCATCATTTATTATTATTTCAGATATCTATTATTTCTTTGGATTTTTAGGTAAGGTACAATCTTTTGCTAAATGTCCTAACTTCCCACAATTATAATATGTACATTCTGTTATTTTTTTCTTTGGTCTAAAAGGTCTTTTTCTTTAGTATTTTTTATATAATATCTTCTCCTTGGTCTTTTATACTTATATTGGGATTTATAATTTTTTATATTTTCCTGGTTTTCTGTATTTCTTTTTATAATAATTATCGTTACATCCAAATTGAGGTGCCATTTTGTCTTTACAACATGCTAGATTTTTTATTATTGTTTTTTCCATTTTTATGTCTTATCTATATTTTTCACATATTTCCGAATACCATTTTTGTAAATATTTTATTCTTGCTCCAAGTGTGTCTTGTAGTCCTGCATCGTTCCATTCTTTTATTATTTTAGAACTAAATGGTTCTGTTAATTTTGTAAAATATAATTTTCATATTTCCTTTGCTTCTTCAGTATCGTATGTTCCTTTATAATAATATTCTCTAAATACGCATGTATATTCATCTATGTAACACATATTACATATAGCTAATTTTAACATCAAATTTCTATGTAACTATTTTTCCTTATTTTGTTCTTCTACTTCTGTAGTTGTACTACTGAACTCATTTCTTATGGCTATTTCATATTTATTTAATATGTCAATTGGTGTGATCATAATTTCTCCATCTATTTTTTTTATTGTTTCTTAATGTTTTTATGCTTTCCTCTCCTAAGTTTTGTAACCATAATTTAATTGTTCCCTTTTGAGGGGGTCCTTTTTATTCATGGATTTGTTCATAATACATTTTTTCTAAAGGTATTAATCTTGTTATCTCTTTTATATTTTCCAATATATATTCTATATATTATATATCGTGTTCTGTTGGAATGTTTCTATATTTTCTTTTATTAGATTACCTAGTAAAGTAATATATAACATAGTTTGTTGCCAGTATTCTAAGTATTCTTGATTTATCATTAATCTGAATATTGGATTTCTAGGTCGCTTAAGTTAAAATCTAAAATTTCATTATCTATTTCATCTATTTCATACTATATCTGGTTTATTAATTCTTCTTCTTCAAATATATTTTCCCATATTATTCTTGTTATTTCAACTGTTATAGTTTTAAGTATGTTTAGGATTAACATCTTATATGATAGTATCATTTCCTCATGTAAATAAGACATAACAATTTTAATTCAATTCCCACATATCATAGTCCTGATGAATATTATTTATATTATATTATCGTAAACTAGATTATTTTCAAATACTTTTCTGTCACAATTAACATCGTACTTTCAAAAGTACTTCCTTCCTTCAGCACCTCGACTATGTTTACTTCCTCACGGTTTCTCATTCCTATGGTTTCAACTTTAGGATGACATAGTTGGAAGTTTTCCTTTCTTTCCTCATGTTAACAAACTAAAAACCATTTGATAATAATTCTAGTATATAATAACTAATATAAATTTATTCTATCAACATTATGATATTTAGGAATCAAAAGATTTAGCTATGCATGAACATGAATATATGTACCTGTGTAGTATCTTGATCCATTGTTGCAATGAAAATGTAGATTTTTATTGAGAGAATTTTTTAGTACAAAGGCTTTTGCTTTCCGTGTAGAAAGTCTTGCCTTAGGTTGCCTTCTGGATCTTCTATATATACAAGTAGAGATGTTACTATTTCTACTTACATCTGTCCTAATACTATTTCTATTTGTCTCCTAGCAATTATTAATTTACATCCGCACTACACTTCTTTACACTTGTGCTCATTTACAGATTCCTAATTCCACTAACTTTACAATAAGTCAACAAAAGGACAAACAACTTTACTAAACATAATGTACACGTTACTACTAATATATTATATCTCCCACTTTTTCTTCCACTAACTTTGTTTCAAATAGCTTTTTCTTTGCTTCTTCTTTATCTTGTCGGCTATCGTTTATTCCAGATTGACAGTTGGAATTACATTATCTTCGCCATGACACTTTGAGCATTGATGGTCTAGATATTTATGTCTGATAGTTCTGCAATAGTTCGCCATTATCTCTGTTGAAATAAAATTTTGTCGTATAGCTCTTGTTGTTGGTCGTTGTTCTGGTTTCAGCAGACTTAATATCCATTGTCGTATTTCTTCCATATCTGCTACTCTGGTTTCTCTAGAATTTGAATAAATCATTGTCTGTTCTCTGGCATAATAGCTCCATACTGAATTTCTGCTTAAATAATTTGTTGATAATTCATTTAATATTGTAGATAATCCGATAACTCTTTTCATTGCATAGAATTCTGGTATTTCTATCTTTGATATTTCTTCTTATTTTTCTATTTTTTCTAGGATTATCATTTCTCGTGTTAACCCAATCTTTATTACTTGTATGATCGGTTTTATTTCATCATACAATATTTCGGCTGGTGCTGTTTAAAATTTTATATAAAATAGTGTTTCTTTTAGTGATTCTTTTGTAATGCATAAATGCTTTGTGTAGTTCTGGAATTGTTGATATCTCGTCTCCTGTCGCGCTATATACTGTACTTAGTAATCCATAATGATAGCAAGTTCCTTCAAGATTACTGCTAGTTCCTGGTTGTGCAATCAATTTATTATATACTTAGAGAGTTTGGGTAATATAATCTTCTTCAGAGTTTTTTGTAATTTTGGATCTGGGGTTTAGGTTTAAGAATATTTGTATTTTGTGGATATTTTCTATGTAGGCTCGGGTTATGTGGTTATACGTCTTTTTGTTTTTGCCTAGGCTTTCTTTATATGTGTTAAGCTAGGGTGGTATAAATAATTCTTTTTGAGTTTTTGGTATAAATGGTTTTTTCAAATAGTTTATTCATGTTTGTATTGATATGCCTAACTTTATCTTCTTTCATTGCAGAGGTACTTCCTGTAGCTGCATGTAACAAATTGTTAGTTTGGGTTTTTTGGTGTTTCCCATCGTCACCTTCTAGTTCTGAAATTTTCAAGTCTTTCGATGGACTTTGCTCCGCATATTTATTGTCATGCTGCTGACTTTTCATTTGTTGTAGCTCTTTATCCATGCTATCTATTTTTGTACAAAGTAATGTCATCGTTTTGAGTATCTTTTCAATAGTGTTTTCTTTCTCTAGATCCGTTTGTGTAGCTTTGTCTTGAAATGTAATCTGCAATGACATTTTTGTTAGTATTTATTATTTCTATTGTAAATGTAAAATTCTACATATTTAATACTAGTCTTCGTATTTCTTTAGTTGATACCGAATCTTGTATCTTCCTTGTGATCCACCATTTTACCTACGTATTATCTGTTCTTACAATAAACTTATTATAGACAATATATGGTTCAAAAGCTAATAAACATTTATATAGCGCATACAATTCTTTTCTATTAATTTCACATTTTATTTTGGGATTTGTAAACGTTCCTGAATAGTATCTACAATGATGTTCTATTTTTTCTTTATCGTATTTATATTTTAATACTCCTCCATAACTAATTTCACTGGCATCCGATTCTACTATGTATATGAATTTTTTGTTTTCATCTGGGAAGTATAACTTAGGTAGTTTCCTACATAATAATTTTATTTTTTGTATTTGCTCTTGGTCTTTTTCGACAAAATAATATTCTACATCCTTTTTTTAATTTTTTATGTAATGGTTTAAGATTTTCTGCTATATTAGGTATATATTCTCTTACATGATTTACTAATCCTAAAAATGATTGTAATTTCTTTTTTGTATCTATTTGTTCTTCGGAATTTATTATTTTTTGTGCTATATTGTTTTACATTTTTATACCATTCTTATCTATTTGTATTCCTAAAAATTCTATTTGATTTTTCATTATTTCTGCTTTCTTTTTACTTAAACTTATCCTTGAGTGTGTTATAATATGAATAAATTTTTCTAATAGTCGCATATGGTCTTCTTCTGTTCTTGAATATAATAATATATCATCTATGTATACTACGCAATTTTCTAGTTGGTTAAAATAATTATCCATAAAATGTTGATATCTTCCTGGTGCTTTTTTGTATCAAAAAGGTAATACGTTCCATTCATAGAATCCTTGTGGTACTGTAAAGGCTGTTAATTTTTTCGATTCTTCATCTAACTTTAAATGATAAAATCCTGATGTACAATCAAATTTACTAAAATAATTATAACCTTTTATTTGTCTTACTTTAGCACTTTGTTTGGTATAGGGTAATTATATGTTTTTGTTTTTGCATTTAGATTTCTGTAATCAATAACCATACGGCCTTTTCCTCTTTTTTGTTCACTGTGTTTATTTACTATGAATGCTGGACTTGTATGTTTACTGTTACTTTCTTGAATATATTTGTTTTCTAAATCAAATATATTCAACGAAAGAAGATAAAGTTAGACATATCAATACAAACATGAATAAACTATTTGAAAAACCATTTATACCAAAAACTCAAAAAGAATTATTTATACCACCCCAGCTTAACACATATAAAGAAAGCCTAGGCCAAAACAAAAAGACATATAACCACATAACCCGAGCCTACATAGAAAATATCCACAAAATACAAACATTCTTAAACATAAACCCCAGATCCAAAATTACAAAAAACTCTAAAGAAGATTATATTACCCAAACTCTCCAAGGATATAATAAATTGATTGCACAACCAGGAACTAGCAGTAATCTAGTAGGAACTTGCTATCATTATGGATTACTAAGTACAGTATATCTTTGCTGACGGGAGAGACGAGATATCAACAATTCCAGAACTACACAAAGCATTTATGCATTACAAAAGAATCACTAAAGGAACACTATTTTACATAAAATTTTATTCAGCACCAGCCGAAATATTATATGATGAAATAAAATTGATCATACAAGTAATAAAGATCGAATTAACACGAGAAATGATAATCCCAAAAAAAATAGAAAAACAAGAAGAAATACCAAAGATAGAAATACCAGAATTCTATACAAGGAAAAGAGTTACCGGATTAGCTACAATATTAAATGAATTATCAACAAATTATTTAAGCGGAAATTCAGTATGGAGCTATTTTGCCAGAGAATAGACAATGATTTATTCAAATTCTAGAGAAGCTAGAGTAGCAGTTATGGAAGAAATACGACAGTGGATATTAAGTCTGCTGAAACCAGAACAACGACCAACAACAAGAGCTATACGACAAAATTTTATTTTGACAGAGATAATGATGAACTATTGCAGAACTATCGGACACAAATATCCAGACCATCAATGCTCAAACTGTCATGGCGAAGATAATGTAATTCCAGCTATCAATCTGGAATAAAAGATAGCCGACATGATAAAGAAGAAGCAAAGAAAAAGCTATTTGAAACAAAGTTAGTGGAAGAAAAAGTGGGAGATATAATAAATTAGTAGTAACGTGTACATTATGTAAAGTAAAGTTGTTTGTCCTTTTGTTGACTTATTGTAAAGTTAGTGGAATTAGGAATCTGTAAATTAGCACAGGTGTAAAGAAGTGTAGTGCGGATGTAAATTAATAATTGCTAGGAGACAAATAGAAATAGTATTAGGACAGATGTAAGTAGAAATAGTAACATCTCTACTTGTATATATAGAAGATCCAGAAGGCAACCTAAGGCAAGACTTTCTACACTGAAAGCAAAAGCCTTTGTACTAAAAGATTCTCTCAATAAAAATCTACATTTTCATAGCAACAATGGATCAAGATACTACACAGGTACATATATTCATGTTCATGCATAGCTAAATCTTTTGATTCCTAAATATCATAATGTTGATAGAATAAATTTATATTAGTTATTATATACTAGAATTATTATCAAATGTTTTTTAGTTTGTTAACATGAGGAAAGAAAGGAAAACTTCCAGCTATGCCATCCTAAAGTTGAAACCGTAGGCATGAGAAGCCGTGAGGAAGTAAACATAGTCGAGGTGCTGAAGGAAGGAAGTACTTTTGAAAGTACAATGTTAACAGTGAAAGAAAAATATTTGAAAATAATCTAGTTAATGATAATCTAATATAAATAATATTCGTCAGGACTATGATATGAGGGAATTGTATTAAAATTGTTATGTCTTATTTACATGAAGAAATGATACTATCATATAAGATGTTAATCCTAAACATACTTAAAATTATAACAGTTGAAATAAGAAGAATAATATGGGAAAAGATATTTGAAGAAGAAGAATTAATAAACCAGATATGGTATGAAATAGATGAAGTAGATAATGAAATTTTAGATTTTAACTTAAGCGACTTAGAAATCCAATATTCAAATTAATGATCAACCAAGAATACTTAGAATATTGGCAACAAACTATGACAGATATTACTTTACTAGGTAATCTAATAAAACAAAATATAGAAACATTCCAACAGAATCACGATATACAATATATAGAATATATATTGGAAAATATAAAACAGATAATAAGATTAAAACCTTTAGAAAAAATGTATTATGAACGAATCCATGAATAAAAAGGATAGGTTGTTTATTTGCGAACTTCATTTAGGCATCACAAAACCCTTAAACTCATTATCTTCATATAAACCATTTAGGTTCCTGGTCAGCACTTCAGCTGCTATTGTAAACAAGGACGGGGATAAGGGGTCAGCCTATTTCAAACCTTTTGATGACAGAAAGAAACCAAAGGATTTCCCATTTAGTAAAACTGACTACGAAATATTGCTTATTAGCCTTACTATCATGTCAATTATTCTCTCTAGAGAATCCAAATCTTCTCAAGACCTTGATTAAGTATTTCTATGAGACTCTATCATATGACTTTACCATGTCTAATTTTACCACTACATTATGCAATTTGTTCATCTTGTTGATTCCCCGTATTATTTCTTGAGGCATAGGCACATTTTCAGTTATACTCCTCCCTTTAACAAAACCTAACTAGTTATTAGAAATCAAACAAGGAAACACCTTTGAAACTCTTTCATGTATCAGGCTTGATACTATTTTATTAGCAAAAGTACTCAGGCTAATAGGTCTTAAGTCCCCAAAATTATCCACCACTTCCTTCTTTGGTATCAACACAAGATTTGTATGGGTTATATATATGGGCGGATCATATCCAATGAAAAATGCCCTTACTATGTTCCATACATCATCTCCAATGATTTCCCAGAAACTATGAAAAAATTACCCTGAAAACCCATCTTGTCCACTTACACTATCCCCATTTAATTTATACACCATATTCTTCACCTCTTCTTAAGTAGGAGTCCTCTCCATTTCACCATTCTGGTTCTAAGTTATAATCTTGGGAATACACTGAAGCATTGAGTAATCAATCACTTCTGGTATTTCTGTAAACTTCACCCTGAAGAAAATGATGGCTTCTTCCCTCACGTTTTGGGTTGATGTAATGATGTCCCCTTGCTTTGATCTGATTTCTTTAATTTTCAACTTTTTCCTTCCTTCATTAACATATGCATGAAAGAACTTTCTATTTTGTCCCCATCTTTAAATCATCTCATCCCAGCCTTCTGCTTCCAAAAATCTTCTTCAATTCTCATAAATCTCTTTAGATCAATAGTTCTAAAATGAGATCCCTCTAATTTTATCCTCCGACTCTCCTCCACCACCTTTTGAAAATCTGCATGCTTGATCCGAAAATTTAGCAACTTAAAATGCCTAATGATTTTCTCCTAATTTGAGTTATACAGGAAATCTAAAGGAGCATGGCCTGACCCTTGCCTTATTAAATGATGTACCTCACTTTCTAGTAAAAGATCATAAAGCTATTGTTACCAAAAACTCTACTCAATCTTTTAAAAATACATGTTTCCTCAATTTTTCCATTCTACCATGTAAAAACACTACCCGTAAACTTCAACTCATTCAGTGCATATGAGTTAATGCATTTGAATGTTTTAAAAACTTGTTTAAGCTAAATAACATACAGGGAAATCAACGACCTGCCTGAAACAAAAAGGACAAGAGAGAGAAAAAAAGAATAGTAGCAGAAGAAGAGCACTTTTATTAATGCTTCAGATTAGATATATAAGAGCCTCGAATGAAAAGTAAAAAATAATAACACACGATCTAGCAGTTTACTAAACAACTCCTAAATAATAGGAAAGCAGAACTAACAACTAATTGACTAAGTCTTACTTAAAACATAGGCAGTAAAATTAAATTTTCTACAGTTCAAAAGCAGATTCCTAACAGCATTGACCAAAATCCTTTGTTTCCAAATTTAATGTTTGTAATCCACCCAACTTCTCTGAATCATCTACAATAGTGTTGAAATCTCCCCCCGACTAGCCATGGATAGCTTTGACTCACCATGCACTCGAAATCCTCCAAAAGTTCCAATCTTTCAAGGCCACTACATCTACCATAGACTGCTGTTACCACAAATTTGTTTTTTGTTCCACATATCCTCAAATTCATGGTAAGTTGTTGTGTTGTATCTGATGAACCTACCTCCTCCCAGCTTACATCCTAGAAAATCTAAATTTTTGTTGAACAATTAGCTTTAGCATTTCGTATACCTAGCTTCCTTCTATATTGTTCCAATTCTGAAGGAATTTGAAAAGGTTCTAATAATGAGATGTATGAGTATTGATGTCTCTTGTTCAGCTCAATTACTCTTTCAAAAGCATTCTAAGATTTCACTGATCTGATATTTCAAAATAGCATCTTGTCTATCATTGATCAGAAGTGAATGAGGAACCCTTTCTATTTCTTGTATTTATTTGTCATGTTTGATTAAATCTTGTTCTTTCCCCTTAGCCTCTCTATCTGTGTTGGTGATAAATCCCCGCTTTTGGTGATGTTATGGCTCCAAGCTCTCCTCTTCCTCAGTATCCTACTTATGTTGTTTCTCCTGTTTTGTGAGGTTGTGGATTTTTATAGACATGTCTCCCCTATCCGAAGTGATATGTGTTCAAGCCCTCTTTTATCTATATTTCCTTGTTTTTGAGTGCTAACCCTGTGCTGCATCAGTGGTGTATTATTAGTTCGTCATTTATGTCACTTTTCTTATTAGCTTGTATTGTCCCATTTGTCCCTTCTGATGATTGCCTTTGATCTGTGGTTCGAGCTGGCAGCCTATATACTTCTTTCTCAATTTGCACTTGATTCTTTTTTCGATTTGATAGTCTCCTTCCTCTGACTGATATTCTCTCCCATACCCTCTTTATGCCTAGTATCCTCCCCATGTTCTCCCCAAAAGTACTTCCACCAGATTCATCCAAATGCTTTTCTGCCTCTTCCCCTATCACTACTTCCCTTTCTTTTATCTTTGGTTCCTCTCTTTCAACCTCCCCCCTTAACTCCCCTACCTCCTTATCATTGTCCTCCCCCAGTGCCTCATACTTATTGTTCGTTATAATTATTTGTTCTTTGTCATGACTGTTTCTAGGATCCCATTGTTGTTCTCTCTTATCTCCACTATTGAGTAGTCTACCCCTTCCACAACCGTTGTTTCTCCTTTGTTCATTAAAATCATCATTACTTGTTTGTGTCTCACCTTGTTTACCCTGTGTTTTCTCTATTCCTTTTACCCTCCTTTCTAGTTCTTTTCCCTTTTCTTTATCATGTTCTTCTACCACCACTTCCTCATCCTCCTTAGGATACAATTCTGGGTAAATGACAAAACAGTCCTTTTCATTATGACCTCACAACTTACATGTTTTCAGTATTTAGGCATATATTCATATTTGAATTCTACCCATTTCTGCACAACTTCTCCAGATTTCTTCCTCATCCCCACATTGATTCTTGTGGGAAATTCCCCCATGAAATCTACTTCCACCTTCACTCTAACACAACTAGGTCTAGTTTTGTTAATCGTCGCCATATCAACTTGTAGCAGCTTTTCAACCGTTGAAGCTAATGAAAAAATAGCTTTTTTTCCAAAAAAGTCGGGAGGAAGTAATGGGAAAGAAATCCAAGCAATCATAATTGGTGTTTCCTCCTCCGGATCAAACATTGGGTCCCACTTAAGGGTTCTCATCAGATACGACTAGTGCTTGTGTCTAATATTAAATTGTGTCTTTGACATTAGTTTTATGTAATCCTTCAATAAAGTGGTTCTAATTAGGACATATATGTTGCTGAGCAAACAAATGTTAAGATCTCCTTTCAAATCGCATTGCTTCGGTATAAAACATCTCAGGTCATGTATCTCTAGCCAACCATATAAAATTTACCTATTACCGCAAATTGGATATCTTCATTAATGATCATCTATGCTACCTCCTATTCCTCACATGCTATCATTGGTTCTCGATGAAGATATGCAATTTATTTCATCGGAATAGGTTTATACTGAGGATTACGTGGTTTTATAGTGTTGGCATATGTATAAGGTTGAACAATATTATTGATGACAATCTGGGATGATTGTCCATCCCCCAAAGGTGGAGGTTGGCCAACGGCCGCCGTGGTCATTGATTTCAACAACAGTAGGCAAAATAGGGTTTAGAGGATTTTTCTGAGCTCAAACAGGTTGACCTACAAGTCACATCAACATTGATGTATGGCTACTTACATGGTCAATCTTAGCCTTTTTCTCCGGCAAGAAAACTAGATAAAGAAAAGACATTCTTAGCTGTAAAGGGTGATCAATTAAATATTCTTCAAAAAATAAATATTGTATAAAATAGTTTTTGTTAAATCACTTTGAATTAGCAGAAGTTTTTGAATAATTCATCATTTTTATCATAGTATAAACATGCGAGTCTTTCAAGTGTCCTAATTGACTTTATAGTACATGTCAATAAGTCATTTATGAGTAAATATTTCATTCCATTAAATGATTCTTGTGATTTCAGAGGATTCTAACTATATGAGAACCATGAAAAAATACTTGTTTAATGAAAACATATATATATACCATGTGATCCTTGACACTCAAAAGACATTCATTAAACGTATGCTCCAATTGTTGCAATTCACCTAGGCAGAAACATTCAAGGTATTTCGCCAGCAACCCACTTCACATTATATTATATGAAAAAATTATATAGTATTATTAATTAATATCATCAATAATGAAGACATGATATAAATTTTACATATATTAAAATTACTATATAAATTCATTATACATATTATTTGTTTTAGCTTAATAGACTTAAGATATTTGTCCCTCGAGTTATCATCCTGGAGCCTTAAAGTTAAACTCTTTGCCCATGGATACACTCCATTATACATCTCCGTGATTCATGAGCGCTTTTGTTGAGACTTGATCCAATACCATACTGGGGGAGTGTCAAAATTTACTACTATATTTGTCATACCTTATATTCATGACAAATACATGTGTTGTACGCTTCTATCCATAAGATTTGATAGATTTATCCATCGTATTACACCATCATTTAACACCAAATCTAGCAAGAATAAATATTATGTAAAACTTGTGGCTTTCCTTATAATTCTGCTTACTTTAATTTTCTCTGTCATTATAAAATGTGACAAGACACTTCGAAAGATTATCAACCTAGTGTTCTCTGTGATACACCCTTATTTTTCCTCCCTTTGTTCTAAGAGTCACATAAGGAAACAAATACCAAAGCGGGAAAAAATCCATTCATATTATCTAGGCCCAAAACAAGATATATTACTTGTAGACTTTATCATTACACCTTGGTATACACTCAAAAAGTATATAAATTATTCATCATTACCGAAGAGTGAAAAATAAGGGTTGATCATAAAGAAAGAATATCAGGTTCTAGGTTGATAATCTTTCGAAGAGTGTTGGCACATTTTATGATGAGAGAGAAAATTAGAGTAAAGACATTTATAGAAACGACAAAAGTTTTATATAATATTTATAGTTGCTATAGTTTGTGTTATATGAAGGTGTAATTCAATGGATAAATCTATCAGATCTTATGGATAAAAGCGGATAACACATGAATTTGTCAAGAACATATGGTATGATAAACATAGTAGTAAATTATGACATTCCCCTAATATGGTGGTGGATCAAATCTGAATAAGGTCCCTCATGAATTCCGTGGATGTATAATGAAGTGTGTGTCCATGGGCATAGAGTGTGACTTTTCGGCTAGATGATGATAGCTTAAGGGAAAAATATGTTAAGCCTATTAAGCTAAAACAAATAATATGTATAATTAATTTATATTGTAATTTTTATATATTTAATATATATGTCATGTGTTTATTATTGATGATATTACTGAATAATATTCTACATTTTTTTCGTATAATATAATGTGAAGTGGGTTGTTAGCAAAAGTCCTTGAAGGTTTGTGCTTTAGTGACTTCCAACAATTGGAGCATATGTTTAATGAAGGCCTTTTAAGTGTCAAGGCTCTGATGGTTTATAAATTAATTTTATTAATCAAGTATTTATTATATTACAATATCGAGTATTTTAAATTGTTCATGATTTTGATATAGTTAGAATCCTCAGAAATCATAAGAATCATTTGATGGAATGAGATATTTACTCATAAATGACTTATAGACAGGTACGATGAAGTCAGTTAGGACATTTGATAGACATGCATGTTTATACTGCATAAATGTGATGAATTATTCGAATACATTTTTTATTTCAAAGTCATGAGCTCCACTAAAAGTATTTTATAGGATTTTTTTTTGAAGAATAGTTAATTTATCACCCTTTTACGGCTATGAATGTCTCTCTTTTTTGGCAGGAGAAAAAGGTTAAGAATGAAAAATTAAGAAGCCTTAAATATAATTAAAAAATTTAATTTTTTGGCTCTAAACAATATAAGTGCGATGCATAATTATTATTTTTTCTTAATTTTATTCTTATATTTACTTTTGATTCACTAATATATTCAAACATATTTTTTTGAATTTAGGTTGGAGTGGCCACTAGCTAGAGGCAATTAACACTAAGTCCTACAGATGCACATACTTCTTGGATAAGGAGATTTCTAGTCAAGGTCTCAAGCATCTACTAATGGGTGAGCCTTCATCCCAAGGTCCACTCGTTGCTAAGTAAACTTTCATTGGAAAACATGCATATTCATAATCATGTTTTTTGAAATAGTAAGAATTTAGTAATGCTTAATTATTCATTAAAATATGATAATAATCAAAAGAATAGCTCCTTAAAAATCATGTTTTCATAACATAATCTTTGATAAACTTACATAAAGCATCTAAATTGATCATGATATTCATGTAAAAAGAATGATACTTTATGAAAAAGCATCCTTCATTCTTAGAATCCTCCACAACATAATGCATGCTTATTAACATTGGTTAAATCATGATCATATAATACTTGCATATCACGGATTCATGAAAATAACCTTAAAACATTAAATTATAATCAGATCATAGACAATAAGATCAATCATGACTAATAAAATTAAATTCACTGGAGCTCATAAGAAAATCATGAAACCCTAGAGTTTGGTTAGATTCATAAATGACAAATTGAGGTCCGTTTAGGACTTAATGGATGAAGAAAAACCCATTGATGAAGTTACCACATAGCTCAATGAAAACACTAGATGAAATCTTTGATGGAGACTTGAGATCCTTCGAACACTAGATTTCTTAAGGAAAAAGAATTGAGAGAGAAGATTTGGAATTGAACAGAATGAGAGTGAATGGGGAGGTTAGGGGTTTTATCAATTAGTTATATTCTTAAAAATAAGCCCAAGCGACGTAGTGTATCAATTACAAAAGTAGGAAACACCTAACCACTCCAAAGTTAAAACTATCAAACAACTTTTACGTCTCTGTCTACGGTCCGTACAGACTTCTACGGACTGCACTGTCCACTCATGCATCCCAATTAGTGAAATTTCAATTTTTTGATGAAAAACGATGGTAAACCATCCATAAATCATACATAATCGTATGACACGTACAATCCTTCCGATCAACCCAAGGCACTAAAATCACAATTTTCTGAGGAAGAAGTGCACGAGACAACCTATGACCCGTAAACCCAACTATAAAGTTGTACTATTGGTGCATAAAACGATGCCTGAGGCTTGACGTTTTTGAAGATTCTAATCTTCAACTCAACGAGCCTATCCACAAATCATACATTGATCCACAAACCATACAATCAACTCATAAACACTGAACTAACATTTTAAAATTCTATGTGTAGACCATGACTACGTTCCATGAACCGTAGATCACTACACAAACTGTACACATTGTGAAACACAACACCAACAAATTTACACCAAATTTTCTGCAACTTCTACTTCAAACAGAGTTTGGCGCTTCTTAGGTGTTACATGTACGATGTAAAATATTTTACAAATAAGAAGTCATTGTATGAGATGTAGTTACAAACTACTTTCTCAGTTAGTAATAACATAATGAAATGATGATCAAATATGATATTTGGACATTAGGATATAAAATTATATTTAGATAATCAAGGATAGTTTTTTATCATTTACCCATATCGCAGATTTACAAAATTATATATTTTACTATAGGTTTGCTCTAAATTTCTAAAGAAAATAATTAAAAGTGATAACTAAATCATGGCCATTCAAAGAATAGTTAATCCCGCTACTCGAAAGTTATAATACTTAAGCGGTCAAGACACTAATGTGTAATTGTGTTATTGGGATCAGTAAATGGTGTTGTAGTGAAGACCGTGAGGAAACTGGCGCTTGAATCACAACATAGGCAGAAAATCTACGAGACATATTTGCAAATACGTCAGTCCTTAGGAAAGTCTGAAGAATTTTATCGCAAGGATTACAATGTACTTTAAACTGCAGCAAAATTCTATTGTCAATAAGAAGAGCTATATGAAAAGAATATGTGAAGTTTAAACCCAAGGTTTTAGGATAGATTAGGAGACAAAGGGTCTTTTTGTCGAAAAGATTGATGAAAAATGATCTAAATATCTTGAAAGCCTTAAAAATGAAAACTCTGAAACGAACAACATTTTTGTGTTTTAGCTAAGAAATGAATGTTTTAAAAAAATGAGAACTTAATGAATGATTTAAATTTGATTTTTTCTATGAAAAGAAATCATCAACAACCTAAAATGATTTGAACAACTAAAAATTCAAATGTATCTTCTTATAAAATGATGAACATAGAAGTTATGACCTTAGTCTCCATCCACTATCCACTCAAAATTGTCATGATTCAACTCATGGTTCAATTTACCATCCAAAAGTACAAGGTATCCACCCGAAAAACAATGTCATGTGGCCATTAAGAATATACTGAAACAATCTAAATCAAGGATATTGAAGCAAACTCGAATAAAATCAGAAATGCAATACATAGAATACACAATAAGAATATTATGGAGGAACCAAAATGAAAGCATACCATATAAGTACGAATGTTGTAAATTAGGATATCCTAATGTATTCGTTGAAGATTTTTTTCTGCAAAGAACAAATGTAGTAAAATATTTAGATTAAGAATTTATTTATGGTGTATTTAATTGATCTTTTTTTGCATGCATAATGTAAATGTTGAACTAACAGAAGTCTGAATATTGCATACATGTCCATGAACATCAATATAGAAGATACAAAAGGATGTAAAAAACATGTCTCATCAAAACCGTAATCTAGGCAAAAAAAAACAGTACTAGTCTCTCTACCAAAAGTACCATTAGATCGTAAAGTAAAACACATAATCCTTTTTATTCTTTATTTATAGAAACTCAAACCTTACCTTATATGAATTATGTTGAGAAGTATAAATTTAAAGAGACCACGATTGGGCAACATTTGTACATTATGTATTCCTTCTATTAAGCTTTATTTTATTTTAGTTTTCACCAAGAAGGTTCTTTTTTCCTTTTTGGTTGATAAAGGAGATGAGAGAAGGTACAAGTTCACATGTTAAGAAAAAGGTACAAGTTCAATGGTTATGAAAAATGATCAAGTTCACAAATTAAGAAAAGGGATTCGATCTCAAAAAATGGAAAGAGAGAAAGAGAGAACCATTCCCCCTATTTTTTCTTTCATTCATAGAGGTTTTGTAAAATCTAATGATTTAGAAAACACAAGACTCCTTCGATACAAACCTTAGAGAAAAATTAAAAAATATACAACCATACAAAAATATAATGGCCAATACAACTGAAATGATATTTCTTCTCCATACACTGTTGATATCTTACAAAGATTTACAAAGAAGATTTTGCAAGGGCAAGACCCCATGGATGAACCATACTCTTAGCAGAAGCGATATTACCAAGAATAGAATACATATAATCTATATAGGGGTTATAGAAGAACATCTAGACTAGATTATACACTAGAAATTAATGAATGCAACTTAGTTATTGACCAATTTCATTTTTTCTTAATAAGGAAAATAACTCAAATAAACTACGAACTATAAAATTATTAGATATTTTTTTACACATACAATCCTACTCATTGGCATTAACAAAGCGCAATCTCAACTTGAGTATTCAATGGATCCCTCTTTTAGAGTATACACCACAAAAGTATAATCCTGATTCAAAATACTTACATATTAACATGATAACATAAACTCAAAAATGTGTTTCAGAATACTAACCTCATGAAGCTATGGCTGAATTCGTATAACCTTGATGAAAATCAAGTACTTCGGCCTATACTAATTCCTAACTAATCTCTGTCAACTAGAGACTTGTGTGGGAAGGGATTTTTAGAAAATGAGATTGATTTTTTCCTTCTCTGGAAGACCACTATTTAACCCTAATTGTTAAAAGAAAAGGGGAAGAGTTTGGGGAAAAACACTTACAAGCAATTAGGGGGAATTAATGGTAATTTAAAACCCATCAAAACAAAAACTTTTTTAATTCCCATTAATAAAAAAAACCATTTTTATAACAGATTTTTAATTATTTAAATGAATTGATGATGTTCAATCCAGAAAACCTGTACAAGATACTTTTTTCTGGAACAACTTATATATCCTTTTTGAAACTTGTTAATTTGTAAGGCAGAGTAGCAACCAAAGACTTTTTAACTCAGCATTTAAATTATGATAGTAAATAAAAAATGAATGAGTTATCATAACACAATAAATAACTCATTATTCAACTAAAAATATGTAGTCACACTTCTCGATTAAATATCAAAATCGGCCATTACATCTTATTTAAATCTCCATGTTAGAACTACCGACGTCAATCAATTAAGTAATTTTTTTGAAAATTTAATTCATTGACTAATTTAGTCCTTTATTATTTGGCAGATACAAAATCCACCAAAAGGGTTTCGAAATGAAAACTTGTAAGTAATAATAAAGGGGCCTCTCCTATCTCAAATCTGAGACATGTTTCTATTAACTACTAATTATTTTACTAATTTGATTTGTTAATAACCAATAGTTGATTAGGAATATATTGAATTATAATAGAGGCTTACCATTCAATAGATTAACATAATAAATGAAACTACATAGATCCTAATAATTATTTCAAGGATAAGATTCTAAGTACACATAATGGACTAGAGTAGTTGGTTATAAATATTAAGAATATAAATGATGAGTCCGAGATTTGGACTCATTTAGGGCTTTATTTACAATGATTTAGTGTCCTCAAATGCTTAGTGTGAGCCAATAACTAATGTAAAACCCTTGATTTCTAGGTATATGGATTGAGGAACAAAGCAAGGACACTAATTTAAAAAAAGGAACTAAGCGAGCTGAAAGAATAGAGAAAAAGCAAGCCTGGTGATCGCCAATTCCACTTGGTGAGTCCCCGAATGACTGCTTGATAGCCTACAGTTCCACTGTAACATGCCCTGAAGGAAAGAACCAAGTTTGCGAGAGAAAAGAGCAGTCGGCGTATCGCCGAGTGGTTCCGCGATGTAGTGTTCGATCGCCCAAAGTTATAGAACTTGAGGATGCTAAAGGTTAAAGCAGAAGGGCGATAGAATTGACCAAAGGGCAGAGCCCTCGTGGTTCGGCGAGCCCGACTTACTACGCTGAATGGCTCTTTGCAACATATTTTTGGCAACTATAAATATATTTTTGAACATTTAGTTTAGTATCTAATTTTCATTTTATCAAATTATGATTTTTATTCAGAATATTGAGACATGTTTTCTCTAGTTTTTCCTAAGCTTTGGAGAATTGAAGTTTTTCACTTTTGAGAAATAGGAAGTGGGTGTTTGAGATTCTTCGAATTGGAACATTGTTAGAACGAAATCAACGTTACCTAGTTGATGGAAACTCAATTTGGTAACAATTTTTATCTTTTTATGATTTCTAGCTAAAACCTCAATTATTGGGCTTGTGATTATGTGATTATGGGCTGATTTAGTTCATGGATATTGCTAATTGTTAGTTTAAACCCTGTTTAGAAGTGAGTTCAATCAGTAATTGTGGTTTAATTTAAGAATTGTAGTTCCTAATGCAGTTCTACCCTTGTGTTCTTGGCTTGCTCAAGAGAGGTTTTAAAACTAAGCTTATTGATTGATGGTCAGTGGGTTTTAGGTTTACATGGGTTCACCTCGAGAGTGAATCCTAAACTCAATCCCACACATTCAGCTCGAGAGACTTAATGGACTAAGGTATAGACTAGTCTTATTTTTCTTGCGTATTGATGTTTGAGAGAAATCAACTTGATTTGGGGTATATTGTTCGAGATAAAGCTTTTTCCCTCTATGGCTTCCCTTACTCACTAATATACAACTATTTCTTAATAGTTGTAATTACCCATTTGTCTATATATGCCTATTATCAAATCAGATCCTGAGAACCCATCTCATTATTGTTATTTCATATTGTTTACCACTGTTTGTAGTTGATAATTCCAAACCAAGACTCCCTTATTTGACATTCATGTCACCCGCTGATTTGAATTATGTTTTTTAATTTGATAAATTCTATGTGTATGACTGATTTGATCATATTCATACTTCCCAATTGATTCTCAAACACGTACCGTTCCCTATGTGATTCGACCCCAACTCATTTGGTTGGGGTTTATATTGACTAACGATCGTTGACACTTAGAATTGGATGAAATGTTGTTGATAATGTTATTAAATCAAAATGGTTCTGCTACCGGAGAGTGGTGTTGCTTTATATTTTCTTGATGAAGTCGATTTTGTTCTTTTTAGTCATAGTTGTATCTACTTAGTTTTTGTTTTAGTTTTTATGTTAGTTATTGAACAATGGAAATGAGCATATCATGTGGCAACGATGACCCAGTGGATCACCCTCCTTTGAAATTGATAATTCTGAGGGATAACATCCTAACTGTCAAGCATTTGGAGGGTGAGACTGTCCATGAGTTGTTGCCAAGATTTAAGGCATTATTGCAGTAGTGTCCAACTCATGGAATCCCAGATAAGATGTTGCTGGAGTGCTTCTACAAAGGTCTTTGTCCTAAACATAGAAGAGTGGCTGACCAACTTTCTCCGGGTGGTCTAACACGAAAACCATACGAAACAGGATCCCAAGTCCTTGATCGCATGATTAAGAAAAACAAGGAGACTGAGAAGGACCAAGAATTGGCCACATTGTTGACCCATCTGGATGTCTTGGAAAAGAAAGTCATGGATTTGGAAGTAATGTACAAACAAAAAGATAGGTACATTCCCCCTCACAAGCGTAGAAAGCCTAAGAAGTAAGAGGGTAGGTAGATTGCAGAGATACACTTACTTATTCATGACATAGTCGGAGAACATGAAAAAGTGTTAAAAGAGATAAGAGATAATATCTCGATCCTAAATTAGATGATAGACTCTCATTCCATGTTAATTCAGCCACTAGAGACCCAAGTGGGTCATGTGTTGTTTTGTAGATCCCAAAGCAAAAAAAAAAGGTTGCCTAGTGACACTGAGGCAAGCCCCAAGAATGAAATCTATGATGGGACTTGGGTCATGCCACGACGTTAACTAAAGCGCTTATTGGGAGGTAACCCAAGTTTTATTTGTTGTCTTGTTGTTTTTGGAATAATCGTGTGTTGATTTTACAAGTTGAAGTGTAGAATGTGTTTGAAAACTGCAGGTGGCGAGTAAAATTTCCAATCAAGGACTCACCGAAGAGGTCGCCAGACCGACCTGGACTTAAGAAATTCTAAGGTTGTAGTCTGTAAAACTTGGCTGGCCCATAGACTAGTTGACGTGTCACCGAACAGGTCAGTGATCATGACTTTATCCGCCATTTGGACGACTACATTAATTGGAGGTCCTGTAAAACTCAGTAAGGTAAGTGACCACTCAGCGTGTCGCCGAGTGGTTCGGCGACGAAAATTAATGTCGTCGAAAGGGCAAGAAATGGACACTTTATAAAAGGCCTAAAGCTTAAAATTTCAAATTCTTTCACATTCCCTCACTTTTTAACTTCCCAAAATCACACCCGCACTATATTCTCTATACTGTTGTGTTTTTATCGCTTCCTAGTCGTCAATCTTGTGATTGGTGTTGGAAATCTTTGCCGCCTAACATTTCAAATTATATATTTGGCATTAAAGATTGGTTTTCCAAATCTCGAAACTCATAATTAGCATTTAAAATCATTTGCAATTGTTTTGTTATTAGTGATGTGTGTTGGGCCTCTCTAAATCCATATTTGTGTGCTTGTTTGCCTATTCTAATTTCAATATCGTGCCTAAAATGCGTAAGCATTAGTTTCATGAGTTTCGTGCTTAAAATTGATTGTAAATTATTGGGTTGTGCTTGATTGTTGTTGTGTCTAGTTGGGCGAAGTCTGAGTAACCATAATTGTGCTAACTAACTGATGTTTGCGTAATCAAGACACAACTTCCAATGCAAGTGTCTATGATTGTACAATAGCAAAGTAACCCAACCAAGGGTTGGGGTCGAGTCCCAAGGGAGCGATTTATGAAATTTAGTGATTAAGCGCGAAAGTACTAAAGCTAACCATAGCTAAAGACTTTAATAAATGAATACATGACAAATTAAAGGGTTTGACACGACTTTCAGTTATCAGTGGGGGTTTGTAAACAAGTAAAGAGCAAAATCAGAAAAAATGCAAATAGTACTAATCAAGGAGATAGGATTCTTGGGATGTGATAGGAATATGGGATCAACTAGATTATTGGGTACATGTTTTTCATAGTAAATTCGTTGAGAATTTGTGGCTAGGCTAGACTGTAGTGGGGTAAATTCTCTCTCAAATAACTTACCCTGAATCAAATGGGTTCCTCTCGGACACCCACTTGCCGTATGAAGAACAACCTCCGCCTTAGCCCACTCACTCTCTCGTGCTGAGTGTGTGGCAAAAGGTCTAGGGTTCACTCTCTTGAGCTGAACCTCATGTCGACCCACTCCCTCCGACCATCAATTTAGTAGTCTTAGTTTTACAACCTCTCTCTTGAGCAAGCAAAAAACACAAAGGTGAAATTGTATTTGCAACTACAATTTCATTAAGTTCCACCACAACTACTAAACGAAATCACATTTATAGAACAAATAAACCATCAATAAGAAAGCCCCAACAGATAATCTAACCCATATTCACAAAATGACACCCTAAGAAGTGGGGTTTTAGCTACACATGCAAAAGAGGAAAAAATGTATACCAATCTCAGTTTTCATCAATGGATATGCAAGGTTAAGTCTTAAAACAAGTCAAAACTAAAGAATCCACAAGACCCAAGTCCAAAATCTTAGAGTTGAAACCCTTTGAATCTTCAATTTCTTAAAAATCCTCTACAAGCTTAGAGAGAATATTTTCAGTCTGATATTAAAACTTAATAATAAAACTTGATAATAATAATTTCTACTCTAATACTAAGCCACAAAACTTCAACAAGTATTTATAGTTTTCAGAAAATGTGCTATGAAGGATCACTTGGCGAAGTTAGTCGGGATCGCCGATCAACTCGGCGATCCACCCTTTGGTCTAGTTCATCTCCGTCTTGCATTAGCCTTCAGCTCCGTTGTATTTTGGATAATTGGGCACCATAGTAAAGCTTCACCAAACTACTCGATGATACATTGACTGCTCCTTTTTACCACCGATTGATCCTTTCCTTCAGGGCTCAGCATACTAGAACAAAAGGCAAGGATAAGACCTTTTGGTGACTCGCCGAATGGGTTCGGCGATTCTCAGATCTTCATTTCGTCATTCTTTCTGCTGCCTTTGTTCCTTTTTGATAAGTAGTGTCCATGTTTTCCCTCAAACTCAAAATACCTGAAATTTAAGGGTTTTAATCAGATATTGAGATAAAATATGCATTTGAGGAAACTAATTATATCAAAATACGGCTCTAAATGAGTCCAATATGTGGACTCATCAACACCCCTAACTTAAACTTTTGTTTGTCCTCAAGCAAACTCAAGTTTAGCCATTCAAAAAGGATGTCTCGAACAATGCTACATAAGACTCAATCATGAATGTACACAACAAGACTAAATTTACTTATGCAATGATCAAATGTGCACTTAAAGATTCAAGTTGTTCCTCGCCAATATCAAAGAATCTCATGCTCACAATACTTGCTTCAAATGCAAGTTCAAGCTCAACCAAAGTTTTCAAATGACCTCACACAAGGTATGATTCCATATTCACACACAATGGTTTACAATTTAAAGCTTTGGAATCAAATGCAACGCTCACACTCACAAAGATGAACACGGTGCATGCTTTCACCCATAGGTTTTCCCGTATTTTCCAATAGACAATTGTTTCAGCCCACTCAAGAACAAAAAGGTATTCTCAAGGCTTGTAATAGGGCTGAGTGCAAAGGTATGGTCATTTAGGCTCAATAATTGTCATCCACATGAAATGTGGTGCTCACAACACTTCCTTTCCTTTTTCTTCATCATTTTCTTTAGTTTTCATAAGTCATCCTCTTATTCACTCTCTAAGGATTGTTTGGAAATCCCATTTTTTTTGTACTTTATTCCCCAACTTTCTTTTTCATTCTTTTTCTTTTTATTTCTCTTTTCTCTTTATATATATATATATATATATATATATATATATATATATATATATATATGGAGGGATTTCATTTTTCTCAAAATCATGGGTAAGAGGAGACTTTCCTTGCACTTCTTAACTTGCCCTTATCTTTTCACCACACCCCCAACTTAGGCTTTTGTCCTAAGTTGTCTATTCCACTAAACCACAACTTCATGAAGATTATGGGTAATGGATAAAGAAAGGTTAGTGTTTTCATCAAGTTTCTTTCAAAGAAAGGTAAGGCTTAAGGGGTGTTCAAAAGAGGTTCACACACACTCACAAGGTAGGCCACAAAAGAGGTATATGTCAAATTGGCTCACACTCTTCGAAGTTGCCTAAGGTCATATCAAGAGATAGCATCACTTAGTTGACCGAACCAATGAGGAAAATTCTAGGATCCATCATGCATTGTTCACACGTAAGCTCATCACACAAGACATAGACACTAAAGTCAAACAAGACTCTACACTTTTGCTAGTGTGCAATGGTCATCACAGGAGAATCAATGTAATCATTGGCTATTCACAACGAGATGCAAAGAGTTCACATATTGTGTATGCAACTTCATTTTGCCTCATTTTAGCTGCACATTTATGTTTGTTCGATTATAAGAACAATCAAAGTCATTAGTATTGATCGGAACCGATACTCAAATTTGCGAAGGAACAACCATATTCAACACAAAAGTGGTGGCAATTTTTTTTTGAAATGGTCAAAATCATTTTGCAATTTAAAACACGGAGCCACAAGCTCAAACCTTCCACGAAAGTAGTGTAAACATAATTTAAACAGAACAACCCAAATATATACATAAAAACATGAGTCACAAATAGTACACAATAGGTGAGCCTCACCTCACCACTGATAAAAAGAATTTGTCCTCAAATGAAAATAACACATGATCGAAAATGTATAATAAAGAAACATAGAGAGAGAGGTAAAGAGAAATCCGGTCTATGCAGTCTCTCCATCTGTCTGGGCTTTAGTGCCCGGAGTAACCCAGAAGGAACAGCAGTGCCAGCTTCACCAAGGTCTATTGATTATGAGTCTGCCAAAAAGACATGCACTGCTCTGCAAAAGCCACGTCTAGTAGAGTCTAGTTCATGAGTGTGAACTGCGCCACATTTATGAATGAGAGGCTACAACATGATTAGGAAATTCCACTTCCTTCATTAATTTTAAGTCGTTCCATAGAGTTTAACTCTACAAAGGCTCTCTTCTAGTCATTACCTTATGCTCTTCAGGATATGTCTTCTCGAAGGGAAAATACTAGAAGAAATGTGAGGAAGAATGTGGAACAAGGAGCTCCTCCTCAAGCTCTAATAGATACTTCGGTTAGGAATGTGATAAATGCAAAGGTTAGGTCGGCTTTTCAAATATTGGCTTAAGCTTTGGCGACTCAAGCCAATAGAGAAGTTGTAGCTCCTATGAATGCTAATGTGAACTCGGTGGCTTAAAGAGTGAGGGATTTTGCAAGGATGAACCCTCCAAAATTTTATGGGTCCAAAGTGGAAGAAGATCCTCAATGGTTTATTGACAAGGTCTATAAGGTATTTGCTATTATGGGGGTGACTTCGGAGGATAAGGCGGAGTTAGCTACTTACTAATTGAAAGATGTTGCTTAATTGTGGTATGATCAATGGAAAGGAGAGAGATCAGTGAGAGTGGGTCCCGTACAGTGGGAAGTGTTTGAATTGGCATTTCTTCATAGGTTATTTCCCCTAGAATTGAGGGAAGCTAAGGTGCAAGATTTCATTAACCATCGTCAAGGAAGTATGAGTGTGAATGAGCGTGCCCTAAAGTTCACTCAACTATCCAAGTATGCTCCAACTATGGTGGCGGATTCGAGGGCTAAGATGAATAATTTTTTGACGGGCATGTTTGACATAGTAGAAAAAGAATGTTTTACGGCAATGCTCCTTCATGATATGAATATCTCACATCTTATGGTGTATCACCAACAAATTGAGTAATCAAAACTCAAAGAAAAGTCTAGAGAGATAAAGAGGGCTAAGACCGGTGATGGTAATTTCTCACATGCTAGATCCTATGGACATGGTCTTCCTATGTTTTGTCAAGGGTTTTCCGATCAAGGTTCCTCTAATGTTCCACCTAAGTTTAACAAGGATAGTGTGTCTAACCCTAAACCTAAAGGAGGTAATAGAGGTGGCTCTTATTTGGCTAGGTCTACATGTACTAAATGTGGGAAGATGGTAAGTTCTTAGTTGGTACCGATGGATGCTTTAGTCGCGCGAAGAGTGAACACAAAATGAGAGATTTCCCTATGCTTGCGACAAAAGGAAGGGAAGGTAACAAAGCTCCTCCTAGCGGTTACACTTCTAATGCTCTAAAGCAAAACAACTTATATGCTCTTCATCCCCGAGGTGACAAAGAGAGTTCCCCGGACGTAGTGACTGGTATGTTAAATGTTTTGCAACATGATGTATATGCATTGCTTGATCCCGATTCTACTTTATCTTTTTTGACGAACTATGTGGCTATGAAGTTTGATATGCACCCCGAAATATTGTGATAACCTTTTTCCATCTCTACTCTTATTGGCAATTCTGTGGTGGCTAAGAGAGTTTATAGGAAATGTCTTGTTTCCTTATCCCATACAGTTACCCTTGTAGACTTGGTAGAACTAGACATGTTAGACTTTGATGTCATTCTTGAAATGGATTGGTTGCATTCTTGCTATACTTCCATAGTTTGTAGGACTCAAGTGGTCAGATTTCAGTTTCCAAATGATCCTATCCTTGAGTGGAAGGGGGGAATTCCATGCCTAGAGGTCAATTTATGTCCTTTGTAAAAGCTAAAACGAAAATTTTGGAAGGGTGTTTATATCATCTAGTAAGGGTGAGGGATGTAGATTCCGAAACCCTACTCTTGAGTCGGTCTTCGTAGTTAAAGAGTTTTATAAAGTTTTCCTCGATGAATTTACTTCTATTCTGATGAGTCCAAGATTTGGACTCATTTAGGGCTTTCTTTACATAGATTTAGTGTCCTCAAATGCTTAGTTGGTGCCAATAACTGATGTTAAATCCTTAATTTATAGGTATATAGATTGAGGAACAAATCAAGGACACTATCAGGAAAAAAAGAATGAAACAAGCTAAAGAAATGAAGAAGAGTGAGCCTGAGGATCTCCAAGAGCACTCAGCGTGTCGCCGAGTGTTTATCTGAAGGCCTAAAGTTCCAGTGTGCCAAGACCTAAAGAAAAGAAACAAGGTGGCGATGAAAATAAATAGTCGGTGAATAGCCAAGTGGTTTCGCGAAGCCAAGATAGATTGCCCAAAGTTACAGACCTTGAGGATACTAAGTACTAAAGCAAAAGGGCGATGAAAGATACCAAAGGGCAGGTCGGCGAGTGGTTCAACGAGCCCGACTTACTTCGCCAATTGACTTTTTGCAGCACATTTTTGGCTACTATAAAGATGATTTTGAACATTTATCACTTATCAATTACTCTTTAGAACAATCTATTATGAAGTTTTGAACATTTTAGAGACAGTTTTTCTATAGTTTTTCGTTAGCTTTGAAGGATTGAAGAAATTTGCTTTTGAGAAATTGAGAGTAGGTCTTTGAAATTCTTCAAATTGGAGTATTATAACAATGAAATCACTCTTACCCAGTTAATGGATAATGAATTTGGTAATTGTTTTTATATTTTTATAATATCTAGCTAAAACCCAATTCTTGTGGTGTGATCATGTGATTATGGAATAACTTAGTTTATGGGCATTACTAATTGTTAGTTTAAATGCTATTTAGAAGTGAGTTCAATAATTAATTATGATTTAATTTAAGAATTGTAGTTGCAAATGCAGTTCTATGTTTGTGTTCTTCGTTTGCTCGACAGAGAGGTTTTTGAACTAAAATTATTCATTGATGATTTGTGGGTATTGGGTTGACCTGGGTTCAACTTGAGAGAGTGAATCCTAAACCCAATCCCACACATTCAACTACATAGAGTGAATGGATTAAGGTGTGGGCTGTTCCTATTTTGCATGCTTGTTGATGTTCGAGAGAAATCACTTGATTCAGGGTAAATTGTTCTAGAGAAAGTTTACATACATTATAGCCTAGCCTACTCACTAATATCTAGCTATTTTCTAGTAGTTGCAATTACCCATATTTCTATATTTGTCTATAAACGATCATATCCCAAGAACCCGTCTCATTATTGTTAATTAATATTGTCTATGACTGATTGTAGTAGTTAATCAAAACCAAAATGCCTATTTGGCATTCGAATCACCCTTTAATTTGAATGATGTCTTTATTCGATAATCTTTATTCCTATGACTGATTTGACCATGTTCTTACTTCCCAATTGAATCTGAAACACGTACCGCTCCCTGTGGGATTCGATCCCAACTAATTTTGTTGGGTTTTATATTGATTTACGATCGTTAATGCTTAGAATTGGATAAAGTGTCTTTGATAATGTTAATCATATTCCTCTTGAACGGGAAAATAAACTATGGTATTGACCTACTCCCTGATACGCAAACTATCTCTATTCCTCGTTATAAAATGGCTTTGGCAGAACTTAAGGAGTTAAAAGATCAATTAAAGGATTTGTCATATAATGGCTTCATCAGACCGAGTATCTCTCCATGGGGTGCTTCGGTCTTGTTTGTGAGGAAGAAAGATAGTTCCCTTCGTATTTGTATCGACTATAGACAGTTGAACAAGGTGACTATCAAGAATAAACATCCTCTTCCAAGAATTGATGACTTATTTGACCAACTTCAAGGGGCAAGTTATTTCTGTAAAATTGATCTTCGTTTGGGTCATCACCAATTGAGGGTGAGTGGGATTGATATTCCAAAGACGGCTTTTCCAATCCGGTATGGTCACTATGAGTTTTTGGTTATGTCATTTGGGTTGACTAATGCTCCTGCGACATCTATGGATTTGATAAATAGAGTGTTTATCCAATCTTTGATATATTTGTAGTTGTGTTTATTGATGATATTTTGATCTATTAAAGGAGTAATGATGAACATGTGGACCATATGAGAATTCTGTTGCAGTTTATTAAGGACTAACAACTTTCTTGCAAAGTTTAGCAAGTGTGAATTTTGGTTAAGGTCCATAACTTTCCTTGGTCATATTGTGTCAAGCAAGGAAATTGAGGTAGATCATAAGAAGGAGGATGCGGTCAAGAGTTGTCCTATACCTCTTACTCCTTTTGACATTAGAAGCTTTTTGGGGTTATATAAGGCTTATTGAGAGATTTTGTTCCATTGCTTCTCCTTTTATGGCTTTGACTCGAAAGGAGGCTATGTGTGTATGGTCGGAAGCTTGTGAGAAAAGTTTCCAAGTGTTGAAGGTAGACTTACTTCCGCTCCGGTGTTGACCTTATCGGAAGGTACGAAGGGTTTTATGGTATATTGTGATGTCTTAAGAGCTGGGTTGGGATGTGTGCTTATGAAAAATGGTAAGGTGATTTCCTATGTTTCAAGGAAACTTTAGACCCATGAGAAGAATTATCCCACCCAAGACCTTGAGTTAGTGACGGTTGTGTTTGCCTTAAATATATAGAGGCATTTCTTGTATGGGGTCCATGTTGATGTTTTCCCGATCATAAGAATTTACAATATGTGTTTAGTCAAAAGGACTTGAATCTTTGCCAAAGAAGGTGGCTAGAACTCTTGCAGGATTATGACATGAGTGGCATTTATCATCCCGGTAAAGCTAATGCGGAAGCAAATGCTCTTAGAAGATTGTCAATGGGTAGTGTGGCTCATATAGATGAAGAAAAGAAAGAGTTGGCTCATGATGTTCATAGGTTGGCCCAACTAGGTGTTCAACTAGTAGATTCCACCAAGGGTGTTGTCATGGTTCATAATGGGTCAGAATCATCTTTTGTGATGGATGTGAAGGCTAAGCAAGGCCTTGATCCAATGTTGGTAGAATTGAATGAGGCGGTACTCAAAAAGTCTATTGAGGCATTCTCCCAAGGGGGATATGGGGTGCTTAGATATCAAGGTCGGTTATGTGTTCCGAATGTTGATGACCTAAGGGGACAAATTTTTGAAGAAGCCCATAGTTCTAGGTATTCTATTCACCCGGGAGCCACTAAGATGTACCGTGATCTACGGGAAGTCTATTGGTGGAATGGGATTAAGAAGGATATTGTGGGATTTGTGACCAAATGTCCTAATTGTCAACAAGTGAAAGTCGAGCACCAAAAGCTAGGAGGGTTGTCCCAAGACATTGTTATTCGTACTTGGAAATGGAAAGACTTGAACATGGACTTCATAGTTGATTTGCCTCTCACCCAGCCACAATATTACTCTATATGGGTAAAAGTGGATTGGATGACGAAATTGGATCATTTCCTTCCCATCAAGGTTTCTTATTCGGCAGAAGACTATGCTAAGATGTATTTGAGAAATATGTTAAAATTGCATGGTGAGCCTTTGTCTATAATTTCTGATCATGGTACTCAATTCCCTTCAAATTTTTTGAAATCATTCCAAGTGGGTCTTGGTATCAAAGTTAAGCTAAGGAAGGCAGTTTAGGGATTGTGTAATTTATTTTAAGGGCAATTGGGATGACCATTTACCATTGATGGAATTCTCCTATAATAATAGCTATCACTCGAGTATTGGTATAGCTCCCTTTGAGGTTCTTTATGGTAGGAGGTGTAAATCTGTTATAGGTTGGTTTGAGGTGGGTGAAGTTGCTTTTATAGGTCCCGAGCTAGTTTGTGAACCTATAGAGAAAGTTCGGCTTAAAAGAGGAAGGTTGAAAATGGCCCAAAGTCGGCAAAAGTCTTATGCCGATGGTAGGAGAGGAGATCTTGAATTTGAGGTTCATGAGTAGGTATATTTGAAAATTTCACCGGTGTTATGATGTTTGGGAAGAAAGGGAAGCTTAGTCCCTGTTTTTAACGACCCGAGAGCACCCCCTAGTCGTAACATGGCATACTCGATCCCGAAGGGGTCTAATACACGCCTCTTAGTATTCCTAACATTAGACATATAGAAATAGTGCGGAATTTAAAACATTTCTTTAATAAATCCAACATCAAAAGATATTTATAAAGCAGCGGAATACTAAGTCTCACATGGCTATCTTGGAAAAACTTTAACAAGATAAGGTCACGTTCCTTTACAATCGAAGTCTTAACAAAGTCTTAAACATAATAACTACAAACAAAAAATCCTTATCCTCTACATATGAGGACATACCAAAAGAGGTCATGAGAGAACTCTAATCCCAAGCTTCCCTAGAGAAAGCAATCACTTGGTGGAACTTACACATGCAGTAAAAATAAGAAAATATGGGTTGGCACAAAAAAATATACGAAGTATGATGACCATGCAAAAGCATGCTTTAAAAGGGACATTTTGTTGAAAGTAATGCTTTCTGCCATTTTTGTAAAACTTTAAGAACACTGATACAATAGGCATAATATAAGTCACAACCAACATACAAAGTCACATAATTCACATTTGAGCAAAATCACATATAACCCTTTACCTTCAACTTGAGCCTCCACCTCAAGTAACCCTCAAGCTATGCCTTGTGCAATGTATGGGTAGCGTCCCATACCACCACCAACACTAAGGCACCACCTTAAGGTCACCCAAAAGTGAACTTACCAATCATTTTTTCCACCTTTACAGAATAAGGCATTTAAGAGGCATAAATATTAGATGAATCAGATCATCACATTAAGACCAAGCATCGAAGACAACTCTAAGTCATACTTGTGCAATGTACAAGTAGCATCCGATAGTACTACTCACACTAAGTACTCCTTTGAAGTCACCATAAACAAGGCACATTCATATAGAATAGACATGACAAGGAAGTAACTCACAATTCAATCCAAGTATAGCATGCATCTTTACATTTAAGCATTTAAGCCAACCTTCTTCGTTAGATTCACTTAGGGAAAATTCATGCATTTAGAGGACTTTCATACATTAAGTTTGGAAACCCAATATGCCTTGTCAAACATAGAAAACAAGCTATAGTCACGATACACTTATAACATAGTAATATCAATACCTTAGGAACCTCTAAGAACACTTGTGCAATGTATGGTTAGCATCCCATAATACCAACCTTACTAAGCATTCCTTGAATCCACATATTCATTTCCATAATATTCAATCTTACCACAATCCATAGTCATAAATGAGGAATTATACAAGTACACGAACTAAACAGAAGGAAAGTCATCTATTCATATGTTATCATACCATAAGGAAAACATTCCACAACATCCTGATAAGTCTCCTTGTGCAATGTAAAAGTGAAGTCCCATACCCCCACTTCTACTAAGTAAACCAATTAAGAAGTCATAGTATAGTTCCTATCATATTCATTATCTTATTGTTATTAGGGAATATTAGCGATTACTGACATAGACCATTAAGGCGTTCTTACTTGCCGAAGGTAGAACTAATTATATTTGGCTTCTAAGTGGATCCACTATCTAAGTCCTATGTTTGGCACATAGTTATGGGATAAGGAGATTGCTACTAGAAACCCAACCTATTGCATTAGCGAAGGAGCTTCCATCTCATGAGTTTACTATAGATGACCCAACCTGTTGCATTAGCGAAGGGGCCTTTTCCTCATTGTCCATATCCACTCGGTTCTAAGAATTATTTCCTAATTATACATAATTAGTATGGAATTGTATCTACATGTGTAAAGGAATACTTTACCCTTCGTTCAATACATCTCACCAATTAACTCCTAGATTCATTTAGGTGAGAACTACCGTTCACCTTAGAATCAACATTAGTATGCAAGAATAACTATCATACCAAGATCATGTGTTCTCATGAGAATGGATTTTCAACTAACACAATAGGATAAACATGGTTCTGTACATTTCATGTATAATAATGTGTAAAGGAGCATATGAGAACTATACTTATAATTAACACCATTGATACATCATATCATGTTTATGCATGGAGTGTGTGTGTATAATTGTCCTTGGAATGACACAATAAACAACATTATAATCATCCTAGACCATGCATACAATATCAAGTGTAGGGGTAATGGAATAATATCATTTTCAACAATACCACAATATACTCAATAGTCATAGAACTTTTAACTTCTAAGTAATTCATGAGTTCACACACTATCTTGCCTACATGCACATACCTTCACAATATGCCCTTCAAGGGTTATGGATCAACTTATCCCACCATATAGCAATAGCACAATAGATAAGGGAATACCATAATACGACAACTCATCAATACATTAATCACTTCATGATTAGCACTTTATATGTCAGGTATTCATCAACATGCACATAATATCATGATCAAGTCAATTCATGTTTAGAAGCACACCCTAAACAAATTCAAGTCTAGGTGATCTAGTCTAAAGGATTACATTGAGAAATTCATCATTCTTGGAGGATCACATTTAAACCCTCAATTTTCCTCTTTCATGACATAACCCTAGAATCTTAGGTTATTCAAGAATACGTGTAGAATTATACTAACATGAAATAATTGCATCATAACTAAACACCTCCACCTTTCATGTGGATCAACATCTCTAGTTCAAGTTTACTAAAATAATTCTCCATAATTAGGGATAGATGATGATACAAGTCAATAATCTAAATCAATCTAGGCATAACTCCAACAACATTCATGCATAATCAACAAACCCTCTTCATAAGGCACAACTTAGGAACTGAGAGAAATCATGGGTTATAGAGTATTTTCATCTTAAATCATCAATATAACCACAGGTTATCATTTGAAAACGTTTGATGCAAGAACCCATGAGATTAAGTGAAACTTAGGGTTTTTCATGAAACTTTGAAACTTCTTTGAAATTGACTCTAGGGTGAAAAATAACCCTATATGAAGGATCACCATACATTTTACTAATATTTCCCAACGAAATTTGATGAAGAAGATTTGAATCCAAACCCTAGCTCCCACTTCTTCTTCTTCCTTGAGTTGAGAGAGAAATATTGAGAGAGGAAGAACTTGGGGGTTTTGATTTGGGTCTTTTGATTAATGAGGGGAATAGGTGTTTAAAGACTTAAAAACTATATATATGTATGATATACATCTATTTAAAATGACCCCACATCAATACAACTTAGATAAAAATTTACCAAAAACACCCTCATTTAGGCAGCCCCGTCAGTGACCAAGGTCACTTGTACGCCTGTGAAGGGGAACCACGGCCCTTGGTGGTGCCCGTGGTCCCTAGGCAGTATCTCCCTCGACCTTGCTAAACCTCCACATGGACAAGTAATCATCACGGCCACTTCTATTGGCCCTGGTCAAGACCACTGGTCATGAAGTGGTCCATGGAACTTGGGCAGTAGGTTGACCAAGTTAACATGCTTGCCATGCCACCAAGTGAACTTCATGGACACTTCTATAGATAGTGGTATAGACCACTTACCGTGAAGTGGTCCGTGGTCATGAGGCAGTACTTGACCAAGGTTGGGCAGCCTTGGCCTTTGGCTTAGGCCTTGCCCCCTTGGCTTGGCACAAGCCCTTGCAATCCTTCACCAATCATCAAAAATTGTCTTTCAACTATGGATTCTAAGACATGCTTTTATGTTGACTCCTAAACCAAAACCTGGGACAACATCACACAACATTAAACCTCACACCAAAATCAAACACAAACACGTTAGGCTCTTGTTTAACCTATCATTTTTCGAGTCGTTACACCATTTTGTAGGTCCATATGAGATTTTGAGGCGTATTGGTAAGGTTGCATATGAGCTAGATTTGCCAAATGAGTTGGCATCAGTGGATCTGGTTTTCCACGTCTCTATGTTGAAGAAATGTATTGGGGATCCAACATCCATAGTTTCGTTAGAGGTTTTGGAGGTTAAAGAAAATATTTCTTATGAAGAGGTGTCGGTTGAGATCTTAGACCGGCAAGTCAATAACTTAAGAAATAAGGAATTTGCCTCCATGAAGGTTCTATGGAGGAATCATTTAGTTGAGGGTGCTAATTTGGAGGTCGAGGCCTATATGAAGTCCCGATATCCTCATCTCTTTCCTTCTAATCCTACTCTAGCTTGAGGTAATGAGTTCCTCTTGGGTCGTTTTATGTTTTGGGAGTCATGTGTGACTTACGTGTTTCCATGATTACTTCGATTATGCATGTTCATGTCAAAGCTTATGTTTTGAAAGAAATGGCTTATATGACTTACTTTCCTCATGTTGTTGTGCATTGAGTATGAGTTGCCGATAGACTTTATGAGATGATTGCTGAACATCCATTTGTGATGCTCTTTGAGAATGAGTTGCATAAAGGCTCAATGAGATTGTGTTGAGCATGCTTTTAGTTTTGAGAAGGAATTTCCCCCTTAGACATGAGAAATTTTGAATTTCATGCATATTGGGTTGTAGATGTAGTTCCTAGTTCCTTTTTGATGCATTTGTGTATGATGAGTTTGGAGTTGATGTTTTCTCCTTAATTATGTGCATTGCATGCATAGTAGGCTGATAGAGTTAGTTGATTAATATTTCAAGGACACTTCATCAAATTCTAAGTGTTAATGATCGCTAGTCCGTATAAAACCCAACTAAATGAGTTGTGGTCGAATCCCACATGGAGCGGTATGTGTTTGAGAATCAATTGGGAAGTATAAATATGATCAAATCAGTCATAGGAATATAATTTATCGGATAAAAACATAATTCAAATTAAGGGGTGACATGAATGTCAAATGGGGGGTTTTGGTTGGGAATTATCAACTACAACAACAACAAACAATAAGGAATTACAATAATGAGACGGGTTCTTGGGATGTGACTCGATTATAGGCTAATATAGACAAATGGATAATTGCAACTGTTAGGAAATAGTTGTATAATAGTGAGTAAGCTAAGCCATAGAGGGAATAAATTTTCTCTCGATCTTTACTTATGCAAAGATCAAATGTGCACTCAAAGATTTAACTTGTGACTCACCACTATCAAAGATTCTTGTGTTTACAAGACTGCTTCAAATGCAAGTTCAAGCTCAACTATAGTGTTCAAATGCCCTCACACAAAGAATGATTCCATTTTCACACACAATGAGTTAATAATTTAAAAGTTCCAGAATCAGATGCAACGCTCACACTAAAAAATAAGAACACAATGCATGCTTTCACCTATAGGCTTGCCCGTATTTTCCAATCAACATTTGTTTCAACTCACTCAAGATCACTAAGGTCTTTCAAGGCTTGTTACGGGGATGAGTGCAAAGGTATGTTCATTTAGGCTCAGTGACTTTTGTCCTCATGAAATGTGGTGCTCTCAACACTTCCTTTCCTTTGCCTTCATCATTTTCGTTAGTGCATCATAAGTCATCCTATTATTCACTTCCCATGGATTCTTTGGAACCCCATTTCTTTGGTACTTTATTCCATAACTTTCTTTTTCATTTTCTTTCTTCTTTCTCTTTTTTTTTATATGGAGGGGTTCCATTTTTCTCAACACCATGGGTTAAAGGACACTTTCCATGCACTTCTTGATTTGCTCTTATCTTTTCACCACCCCCCAACTTAGGCTTTTAGCGTAAGTTGGCTATTCAACCAACCACAACTTCATGAGAATTATGGGTGATGGATAAAGAGAGGTCATTGTTTTCATCAAGTTTCTTCCAAAGAAAGGTAAGGCTCAGGGGGTGTTCAAAAATGGTTCACACACTCACAAGCTAGGTCATAAAAGATGTATATGTCAAATTGGCTCACACTCCTAGAAGTTGCCTAAGATTATGTCAAGAGAAAGTCTTATTTAGTCAACCGAAGTAACGGGGAAATTCTAGGATCCATTATGCATGGTTCAAGGTAAGCTCATCACACAAGGCTTCGACATTAAAGTAAAACAAGACTTCACACTTTCTCTAGTGTGCAACGGTAATCACAAGAGACTCGATTCGACAATAGGCTAGTGACAACGAGATGCAAAGAATTCACATATTTGTCTATGCAACTTCATGTTCGTTTGATTGTAAGCACTATTTAAGTCATCGGTATTGATCGAAACCGAGACTCAAATTTTTGAATGAACAACCACATTCTAGTGCATGCAAGAGGTGGCGAAAATATGCTAATTTTTTTGTGGAAGGGTCAAAATCATTTTTCAATGAAAACAAAATGGAGCGATAAGCTCGAACATCCACAAAAATGTAGTATTAACGCAATTTTAAATAGAACAACCAAATATATATCGACAAAACACGAACACGAGTAGCACACAAAAGTGGGCCTCACCCCACCACAAATAAAAGCATTTGTCCTCAAATGCAAATGAAAGTATCCAAAAGTAAAAAATAAAGAAAGATAGAGAGGGAGGTAAAGAGGGGTCCTATCTACGAGTTGCTCATCTGTCAGAGCCTTAGTGCCCGTGTAGTGCTCTATATATGGGCATCAGTGCCCAGAGTAACCGCAGAAGGAATAACATTGCCAGATCCACTAGGGGCTGATGTGGACATCTCAGTCGGCGATGTTTGGATCACCTGCTACACAATCATGCCCACAAGATCTGACAAATCTCTAAATATGCTCTACTCTCGGCTCTCCATCATCTCCTCCTCATGTACTACTGTCAACTCCTGGTCGATCTCTGCATCCGAGTACTTATTTACTATGCCACCCCTCTGTACATTTTTTGTGGTAGTCAAAGGAATCCATGAGGTCTCAAGAGCATCCTTGTCATCTGCCCCCCGTATCAATGAGGTGAAGTAAGTGTACTTCAAATAGTCTACGTCCTTTCGCAAATCTACCACTTCATCTTTCAAAGTTGAAACCTTGAATGTCTCCCCCCTGTCTGCTCTCACAAGCAGTGACTCTAGTTGCCAGATTATCAACAGAGGCCCTAAGGGTGTCAGTGCAGCCAAGATATCACTATCGATCATCCCTGGAATATATCTTTCTAGCCGAGTCACCCTCACATCCGCTGAATAGGTCAGCTGTCCCATCTTCAGGATCATGGCCTGAGTAATCCTGGCAGGCTGGGAGGAGAAAGAAGAACCTGGGACCTGTGAAGAAGAGGAAGGTATGGATGTACCTGAAGGCTCAGAGGCCGGAGTAGGAGAAGATGCCTCTGCTGGTAACAAGTCAACATCAACTTTCGGGGAAATATCTGTTAGAGCTTCTATCCTCCTATCAACCTCATCTTGTGTGAACTCGACCTCAATACGCCAAATGCCAGTGGAGGAAGACGGGGTGACCTCAATATCCCTTATAGTGTCCCGAGGTACTCCAGCACGGTGACACAACTCCGTGATCAAGACTGGGAATGGCAGAAAGGTTAACTTCTCATTGACCCTCATGGCCATCTCTTGTGAAATCAGCATCCCCAGATCAATGTGCCTCCTGAACATGATAGAACCAAGGGAAGCTACCTTAGGATGGCGCAAAGTGGACTCATTCTGGGATGGCATGATAGTGTTGCTGATGAAACCAACCCAAAACCCGGCACCATTGTTCAAGTCCCTCTTGTAAATAGGTGCCCCTGCATCCATCCACCTCGGGGTGGTGTTAGAAATCAAAGGAGACATCCAACCCTTCAGGTCATCTAGGGATTGAACAATAGGCAACCCTTCGTAAGGAATTGCAGAGTGCAGTGGTCTACCCAATACAGTGTTAATATACTCGCTATGGCACTCAACTTTCTTGCCTCTGACCATGACCGACTTTACCGGTTTAAACTCACTTGCCTTCTTCTTGTTCTTGGGCACCAACTCCCCATAAGTTGTGTAAAATTCTCTAACCCTAGAAGTAATGTGAGGGCCTCAGGGCCTTGTGAATTTCTCAAACTCATGGTATCGGAGAGTGTCAATCACATCGGGATGCTTACTTTCCAGGCCTTCCATAGATAATAGCTTCTTCTCTAGGATGTTTCGTACCCCCTCACCTTTAAGTCTATTTAGTAGTCTAGGAGTAGGAACAATAGGGAGTGTAGGGGCCACTAGAGGTTTCTGCTCTAGGATGGAGTCTGTTGCCGGAGGAGTGGCAACTGAGGGAATATTGGTGTATGTGGACTGGGATCTGGCCCAGAGTTCATCCCTTCGGTTTATCAGAAGCTGCTCATCTTCTGGTTCTGAAAAATTAGCCTGGGTTTCAATATGTACTCCTTTTCTAGCTATATGCTTCTTCCTTTTGCCTTTAACTCCCGGTGGGAGTTCTTCTCCTCTCCTCTTTGGAGGATTTGACCCCCCTGTTTATGGTTACGCACTGTGCTTTCTTCTGAGGTTCCGTGGTTAGATTTGTCTGTACCATATTTGCAAGAGATCGGGACAAATTAGGAGAAAATTCATACTAAACACAGAAAATCTATTGCAGACAGGCACGCCGATCCATTCGGTTAGTCGCCCAATCTTTTTGGCAAGCTAATTCTATCTCGCCGAAGGGATTGGCTTAAATATTATAGCATGTCGGTGATTGGAAGGCCCTTTTGGCGACTCACGGACTGCTTTTGGCAATCATGGGTTTGTTCGCCGAAAGTTACAGTGCAACAGAGGTTCAGGCGAGCAAACATAGGGCAATCAAGAGTACTTTCGGTGAGTCACCGACTGCTTTTGGTGACCAAAGGTTTCTCGACGAAAGTTACAGACTCAAACAACACATAAAGCATGAATTTAAAAGAGAGATGGAGTCTTTGGGCGAACCGCCGAGTGGTTCGGTGATCTCGCTCCAGCTCGCCGAACAGATCAATGTGCTCATTTTTAATCCACCTTCTCGAATTCAACCCGCAACCCCCGATAACAAAATCAATGCATGCACTAATGAAATTCAAACAAGACCCATACTACTGATTACCCCAGGATACTCAAATTTTTCCCAGTTTTGCCAAATTTAGCCATTTGACGATATTTGCTCTTAAGAGTGTTGTCACCCTCTCTAACATGGGTTACTCAAACTTCAGCAATCAATCTAAATGACACGCAAGCACAACTCAATGCTAATTCATACATTTAAAAGCACATAAATTACGGGGATGTGGCGATCAAAATAATAAGGGAAAAATTTGCAAATTGAAATAGGCATTTACGTATTCTAAATCTATTAGAGAGGCCCAACATAGAACAATATGATATAGTTATTGCAAATGAGTAAAACATTTTTGAATGTAAACTCGGGATTCAGAAACAAACCTTAAATGTCGATTAAAATTCGATTGAAAAGCTAGGCGGCAAAGAAATCCTAGTTTCGAGCACCAATCAACAACTAAAATACTAGTGGAATATAAAAATATTGAAAATACTACATTGGTGTGAGTTTGTGATGTTTAAAAGCGAGGGAAAGTGAAGAAGTTCAAATTCTAAGACCTTGGCCATTATAAACTGTCCAGTTCGTGTCCATTCGGTGATGTTAGTCGCACTCGCTGATCCACTCAGTGATACGTAGATTGGTCACTTACCCTACCATTTTCGATCGGATCATCAGTTTCTTGAGGGTCAAGGCGGCGGTTTGCATAGAGGTCGCCTAATAGGTTGGCGACACACTGAATTGCTTCTTGAGCTCGTTGAGTTTTACAGGCTATAAATTAAATTTGAGTTTATTAAAATGGCTGATCGAGTCGGGCACGCTGACCATTTTACTTGCCAGTATGCATTTTCCAAACACTTTCAACATATAAACCTACACCACTAACACACCATTATTTATAAAAGCAAACAAAAGCATCTAAAACCTTGGGTTGCCTCCCAAGAAGCGCCTTAGTTAATGTCATGGCACGATGCAAGTCATTATTCACTCTCCATTGGTGGGGTTGGTCCTAGTGTTACTAGGTAACCCCAATAGTTCATTTGAGTGAAGAGGAGGCTCTACATAACTCATGAGTGTCTTGATCAGCTGGATCGATCTAGAATGGGAGCCAACCATTTGATTTAATAGTTCAATATTCTCCTTCATCTCTTCCAATATTCTATCTTGTTCGGTGATCTTTTGGAGAATGATTTGGAGTGTGTCCACGACACGATTTTTCACCCTATCTCTAGACTGTTTTCACTCAGGAGGGGGTATCTACCTCCCTTGGCTCTTCTACTGGTTTTCCACCTCTGATATTTTGGTGGCTAACTCTCTCAGCTGAGTTACTGGTGCGGTTAACTTGAAGTGCTTCTTGACTTCTTAACTCGTCTTAGGCGAGTTGCAACCATTTCCCGTAGCCATGCTCAGGGTATCTGCCTACATCAACAACTTCAAAGCAAAACAAAACTAAAATAAAATTAGTAAAATACGATTATCAAAAGAAAAATTCATCTTCACCAAAAAAATTCACGTAACACCACTCCCCAACAGCGGCGCCATTTTGATATTTGTGTAATCAAGACAACTTCCAATGCAAGTGTTTACGATCGTACAATAGTTTAGTAACCCAACCAAGGGTTGGGATCGTTCCCACAGAGAGTGGTTTTGAGAATTAATAGAAAAATAAAACTAAGTTCAAATTAATCATAGTTGAACATAATATCAATTAAAAACATTATAAATCAAAGGGGATGACGCAAGCTTCAATTAACAAATGGAGGCTTGTCACAAGCAAGCAAAAATACAAAAAAGTACTAATTAAGAAGATGGGATTCTGGGGATGTGATAAGGATACGAGATAAATGAGATTGTTGGGTACATTCTTTTGATAAAGAATTTATAGAATAATAGTGACTACGCTAGACTTTAAGTGGGATAAGCTGTCTCTCGTCCAACTTACCCAGTTCAAGTGGGTTTCTCTCGAACACCCTCTTGCCGCATGAAGAACAACCTCTGCCTTAGCCAGTGCACTCTCTCGAGCTGAGTATGCGGGAATGAGATTAGAGTTCACTCTCTCTAGTTGAACCTCATGTTGACCCACTCCTACCAGCCATCAATTTAGTATTCTTAGTTTTATGAAATCTCCCTTGAGCAAGCCAAACACACATATATGAAATCATATTTGCAACTACAATCTCATTATGTTCATCAACAACTACTAAACGAAATCACATTTAAACTACTATTAAAATATCAGCAAGCAAGACCCAACAACTAATCTAATCCATATTCACAAAATCACACCCCAAGAATTGGGGTTTTAGCTAGACATGTACAAGAGATAGTACTTTATACCAAAATGAATTTAAATGGGTATGAAGATTTAAGTCTTAATACAAGCTAAGATTGAAGAATCCAAAAGAGCCAAGCCCAAATTCTTAGAGATAAAACCCTTTAAATCTTTAAGTTCTTCGAAACCATCTCCAAACTTAGAACTCAAAAATAAACGCTAAAAATTTATGATAGAAGTATGTAAAATTTGATACATAAAAATTTAATACTAAACGAGTATTTATAGTTTTTAAAGATTTGTGCTGCAGTGGATCACTCAGCACATAATCGAAATCGCCGATCAACTCGGTGATTCGCCCTTTGGTGGAGTTCATCGCCGTCTTGTGTTAGCCTTCAGTATCGTCGTATTTTGGATCATTAGGTGCCCTAGTATTGCTTTGCGGAACTTCTCGGAGACACGCCAACTACTCCTCTTCACTGCCAATTTGATCCTTTCCTTCATGGCTTAACAAACTGGAACAAAAGGCGAGGTGAGATCATTTAGCGACACGCCAAATGGCTTCGGCGATCCGCAGATCTTCATTTCTCCGTTCTTTCATCTTCCTTTGTTCCTTTTTTCTCAATTGTGTCCATGCCTTTGTCTCCAAGTCTAAATACCTGAAAAGTAATGTATTTTATCAGTTTTTGAGAAAAAAACATGCATTTGAGGACACTGAACCTATTAAAACATATCCCCAAATCAGTCCAATATGTAGACTCATCACTGCTCTCCTCCCAAATGTCCTCGGCCTCTATACATAAGATATCAGTGAAGGATAAAGAACTGACCTCAATATCTCTCGTTGTTTCACGAGGAAGTCCAGTACGTCGGCATAACTCCGTAATCAAATGTAACACCCCGTATTTTACGTGTACAAGTTCTACACATATGGAACGTGATTTAACTTGGTGGTATAAGTAATGAACTTGATTTCCTAGATGATGGTGACAATAAAGAAGCTATAAGGGTAACTCCCGTACATTGCAATATTGCACGATCAAGTGAACCTTAAATTTTAGAGGTATTTAAATTCTGGATTGACGGGCTATATGTAAGTCTAAAAGTTCAGGTGATCAAGTGTATATAAGTTTTGAGTTAAACTAAGGAGATTATGCTCAGAAAACGAATAAAAGAATTAAGGTGCTTGTTGGACTTTATAAAGCTAGCAGGTATCACCTACTTGCTTAGCTCAAATGGGCTAAGTAGATGGGGAAGATTAGTTCATGCATTAGTGGGATCACTTGAGGCCCAAATTAAATAAAAAGGAAAAGGGGATGGAGATGAGGCCTCACACCAATCTATCCAAGTCCAACTACTTGAGCCCAATAAAGATTAAGGCCCAAATTAAGGGTATAATTCTGGCCCATGGATGAATATTAGAAAGGGAAAATATTGCAGCCCAAGAGGAGTACATAAAGGGACCATTTTGTGTATATATGTTTCCTAGGGTTCTTGGATAAACCCAAGCCCTTGCAAGGGAAGCCCAAGTTATTGAAGAGTTAAAGTTAAAAGAAAACCAGTTATAAGAATTAAGGTAAAGTGACTGCCCTGTCTTTGTCTTTCTTAAACACAAGTCTAAGTATGATATTTTAATTATATTGTTGATAAGTACTCGTGGGATGTTGATGGGAAACTATGGTTTCACGTCCTCTATTGTATGTTGGATTGTTAAGACTGTTTTGGGATAGGTTGATGTGTAAACATATTGGGGATAGTTTGGTTGATGTCTGGAAAGGGTGTAAAATGTTGATATTGAAATATAGTTGTGTAGTGTATAAATGCAATAAAAGAAGGCGGGGATTGAAAGAACACCCTTAGTTTGGTAATTACGAATTTGTTGCCCGAGCATTATAGTTGAGTGAGATTGGACTGCCTAAGCATGCTTAGTCACTATTAATACTAGTTTATCACCTACTCTATTGTAGATAAGTATTTGAAAATAAAGGAACGTACTTCAAGGTAACTACAAGGTGGTACAGCAAGGTATGTAAGACTTTTCGATTTACTACTAATTGACATGAAATCTAGACTCTCCCTCGACACATAGAGGCAGCCTACCAGCTC
Source organism: Solanum commersonii (assembly GCA_029007595.1). Taxonomy (NCBI): domain Eukaryota; kingdom Viridiplantae; phylum Streptophyta; class Magnoliopsida; order Solanales; family Solanaceae; genus Solanum; species Solanum commersonii. Next base: position 14,469,106 of record JAJTWQ010000004.1, read on the forward strand.
CAACACGACTTATGACCTTGTTCTCACTCTTTAACATGTATGCACGTTCCAATACATGTTCATTGTCAAATCTGTACATATACATTGAATACCCTGCATGAGTTCTCCTTTTAACTAAATAAGGTCCATATATTATTTCAGCTCCTATGCATTTCATTAATTGTGTAACTACTCTCTCGTTGTTGTTCCTGCATTATATGATTATTAAACATCACTTGTTGACTACATAGTCCCACAACTCAAAATGCTATGGCCATCAAAAGAATCATCTCAAATGTTAATGGAAAGATATTAAATGAATCTGCTTATTGATGGGTGGTAACCCAGGGGTGGAAGAATCACCTAGCATGGGTCGATACCAATATTATAGGTGGTATCCCATGGTTTAAAAGAAAGCCTAGCATGGGTCGATCCCAATTTATATGTCTACCACTGATCAGCTGGTCATTTGTATTATATGTTGTGCACATAGTGTAAAGTAAAGAATGATAAAGTAAAGAAAAGAATGTAAAGTACCTGATTCCATAATATGAGAATAGGTGGTCTTGTATCCTTACATTGGTATATGATTTCATTTGAGTTCTTATTTCACATATAGTACTTTATGCCTTACATACTCAGTACATTCTCCTGTACTAACGTCTCTCTCGGGGGACCTACAATTCATGCTGCAGGTACAGGAGCTAGTAGATATCCCTAATAGGAGAACAGGACATCTAACGGCTATTGGTGAGCTCCAGGTTGATTCGGGGCTTTTTGAGTCTATATCATGTATTTTGGTATTGTATAGTAGCCGAGTGTAACGGGGGGCCTATCCCAACCTTAACCCCATATGTATAATGAAGTGTGGTTGTGCCTCGTGTCTTAGACATCATGGCCCCAACGGCCAAGTCATGTGCACTTTCTTTTGGTTTGTTAATACTGTCTACTTTCATGAAAACATGTTATCCACTATGGCAGCACCTTTAAATGTTCATGGATAGAGCATGATTACAGGTTGGTCCTCCCGAGCCTTCTTGGCAACGGGTGTTGGTTCGCCTTAATGGGATTTTGGGTGTGACATCAAAACTGGGAAAAATAGGGATGTTTGATGTTGCTTGGCACTCATGTCCGAATCCTTCTCTATGATGAGTCCCATGCCGATGCTCCTCCTGGATATGATAGACCTAAGGCAGGTCACTTTAGGATGTCGAAGGGTGGACTCATTCTGTGACGACATGATGGAGTTGCTGATGAATCCGAACCAATATCTCACAGCGACGTTCAACACCCTCTTCTCAACAGGATCTCCTCCTTATATTAACCTTTGGGTGGTGTCAAAAATGAGCGGTGCAAGCCACCCTTAGAGATCATCCAGGAGAGTCGTACTGGTGGTTAAGTTTGAGTAGTCAAAGACTAACCCTCTGTCTAATACAGGATTGATATGATCTCAGGTGCATCTCACTACTACCCCCCGTACCAAAATAGACTCTATCGGCCGAAAAGTGTTAGCTTTCTTCTTCCCTTTGGGCTGCAGCTCTCTGTATATTGTGTAGAACTCCCAGACCCATGTAGGAATATAGGGGCTTGGTGAACTGCTCAAACTAGTGGAACTAGATGGTGTCCCTCACTACAGAGTATCTGCCCACTAAGCCCTCTGACAACAGCAGCTTCTCATCTAGAACTGTCCTCAACACATTGGATTTTAATTTGATGAGTAGCCGGGGAGGAGGAAATTGAACTGGTGTCACTAGGACCACGGGCGTTGCCAGAGCTGGCACTGTATCTGCAGTAGAAGGTGAGGCTGTTGGAGCTCTCAATGAGTCAGGACGAGACCAAGCATGGCTCTCCGCTCGCTTGGACTATAGTGGCAGGTCATCGTTTGATTCGAAGAATGCATCTTGGGAGTGAAAGGATACTCCCTCGCTGCCACATTTCTGCTCCGGAACCTCAGTCATGGGCCTCTTTCCCTTGACCTTTCCTCCCTTTACAACATCTATCCTTCCCTTTTTAGGAGGATTGTCTCCTCCTTCATTTATAACTATGCCCCGTGCTCTTTTATGTGGCGACATGTCGTGGTTGGTTGAAGTCATATCTGCAAAAATATCGAAAAGAGTTAGATTTGTTTCAAGAAGAGTTGCATAAACATAGTTACAATCAAACTAGCCAAACCAGTCATTAAGTCGCCGAATCGCTTTGGCAAGCTTGATCGGGCTCGCCGAAAGGATTGCCTCAAAATTTCTTAGAAAAATTGGTATGTCGGCAATGGTAGGGGCCTTTCGATAAATCGTCGACACCATTTGGCAAGCACAGATTAGCTAATCAAAAGTTATAGTGTATTTAAAGGTTAGGGGAGGAAAAAGGGAGATCAAAACCGACCTTTGGTGAGTCACCGAGTGCACTTGGCGAACTCAGGCTTCTCGCTGAAAGTTATAGAACCTAAACTAAATTTTAGCATGAAATTAAAGGTGATCAAGGGGGGTTCGGAAAACTGTCGAGTGGTTCGGTGAGCTCGACCCAGCTCGCCAAACTGCCCAACGTGCCTACTTTCAACACCAACTTCCAAAATCAACCCCGTAGCCCCCAAAAACTAATACAAAGCACACACTAGTACAATTAGACCAAGACCCATGTTACCCATGCCCCCGGGATACTGAGACTTCTTCTAGTTTGGCCAAATTTGGCCATTTGATGACTTTCTCCCTTAAGAATGACATCAACAACTCCATCATTGGGAAAAGTACGTCATTCGACAAAAATACGAGTTACTTAGACTTCACCCGACTAGACCAAACAACAAATTAGCACAACCCAACAATTTAGATCACTTTTAAGCATGAAAAAATTGGGAAATCAACAATTAAGCAATATAGGCATGATATCCAAATTAAAACAGGCACATAAGAAAACAATTGCAATACAGAGAGGTCCAACACATATCACCAAGATCAAAACACTTGCAAGTGACTAAAAATTTCTACTTACAAGTTTGGGGTTCGGAAAACCAACCTTTAATGCCGAATAAATAAGTTGAAAAGCTAGGCGGCAACGAATTCCAACTCCGAACACACAATCGACGACTAGGAAGCGGCAAAAACATTAAAATATAGAATAATATAGTGCGGGTGTGAGTTTAGGAAGTTAAAAAGTAAGGGAATGTTAAAGAGTTTGAAAGTTTAAACCTTTGGCCTTTAAAAATCATCTGGTTCTCGCCCTTTCGGCGACATTAGTTTTGCTCACCGACCCACTCGGCGGCGGGCCGAGTGGACACTTACCAATCTATGTTTTACAGGACCTCCAGTTAATGTGAGGGTCTAAATGATGGACAAAATCATGATCGCAAACCCTTTCCATGGCACCCCAATTTCTCCTGGGCCTGACAAGTTTTACACACTCCAATTTGATAAGTTGTTGATCCCAACGCGATAGAAGTTGGTTTCACCGACCTCTTCGGTGCTTCACTAACTGGATATGTTGTTCGCTAACCTACACTTTTCAAACACATCCTACACTTCAACCTACAAAATCAACACACGATAATTCCTAAAACAAAAAGATAGAAAATAAAGACTTAGGTTGCCTCCAAAGTAGCACCTTAGTTGACGTAGTGGCATGACGCTAGTCCTCACTTAAACCTCATTCTTGGGGTTGGCCATAGTGTCACTAGGAGACCCCCCTTGTTGTCTCATTTTTAAATGAGACGAGATTTGACCCATTTAGGTCTTCAACTATTTGATAGAGATAGACTGAGTGGTGACTGGCTAAGGATCCATACATCTTCCTTCATCTCTATCAAGATCCTATCGGACCCCTCAACCTTGTTGAGGATACAAGAGCGCATATACTCAAAACGAGCACCCTCAGAATCTTGGGCTTTTGGCACTCGTGGGGAGGAATGTACCTGTCCTTCTCCACATCCCTTTCCTTGTAAGTGGGATTTTGATCTCTCCACTCTCTATCATGATCTCTCCAACAATCATCCCTGTTCCAACCTTGGTTACCACCCTGCCTCATGTATTTTCCTCGATAACTACCTCCTTGGTTGTCTAGAAAATTCACCTCCTTATTATACAACGTTTCAAACATGGACTCTTCGGGGTTCACACACCCAACACCCACAACATTGACACTCCTAGCACCAGCTCCCATGACATTTTTTGACAAAATGTCAAGTTGGATCATGGTCTTGGCCATGTTTTGGGATTCTCTTTGTCTTTCTCCATCTAATCCTTGGTTAATTTGAAAGTGAAAGGGGAGACCTGATCTTTACGGGTATACCATGCCCAGTTGATCTTTGTCATACCATCCAAGAGTTGTGCAGCTATAACATAAGGTTGTTGCATCAAACCTCCCAGAGAAAGTTGTCAGCTACTCCCTTGTTTACTGAATCAAGGCTTGGCTACAATTATTGCAGCAAAACGTTGTCGGACAAACCATGAGTTGGGCATTGCAGCACCAACTTCTTGAATCATAGCCAAGTCTCATGGATTGGCTCGCCCTCCAAACGCTTGAAGCTCTGAATGTTATCCTAAAGTGTCATCATCTTCGAAAGAGGGAAAAATCACACTTCAAATGTGGTGGCAAGCTCATCCCATGAGGTGATGGAGTCTCTTGACAGTTCAGCCAACCACTTGCATGCCTCTCCCATTAGAGAAAATGGAAACAACCTTAACCTGACTGACTCTTGAGATATGTTCTTCAAAGAGAACATCGACAAAATTTCTAATATGCTCATGGGGATCCTCATGAGTCAAACCACCAAACAACCCTTTCAATTGCAAGAGCTGCAGCATAGTGCTAGTGATGTGGAACACAACGTTCCCTTCAACCGGAGGCAAATGAATGGCACCAATTCCACTGATTAAATGATGGTCATTAGCATTTGGCTCATTGACATCATTTAGGTTTTCGATGTCATCTTAGTGGCCCACTTAACTACCATTGCTTCCATTGACACTCATATTCTTTGTTTGAAAAAACAAACAAACAAACCCAAACTAAAAGTAAGTGGATTCAACTATGACTAAAAAGAACAAAATTCAACTTCACCAAAAAATCTCAATCAGCACTACTCCCCGGCAGCAGCACCATTTTCATTAACGTTTCAAGGAAACTTCATCCAATTCTAAGTGACAATGATCGCTAGTCAGTATAAAACTCAAATAAATGAATTGGGGTCGAATATGATCAAATCAGTTGTAGGAATAGAATTTATCAAATAAAAACATAATTCAAATTAAGGGGTGACACAAATGTAAAATGGGGGGTTTTGGTTTGGAATTATCAACTACAACAACAGTAAACAATAAGGAATTACATTAATGAGACGGGTTCTTGGGATGTGATTCAATTATAGGCTAATATAGACAAATGGGTAATTGCAACTAATAGGAAATAGTTGTATATTAGTGAGTAAGCTAAACCATAGAGGGGATAAATTTTCTCTCGAACAATTTATTTCGAATCGAGTTGATTTCTCTCGAACATCAACAAGCAAGCAAAATGAGACCAGCCTACAACTTAGTCTATTCACTCTCTCGAGCTAAATTTGTGGGAGGGAGTTTATGATTCACTATCTCGAGTTGAATCCATGTCAACCCAATATCCACTGACCATCAATCGTTAATCTTGGTCTTAAAACCTCTCCCTCGAGCAAGCTAAAAACACAAAGATATAACTGCATTAGCAACTATGCTCGGCTATCCGCCCTTGATGAACCTTCTAGCCCTTTTCCCTTGTCCTTCAGCTTCCTCAAGGTCTATAACTTTGGGCGATCCAACACTGCATCGCGAAACAACTCGGCGATCCATCGACTGCTCCTTTCTCTCAGCAACTTGGTTTTCTCCTTCAGGGCTTGGCACACTAGAATTTTAGGTGATATAGTGGCCTTTCAGTGACTTGCCAAAGGGACTTAGTGATCACCAGGCATTCATTTCTTCGTTCTTTCAGGTCACTTTGTTCCTTTTTGGAAATTAGTGTCCATGCTTCGTTCCTCAATTCATATAACTGGAAATCAAGGTTTTTGCATCAATTATTTACACAAAATAACCATTTGAGGACACTAAATCTTTGTAACTAAGCCCTAAATGAGTCTAAATCTCAAAGTCATCATTAGTTCACCCTTTTTTTTATTTTTTGAGAATGTCCTATCTTTGAGTCGATAATTCCTCCTTGGGTCAATTTAGGACCTCGAGACCACGACCTGACCAATGGTCCATTGGTCAAACCACGAACCATGGTCGATGGTACATAGGTCAAGGCCCCAGAATCAAGTCACTGAGAACAAACTACGGCCAACCAGGATGGACTGTAGGTCTACCCACCATCCGTCGGTCAACGTCTGTCGATCGTGGGCTGGCAGTTATTTTTAAGGGCATATGGGTCTTTTTCAGTTTTAATTAAATTGAGGTGGTGTCATTTTGCCTACACCTAGACCATCTATTTAAGTATTTTTAACCCCCCAAAATCCCTCATTTAATTCATTCTTCCTAAATCCCAAAAAAAAAAAACCAATTCCTCTAAAATATTCTCTCTCTAGAACTTTGAGAAAAAGAAGAAGAAGATTTCACCTAGGGTTTCAAGATAACAATCCAAATTCTCCATTAAAGATAGGCAATTGGACTTGAGGTATGATAGCTTTCATCCATGGATTTCTTCTACCCATGAAGTCCCTAAATTCCTCTATTTTAAATGGTAGAATTCCCCAATTAGTGAGGGTTTTCTTCTAACACCATGGGTTCTTTTGATTATTGATCTTAATGGTTTAATTTTGTTTAAATATGCATGAATTGATTATTATAGTGCCTTTATAATGTTTCCCCCATGAACTAACGCAAACCCCATTGTTTTCCAATTGTGATCTAATAGAGTTGGGTTGTTGATTATGAAAGAGGAATTTTATGATCTAAAGCATTAAGTAATGCAATTTACCTTATTGTATGATAAAATCTCTATCTAATGCTAGAATTCTAGATTTGGTGATTGAAAGTAACTTTGAACCTTGAAAGGGCAAAGTATGAGTTTATGCATGATCTTATGAAACCTATGTAAATGTTTTACGGGTGCTTTAACAGTAAAATGCCAATGTTGTTGTTGAAAGGATATTCTCATAAAACACTTACAACATGATGTGAAAGGTTTTCTCACATAGAAAAAAATTTTAGGCTGAAAGACTATTCTCACCTAATTGAATCAATGAATGAGAGTTATCCTAATGAACTAATTGGATTGGAAAAAATGACATGCCTTTCTATGAATAATGAGAATAAGTAAGGAAATACTATTCCGTGGGAATTAAACTTAGCACAGAGTGGATATTAACCTTGAGATGGAAGTTCTCCCGTGAGTAGAGGCTAGATTTCTAGAAGAAGTTTCATGAGAGTACAGGTCAGGTTTCTAGTAAAAATATCCTTAACCCATAACTATGTGCCCCCATTGGTTGATTAGCTAGTGGATCAAATTAATCTAGATTTTCAGAGTTCTACCTTAGGCAAGTAAAAGAAACCTTTTCGGTGTGGGAGACACCAGGTGATCATGTTTTAGCTCACAAGGTCTCTATATTAGTTAAGGCTAATTCTGTAGCGATCCTTTCAAAACGATACAACTACTTAAACAAGAAATCTAATTAAATACTTGCGACATTTAAAACCAATTAATGAGGGCATACTGATTTTAATCTAGTAGAAGGATTAGATTCATAACGAACTCCAAAAAAAAATATAACATTTAAGCAATTAACCGACCAGATCTTCATGAATATGTTAACCACACACTCGAGGGTGAAATAACAAGAATATTACAAGCTTTCGAGTATCGAAATCAGCTGTCTCATGCTTCACACAACTTTTAAGACATATAGCAAATTAGTAAATTACAAGACTTGGGTTTACACACCCTAAAAAGATAAAAACGTATAACCATACTTATATTGCAACCCATGGTGTCATGACCAAATCAGCCCTCAAAATCTCATGTAAATATGCAGCACAAAGATCATGTACAGGTCCCAATGTTATACAAAATATATATGCCTCTTTGCAAATTTGATCTTCCTTAAGGCTTTCAAAATCTCCATCATCAATGCCCAGCTTAAAGCATCATCGTGAATAGCCCCTACGATTGAAACAACTATCGCTAAGCATATAGCTTAGTGGTGTACACACTATAAGTTTAGAGCCCTTCAATTCACCAAGTTATCATTTTCAAGTCAAGGGAAGCATGATCGAAACAAAATCAATAAATCAAGTAAACAATATACAAGGAGTATCAAATTAAATATATAAAGGTCTAAATGTCAAGAATGCTCATAGCACAACTTTTCAAAAGATTCAATAACAAGGCTCACCCAATATATACATCATGTTGTCACACCAAGCACGAGCAGGTATCAAGAAGGTATAAAACCCAATAATGAAGCGAACCAAGAACCATATTGAAAAAATGGCTTCTTAGTTCGTACTTAAAATGGAGAACTTCCATTCTTAGGACGAGCTAAAAATCTAGAGTCAAGATGGCAAATAATCCGAACCAAGAGGCATGCCAAGAGTGACAAAGTCACATCCACAAGAAGGACAAGGTCCCAACAAGAGTGCTAAGTGATCAAACAATCCGTACAAGTGGGCAAGTTACATAAGCGTCTTTAATGTATTAAAGAATACCAATACGACAATGATAAGTGACAAGAGGTAACCAAGGCACCAAGATAACTTTAAGATATACCAGCAGGTATAAAGAGTACAAGTATAAGTTTATACACAAACCTCAGTTCTTTAGCACTAAAACAGTCCAACAAAACTCCATGAGTCAAATCGTAGACCTAGCAGCGTACCAAAGTCTTCAACTTGTACACGAGGATATACAATCTTAAGAAAATTAATTCAACAACTTATTTACTTTCTAGCAGCTCAATAATAATGACGTAAAATAAGGTTATCATCACAAGTAAGCCTAGCCAGTAGAAATACGACTATGCTCCCAAACAGTAAATTCTGGCCATCCTAGTGCATCATGTCCCAACTAAGATTTGAAATGGCAAACGGCAAAACTGGACTGTATACTCTTTATGAAAGATGTAGGCACCTCTCTTAAGGTTGCAAAAAACCAAGAATCACCGCAAAATGTATTTTTGGATAAAAAGATATATTCAAAACACTAACAGTTATCCATACAGGATTTCAAACTTCAGAATCTGTACAGAAATTGTCCTATGATGCGTCCCATATTTCGAATCCATAACAACTGAATTAGAGTTTAACATAAACATAAGAGTTGTACATATATGAATTATCTTTCCAAATCATATTTATTCATAGTAAACAAAGTTCTATAGAACGAGATATGCTTAATTTAATAAACGCTACCCAGCTCAGAAACAAGTTTTACCACTTACCAAAGAGAAGAGTGTAACTCGATTTCCAACCAAAAAGACCAAGATTTTCTCTTGTGATCTTGAAGAACAATAGGTTAGATAATGTTCTAAGGGACTTATACTTTAGGTGAGACGAATTTCCTAAGAGAAGGTGTCAAAATATTGTAACACAAGAGGTGCTTATCATATACAGATCTGTCCATAAAAGTTGGCTGCCCAAATACTTGTGTGCTGCCCAAATGCATACATATACACCTATATATATATCCTTCACCTCCTTTTAAAGCTATACTTATTTCTAATTAAAACATTACCCAAATACCCCCATATAATACATTAAATTACGATGACAATTATTTTAAGCAAGGTTGCAAATATAACATTATTTCAAGTTCCCAAAATGAGAATTAAACATATTGTAATAATTAAGCAGTGACTTTTGTTAGAATTTTCGGGGTGTTACAACTCTTTCCCCCTTAAACAATTTTTTTCTCGAAATTTACCTTACACTAGTCTCTGAACAAGTGCAAATATTGGGTTCTCATGTCTTTTTCTCTTTCCCATGAAGCTTCCTTTCCAGAATGCTTCCTCCAAAGTACCTCCACTAAGGGAATTCTCTTGTTTCTAAGTTACTTTACTTCTCGAGCTTGAATTAGAATAGGTTCTTCATTAAACATCAAGTCAGGATTAACCTCAATAGATTCGACTGGAAGAACATGAGATGGATCAAAACGATATCTTCTAAGCATAGAATCATGGAAGACATTGTGGATCTTGTCTAACTCAGGTGGCAAAGCCAATTTATATGTAACTGGTCTAACCCTTTCAAGTATCTCATAAGGTCCAATAAATCAGGGACTAAGCTTTCGTTTCTGACCAAATCTCATAATCTTTTTCCATGGAGACACCTTTAAGAATACTTTATCTCCAACTTGATATTCAATGTCACACCTTTTAAGATCAGCGTATGACTTTTGTCTATCCGAAGAAATCTTTAGACGATTTTCGATAATTTTTACCTTGTCCTTTATTTGTTGCACAATTTCAGGACCAACAAGTTCTCTTTTACCAACTTCACTCCAATAAAGAACGGTCCGGCATTTTCTTCCGTATAAGGCTTCATAGGGAGGCATTCCAATACTCGATTGGTAACTATTATTGTACGCAAATTCAATCAAAGCCAAGTATTTGTCCCAACTACCCTCAAACTCCATAATGCAAGCTCGAAGCATATCCTCAAAAATTTGTATCACTCTTTTCGACTGGCCGTCTGTTTGAGGATGGAACAAAGTGCTAAATTTCAACTTAGTACCCAAAACTTCGTGCAAGCTGCCCTAAAATCTAGATGTAAACTTGGGTCTTGATCAGATACAATAGATACAGGTATCCCATGTAGTCTTACAATCTCATTATTGGACAATTCGGCTAAAAGCTCAAGTGAGTAATCTATCCTAATTGCTAAGAAGTTAGCACTCTTGGTTAGTCTATCCACAATCACCCATATTGCATCATGGTTCCTTTGAGTGCGAGGAAGTCCTGAAATAAAGTCCATTTTTATTCTCTCCCATTTCCATTTTGGCATTGACAAGGGCTGTAGTAAACCAACTGGGACTTGATGTACTACCGTTACTTGTTGACAAACCAAACATTTAGAGATGAACTCCGCAATGTCTCTCTTCATACTATTCCACCAATAATTTTCTTTGATGGTCTGGTACATCTTTGTATCTCCAAGATGCATTGCATATGATGCAGTATGTGCTTCATTCAATATTTCTCTCCTGAATTTGTCATAATTAGGGACGCATAACCTGTTTTGATAAAATAAGCCACAATCCTCCATAAATGTAAAATCAAGTTTTTTTCCACTGTGAACTTCTCTGGTCAATTTTACAAGTTTCTCATCTAACTTTTGTGATTCTTTCACTTGTTCAAGTAATATTGGCTTTACTTGCAAATTAGCAATAACTGAACCATTTGAATCAATTGAAAAACAAGCATTCAAGGCTCTTAACTCAAGGAGCAAGGGTAAAGGACTCAAAGAAATGCTTGCAAAGGATTTCCAACTTAAGGCATCTGCAACCGCATTGGCTTTACCTGGATGATATCAATCGTGCAGTCATAATCCTTGATGAGTTCAAGTTATCTACGTTGTCAAAGGTTTAGCTCCTTTTGAGTACCCAAGTACTTTAAGCTCTTGTGAATAGTAAATATATGACATTTCTCTCCATACAAATAATGCCGCTATATTTTTGAAGAAAACACTATAGTAGCAAGTTCAAGATCACGAGTAGGATAATTCAATTCATGCAGTTTTAATTTTCAAGAGGCATAAGAAATAACCTTCCCTTCTTGCATCAAAATGCATCCTAGACCATTGTGAGAAGCATCACTGTAAACTACATATTTTTTCCCTTCAATCGGTAGAGTAAGTATAGGAGATTGAGTTAACAAGGATTTGAGAGTTTCAACGCTCTCTTGATAGCTGTCATCCCAAATAAACTTTACTTCCTTATGTAAGAGCTTAGTCAAAGAGTAGGCGATAATGGAGAAGCCTTTCACAAATATTCTATAGTATCCTGCTAAGCCCAAGAAACTTCTTACCTCGGTTGGACTTTTAGAATGTCTCCATTCAACAACCACTTGTATCTTACTATGATCCACCTTCACACCTTCTGTTGATACAACATGTCCCAGAAAAGCTACTTCATCGAGCCAAAATTCACACTTGGAAAGTTTAGCATAAAGCTCTTGCTCCCTCAAATTTTGCAAAATAATCCGGAGGTGTTTATTATGGTGTTCATTACATCTGGAAAATATTAAAATATCATCTATAAAAATAACCACAAACTTATCAAGATAAAGTTTGAATACTCGATTCATTAGATCCATAAATATCGCAGGAGCATTTGTCAATCCGAATGGCATCACCAAAAATTCATAATGACCATACCGAGTTCTAAAAGCAGTTTTAGGAATATAATTCTCTCTAACCCGCAGTTGGTGATATCCAGAACTTAAATCAATTTTTGAGAATACTTTAGCACCCTTAAGTTGGTCAAACAAATCATCGATCATTGGCAGTGGATATCTATTCTTGATTGTTATTCTATTCAATTGTCTATAGTCAACACAAAGCCTAAGACTGCCATCTTTCTTCTTTACGAATAAAATAGGGGCTCCCTAAGGAGAAACACTAGGTCGAATAAAACCCTTCTCAAGAAGTTCTTCTAGTTGAGATTTCAATTGTCTTAATTATGCTGGAACCATTCTATTAGGAGTGATAGAAATAGGGGTAGATCTAGGGATAAGCTCGATTGGAAATTCAACCTCTCTTTCCGGGGGAAATCTCGGAAGGTGTTCTGGAAATATTTCTGGAAAATCACATACTGTAGGTATGTCTTTCATACAAGGACTCTTCAATTGTATATCAACTATGTAGGCAAGGTATGCCCCAAAACCTTGACGCATCAACTTTCTTACCAAGGTCGCAGAAATAATACTAGATGTCACTGATCTTTAACCTTGTACAATGATGTATGAAAATGTAGGATCTTTAAAAGCCACATGACCTACAATCTACCACCGCATGATATTCATAAAGCCAATCGATCCCAATAATAACATCAAAATCCTTGAAGGGCATTTCAATCAAATCAGCAGGAAAGACTAGGTTTTGAATCACAAAGGGACAATCTTGGTAAACTCGATTACACACAACTTGATAACCCAACGGACTTTCAACTAGCACATTATAATCAAGTCTCACAGATTTCACATTTCCACGAAGAACAATTGATGAACAAATATAGTAATGTGTAGAACCAGAATCAAACAATGTAAACACACATAAGCCAAATAAGTGAAATTTACTGACAACCACGTCTTGTCCATCTTGATCATCCTTCTGCCTCATCGCATAAGCGCGTGCAGTAGCCTTTTGCCCACTAGCTTGATTAACTCTACTTGTACCTGCTGCCTGGGTGTCTTTAGGTCTTGCACCTTTATTAGTGTGAGGAGGATTAACAGAAAGCTTATGAACTGAGCCTTCAGTTTTAAAGGAACAAGCATTACTAGGATTAGGACAATGTTTCACTTTATAATCAAAGCTCCCACAATTGAAACATGCACCAGAAGCTCTCCTGCAAGTGCCATAATAATTCTTTTCACATTGTGGACAAGTAGGAATGCGAGGCTTGCCTTGGCCATGATTTGGAGTGCTCACTGTAGAAACTTCTGATTTGTTTTGCCTTTGTTGAGGTGGCCTGTTATCACTACCAACCGTACAATTATCAAACCTTCCCCTTTTGGATGGACCCTCAAAATTTGGTCTAGGCTTTCGGAATCTATTTTCATTTCTACTAGTTTCTTCTTTATCAAGTCATTCCCAAGTAAAAGCAGCAGACACTAACTTACAAAGTTTCTCATGTTGCAGGATCGCCACATTCTTCCTAATGGAATCATTTAAACCGTCTTCAAATTTCCTGCACTTGTGTTTTTCCTATTTAATAATACCACCAGAATAGCGAGAGAGCCTTAGAAACTTCTGTTCGTGTTCAGTAATGGACATGCCTCGTTGCCTTAGATTCACAAACTCTTTTTTCTTTGTGTCACAATGAGCAGCTGGGACATACTTCATACGAAATTTCATAAGAAAATCATCCCAAGTAAGAACAGAAGGTTTTACCTTGGCATTCGGAACACTTACCCACTAATCATAAGCATCCTTTTGTAATAGTGAAATAGCATGCTTAAATTTAGCAACATCTGAACCTCCAACTGCTCAAATGCCCTCTCCATGCTATGAAACCATTGTTCAGCATTTGTGGGATCAACAGTGCCTTCAAACTCCACTCCACCCATTTTCCTCATTTTCTCAAAGTTAATCATGTGGGGATCATGCATCGATTCAGCCATATGGTGGAAGAATTCTGTCATTTGTTGAAAATGAGGATTTATGGTTTGAGTACCATGACTCATGTGAGGATGTGGACCAGCTCTTACACCCTAATGGTTTCCCACTTCAGAACCACTAGTATGGGGAACATACTGATTCGAGATATGTTCTCCAACCCCTTCCAGTGCATGAGGTTGGGAAATAGAAGCACCCGAACCTTCACGAGCATCTTCCATAGGTCGGTCAAAAGAAGTGGTCATAACATAATTCCTTCAAAAGGGAAGATCACATTGCATTAGGGATATGTACTAGATGCATATGCACTCTACATGAGATGCAATTATCATAAACTATATAAGCGAACAAATAATCTAAATAGAACCTTTTTTGAAAGGAAACAACTATATTAGTAATTCACAATAAAAGTCCTAGAATCACAAATCTGGCTCTGATACCAACACTTGTAACGATCCTTTCAAAACAATACAACCACTTAAACAAGAAATCTAATTAAATACTTGCGACATTTAAAACCAATTAATGAGGGCATACTGATTTTAATCTAGTAGAGGGGATAGATTCATAACGAACTCCAAAAAAAAATATAACAGTTAAGCAATTAACTGACCAGATCTTCATGCATATGTTAACCTCACACTCAAGGGTGAAATAACAAGAATATTACAAGTTTGCGAGTACTGAAATCAGCCGGCTCATGCTTCACTCAACTTTCAAGACATTAGCAAATTAGTATATTACAAGACTTGGGTTTACACACCCCAAAAAGATAAAAACGTATAACCATACTTATATTGCAACTCATGGTGACATGACCAAATCAGCCCTCAAAATCTCCTGTAAATATACAGCACAAAGTTCATGTACAAGTCCCAAGGTTATACAAAATATGTATGCCTCTTTGCAAATATGATCTTCCTTAATACTTTCAAAATCTCCATTATCAATGGCCAGCTTCAAGCATCATCACGAACAACCCCTACGATAGAAACAACTATTACTAAGCATACAACTTATTGGTGTACAAACTATAGGTTTGGAGCCCTTCAATTCACCAAGTTATCATTTTCAAGTCAAGGGCAGCACGATCGAAACAAAATCAGCAAATCAAGTAAACAATATACAAGGAGTATCAAACTAAATATATAAAGGTCTAAATATCAAGAATGATCATAGCATAACTTTTCAAGAGATTCAATAACAAGGCTCACCCAATAAATACATCATGTTGTCACACCAAGCACGAGCAGGTATCAAGAAGGTATAAAACCCAATAATCAAGAAAACCAAGAACCATATTGAAAAAATGGCTTCCTAGTTCGTACTTAAAATGGACAACTTCCATTCTTAAGATGAACTAAAAATTCAAAGTCAAGATGGCAAATAATCCGAACCAAGAGGCATGCCAAGAGTGACAAAGTCACAGCCATAAGAAGTACAAGTTCCCAACAAGAGTGCTAAGTGATCAAACAATCCATAAAAGTGGGCGAGTTACATAAACGTCTTTAATATATTAAAGAATACCAATACGACAATGCAAAGTGACAAGAGGTAACCAAGTACTAAGATAACTTTCAAATATACCAGCAGGTAAGAATAGTACAAGTATAAGTTTATACAGAAACCTTAGTTTTTTAGCACAAAAACAATCCAACAAAACTCCATGAGTCAAACCATAGACCTAGCAGCCTATCAAAGTCTTCACCTTGTACAAGAGGATATACAACCTTAAAAAATGAATTCAATAACTTATTTACTTTCTAGCAGTTCAATAATGATGACGTAAAATAGGGTTATCATCACAAGTAAGCCTAGCCTGTATAAATACGACTATGCTCCCAAAGAGTAAATTCTGGCCATCCTAGTGCATCATGTCACAACTAAGATTTGAAATGGAAAATGGAAAAATTGGACTGTATACTTTTCATGAAAGATGTCGTACTCTCTTAAGGTTGCAAAAAAATAAGAATCACCACAAAATATATTTTGGATAAAAAGATATTTTTAAAACACTAACAATTGTCCATACAGATTTCAAACTTCAAAATCTGGGCAGAACTTGTCCTATGATGCCTCCCATATTTCGAATCCATAACAACTATATTAGAGTTTAACATAAACATAAGAGTTGTACATATACGAATTAACTTTCCAAATCTTATTTACTCATAGTAAACAAAGTTATATAGAACTAGATATGCTTAATCTACTAAACGTGTCACGACCCAAGCCTAGGGCCTAGACGTGACCGGCGAATGGGGAACCCGAACGAACCCCAAACAAGCCTCATAGCATATCATTACACATCCTTGGTTGCGGAAGCAATTAAAAGGACCATAAGCGATAAGCTTAAACAAGGGGAAATCGGGACTAAGGGAACAAGAAAAAAAAAAGGAGAATAATACATAAATACCATAGATGAGTCAAGCTCAAGCAAAATACACAACTTGTCCAACACCACCTCTAACCATGGCTACTTAGCGGGGGCCGACACAAACTACCGGGCTCACCCTCATAGTCAATACATAATTAAAAAAATAAAAAGTCTTATACATAGCAAGAGATCATAAGCAACGTCCCCGGAATGGAGGACTCACCAATAAGCTCGATAGAAAATCAAATTAGCCACGCGGAGGAGGATGGTCAGACGGTGCTCCTGTCCCTACATGGTGACATCATGTAGGCATAGAGTATGCATTAGTACGTTTGAATGTACTAAGTAAATGGGATGCAATGCAATGCAACAATAGATGGACATCATAGGCAAAATGCATAATCGTACCCGATGGATAGCATATTAATGAGATGATATGTATAATGATGCTTATATAAAAATCAAATTTAGTAGGGCGTAGTACATGTGTAGTGAGTGACCATCAATATAGTATTTACAAGGCCTACCACCCCCTTGGAGAGGCGAAAGAGGTACAAACCCCTCAATGTGGTTACCCGGGCCTACCACCCCCCGAGCTAGGGACCAAGGTACAAACCCCTCGATATGGTTATACGGGCCTACTACCCCCCGTACTAGGCAACCAAGGTACAAACCCCTCGATACGGTTATACGGGCCTACTACCCCCCGTACTTGGCAACCAAGGTACCAACCCCTCGATACGGTTACCCGGGCCTACAACCCCCCGAGCTAGGCTTGGTCGACTCACAACACTATATAGAGAAAATCATATATATGTATCCATTTCATCATCATTTCAATAATTATATAACCATCCGACTCATAGGACGTACATTGGACCTTCCATTTCCTAAAACTTCTATAAATGACATTTTATCAAACATTTGGTGGGAGTAGTTCATGTAAATAAAATCATGTGTTTCAAGAATACTAAGTCCAACCAATTCCAAAATCCATATAAATCAACCCACCAACAACATACATATATACATATATATATATATATATATATATATGAACCTTCATAATTTGATCATGGAAGCATGAAAATCATAAACATCACATAATAATTCCATTATATAATAATATGCAAAATAGACCTTAATAGGGTGTTTAGTAGTAATTCATACTCAAGAGTTCATAAATAACCATAAGGACCCATAAACTTGAAGTAGTAATAGAGGATAAATGGTTGGACTTGTGGAAAGGAAGGTTTCCACAATCAAACCCACATACCTCAACTTTGGAGAATTCTTGATGAAGATTGGAATGGAGAATTGCTTGAGATTGAATCTTGAATCCGGAATTAGAGCTTGAGATCCTTGAATTTGGTTGAGGATCTTGGTGGAATTTTTGGAGAGGGTTTAGAGAGTGCTTTTGAGTGTTTTGAAGTTAAATGACTAAGCATGGGATATGTTCCCTTTTTATAAAAAACGTCCCAACACTTAGCCTAAAAAATGAGGCTGAAAAAAAAACAGCTTACTGGAATTTTCGGGTCTGCCCAGACAGGTTTTACAAAAATGGTCATAACTCCTTCATCCTAACTCGGAATGAGGTGAAACAAATTGCGTTGGAAAGATAACTCACAGAGCTTTAATTTTTATAGTTTTAGGTCCTTCCAGTTCCTTGTGTGCTGAGAGATATGCCCATTTAAAGTTGATCCTCAAAATCGCATTTTTTGCGATTTTCAAATTTTGATACGGTTGCTCTAAAATTCGGGTTAGACCCATTTCCCACTCAATTTGACCCCCTGAATAAGAATATGAAGTCGAATTTCCAAAATGATGCACGAATTTTGAGATATATGGAAATTACAATTATAGGTGTTTCCGAAGCACATTTTCGGGCATTTTTTGGGTCGTTTCAAAACGCTACCCAAATCAAAAACAGGTTTTACTACTTACCAAAGAGAAGAGTGTAACTCGATTTCCAGTCAAAAGGACCAAGATTTTCTCTTGTTATCTTGAAGAACAACAGGTTAGATAATGTTCTAAGGGACTTATACTTCAAGCGAGACGAATTTCCTAAGAGGAGGTGTCAAAATATAGTAACACAAGAGGTGCTTATTATATACACAGCTGTCCATAAAAGTTGGCTACCCAAATACTTGTGTGCTGCCCAAATGAATACATATACACCTATATATATCTATCCTTCACCTCCTTTTAAAGTTATACATATTTCTAATTAAATCATTATGCAAATACCCCCATATAATACATTAAATTACGATGACAATTATTTTAAGCAAGGTTGCAAATATATCATTATTTCAAGTTTCCAAAATGAGAATTAAACATATTCTAATAATAAGCAGTGGTTTATCGACATGCGACTCTTGTTAGCATTTTTTGGGTGTTACAATTTCTACCACAACAAGATGACTAATGAACTAATCTTAGTTAAAGAAGTATCTCATATGCATTCAAAGACTTAAAGATGATTTTATTTGCATTGACTATGATGGTTTTACCTATGTTTTCCAACTATTTTCACTATGATATTTAAACATGGTAAGTTGCTTATCATGAAATGAAATGTCCTCTTAGCATGTTTTAAATATTTTTATGCATAGTTATCATACTTGGTGTATTTTTTGTACTAATGCATTTTCTTGCCTACATTCTCACAAATGTAAGGTCTGACAGACAGGGTTTCCATTCTAGTGGCTAGAGCTTGGACTTTGATCTCTTTCCGAGCTTTGTGACTCCTCATGGTTCGAGGATGGACTTTCTTTATTGTAGTTTCTCTTTCGTATTTCCTTTTTGAGCTTGATGTATGGGCTAGGCCCACTATTATTTCAATTCTAACAGATGGCTATGTTGAGACATGAGTTAGACTTCTGCTTTTCTATAAAGATGTTTTGTACATAAATGTTGTTTTAGTATTTATTGTTCTAGTACTTTATGTTATGATATGCGATGTGTTTTACATGTAGTCCTTTGGGGGTTCTATATGCCATGTTACATCTAGGGGGTACACTTGGGTCGTGACAATTGCATAAGAGAAGCTCCCAGTTCTAATTTCTTTTTTCTAAAGCTCTCATCAAAGCTTCTTCATTGGAATATGTTAGTGGTGGTGGAGTTCTCTTCGGCAACTCGAGTTCCAATCGTTTCCCAGAAAAAGGTAATGTTTCTTTCTTTATAACATTCTCCCTATCTCTTCTTTTATTTCAAGGTTATTCTTCCAATGTCAGAAAGTTTTGCTCTATGGATATCCTATGTCTTCTATTTAAATATCCTCAGTGATGTTTTAGTTTGAATGTCTAAATTAGCTCGAAGATTGTCTCTGATATTTTTTATTGTGTTTTCTTTTAGATTTCTTAAGTATTTGCTTATTACATGTTGCGATTTGTTTTCTTGTTCATGTTTGGTTCTATTTCACTATAAAATGCAAAGGAGTTTGTTTTAGCCTAAATCTCGATCTTTAGAATGGATGAAATTATTAACTTTGCTTAAACCTTTTTAGTCTACTAGTTGTTGTTTTATCTCACTTTTCTGTTTCCTCTGAAATAGGCTACCATTGTTTTCATGTTACGGCTATCTAATTTTTCTATTAACTGAATCTTAACAAGCTTCAATTGTATCCTTACTTTCTCTTCTTCAAAGTTATAACAAAATGGATTTTAATGCTTCATGTCTTTTGAAATTTGTTCAACTAATACATGTTTCAATGTAAATAGTTCAAAATATGTGGTATGATGTTTCTCTTCCTTTTATAATTAGTCATAGCCTAAACATTGACCAAAGTGATCTTGTCTTTGATAGATTTGTTTGTTGTATACAGAATTTGGGTAACAATATGTGATTTTTTTTAGTTTCTATACCAATCTGATTCATAACCTAACTAATAAGCTCTCTTGCTCATTCTACACCTTTGTCTTTGTATGAATAGTCGTGGATAGAATCAGATTGCCCATCTAGTTCTATATACCTAACCCAAATGAGTTTAGTTTTCAATTTTTTTAACACATGAGCTTTCCTATCCGGGTTCTTTCTTCCTGAGTCATATTATGTAGCTTCTCACTAAGTTTAGTTATACATTAAATAGTGAGTTTATTTATCTTTGATAATGTAGTATTAATTTCTTAATAACCCTCTCACATTAATTTCATTCTTTGTTAATTTCTTAAGTGTCATGTTTCTTGAATTAAGTATGGATGGTATCATGGATGTCTTCCCTTGTTTTAGTAACCTATAATTTTATTGTTTAGGATCCTTTCCCCTCGTTTTCTTTAGTTTATTATTCTACTATTGAATTGCCATATTGAAGTCACTTTGTGTTTAATCCAATATGTTGGCTTGTTTATTTAAATATAGTTGTCTTTTTCTCACATTTTAAAGTCACACATAAAGTAGCTTTTTGATGCAGAAGATGGCCTAGTTTAATTCTTGATTTAGTGTAGCTGCTTAGCTTTAGATAAATGATTATGATGCATTTTTCCTTCAATTTGCAATTTGATGCTCAGGTTTTCCTTTGTTTATGTTAATTGATAAATATGCTCAAATTGATCTCTCTTAGTCATTTATCTATTAGTTTATTTTCTTCCTTGTCTGTTGCATGAATAATTTAATTGGGTCCATTGGATTGCTCTATATCCTATCCCTTGCATTTCTAATGAGCCATAGAGGCCTAATTATGTATCTTCTCGAGTTGGTTCCGTCAAATTGGATTGGTGTGGAGGAAAGGAAAATTAAGTCAAAAGGAAAGCAAACTTATAAGGCATGTAAATAGAAAATACAGGTCCAGTAGCAGAAAATACAAGAGAATACAAGAGTATACCCTAAGTATATAGGCAGTATATTGCAACATAAATATGGGCACAAAGCCCACATTTTTAGAGTTGTATTATGTTACTATTGGGCCTAAGCCCCATATTACTATTATCTTGGTACATACTATGACAGGTGGAATTGGGCCTAAGGCTGAATAAAAATTAGATTTCTATGTTAGTTTAGGACGGGGGATTGGGCCAAAAGCCCACACATTTTGGGTACTTTAGTTTCCTTAGGATAGGTGCAGATAGGCCAAAGGTCCAAAGCTGAAATTAAGCCCAAGCGCTCGGCCAGGCGGACAAAACCATACATGGGCCCAAACCTTTCTTACATAATCTATTTAATTGTTAGTATGTGTTTTATTTGTTTATTTAATTTTAATGTTTTTTCATAATTCAATTCCCCAAAGGATAGCCATTTTGAGTAAAATTAAGTAAGCACTTATTTTTCTACTTGACTTTAGAATTTTTGCACAATATATCATTTAAGTTATACCCTTCTAATATCTCCCTTTCCTCCAAAAAGTCGTTTATTTCCTCAATTTAATTTAGTATGCTTATTTTAACTAGCCTAATATTTTAACTACCGGATAACCACAAGTTAGTGGACGTTTTAGGTGCTTTCAAACCCTTCCTAAAACGTTAATATGAACCCCGAAACCATTTAAAAGATTTCATTAGATTTACTGTTCTAATCTTTTGGAAGTAGTTTTCTTAATTTTACTTTAAAAATTAAGTGGCGACTCTTTCCTTTTTAATTAAATAAAAAACTTTTATACTCAAATGAGTTGAGATGAGGTAAGTTGTTTGTTTAGTTACAGTTCATGTTTAGATTTTCCCTTGCATGCTCGTATATTACATGTATTGACACATTTGTCCTGCATCAATTTATAATACAGATACCAATAACTAGGATCATTAACAAGTGCTTCGTTGATCCAGTCGAGTTCCAAGTTATTTGTTGAGCCTCCTTGCTTCCAGAGAATCCCTTTTTTGTCTTGTTTATTTCAGTGTTGTTAGGGTGATGAAGGGTCTTGTACGAATTCCCTCATAATATTAAAGGCTTCATAGATAGATAGATAGATAGTAGTTCATTATTCTTGTTGATTTCAGTTGTTATGTTCTAGACTTGAGTTGTTGCTTTGGATAGTGAATGTTTCTTTAAATATTTTGAGTTAAAGCTTTACTTTTAAAACTTCTCTTATTGTTGAGTAAGTCTTCCGCTAAGAGTTGAGCCAGGCCAAGGGTTTGCTTGGGGCCAACAACGATTCTCAAGTGCCTGCCATGTCCATGGTATAAGCTTGGGGAGTGACAAACACAAACGAACAATGCTACCCAATCAAAATTGATATTTCAGACTCAACAGAATTGACAAAAGCGACAATTGAGATCGTCTCATCAAATTATTTACTGAAATCAATAATTGCAAGGTAAACATAAAACAAAATGATAAATGCCACAAAATCATCACAAACACCTTAGGATTTAAACAAACATTTGTTTCACTATAAATTCGGCATTCTGGAGCTTACCACACTGATTTCAGAATGTTTACCAAAAATATTGATTGAATTCAAAGTGATAACGTGTAATGAAACAAACTAAAAATGAATGCCACCAAATACCAACGGACAATCCTACTAGACAAAAATGATCCTTCTAAGCTGATGGAACTATGAGAAGTCTCATATGAAATTAGATTCTCCGGATGTTACCTAAAGTCAGCTCTTTCACTTCATAGGTCTCTTAAAAGGCAAAACTCGCTCAAAACTCTTCTGACCACCTTTGGAAGCATGTCAGACAATGAAACAACACAAAAAAGAAATACGAAAGGTACAAGAAATATTGTCAAGAGCTTACTGGATCCCTTAAAAGTAATTTGTTTTAGGACAATCTGACACAAACGAACCAACAGTTTTAGAATGTTTGAGTAACATAGGCCGCCAAAAAATATTTACTGGCTTTTTTTATACTTAAATAAAATTGGCTAACTTTTTGTTTCAAAAAATTATTTAATGATTTGGAACACCTCGCAATTTTACTCGTAGAATCTAAATTTTTCGTTGCAAGTATATCCTCTTAAGCAAGGTAATATCCTACTTGTGCTTATATGTTAAGGTTCATTCATATGAGTGGGAAGTTCATTGGAAGTTGTTTAGGGTCATAAGAGACCTCTAGTTCTATGTTGAGTTCAAAACCTTCATACTAACTATGCTTTTCATATTAGTACATGCAAGAGCCAACTTAAAATGACCCTATATCTTACCCTAAACTAAATTAGGTGGACCATGACCTGTCAAATCAATGTTCTATGAAACTTCTTTCCAGCACTAACAAGTTTGTATCATTTAGAGTTTGGAGTAAATTTGTATGACTCTTTTACTAGAGACTACGCAAATAGAGTTTTTAGAATCTACAACTACGAACTCGACCTGTAAATGGAAGTACGACCATTAGTTTTCAATCATAAAATCAACTTTTCAAATTAGTTTTTTTAATGTTGATTCTTACAATCCCAATTACGGATCGTAAAGCCATCTATTTGTCATACTTTGTGTTCGTGAACTTGTTTCTAGGTATGATTTCCAATGATATGGCTACGAGTTGTAAACCCACTTATGAGTTGTAATTTTGGCTAGTAGAATGAACTTCATAAAATCAATTTGAAGCATAAGTTTTCACAAATCCACTTACTAGTCGTAAACTAATCTACGGTTCATCTTGTCAAAACATGGATTAATCTTTAGAAATTCAAATTATGGCTCGTAAATCCAAGTACAAATTATTTACCATCAGGAAATATGACAAAAAAGATAATGATCCCTCCATCCTTAGTTAAAAATACCTAATTTAGTGCTAGAAATGAAGAACTTCTCCATAAGGAGTAAATAAATTGTTAATGGAAACGATCTTAATAGTGAGAACAATTTATTTTAATGGAATTTTTAGAAAATCTAATAACTCTTAACGCCTCAAAACAATAGTACCATTGAGTGGAGACTTAAAAAATGAGCAACCATTGATCTAACACAGATAACTTCAAACATAACAAAAGAAATTGAAAACAAGAATATCAATTTTATTCTTTTCAACTCCTCCTGATAAGATCAAAGAAGATGCTAACTTTTGCAACATGTTCAAGTCAAACATTTGATTTTAATAAAACATAATTTCATCCAAGCTAATAAGCAAAGATTAATGTGATGTAAAAACTAAAGAGCCTTTATTAGAAATTGTAAAAGAGTAACACACTTTATGAGCATAGGATTTCCCGCATCATTTTCAGCTTAAGGGGTTCACAGGTTAAGACTAGTATCAACAGGTATCCCGTAGTACGTAAAAGAAAATATATGTAAAATTTATCCACTAAATTAGTCTTATATATATATATTAAAAAAAATTGTTCTTCAATTTAAAATAAGTCAAGACAACTTTATAAAATTATTGCAAATCATATCGTTCATATCATAAAATAATTAAGAACTAAAATTTCTCAATATATTAGTAACAATAATAAATTCAAGATCTAAATTTCCTATAAGTTGAGTTGGATATATGAAATTATCATTGAATATAGCGCTTTATTTAAACTCATATGAAACTACTATTAGTAAAAAAATATAAATTTTTTTTATAGATGTTGAGGTGAGTAAGGAAGGTTGTAGCTTGACAGATTTCACTCGCCCTCCTTGCTTACCCTCGTCCTTTAGAGATTGGGGCATAACGAAAAAAAAATCAAAAAAGCTTTGAGAGGCCTTAAATTCATCTAAAGTTGGAGAATTGAAAAACAAATATCAAAAAATATAAGAAGAATGCATCTACAATATTGTCCTTCCATATCGAATCACAAATATGTTGAGATGATTATACGAAATCATCACTCATCAAACCATTTTCTGTAAACTAAAGAGTTAAAATATTATGAATGTGGTTATCAATATTTCCAAATTTATTCTCATATAATAGAGCCATCGAGGTAATTTTTTTCTAAGAGGTAATTTACAATAATTATCCTAAACTCAAGGAAGTGTCTGCTTCATCAGTAGAATTACGATCCATAGCAAATTCACGATGGAGTTCTCTCACCTCATTTTGAAAAAATATTTTTAAATATTTTAGTAAAAAAAATATAATAATAAAATTAAGAAAAAATATTAATTATGCATCACACTTATAATATTTAGAATCAAATAATTATAAATTTTAATTAGATGTAAGGCTACTTACTTGTTCAATCTTAGCCTTTTTCTCCTGCAAAAAAAAGAAGAAAAAGTGAAGACATTCTTAGCAGTTAAGGGAGATAAATTAAATATTCTTCAAAAAATAAATATTGTATAAAATAGTTTTAGTTAAATCATGACTTCAAATTAGTAGAAGTATTTTAATAATTCATCACATATATCGTAGTATAAACATGCACGTCTTTCAAGTGTTCTAATTGACTTTATCGTTCATGTCAAAAAGTCATTTATGAGTAAATATTTCATTCCATCAAATGATTCTTGTAATTTCAAAGGATTCTAACTATGAGAACCAGAAAAAGTTCAAAAGACTCAATATTGTAATATAATAAATACTTATTTAGTAAAATTAATGTATATACCATGTGATCCTTGACACTCAAAAGACATTCATTAAACGTATGCTCCAATTGTTGCAACTCACTGAAGCACAAACCTAATTTATGGATTTATAAGGAATGACACAAGTTTTACATAGTATTTATGGTTGCTATATTTTGTGTTATATGTTGGGCTAATTCGATCGATAAATCTATCAAATCTTATGGACAAAAGCGGATAACACATGTATTTTTCAAGAACATACGGTATGATAAATATAGTAGTAAATTATGGCATTCCCCCAATATGGTGGTTGATGAAATTTCAACAAGGCCGTTGATGAATCACGGGGATGTATAATGGAGTGTGTCCATGAGCATAGAGTGCGACTTTTAGGCTCGATGATGATAGCTTGAGGGACAAATATGTTAAGTCTATTAAGCTAAAAAAAATTATATGTATAATTAATATATATTATTATTTTTATATATTTAATATCCATTTCATGTCTTTATTACTGATGATATTACTTAATAATATTCTATATTTTTTTTCATATAATATAATATGAAGTTAGTTGCTAGCAAAATACCTTTAAGGTTTGTGCTTTAGTGACTTGCAACAATTGGAGCATACGTTTAATGAAGACCTTTTCAGTGTCAAGGATCACATGGTTTATACATTAATTTTATTAATCAAGTATTTATTATATTACAATATCTAGTCTTTTGAAATGTTCATGATTTTCATATAGTTAGAATCCTCACAATTCACAAGAATCATTTGATGGAATGAGATATTTACTTATAAATGACTTATTGACATATACGATAAAGTCTATTAGGACATTCAATAGACGTGCATATTTATACTGCATAAATGTGATGAATTATTCGAATAGCTTTTTCTAATTCAAAGTCATGAGTTCTACTAAATGTATTTTATAAGATTTTTTTTTTTTTGAAGAATAGTTAATTTATCACCCTTTATGGCTAAGAATGTCTCTTTTTTTTTTTTCCAGGAGAAAAAGGCTAAGAATGAAAAAGTAAAAAGCCTTAAATCTAATTAAATTTTTTAATTATTTGTTTCTAAATAATATAAGCGTGATGCATAATTATTATTTTTTCTGAATTGTATTATTATATTTACTTTTGATTTACTAATATATTCAAATTTATTTTTTTTAAATTTAGGTTGGAGTGGCCACTAGCTAGAGTCAATTAACACTAAGTCCAACAGGGGCACATATTGCTAGGATAAAGACACTTTTAGTAAAGGTCTCAAGCATCTACTAATGGTGAGCCTTCATCCTAAGGTCCACTCGAATCTAAATAAACTTTCATTGGAAAACATGCATATTGATAATCATGTTTTTTGAAACAGTAAGAATCTAGTAATGCTGAATTATTCATAAAAATCTAATAACAATCAA
Organism: Solanum commersonii; assembly: GCA_029007595.1. NCBI lineage: Eukaryota > Viridiplantae > Streptophyta > Magnoliopsida > Solanales > Solanaceae > Solanum > Solanum commersonii. Next base: position 14,496,549 of record JAJTWQ010000004.1, read on the forward strand.
AAGAATAGCTCCTTAAAAATCATGATTTCACAACATAATCTTTGAGACACTTATATGAAGTCTCTAAATCATGATATTCATGTAAAAAGAACTATACTTTATCGAAAAGCATGCTTCATTCATATAATCCTCTATAACATAATGCATGCTTATTAACATAGGTTAAATCATGATCATATAATACTTGCATGTCATGGGTTCATGAAAATAAAACTAAAACATTAAATTATGATCAAATCATAGACAATAAGACCAATCATGAATAATAAAATTAAATTCAATGGAGCTCATAACTAAATCATGAAACCCTAGAATTTGGTTAGATTCATAAATGAGAAATTGATGTTTCTTTAGGACTTAATGGATTAAGAAAAATCCATTGATGAAGTTACCTTATACCTTTATGAAAACACTATATGAATTCTATAATGGAAACTTGAGATCCTTCAAACCCTAGATTTCTTAAGGAAGAAGACTTGAGAGAGAGGATTTGGAATTGAAGAGAATGAGAGTGAATGGGGAGGTTAGAGGTTTTAGCAATTACAGGTACTGTTAAAATTAACCCTAAGCTACGTAGTGTATGTATTACAAGAGTAGGAAACAAACAACCACTCCTAACCTAAAATTATCAAACAACTTCTATGTGTCTGTCTACGTTCCATACATACTTCTATGGACTGAAATGTCCACTTGTGCATCCCAATTAGTGAAATTTCAAGTCTTTGATGAAAAATGACGGTAAACCTTCCATAACTCATAGATCATCGTACCACTCACACAATCCTTCCGATTAACCCAAGGCACTAAAATCACAGGCTTTTGAGGAAGAAGTCCACGAGACTACCTATGACATGTATACCCAACTACGAAGTCATACTATTGGTGCGTAAAATGAGGCTTGAGGCTCGACATTTTTGAAGATTATATTATTCAACTCCACGAGCCTATCCATGACCCATACATCGATCCACAAACCATAAAATCAAGTCATAAACACTGAACCAACATTTTAGAATTCTACGTGTCGACCACGACTAGGTTCCATGAACCGTAGATCATTTCACAAACCATACACATAGTTTGTGAAACACAACACCAACAAATTTACACCATATTTTCTGCAATTTCTACTTCAAACTGATTTAGATGCTTCCGATGTGGTACATGTACGATGTAAAATATTTTTGAAACAATAAGTCATTGTATGAGGTGTAGTTACTAACTACTTTGTCAGTTAGTACTAAAATAATGAAATGGTGATGAAATATGATATTAGGACATTAGAATACAAAATTAAATTTAGATTAGCAAGGATAATTTTGCTCATATTAGCCATATCACAGATTGACGAAGAGTTGAGTTTTGTTCTTTGTTAAAATTTCATAAGATGGTGACATTAATGAGATAGCTATCACATACAATAGATGATGTGAAATAACCCAAATGGTATATTTATAGGGATACTTACAAATATAAATTACATGATTCAAACAACTAATTTGCAATGTATGTATAAAGATGATCTAAGGATACACAAAATATACAGTTGTTATGTATAGGTGCGTATATCATATGTACTGTACATATATTTTTATTTATTTGTTGTCTAAGATATACATCTACCTGATCGTGCATTTGCATGGAGTTCCTGTTTAAATCATATTAGATCGAGGTAATCAATTCATATTCAATTTTTGGAATTCTATGCGGAAGGAGTTGGGTACTTTGGTGGAGCTTAACTTAACTTTTTATCCAAAGATTTAATGAACAGCCCAAGAGGACTACTCAAATGTTGAAGGATATGCTATAGGCGTGTGTGATAGATTTTTTTGGTCATTGGGATCAATATTATCATTAGAAAAGTTTATTATAACCATAGTTACCACTTAATAATCTAGATTGCCCCATTTGAGTACTTATTTATTAGGAGATATCATTGTCCAGTGGGGTGTTCCGATGTATTTATGGTCAGCCTTTGGGATACAGATCTGTTAAGATATTCCTTAGGCATGGTCAATTCAAATCAGGAAAGACTCCTCACAACCTAGAGTAGGCAAAAGAGTAATGTAGATCAGAAGGATCATAACCAACAGTTCATTGTTTGAGAGAAGGTTTTGTTAAAAATATTATCTTTGAAAGGTTTTATGATTTTTTTGATGAATGACAAGGAAAATCCTAAAACAATTGTTTTTTTGCCAATTCAACCCATTAGTGATGTCACCTATGTGTTCTCTATGCCAAAAGACTTATCAAGTATTAATCCTTTATTCCATGTTTTTTGGTTAAAGAAGTACTAAAGTGATAACTTTTATGTAATTCAATGGGACTTGTACAGTTAAAAAAGTTTTTAGCTTTAAATGAAATGCCTATAGTTATTATGGATATTCATGTTGAGAATCCACTAGTTAGGTTGATATTGATATGCGGAATTTAGATCCTAAGTTTTAAGAATGTCCAAATACTCGTGATCGCTTTACATTCAAGGAAGAGCGTGTGTTGACCATCCTAGTTGTTTTATGAATTTTACCTAGTTCAACTTTCCATAGCTTTTATACAGTTATTTATAACCTACAGAGAATAAAGACACAATTTTTGAGGCCATCAAATGAGTTTAAGAAAAAGAAATAGGTCATAATGAAATTAAATAGGTAATATTGTTTATATCATGATGTTTTAGAAAGGAAAAAATATATATTTTGCACACTCGAAGACGATTATTATTTTTTTAGAGGAGAATGTAGTGACCCATATTTTACAAGTTATATGTCAAAAATTTCGTGACCAAATAACCCGTGAAATATGGGTCACTACATTCTCTTCCCCTAAAAATAATGTCTTCTTCTAGTGTCCAAAAAATATTTATTTATCCATTAGGAACTATTTTTCTCATAAACTCATTTGATCTTATCAAAAATCGTGTCATCAATCTTTACAATTAATTAATCACCTTACAGAATATATGGGGAGGTTTAAACGGAAAAATTTATGAAAATTCTAGAATGGTTGTTACAGTAAAATAGCTAAATAATTTGAATTTTCCTTATTTCTTACTATAGGTTTGCTCTAAATTTCAAAATAAAATGTTGAAAAGTGACAACTATATCATGGTCATTCGAAAAATTGTTAATCCTGCTACTCGAAAGTCATATAATGGTTTAGCAGTCAAGATACTAATAGTGTAATTGTGTTATTGGGATCACTAAAGGGTGTTGGAGTGACGACCATGAGGAAACTGGCGCTTGAATCACAACATAGGTAGAACATCTAAGAGACATCTTTGCAATTACCTAAGCCGCATGAAAATTCTATTAGCAATATGAAGAGCTATATGAAAAGAATATGTGAAGTTTAAACCGAAGCTTCTAGGATAGACTAGGAGACAAAGGGTACATGAAAAGATTCATGAACAATGATCTAAATATCTTGAAAATCTCCAAAATGAAAACTGTAAAACAAACAACATTTTTGTGCTTTAGCTAAGAAATAAATATTTTGAAAAAAAAGTGAGAACTTTATGAAAGGTTTATGTTTTGATTTGTGCGGTGACAAGAAATCAGCAGCAACCTAAAATGATTTGAACAACTAAAACTTAAAACGCATCTCCTTATAAAATGATGAACATAAAAGTTATGATCTTAGTCTCCATCCACTATCCACTCAGAATAGTCATGATTCAACTCATGGTTCAATTTAGCATCCAAAAGTACAAGGTATCAATCCGAAAAACAATGCCATATGGTCAGTAAGAATATACTAAAACAATCTAAATCAAGGATATTGAAGGAAACTCGAATAAAATCAGAAATTCAATACAAGAAACACACAACAAGAATATTATAGAGGAACCAATTTGAAAGCATATGATATAAGTACGGATGTTTCATTTAGGATGATACCCCAATGTATTCATTCAAGGTTTTTTCTGCCAAGAATAAATGTAATAAAAATATATAGATTAAGAATTTATATATATATGTGGAGTATTTAATTAATCTATTATTGCATGCATAATGTAAATGTTGAACTAACAAAAGTCTGGATATTACATACTTGTCTATGAACATCAATATAAAATATACAAATAGATGTAAAAAACATATCTAATCAAAACCATAATCTAGGCAAAACAAAAAGCATTGCTGGTCTCTCTACCAGAAGTATCATTAGATCGTAAATTAAAATGATATGGTAAATGGAGAGTTTTGAGATACATGTCACATAATCCTCTTTATTCTTTATTTATACGAACTTAAACCTTACTTTATATGAATTATGTTGAGAAGTATAAATTTAAAGTGACCACCGATTGGGAAACATTTGTACATTAAGTATTCCTTCTATTAACTTTTATTTTATTTTAATTTTTACCAAGAAGGTTCATTTTTCCTTTTTTGTTGATAAAGGAGATGAGCGAAGGTACAAATTCACATGTTAAGAAAAAGGTACAAGTTCAATGGTTATGAATAGTGCCGGCAAAATGAGCCCATATTTTGGTAACCGGCCCAACCAACCAATATTTTAATGGGTTGGGTGAGTGATTTTTTACATGGATAAAATATAGGTAAAGTATGGATTAGTCAAATGGGTTAAGCTTCTAACTTTTATTCACTATAAATTCATGATATCACTAAAAATATTGTAATTTTTCTTGCTTTTTATGTTCTTCAATAGAACTAATAATTTTTCCCTTTCATTAAAAAGGTGAAGTCTTTGGCCCTCCAAAAACATATATATTAAATATACATTTTTTGTTGCTTATAATTATATTTTTTTTATTTGTTTAATTTTATAGTGGATAATAAATAAGAGTGTAAAATAAGTAAATCACGCATTAGTCTTGACATTGTTTAAAGTGCATTAAGCATGTTTTAGTCCTAAAATGCAAATATTCATTTACTTTGAAATTTAAAATATTTTTCCCTTGTTAATACATAATTGTATTTCAATATTTAAAAGTTATAGGACTTTTTTTTTACTTTTATGATAAAATAAAACTAAATGAAGCGTTTTCAACATTTTCATCTAAAAAAAGACTAAAACATTTTCTCCATGTTGAATTCTGAAGTAGAGTACTATTTATTTACTCATGAAAATATGGGTAAATATGGTAAACTAGTATTTTATCCAACCCATTTCTTACCCAATCTATTTTTTCCCATATCAATTATGGGCAGGTTGAGTTATTACCCATTTTATGTTGACCCATTTTAAACCCGCAAAAAATTGACCCAACCCGCCCATTTGCCACCACTAGTTATGAAAAAGGAGTTCACAGGTTAAGAAAAGGGATTAGATCTCAAAAAATTGAAAGAAAGAAAGAGAAATCCATTCTCCATATTTTTTTCTTTCCTTCATAGATGCTTTGTAAAATCGAATGATTTAGAAAACACAAGAGTCCTTTGAAACAAACCTTAGAAAAAGAATTAAAAAATATACAACAAAGCAAAAATTGAATAGAGAATACCACTGAAACGATATTTCTTCTCTATAAACAGTTGAAATCTTACAAAGATTGACAAACAAGATTTTTCAAGGGCAAGACCCCATGGATGAACCATGCTCTTAGCAGAAGCGATATTACTAAGAATAGAATACATATAGTATGTATAGGGGTTATAGAGGAAAATCTAGACTAGATTATACACAAGAAATCAATAAATGCAACTTATTTAATTTGTTGATCAATTTCATTTTTTCTTAATAAGGAAAATAACTCAAATAAACTATCTATGAACTATAAAATTGTTGGATACTTTTTTACACAGATAATCCTTCTCATTAGCATTAACAAAGCGCAATCTCAACTTGAGTATTCAGTGGATCCTTCTGTTAGAGTATACACAAAAAGTATAATCATGGATCAAAATACTTACATATTAACATGATAACATAAACTCAAAAATGAATTTTAGAATACTAACGTCATGAAGCTTTTGCTGAATTCGTTCAACCTTGATGAAAATCAAGTACTTCGGCCTCTGTCAACTAGTGACCTGTGTGGGCAGGGATTTTTAGAAAATGAGATGGATTTTTTCCTTCTCTGGAAGACCTCTATTTAACCCTAGTTTTTAACAGAAGAGGGGAAGAGTTTAGGGAAAAAACACTAACAAGAAATTATGGGGAATTAATGGTAATTTAAAACCCATAAAAGCCAAAATTATTTGTATTCCCATTAATAAAAGAATTCATCTTTATATCTGATTTTTAATTATTTAAATAATAGATGATGTTCAATATAGAAGACCAGTACAAGATACATTTTCTGGAACACTTATATTTCTTTTTTGAAACTTTTTAATTAGTAAGTCATAGTAGCAACCAAAGACTTTTTAACTGAGGCTTCTAATTATGATAGTAAATCGAAAATGTATGAGTTATCAGATCACAATAAATTACACATTATTGAACTAAAAATATGTAGTTACACTTCTCGATTTAATATCGAAATCGACCATTACAACTTTTTTGAATCTCTACATTAGAACTACCTTCATTAATCAATTAAATAAATTTTTTTTTTTTAAATTTAATTCATTGACTAATTTTGTCCTTTTTTTTGGCAGATATAAAATCCACCAAAAGGGTTTTGAAATGAAAATATGTAAGTAATAATAAAGGGGCATCTCCTATCTCAAATCTGAGACATGTTTCTATCAACTAAAAATTATTTTATTAATGTGATTTGCTATCAACCAATATTTGATTAGGAACATACTAACTCACATTTCAATAGATTAAAATAATTAATCAAACTACATTGACCCTAATCATTATTTCAAGGATAAGAGTATAAGTACACGTAATGGTCTAGAGAGGTTGTTTATAAATATTAAGAACATAAACAAACATCTTTAAGTTTTCCATTCAATACACATGGAATGTACTAGCACTAGAAGTGGGAATTTTACTATTCCCTTGATAAGATCGGAGTATATTTAATCTTATCCTACAATCATACATATTTTTGTCCAATGATGAGTATAGAATTTTTACACAATTGAGGCAAATTTAGTTCAATAAATAGTGTCCTCATTGCCTATTTATGTTCTTAACTGATGATATTTTGATACTTTGCAGCTATGAATATTAAAAAGAAGGCAAGGATGAATCTATGAAAAATATACCAAAACATTGAAAAAAAATTAAACTCTTAGCTGGGATCACCAAAAACAAACATCAGATCACCCAATATAACTAGACACCACCAAAATAATCTATTTTCACGTGGCAGAATATTTAAGGTAGGCTGATGAAGTAAAGTATAAATGGCAATTCGCCGAAATAGTTGGGCGAGCTAAAAGTTCTATCGCCAAAGGTGACACGCTTTGAGTTAGAATGAAGGCTAAATGGGCGAACAAAGGTGGTAATTGACAATTTGCAAAACATGAAAGGATAACTCAATCGAGTTCGTCTTCTACGATTCAAACACCTGAAGTCAAGAAAGGGCAAGCTGGAGAAGAAATGACGATCTGTTGAATCAAGTAGGCGAGCTCGACAAATGTCGCTGATCAAATCGCACATGGAATTTTAAAAAGATGGAGAAAATTATAAATAGCTCAAAGGAGAGAGAAAATATATCTTTTACCTATTCGAACTTTTTCATATTGAGAAATAGACCTTTCTTACTTTTTATTAGTTTTAGGGTTTTGAACAACCCTGTAATTAACAACTGAGGGTTCAATTGAAAGTGAGTGTTGCAAATTGTTGTTGATTATCAATTCCTCAATGGCTAAAAACATAATTGGTATAATATCTTTTCCCCTTCTTAAGATTGGCTAAAACCTCCATTGTAGGGGTGTTAATATGGAGTGGATGTTAATTTAATTTACTTGGTCTAGTGTCTTGCTCTGTTTTTTGCTATTCTCTCTTGGATTTGAGCTATTTATCATGGAGTCGATTTATAGGTTAATGATGCAAACTTAATACCGGCTTAGATCTTTGATTGATGCTCAAAAGAGATTAATTGACGTGAGTAAATAACTTAATACTTGCAAATTGGGTTTGATTACGTAGTTTTCTTGAAAGAGATATTGTAGTCTAATTCTAATTGCCAAATCTGCTTGAAAGAGTGTTTTAGTATGATATTGGGTTGATTTGTATTTTACATAGATGTGACCGCAAGAAGATTTTATGATATGATGCTTTGAGATCAATTTTTTTTTTTTGTGAAGTTAAAGACTACCCAACCTATCTATGTTTATCTAATATTATTGAGCAAGCACTTGTAGCCATATTTTATGTTAGTACCAACTCCCTTTCCCCTAGATTATCCTTATATTAAATTTGGTGAAATTATCCACCAACTTGTCCAATTTTCTACAATGAATTGGTTTTCAATTTTAATTTTCTCATTGAATTTTTACATTTAGATCACTCCTTGGGGAATTCGACTATGACTCTTTTGTTGGGTACTTATTTTTCTAGGGATTGCTTACTCATTTAATTGTTTTAGTTAGTAAATTGAGTGTTATAAAAAAGGACACTTCTGCTAAGGAGTAGTACCTATGATTCAATTTGTGAAGTTAATTTGTGAAATTATTTGTTTGTAGTAGAAAACATTGTTGTTTGGTATTGTTGTTGTGCCCGTTTTTGCAGGTGGAAATAAGAGTTAGGATTGAAGTGAAGATGCTAGTCACTATGTGGGTAGAGTGATAACACCGTAGATAGGAACGCTATGCATGTTAGTGTCGTCAAAAGTACAGAAGAACTCTGGTTACTTCTTACTACTAGGAGAGTTATATTTTATGCAACAAGATATATCTTGCAATTGTTCCAGATTAAAGTAATGTTTGGAGGTATTTCTCATGAAGACCCTCATGAATATCTCTGAAATTTGGTGGGTATTTTTTGTCCTTTCATCTATAAGAACATCTCACAAGAACCCATAAGTTTAAGGTTGTTTCCTTTCTGCTAATCGGGAGAAGCAACCAGGAGGATGGCCGACCTAACAAATGATTTCATAACTTAATGGGAGGAACTGATAGAAATATTCCTTATAATATTTTCCCTCCTTTGAAGATGGTGAAACTTAGATATAGCATCAAGAATTTCAAGAGACTAAAAGGTGAACCTCTCTATGACACTTTGTTATGATTTAAAAAGCTAGTGCTACAATGCCCGACACATGAAGTTCAAAAAATTTATTGCTACAATATTTCTATGGTAGCCTTGATACAGTAAAACAAGAATTGGATGACTAACTTATCAAAAGAGGGATAATGCAACAACCATTTGATGTGGCAACAATGTTGCTTGACGATACACCCAGAGCAAACCGAGCATGGCATGTTAGGGAGGATCAAGTGTCTTCTCTATAGTTTGGTATGAGCAAGGAATAGATTGATATGAACCAAGAGCGTGATAATGACATGGCCAAGATGATGACTCTACTTGACCTGTTAATCAAACATGTCATGCTGGGTGGATGGATATCGGTAAACATAGTTGGTAAAAGTAGTCAAAAGTGCCAGAGTATGCAAAATTAGAGGCATTATACAATGAAGGAGTGTGATACATGGGGAACAAAATGGGGGGTTCTTAGCCGAACTATCCTAGACCAGGTGGGAACTAAAGTTGTACTAAAGAAATGGATAATGTTTGGAGAGATTAGCTAGATACAAGAGTTAATTGGATAGATTGTGAAGTTGACAAAGATAGATACATACCACCTCATGGCCATCACAAACAGAAAGAGACAATTGCACTGCAAAAGGATCGAACCGATGATATGTTGACTAGGATCCTTATAAGGTTGAAGGGTTCTACAAATTTTTAAAGGACTAAAAAATTACCTCTCCACTTTCAATCAAATGGTTACTTCCTACTCTTTGTTAATTAACAAACTTGAAAATTAGAAAATCCAAGTCTCTACTCATTTAAATCCAAGGCAGCAAGGAACTTTGCATAGTGACACCATCCCCAATCCCAAGAATGATATTTGATGAGTAAGAACTAGGTCCTTCCACAACGATAAATAAGGAGCATCTTGTGACCCAAATAGAGTTTATTTTATTTCTTTCAATAACGTGTGTAGTAAGTGCAGGTTGAAATGAAGTCAAAAGCTTAACATGACATAATGGACGAAGTAATTTTTTATTCGATGATCCGTTGAGTTCGTTAGGAAGACATCTTCATGTTTGCCTTCTTTGCCATGTATTTTGAAAAATGGTACTGTCAACTTTGACTTACAGGGGCTTGTTCACTAATTAGCCGAATGGCATTGGGCGAATTACATCGGGTCTTCCGAGTTGAATTTCAATTTGGGTATTTGTACATGCATTCTTTGTGAGCTTATAAGCTCATTCGGCGATGTTAGTGGCAAACTGCCGAATGCGCCTGACAATGAAAGGCCAAGAGTCTTTTCTCTTTTAGAAGGCCATCCTTTGATCTTTTTGAGTCTTTTCCCTTTCCACACTTTATACACTTAGCCTAAATACTAGTCTAAGTCTTCTTTTCTTCAATTTTCTTATGTCAAGTGGTATACTACTTGTTATTCTTGACCCAAACCTTTCATCCCTCATTGTTTGAGGATCTTTAATCATTGAGGTTGGTTCTTGAGTTCACTTTTATTATTTTTGCATGAAATTGGTGCATATGTTAGGTTAACTATTGATATTTCTAATTTGATGTATAAATGTGGGTTGCTTTACCTTGGTCGATTGACTATTTCCCATGTCATAGAATTCTTGATTTACATTGCTAAAATTTTATTGTGTGGGTTGTGAATTTAAAATGGACTTATGATTAGTATGGGTTTTGTTTGCAATTTTATTGTGTGAAGTCTAATTAGCCTTGTGTTATCCTTAGGCTTGTTTTTGCCCAATGATAGATAAAGTGACGTCTTTCTTAAGGGTAAATTATCAATTTGGCAAAACATTATTTATTTTTAGGAAAATATGAGTACTCAAGGGTAAAATTGGTATATGGGTAGACTATTAAGTAGTTTTGGTGTTGGGTAGGTGTTGCATTCTGGTCCTTAATTTTGAAAAACTAGCATTAGGCTGAAATTACTTGACCAGTGAGCTTGTCAAAGAGATTAGGGGAATCATCGAGTATGTCCCACATCACATTGTCTTAGCTCACTGAAGAATCTAGGTGAATCACCGAGTTGGAGTTGGCATCACCCTTTATACATTGTCCTAAGCTATTTTTCATTATCACTTTCACCGGGCTTGTCTTATCTTGCAAAACCATATCGACGAATCACCGAGTTGGAGCGCGTATCACCCTTCTTACCTAAGGAAAATTAATTTTAGTTTTGTAAACTTGGGCAAGCTCATCTGAGCTCGCCTAACGTTTTAGGTGTATAGTCTACCTATTCGATGAGCCTTATGAAACTTGTTTCAACTATACTTTTTTATGAAATTATTTTCAACTAACCTTCCCTCGATGTTTATTTTGAAATACTATGCTTTATAGGAATTGGACAAAAAAATACCAAATTTAAAGTGTTGTGTCATCTGACTTAGATTTCGACTCCACCCCTCTAGCCCTGATTAAAAGGAAAAATGTGTGTTCATAACTGAGCCTTCTTGGCAGCACAAGTCACTACGTGCACCTGTAAGCGTGTGAGTTAATATCAAAAGAAAGTTGCGGAGGTTGTTGATTAGTCGGGGATTTCAACGGATTTAGGCCTTAATATTTAAGTAATTAGTGTCCTTAATGCCTATTTTATGCTCTAAACTGCTAATAAAATGTTAATTTGCATCAATGATGGCAAAAGAGAAAGACAAGGGCATTACAAGGAAAAAAGGAGCGAAAAAGTTGAATTAAAGCAAAGGTGGTACTTACTAAAGCCACACTGTGACTCGCAGAGTGGACCTTCAGCTCGCCTAAAGTTCTAGCATGTCAGCCCATGGGTGTCATTGCTTTGTGGGAATTTGTGTATTTTTTTTTTATCTACCCGCTTGAATTTTTTGTCTGTCTATTTCCCACGTAAAACCTTCATGAAGCATTGGCCCGTTTGAATAGCCAACTTAGGTCAAAAACCTAAGTTAGGGGTATCGTGAAAAATTAGGAAAGTCAAAAAGTTTGTGAAATTAACCCTTAAGGAGGACCCCTCCTTATAAAAGAAAGAAAATAAAAGAAGAATAATAAGGGATTGAAAAAGCGAATGGATAAAATAAAAGGGGTGTCTAATGAGTCATATAAGAATTTTATGCTTCAAAGAACTTAGGGTGGATATTGAAAATTAAAAAAAAAGTGAAAGAAAAGGAGAAGAAGTGAAATGCAAGCCATGCTTCATGAAGGTGAAGTCAATAAGACAAAATGATTATACCTTAGCCCTTAGCCCCATTACAAGCCTTGAAAAACCTTAGTGATATTGATTGAGCTGAATGACATGTTGATTGGAAAATACAAGCATGCCTATTGGTAGAATCATGAATGTGTTCAACTTTGAGAGTGTGAGATTTGATTTTGATTCGTTAATTCTCAAATTTTGATGAGCTTTCTGTGGGCATGGAATCATTTTTGATGTGATGGCATTCGAATAATTTTATTGAGCTTGAATTTGCATTCGAAGCAAGCATTGTGAACTTAACTTCTATTTAATAATGACTCGTCATAGTTTGAAACTTTTAGTGCACAATTGAACAATGCATGGGTAGGTTGAACATCGCGTTCATTCATGTTGAGTGTCAAAAAGCACTTTTTGTAGACATCTCTATTGAAATGATTGATCTTGTAGCTTAATTGAGGAAAGTAAAAGTTTAAGTTGGGGGTGTTGTTGAGTCAAGGATTTGAACTCATTTAGGACTTAATATTTAAGGAATTTGTGTCTCCAATTCCAATTGTATGCTCTAAACTGATGAGAAAATGTTAATTTGTAGCAATGAAGGCAAAAAAGAAAAGAGATGGCATTAAAAGTCAAAAAGGAGAAAAAAAAAGCTGAAAAAGTTGTAGGAAAGCAAAGGTGGTACTCGCCAAAACCACTCGGCGACTCGCTGAGTGGACCTTCAGTTCACCTAAAGTTCTAGCAACCCAGCCCACGGACAAGAGCATTTTGGCGAGAACATTGATAGTTCGGCGGCGCGCCAAATGGATTGGTGATATTGATCTCGATCGCCTTAAGTCACAGAAAAGAGATAGTGAAAGACCAAGCCCAGAAGGCGATGGAATGGAGGATTCGACGTATCGCAAACCAGGTCGCTGAAGCCTGACTTACTTTGCTGTGTGACTCTGTAATTGAAATTCAGGGAATGTATAAATACAATTTTGAACAGAAGAACACGAGTTCCCATATTTTCAAGTCCTAGGTTTTTTATCCTAAATATTGTTCTTACACTTTTTGAGTAGAGATTTAGAGTTTGTTTGATCTTTAGCTTCAATTTGAGCATTTGGAGACTTGTGGATTGTTGCCCAACCTGATGGAAAGCATAGTTGGTAACAATTTCTTGTTCGTTATTATGTTTGGCTAAAACCCCCATTCTTGGGGGTGTGAGTATGTATTTGAATCTTTCAAGTAGCTTATAGGTGTTAATATTTGCTTCTTTTATTGTTGATTTGAAGTGGGTTCAATTAATAGTTGGTGTTTTAGTTGATGAATCATAGTTGCAAATGCAATTCTAGTTTAGCATTCTAAGCTTTTTTCATAATGAAGTATTAGAGTAAAAGTTTTAATTGATAATTGTAGTGATTATGTTGTTACGGATTTAGCTTGAGAAAGTGGGTCTGAATGCAATCCTATAAATCTAGCTTGAAAAAGTAGATTAATTAAGGTATTGGGTTGTTAAGATGTGTTGTGCTTGTCGAGGTTCGAAAAAACTCGCTTGATTCGTGATAGTTGATTGAGAAATGGCTATTGCACCTAAAGTGTAGCCTACCCACTGAGGATCAACGACTTTTAGTAAATAATAATCACCCATTTTGCGAAATTGGCATTCAATTTCTCACACTCCCAAGAAACCCTCTCTACTTGTTTACTCTAGGTTATTTGTAGTTGTTAATTTTTCACCCAAATCCCCCCATTCGACATTAATTGTTAAAGCCTCGTCAATTTCTTTATTTGTTACGAAAATGTCTACATCTACAAACGATTAGAACACCATTTTAATTCATAATCAAATTATTTACCATAGCACTCCCTGTGGTATCGACCCCAACTCTTAGTTGGGTTTATACTTGTTAGTGACCACTTACACTTAGAATCAGATGAGGTGTAGTTAAGTGTTATAAAAAAATGGCACTGCTGCCGAGGAGTGGTGTTTAGATCTCTTTTATTGAAGTTTAGTTGTGAACTAATTTTGTTGTAATTGAATCAACATATTTTTGTTCTGGGTTTGCTTCTCTTCAACAGGTGAAGATTTGAGTATGAATGGACACAATGCCAACTGACTTGGGAACCATAATGATATTAGTAATTTACATGTTGTCTATGAAGATAAGTAGGGAAGTTCAGGTGCTATTCGATTGCCTCCGACTATGGGCAATGCGACGTTTTATGGTACCAGCACTATGTTCCAGTGGTTGCAAATGAAGGGTCTCTTTTGAGGTCTTGCTACTGAGGACCCTCATGACCACATCCGAAACCTTGTAGATGTGATTGGGCCATTTTGTTTCAACAACATCACTCAGGAGTCGGTCCGACTTCATTTGTTTACCTTTTGTCTAATGGGGGAGGCAAATAAGTGGTTGGGTGATTTACTAAGGGAATCAATCAATTCTTAGGAGGAGCTCACTGATGCGTTTTATGTAAGGTTTTTCACTCCCTCGAAGATGGTGAAGTTGAAGGATAATATTGAGAATTGTAAGCGCATGGATGGTGAATCTATTCATGAGACATGGTTGAGGTTTCAGAAGTTGCTACTCGAATGTCCAACTCATGGACTACCGAACAATGTATTGCTACAATATTTCTACCGGAGCCTTGACTTAGTCAACAAGGGTGTGGTAGACCAGTTTGTTCGAGGAGGAGTCATGCAACAACTATTTGACATAGCATCTACCCTTCTTGATGAGATGAAAAAAGATAATCATACTTGGTACACTAGGGAAGATCGAGTGTCTCCTTTGAACTTTGGGATGACAAAGGAACAAGTGGAAAAGAACAAAGAACGAGATGAAAACATTGTCAAGATGATGACCCAATGGACCTATTGCCGAAGCATGTAATGGGAAGTGGTTCGAAGGCTGTGACTATGGTCGAAGTTAGTGGAGTGAATCCGGATGAAGCACATTTTTAGGCCATGTACAAGTGAAGAAGTACGATTCTTATAAAATCAAGTAGGAGGTTTTCATCTGAACTATCCAAATCTGGGTCGAAATCAAGATTGGAATAGAGATCGCGATAACGGTTGGAGAGATCGAGAGAGGTAATGGCATGACCGTGGTACGAATTGGAGAGATCGGGATGGCGACATAGAGCGATTGTACCTCTCCATGAGCATCAAAAACCAAAAGATCCAAAGGCTGGTCCTGAAATGTTTTTGCACCAAAGATATGCTTGCTCGCATTCTCAACAAAGTGGAAGCATCGGACAAGGTGTTAAAGGAAATGAAAGATGACGTCTCTTCTCTAAACAGAATAGTTACTTCGCACTTGGTATCTATTAAGCAATTGGAACACAGATTGGTCAAATCTCAACTCACTTAAATCCAAGACCAGAAGGAGGTTTACCAAGTGATACCATTGTCAACCCAAAGAATGAAGCTTATAAGTATGTCTTTGTCATGCCACGACGTCAAATAAGGTACTTCTTGGGAGGAAACCCAAGTTTTAGTTTTTAACATTTTTGTTTGAATAATGGTTGTTAGATCTGCAGGTTGAAAATTTGAGATTTAGGAAAATGGGGCAATTGGGTGAGCTCAATTACCATTCGCCGAATGGGTTGACGAGCCTAATATATATCACCTTTTTGACCAGAAAGGATTCTAAACCATTTTAAATTCAAAACTCCCTTTTATTTTACATTTTTTGACTCTTGCACTTTTTTACTTGAAACTTAGATCATATTTTGCTTGATATTCTCGCGTATGTGTCATTTCTTGGTGGAAATTTGCATTAGCTTTCGTATTTACTCTCTCTATTTTAGTGTCTATCTGCTTTCGAGGTTAGTGTCCCGAACTTGATTTTATTTCTAGCTATTTTCTATGTATGCTCGTATGATTGTTAGATCTACTACATGATCTTGCCTATTTATTTGATTTTGAACTATGGGCTACAATATTATCATGTTAAATTTTGTGTTTGGCCCCTATATGTTGAATTCCGTGTTTAAAGTTCTTGAAATTATGGGTGTGTAGTTGTAGCATGTTGGGTTTGGTGTGGGTGAAGTCTTAGTAACCCAATTTCTATCGATTAACTGAATTTGCCTAATGATAGAGCAAACGACGACATTCTCTAGGGCAAGAGACGTTGATTGGTCGATTTGAGAAAAAATGGGAGAAGTTTGAGTACCCCGGGTTTGTAGCGATATGGTCTATAAGTTAATTGCATAGAGTAGGGCTTTAATTTTTTTCTCGAAGGTTGTGCACTAAAAATTAAAAGTAAGGGTAGAAATTTGGCATGAGAGGTAGTTCGGCGAGCTAAAAATTAAAAGTAAGGGTAGAAATTTGGCATGAGAGGTAGTTCGGCGAGCTTAGTCGAGCTCCCCGACTGACTTTGCGGTTCGCCAAATGTCTTTGTGATCACCCTTTTAACCCTGAAAGATCATTGTTAGCCTCTGTATTCAGCGATATGCTTGTGCTCGCCGAGTTCACTCAACGACTCTCGAAATATCTTTGTGATGGCCCTATTTCAGTCCAAATTTTGGTAAAACATTTTGTGATATTCAGCGAGCTACGTTTGGTTTGCCGAATGAATTTGGCGTCTCACCGGTTGACCTTAAACCTCACCGACTTGTGCTAATTCTATTCCATTTTTCTTTGTTACTTTCGGCGAGCCCTCTAAATCTCGCCAAACTAGTTGGTGATGTTTTCTGCAAATTTTAAAAGTTGATGTTTCACTGACCTATTTCTAATGCATTAGTTTAATATGTGTCATTTGGAGATATGGCTAGACCTAAAGTTCTTGGAAAGAACCAACCACCCTAAAAAAGAGCATGAGTAGTGGTTATTTTTGAAGAGGCTCCCCCACCACGATCAGCACGGCCCAAACTTCCTTCGATGGGGTTAAAGGGCACAGATAAATAGAACGGTCCTACGAAGACGAGTCTAGTTGAGTATAGCTATGATAGCATAGGTATCTACGATACCAATCTCCCCACTTCAGAAACTTATCGTGAGGATAATTTGGGGCCTAGATTGAAAACTTTTGTGTTAGAGCCAGAGGATGAACAAACTCTTTCGAGGAGATGGGATGAGATGCTCTCCAAAGCGGTGCATGATCTAGCTACACTCTCGGTCATTCCTCCACCTCATCTACCTCCAGCACTTACTGTTAAGCCGACACCATCAATGAACAGGTATCCATATACATTGGATACCATTTTATTCCACAAATTTGAGCTCTTCAAACAGTCCCGAGGCTCATATATACATTCTTGGGTCTGGGAGTTCTAAAAGAGTATATGAGGTTGGCCCCGAAGGGGAAAGAAAACAAGTTCATTCACACCGGTTGATCATGTGGTGGTGTGAGGTAATAAGGTAAAGTGCAGCAGTTCGGATATTAATGAGGTGTTGGGGTGCACCGTAAATATAATACGTATCTTGGCGGATAAAATTTTGAAAAAGACATTGGAAGACCTTAATGGGTGACTGGCCCCTTTGATTTCAGACATTACACTCCCATGGATCGAGCCATGGGTCCAGATTAAGAAGAATAACTTGAATGTAGCTATGTGGTACTGGTTCAATTTTATTAGAGGCACACTGATGCTATCTCAGAATGAGTCCATACTCCGATATTCTATGGCAGCTTTTTTGGGTTCTATCATAGACTGGGATAGCCTAAATCTCGGGTTGATCATTATGCAGGAGATTGCCATGAAGGCAAAGTAGAGCCAAACATCACTCCCTTTCCTGGTGCTGATCACGGAGTTGTGTCGGCGTGCTAGAGTGGTCTTTGTCATGAAGACGAATGTAGAAGTGACTTCCAATTCCTCTACTGACTTTCAGAGAATTGAGGCAGAGTACACCATGGATGAGACTGAGTGCAGGCTAGCAATGCCAGTGGACACATCCCCGATGATCAATGTAGACATGCTGGAGGTACATCCAGCTCCTCCAACTCAGGCCGGTGAGCTTTCTGGTACTTCTAATATTACTACTGCTCCTTCTACGTATTCTACTACTACTACTACTAGTACTATTGCTGCCGCCTCCCGCTCGTGTTGACACATGCGATGGTTAATAAGATATGCTATCTTGCCCAATCTGCTAATGTGCGTGCTTCCAAGGTTGAGGCATTTGTTCTAGGCTGATTGAATGGGCTACTGCTGCTGCCCTAGCCCTTATCTGAGCTAAATTGCGAGAGCATCGAGAGTTGATCACCACACATGGCCTAGACTTTGATGCCCTCACAATACGAGTTAAGGCATGTGAGCAGAGAGGTTGTTAGTTTGATGATGTTATTGCCTTGAGAGATGAAGTTGCTGGATTGAGCCGCGACATGGATGAGCTCAAATCCAGAGATTTGTCTATGTTGTTCGACACTGTGGATCTTCCCGAGGTTTTGAGTAAATAGATTTCAGCTATTTCTGAGATCCCTGTGGCTACTACGACCGCAAATGCTAAAATAGGTGATGATGTTACTAAGTCAGACACTCCTAAGACTGATGAGGAGGATCTTGGGACCCTTGATGCAGTTGTGTATTATGATCTTGAGGATCCAGAGGGTGCGATGGTGCAGACGGCCATAGAGGCTTCTCTTCGGGACACCTTGATGATGGGCTCTAGTGGAGTGGAGGTTGCTGATGGAGATGAGTTGGGTACTGATGCGCAGATTGAGAGAGCCCCAGATGTGTAGTGTTCACCTAAGGTTTGAGTGACAAGGGGATCTTGACTCTCTTATTGTTTTACTTTTGAGAAAGTTATTTTATTTTGCATTGAGGACAATGTAAGGTTTTGTTTTGGCGGGGTGAGCTATCTTCATACCTATCCCTTTGGGTTCTATCTATCTTGTTTTGGATGCTTATGTTTGTGACGGTTTTTTTCTGTTTTTAATGTGAATGTTGGTTTTTTATCCCAATTAAAATTATCCTCTTGATTTTTGTGTTTTTGAATGTGGTTGTTCTCTTGCATATTTTATTATCGGTTGCAATCAATACCGATGACTTGAATAATGATCTTGATTGAACGATATGTTTGTACAATTTCAATGAGGGAAAACTTGAGTTGCATAAATCATGTGTGAAATCTTAGCCTCTCATTGTAATTAGCTAATTGTTGAAGTGAGTCTTGTGATGATCATTGCATGTGAGTTAAATTTTTAGAGTATTGATTGATGATTGTGTTGAATGTTGTGTGTTGTGAAATTTTCTAGAAATATGTTCTTACTGATACCTAAAACTTGCCTCGTTGGTCCAATTGACTAATGTAGGTGAATGAAAGAGATTATCTTAGCACAAATTTTATAGAGTCAACCAAATTGCTATTATACCTTTTTGTTACCACCTTGTGAGAGTGTGAACCTAGTTTGGCACCATTTGATCCTAACCCTTTCTATGGATGAAACATGAATATATTCGATCTCTTTCCTCCCCACCTAAAACCTTCATGAAGCGTTGGCCCATTTGAATAGCCAACTTGGGAAAAAAAGCCTTTGTTGGGACTGTAATGAAAAATAAGGAAAGTCATGATGTTTGTGAAATTCACCCTTGAGGATTGTGTTGAAAAAGTTGGAACTCTGTGAGTCAAATAAGAACTCTATGCTTGAAAGATCTTAAGGTGGATACTGAAAATAAAAAAAATAGTGAAAGAAAAAGAGAAGAAGTGAAATGTAAGTCATGGTTCATGAAGGTAGAAGTCACAAAGAAAAAATGATCATACAGAGAAGAAGTGAAATGTAAGTCATGGTTCATGAAGGTAGAAGTCACAAATAAAAAATGATCATACCTTTGCCCTCGTCCCTGCTACAAGCCTTGAAAGACCTTAGTGACCTTGATTGAGCTGAATGTCATGTTGTTTGAAAGACACGGGCAAGCCTATGGTAGAATCATGCATGTGTTTTTCTTTCAGAATGTGAGAGTTGATTTTCATTCTTTAATTCTTAAATTTTTATGAGCTTTGTGTGGGTATGGAATTATTCTAGATGTAAGGGCATTCAATTATTTTTGTTGAGCTTGAATTTGCATTTGAAGCAACCATTGTGAGCTTGACTTCTATTGAATGATGACTAGTCACAGTTTGAAACTTATAGTGCACAATTGAACATTGCATAGGTAGGTTGAACCTCGCCTACATTAATGTTGAGTCTCAAGTAGCCCCATTTTAGGCATCTGTCTTTAACTTTTTGATCTTGTAAGTTGGTGGTGTTGATAAGTTGGGGATTTTAACTCATTTAGGGCTTAATATTTAAGCAATTAGTGTCCTCAATGCCTATTTTATGATCTAAATTGATGATAAAATATTAAATTGCAGCAATAAAGGCAAAAGACCAATGAAAGGGAATTACAAGTCATAAAGGAGCGAAAAACCTGAATAAGTTGAAGGAAAGCAAAGTTAATACTCGCCAAAGCCACTCGGCGACTGATTGAATGACGTTATCAAAGACACAACTTCCAATTCAAGTGTCAACGATCGTTCAATAGTAATATAACCCAACCGAATGGGTTGGGCTCGAGTCCCAAGGGATCGGTTTCTGAGAATTAAGAGTTAAGTGTGAATATGCTAGAGTTAACCATAGCTAAAAACATTATCGAGTAAAAACATGATAAATTAAGGGGTTGACACGAATGTCAATTATCAATGGGAGGGGGTTGTATTCAATCAATGAATAAAAACAGTGAAAACAAAAAGATGTGAATATAGGAGATGAGATTCTTGGGATGTGGTAGGAATATGGGAAAAACAACACAATCGAGTAAATGCTATCGATAATCAATTGTTGAACATTTGTGACTAGGCTAGTCTTTATTGGGGGTAAATTCTCTCTCGAGAAACTTACCCCAAATCAACTCAATTTCTCTTGAACACCAAGTTACTGCTTTTAAGCACAACCTCCGCCTTAGCCCATTCACTCTCTCAAGCTGAATGTGTGGGAAAAAGCCTAGGATTAACTCGCTCAAGCTGAATGCACGGCGACCCAATAACCACCTGCTACCGATTTAGTAGTCTTAGTTTTAAAACCTCTCTCTCAAGCAACCCAAAAACACTAAGATGAAATCGCATTAGCAACTACAATCCTATTAAGTTCAAACACAACTACTAAATGAAATCACATTTAAACAATAAATAGACTAACAACAAATAATATCCAACAGGAAATTTAACCCGTATTCACAAAATCACACCCCAAGAATTGGGGGTTTAGCTAGACATAGAAGAAAGGAAGAAAATGACACCAAATCGAAGTAACATCAACTGGGTATGATTTATATTCACTTTAAATGAGTCTAGGATAAAGAATCTTCAACACCCACTTCCAAATTTCTTGGAATTGGAAGTCTTCAAATCTTCAAAAGCTAAGAACAAGGTCTCTCTACTTGAAACTTTGAAAAATAAAATGCTGTATCTGAAATTGCATACTAAGATAAAAAAATTCAAACTAGTATTTACAGTTTTCTAAAAATGTACTACGAAGGATCACTCTGTGCAGTTAGTCGGGATCGCAAATGCACTCGGCCATCTGCCCTTTGGTCTGCTTCATCGTCTTTCAGCTTTGGCCTTCAGCATCTTCGCGTTCTTGATCAATGGGCAATATAGTACTGCTTTGCGAAATTGTTCGGCGATGCGCTGACTGCTCCTTTTCATTGACGACTTGATATTTTCCTTCACGGCTCAAGACACTGGAACTTTAGGTGAGGTTGAGGCCATTCGACGACTCGCCTAATGCATTAGGTGGTCCTCAGGCCTTCTTTTCTTCATCTTTTCAGTCATTTTGTTCCTTTTTGCCAAGTAATGTCCATGCTTTGCCTCAAACTCCAAATACATGAAACATAAGGATTTACATCAGTTATTGAGACAAAATATGCATTTGAGGACACTAATTCTATTAAAATGAATCCCTAAAATTAGTTCAAATTGTGGACTCATCAACACCCGCAACTTAAACTTTTTCTTGTCCTCAAGTAAAACTCAAGTTCAGCAGTTCAAAAGGATGTCTCGAACAGTGCTACACAAGACTCAATCATGAATTCACACACAAGACTCAATTTACTCATGCGAAGATCAAATGTGCACTTAAAGTTTCATGTTTTGACACACCATTATCAAAGAATCTCACTATACTTGCTTCAAATGCAAGTTCAAGCTCAAAAATGGAAATCAAATGCCCTCACACAAATGAATGATTCCATATTCACACACAATGGTTCTATAATTTAAAGTTACGAAATCAAATGCAATGTTCACACTCACAAAGAAGAACACAATGCACGATTTCACCCATAGGTTTGCCCGTATTTTCCAATAGACAATTGTTTCAGCCCACACAAGATCAAAAAGGTATTTTCAAGGCTTGTAATGGGACTAAGTGCAAAGGTATGGTCATTTATGCTCAGTGACTTTCATCCTCATGAAATGTGGTGCTCACAACTCTTCCTTTCCTCTTATTTCATCATTTTATTTAGTGCTCATAAGTCATTCCATTATTCACTTTCCATTGATTATTCAGAAACCCCATTTCTTTTATACTTTATTCCTTG
The DNA here is from genome assembly GCA_029007595.1 of Solanum commersonii. Classification (NCBI taxonomy): domain Eukaryota; kingdom Viridiplantae; phylum Streptophyta; class Magnoliopsida; order Solanales; family Solanaceae; genus Solanum; species Solanum commersonii. Next base: position 14,519,290 of record JAJTWQ010000004.1, read on the forward strand.
ACCTTTTCTTTTTCATTCTTTTCTTTTCTCTTCTCTTCTCTTTTTTTTTTCTATGGATGGGTTCTATTTTTCTCAAAACCATGGGTTAAAGGAGGCTTTTTTTGCACTTCTTGACTTGCCTTCTCTTTTCACCACAACCCCAACTTAGGATTTTGGCCTATGTTGGCTATTGAATCAACCACAAATCTAGAGGATTATAGGTAGTGGGTTAAGGGAGGTCATGTTTTCATCAAAGTTTCTTCAAAAGAAAGGTAAGGCTCAAGAGGTGTTCAAAAGAGGTTCACACACTCACAAGGTAGGCCACAAAAGAGGTATATGTCAAATTGGCTCACACTCTTCAAAGTTGCCTAAGATCATATCAAGAGATAGCCTTAGTCGACCGGACCAATGGGGTAAATTCTAGGTGTTATCATGCATAGTTAACAGTAAGTTCATCACACAAGGCATCGACACCAAAGTCAAACAAGACTCCACACTTTCGCTAGCATGCAACGATCATCACAAGAGACCCGATTTGATAATTGGCTAGTCACAACGAGATGCAAAGAGTTCATATATTGTCTATGCAACTTCATTTGGCCTTATCGTAGCCACACATTCATGTTTGTTCGATTATGAGAACTATTCAAGTCATCAGTATTGATCAAAACCGATACTCAAATTTACAAGAGAACAACCACATTCAACACATACGATAGGTGGCAAAAAATTTTGGAAGGTCAAAAATCATTTGCAATTAAAAGCAAGGAGCCCAAGCTCGAACCTTCCACAAAAAAATAGTGTCAACACAATTTAAACTAAAATACCAATATATAAACAGAACTAATATGCACAAAGGTGGGCCTCACCCCACCACAAACAAAAGCCATTTGTCCTAAAATGCAAATAAAAATATCTAAAAGTCAAAATAAAGTAAGATAGAAAGGGAGGTAAAAAGGGATCTTGTCTATGCAGTCGCTCCATTTGTCTAGACATCAATGCCCAGTGTAGTGCGCGAAATCTGGGCATCAGTGCCCAGAATATCAATCTGGACATGGTCTTCAGTGCTCAGAGTCACCTCAGAAGGACCACCTCCACTAGATCCACCCGTTGCGGTGTCTCTCAAAGACATATGGCATACATTCTCATCCATGGCATTCTCCAGATCCACCAGATCATTATACACCTCATCATCATTTACCTCTATCCGTTCCTCATCGGTCTCTATCTTTGACTCATCAGCTATTGTGTCATCCCTTTGTACATCTCCGGTGATACTCGGAGGAATTATTGAAGTCTCTAGGGATCTACATCATCAACTTCCTTCCATAGTGAGGTGAAGTCGGTAGACTTCATGTAACGACCCTAAAAAAAAACTAGTTAAACTAGAGCCTAACGTGTGTGCAATTGAATTTAGTGTGAGGTTTGATGTTGTCCCGAGTCATAGTTTGAGGGGTTTAGGTGTCAAACGTCAAGGTACGAATCCCCATGGACCACCCTAGGGGTCCTTGAGGAGGACCCTAAGTCTAACCCCAAGACCCCAATGATCCATGAAGTTAGGCCAAGATGGGGTGACCTACAAAAGGGGTTCACGCCCTGTAGGTCCATCCACGCCATGTTGATGGCCTTCGTAGTTCTTGGCCCCCAAATTTAAACCACAACAACGAAACACACCCATGAAGGACTGTCCATAGACCCATCCATGGTCCATAGATGGGAGGCTACCTGCACATTGCACAAGTATGACTTAGAGTTATCTTAGAGGTTGTTTAAATGAGATAATGTGATTCATGTGATGTTTATGTTCCTTATATGCTTTATTGTGTAAAGGTGGAAGGGATGAATGGTAAGTTCACTTTTGGGTGACCTTAAGTTGGTGCCTTAGTGTGGGTGGTGGTATGGGACGCTACTTATACATTGCATAAGGTATAGCTTGAGGGTTACTTTAGGTGAAGGCTTAAGTGAAGGTAAATGTTCATATGTGGATTATATTCTAATGTGAAATATGACTTGTATGCTGGTTGTGACTTATATTATGCCTCTTTTTATCAATGTTCATGAAGTTTTATCAAAATGGCATACAAGCATAACTTTCAAATCAAATGTCCTTTTTATGCATGTTTTTTTATGGTCATCATACTTAGTACATCTAATGTTCTAACCCCATTCTTCCCATTTTTGTACTAAAGTGTAGGGTTTTGAGATATTGGTGTTCTATGCTTGAAGGATAGGTTTCTAAGGTGCTTGAAGATGAAGACTTGGTGAGCCCTCATAATTTAGAGGACAAAACCCATTATGTTTCTTTTATGTGTTTTAGTTTTGTTAAAGCTTTTGTATGGGCTAAGTCCCAATGTTGTATTAAAAGTACTAGATGGTTTGAGACATAGTGTACAATGTCTATAAAGTCTTCCGCTTGCTTTTTAATGAAAGTTGTTTCAATTTCAAAGAAAGTTTTCAATTATTTTCTATTTTCCTATGTTCTTATGTTCAAGAATTCTATGAGGCTTGTATTAGATACCTTCGAGGTTGAGTACGCCGTGGTACAACTAGTGGGTGCTCTCGGGTCGTGTCAAACATGGTATCAGAGAAAATGATTTTGGAATGGTCTTAGGATATCTCAAACCACATCTAGTAGCGTCTTGTTTATAATATGAAGCGCGCCATATTTTGAATAGGAGGCTATTGGGTGTTAAGAAAGTTTCACGTCTTCATTCTTCAAGTCGTGCCATAGAGTTTATCTCTATAATGTCTCTCTCTTGTTCCTTAGTTAGAAGGGGTGAGGGGGAATGGTTGGTTGTGACGCCAACTAGGGCTATGTGACTTGATATATGTGAGATGGAAGATTGTTATGCTGACTTTAGTATGAATGGGTTGCTTTATGGTTATGTGTGTTGTTGGTAGAACCCGACTTAGTTATAATGAGTTTTGGAGGTATGTTGAATGAGTTGATGAAATATGGTGTTTTAGGAATGCCTAGGTGTGATGAGTATGAAGGTTTAGTGATGTTTTGCTTCCGACCTTAGAGTGGAAAGAAGTGAAGTTTGAAAGAGCTAGTATAGGCTTTCTCCCAAGTGGGGGATAATGTGGCTAGATGGTAAGGTCTTTAAGGGTCCTTGATGTTCATGAGTTAGGCTTGATTGATGAACACCTTAAGAGGTGTAGTGAGTTGAGGAGTTTGGTCTCGGTGTGGTAGAATCATATGAGACCTTAAGTGATGTGGTCAGGTTGTTGATGAGCAAGAGTTGCTAAATGAGAACCTTCCTAGTTTAAAAGTACCGGTATGTTGATGGTTTCTTATAAGTGGAGAATGTCTTGATTAAGGTTCCTTTGTGGTGTTCATGATAACCCGTAGTTGGGTTTACTCCTAAGTGAGGGATGGTATGTTGAGTAGTAAGGTTGTTGAGAGTTTCGATATCCTTATCTCTTTCCTTCTATACCTACTGAAGCTAAAGACCAAGAGTTCCTTTTACCTTGTTTCATGTTTTGGGAGTCTTGTGTGAATATGAGTTTCCATGGTCTCCTTATGTTATGCATGTTCTAGTTGAATTCTTGTTTAAATGAGCAAATGAGTTTTCATGATTTATGTTCCTCTTAATTGATTGCATTTTTTTTAATTTGAGTTGTTTATATGCTTCATGAGGTTAAATGTTGAACATGCCTAAATGTGTTTTTATGAAGAAGTTGCATAATATGCTTTCATGAGAAAATTGCTTAAATGTGCCGAATGATGTTGTCATGAGCATGATGTGATTTGGAGAAGGAAGTTCCTCCAATGAAATGAAGAATGTGAAGTTTTAATGCATAATGAGTTTGTAGATGTAGTTCTTACCTTCTGGTTGTTTTTTGAGTTCCTTGATGTGGAGTAGATGTTTCCTCCTATGTTTATGCATTTATATTGATGTTTCATGCATGCTTGTGGGCTGCTAGTCTTGAGTCGTTACTCCTTAATATGTTTTAAGTGTCATTTGAGGACGAATGATCCTAAGTTAGGGATAATGTAACGACCCTAAAAACAAACTAGTGAAACTAGTGCCTAACGTATGTGCGTTTCAGTTTGCTGTGAGGTTTGATGGAGTTTGATGTTATCCCAAGTAATGGTTGAGGGGATTAGGGGTCAAACGTCAACGTATGAATCCCCATTGACCACCCTAGGGGTCCTTGAGGAGGACCCTAAGTCTAACCCCAAAAGCCCATGAAGTTTGGCCAAGATGGAGTGACCTGCGAAATGGGTCCACCTCATAGGTCCATCTACCCCACGTGGATGGCCCCCATAGGTCATGGCCCCCAAATGTAAGCGATAGCCACGAACCATGCCCATGCAGGACGGTCAGTGGACAAATCCATGGTACTTGGATGGTGGTCCGTGCATCATACCTGTAGGGCTGGTTTGGTTCGGCCAAGTGAAGGGCCATTTGGTAATTAGCTAATTAGTTTAGTTAGGTGTTTGGATGGTTATTTTATGTTTATTTAGGTATTTTTAGAGTATTAAAAGTGTTAAATACTATTTTAGACTTGATTATTACAAAACCCCTAATTCAAACTACCCATCCCCTCCAAAAAGATGTCTCTCTAAAACCTCGATAAAAGGTGAAAAGTCCCAGCTTCCAAGGTTAATTTCTCCGAGGTTTTCAAAAGGTTTCAAGGGTATTTCGTGGGAAGCAATTGCACGGTATGGTGGTCTTCATCCTTGTCTAATTTTCCATTCAAGAAGCCAATTAAAGAAGGTTTCAAATCATGAAAATCTAGGTTTTCACTCAATCTCATGGGTTCTTTAATCAAACGATTTTAAAGGTTTAATAATGTCAAATTATGATTATATTGATGTTTAATTGATGATTTTACTTTGTGAACTCATGATTCCTCTCAATTTCTAAATAGTGCCTTATGAAGTGTTTTTGTTGATCATTAATGAATATTGATGAATTTTGTCTAAATTGATTTAGATTTTGAATTGTATCATTATCTAAGCCTAATTATGGAGAATTGTTGGTGAATTGAGGATTTGTGATCAGAGCCTTGAAAGGGCAAGTTTGACCTAATCCCATGTTAAAGTAGAATTGTGCTCGAATTGTTGATCCACTTGAAAGGTGGAGGTGTGTACTTACTTGTATATTGATCCACTTGAAAGGAGGAGGTGTTTACTTATTATGAACATTGTGATCATGACCTTGAAGGCATAATGTGGGTAATTGAAGTATTATCATGATATAATATATATGAATGTGATGTAGAGCATGTGTGTGATCTAAAGGGATTAAAGATGATCATATTTAGAAACTAATAGTGTTAGGATTGAATGTTATCTCTTTATTAACACTTGTGAATGATGATGATTATGTGAAAGGCTATACTTACATACACATACAAACTTGAATGAATGAATGAAGTTCAATGATAATGTTAATGATGAAGTACTATTTCAAAGATTATTCTCATATTCTACTCTAATGAATGATAATGACTTGTTGTGAAAGTACTTCCTCACAATGAGGGGGTTCTTAAGTGAAAGGCTATTCTCATCTTTGAATCTATGAGCTTTCCAATGAATGAATGAATGTTGGGTTTGGGATGGATTCTCATCCGGAAGTTTAGGTGGGGTATCTAGTAGCAATCCCTTATCCAGTAATGAACTAATGTAATGAATGTAATGTACTACATGGGGAATAAATCTAAGCACCGAGTGGATTATGGTTTGAGATGGGTACTCATCCAGGAGTTGAGGTAGGGTAGTTAGTAGCAATCTCTTGAGATGGATGTTCATCCGTAAGTTGAGGCGGGGTATCTAGTAGCAATCTCCCTATCCCTTAAACTATGTCCCCACATAGGTCTAGCTAATGGATCCACTTAAGCTAAAGAATGATGGTCCTACCATAGGCAAGTAGAAATCCCTTTATCCGGTGAGGGTGACACCGGGATTCCATGTCAAGCTCACATGGTCTATGTCAGTTAAGGCTTACCCCCACAATAATGTGAATAAACTATGGCTTATTAGGAATGCACTACTTAGTGTGGGTGGTGGTATGGGATGCCATCTATGTATTGCACATGTAGGCTTTGAGAGAGGTTGTGGTGTGTTCCTTTATAATGTTAATGAATGACTTATGATGATATTTATGAAGAATGTTGATCTAATGTATAATGAATGAAAGTGCTCTTAATGTAACGAAGCTAATGAAGAATGAGTGACTTAAATGCTTATTTGTTTAATGTGAAGATGCATGCTATACTTGGATTGTCTTGTGAGTTATTTCCTTGTCATGAATTACTGTATGTGAATGTGCATTGTCTATGGTGACTTCAAAGAAGTACTTAGTGTGAGTAGTTGTATGGGATGCTACTTGCACATTGCACAAATATGACTTATAATTGTCTTAGATGTTGGTCTAAATGAGATAATGTTATTCATGTGATGTTTATGTTCCTTATATGCTTTATTGTGTAAAGGTGGAAGGGATGAATGGTAAGTTCACTTTTGGATAACCTTAAGGTGGTGCTTTAGTGTGGGTGGTGGTATGGGACGCTACCCATACATTGCACAAGGTATAGCGTGAGGGTTTCTTTCGGTGAAGGCTTAAGGTGAAGGTAAAGGTGCATATGTGGATTATATTCTAATGTGAAAATATGACTTGTATGTTGGTTGTGACTTATATTATGCCTCTTTTATCAATGTTCATGAAGTTTTACAAAAATGGCGTACAAGCACGACATTCAAATCAAATGTCCTTTTAAACATGTTTTGGCATGGTTATCATACTTAGCACAACTAATGTACTAGCCCCATTCTTCCCCTTTTCTTACTAAAGTATAAAGTTTGGAGATATTGGTGTTCTATGCTTGAAGGATAGGTTTCTAAGGTGCTTGAATATGAAGAACTGGTGAGTCCTCATAGTTTCTAGGACAAAACCCATTATGTTCCTTTTATGTCATTTAGTTTTGTTAAAGCTTTTGTATGGGTTAAGTCCCAATGTTCTATTCAAAGTACTAGATGGTTGGAGACATAGTGTACAATGTCTAGAAAGTCTTCCTCTTTATTTTTAATGAAAGTCTTTTCGATAGTAAAGAAAGTTTTCAATTCTTCTCTATTTTCTTATGTTCTTATGTTCAAGAATGCTATGAGGCTTGTATTAGACCCATTCGGGGTGGAGCACTCCGTGTTATGACAAGGGGTGGTTTCGGGTTGTGACACTTTAGATAGTCTACGTCCTTCCGCAAGTCTACTACCTCGTCTTACAAAACCAAAGCCTCTGAGGCCTTCCTTTGTCTGTTCTCACAAGTTGTGACTCTACTAGCCAGATCATCAATAGAAGCTCGAAGGGGGTCAGTGTAGCCAAAATAGCACTCTCAATCGTCGCTGGGATGGAACTCTCCAATCGAGTTACCTTCATATCAGCTGAATTGGCCATATTCACCATTTTCAGGATCATCGCCTGAGTAATCTTGACTAGCTAGGACGAGGTGGAGGTGCTCAAAACCTGTGAAAAAGTGGGAGGGGTAGAAGTACCTGAAGGGCTGGACGTCGGAGTAGGCGAAGATGCCTTTGCAGTTAACAAATCAACATCAACCTTCGAAGATGCATCTGTCGGAGCTTCTCTCCTCCCGTCAGCCTCATCTCATGAGTATTCGGCATCAATACGCCTAATGTCAGTAGAAGAAGAAGGAGTGACCTCAATATCTCCCATAGCATCCCAAGGTAATCCAGCACGCCGACACAACTCAGTGATCAGGATCGAGAATGGCAAAAAAGACTATCTCTACTTGGCTCTCATGGTCATCTCATGTGAAATTAGAAGTCCTAAATCGGGCAGCAATACTAAATTGCTTTTCTCAATAGGGGCGCACTTCTCGATCCACCTCGGGGTGTTATCAAAAATCAAAGGTGCCAGCCATCCCTTCAGATCATCCACGGACTGAGCAACAAGCAATCCATCATACGGGTGTGTAGACTGCAGATCTCTACCTAGTACAACATTAATATACTTATTGCTGCACTCGACCTCCTTCCCTCTGACCATGACCGCCTTAATCGATCTGAACTCACTGGGCTTCTTCTTACTCTTGGGAACCAGATCACCATAAGTTGTGTAGAACTCACGAACCCAAGAGGGAATATATGTGCCTTGAAGCCTAGTGAACTGCTCGAACCTATGGAATTAGAGGGAGGGTCTCCCTCACATCTGAATACTTCCCCTCCAAACCTTCTGTAAAAAGTAGCTTTTCCTTGAGGATGGTTCGTAAACCATCAACTTTTAATCTCTTAAGAATCCTGGGAAGAGGAATGACAGAAAGCGTAGGGGTCATACGATGTTCCTGAGTTGGTACTTATTCTGTTGCAGGAGGGATGGCAGCTTAGGGAATCCTAGTGGACGTGGGTTGAGATTTAGCCCGGATATCATTTCTACGAGAAATTAAAGGCTGCTTTTCATCAGGTTCAGACAAATTAGCTCGGGTGTCAACACCTTCTCTCTCAGTTGTGTGCTTCTTTCTTTTGCTTTTTTCTCCCGGTGGGATTTCTTGCCTTCTTTTCTTTGGACGATTTTCTCCCCCTTCATTTATGGTAATGCACCGTGCCTTTTTCTGGGGTGACCTATCTAGATTTGTTCGCACAATGTCCGCCAAACATCAAACAAAATTTAGAAATAATTTGATTAAGAGTACAAAAATATAGTTATAGACAAGCTCGTCAAATCTCTTTTGCGGGCTAGATCAGGCTCACCGAAGGGATTGGCTAATAAATTATAGCAAATCGGCCATGGGAAGGCCCTTACGGCGAATCACCGACTACTTTCAGCGAGCAAGGGTTTATCCGCCAAAGGTTACAGTGCAATAAGGGTTCACAGGTGAAGACAAAGGGTGAAAGAGAAGCCTTTTGGCGAGTCACCGAGTGCTTTGGGCGAGATCAAGCTTCTCACCGAAAGGTACAGAATCAATCATCAAATAAAGCATGAAATCAAAGGCGAGATGGGGGCATTAGGCGAACCGCCGAGTGGTTCATCGAGCTCGCCAAACGGCCCAACGTGCCTATTTTCAACCCAACTTCTCGAATTCAACCCCACAACCCCCGAAAACAAAATCAAAGTATGCACTTATACAATTAAGCTCTGGCCCATAACACCTATTTCCCCGAAATACTTAGACTTCTCCCGGTTTTGCCAAATTTGGTAAATTGATGACTTTTGCCCTTAAGAATGGTGTCACCCACTCCATCATTGTGAAATTTATGCCATTTAGCACAAATATGGGCTACTCATACTTCACCTAAAAAATCTAAACAACATGCAAGCACACACCCACAAAATTTAACTCATTTTAACGTACAAATTTATGGGCATTCGACGATCAAAACAACACGGGCAAGATTTTCAAATTAGAATCGGCATTTAAACAATCTAATCCTATCAGAGTGGCCCAGCACACGACAATATGACATGATCACTGCAAATGAGTACCAAAATTTTGAAAGTAAACTCGGGGTTTGAAAAACCAACCTATGTGCCAAATAAAGTACTTTGAAATGCTAGGCGGCAATGAAATCCAACTCCGAGCACAAATCAACAACCAAAATACTTATGGAATGCAAAAATATGTAAAAGACTAACTTGGTGTGAGTTTGTGAAGCTTAAAAAGTTAGGGAAAGTGAAGAGTTTGAAACTCTAAAAACCTTTGGCCATAATTAACCGTCCAGTTTGCATCCATTCGACGACATTAGTATTGCTCGCCGATCTACTTAGCGATGCGCCGAGTGGTCACTTACCTCACCGAGTTTTATAGGACCTTCAGTCAAAGTGAGGGTCCAAACGACAATTTACATCATGATCGCCGACCTCCTCGGCGATTCGCCAACTGGACTTATGTTCGCCAACCTGCACTTTTCAAACACTATTGTCACGTCTCAAATCCCATTAAGGTGGAAAGGCACCCGATGCCCTTAAGGCCCGAGAGAACCAACATGTAACTTGTGTTTACTATGCATATAACTATGACAATCTTGTGACAAGTGCACATAGGATGCAGTGATACGAACCAACATAAGTAGACCCAAAACTTATATACAAGACTTGGCCGTTTAGGCTATAACATGTTAAGACGCAACTGAACCATATACATAAGTCTACAAAGCCTCTAAGAGATAGAAAACCTTAGAGTAGGTCAGGACAGACCCCACCTTACTCTTAACTATGATACAATTCCAAAATGAATCTACCAAAGACTCAGTAAAGCTCCAAATCAATCTAGAGCTCACCAAAAGTAGCTGGGTATCGTGTGCTCCTACCGAGGAAGTCTACTAGCTGAAGTACATGTGCCTACAGCATGAAATGTAGCGACCCCTGCAAGGGACGACAGTATGAGAAAATGTACTGAGTATGTAAGGCAATAACATATATAAAATAAGAGTTCGAATGTAACCAAGTATCAATATATGTGCATAAATCAGAACAGAAGACCACCTTTGTTAACTTTTGTGGGATAATGTATGTTACATTATTATCTTTAACTTTCTGTGTGTTATGATCTTTATAAGGCATGTGATACAAATGACCAGCTGATCAGTGGTAGAAGAGAATGACCCATGCTAGACATTTTAACCCCTGTGATGCGGTCCTCATAATTACACAAATTGGGATTATCCCATGCTAGGCTTTCACCCTTGTGCTGCCACCCCTCTATACCAATTGGGATCGGCCCATACTATGCTTTCACCCCTGAGCTGCCACCCTTCATTATGCAGATTTATTTTTTTAGATTATTTAATCTTTGAGACTGTTGTTTGATGGTCATAATCATTTTTGATATTTGGAACTACGGACCAGTAGTAGAAGACATGAAATTAACTCTTCAAGGCAGTAACAATGACATAAGTAGTTATGGACATCAATGAATTACTTGTGAGCTTAACTGACCCAATTGACTTCGATTGACTAAGAAGAGGATTCACCAAACTTGCTTTTGCAAATACCATTTCTATACTAGCACATAGGAGGATAATTACCCAAGTATAGAGTAGTGAATATATAATGAAGTAATTCTATACACTAAGGAGAGAGGGAAATATTGTTAGCTGTTTAGAGATCGTACGCAGCCACAATGTTTCCTTTACTAGGAATAAAACTTAGGAAATTCACTTATTGATATTAATTGTAAGAATCATATTTCATGTTGAAGAATTTTGAATCGAATTGCCTTACATACCTTATTCTCTAACCAATATAACTATCACGATTCAGCCTTCCCTATTAGGTGTTAATATGTAAGTCATGATAAACTAATATTAGCAGCTATCACACCTGAGCCTCGTAAAACAGTAACTAACTTTGACTAGTAATGAGCCCATACAACCCTTAAAATAATGTGCATCTGCACACCCTCCCTCTCAGCCCAATACACATTATATACCCTTTTCCAAGATTACCCAAGTTGCACCAACAACAATACACATAAAACAGCCTCAAATATTCTTTATCACAGAACTAATTATTGAACTCACCACCCGCTTGAGTTCTTTATGACAACATACTCATAGTTCCTAACTCAAACTCATACATAAGGAGGAAGAAAATAGAGTTGTCACCTTACCTCAATTTCTGCAACTTCTCCTTATAACTTGAATTCCTCTAGAACTTCAAATTCCCTTCACACTTAAACCAAAGAAGAAGATAAAAGTATCTTAATAATTAAGGAAAGTGAGCAGTAGCTTGTGGGAACTTCTGCCTTCTACATATAATTGAGAATAAATAACATGTTTTTTAGTCTTCCATGAGAGAATTAAGCTAAATCCATAAGTGTTTCTCTTACCTTGGTTTGCAGATATAAAGATTTCTTCAAGAACCCTAGAAGGAACTTTAAGGCTGTTGTTTTAATCCTTAAGCGAAAAGAGAGAGAAAGAGAGCTGGAGTGAATTGTGAATTTTTTATGTTAATGAGTGAAAAGATCAGCTCATATTGGTTTTATAAGGAGCTTTCTTGACCATAAAAAAATAATCATCTAGAACCTCAATTTGTTGGTCTATTTTCAGCCCCAAATTGATCAAGTAGGTGATGCACCTGCTTATGTACATCAAGCAGCTCAAAAGGTCAAACTAGGTGATGCAACTACTTGGTTTCACTTGTGATTAAATATATTTGGCCTTGGCAGATTAGGCTGCTGGACTTTAATTTCATTTTGTTTTCTTTAACATAGTTTGGCCTCATGTGAGTCCATTAGCATAGGCCCAAATCTGATCCATAAACCTTGGTATTTTTAACTAGATCCATATAGTTCAAGTAGGTGATGCGCCTACTTGGTTCTTTGGATTGGTCAATGAGTCAAAGTAGGTGATGCACCTACTAGCTTAGTTAAGTCAAGCAAGCAACTCACCTATTTTACTCCATTTTCTAATTATTAATCTCTCTTTCTTTAACTTAGCACTTAACTTTCAACTTTAAGATTAATTACCACCTTCCCATCTCGAGTTTAAATACTTTTATTGGAGTTATTACTTGCAGTACACATGCTGCAACGTGCAAGACATCATATCACCTTCCGAGCTAGTTTGAAGCAACACTAATCATATAAGAAAAATGGTCCATCATCTAACTATCACTCTATGTAAAGTATAACAAGAATAGAATAAGCATATGCATAATACGGGATGTTAGATCCTTCCCCTCTTAAAACAGCTATCCTCAAATGTTAGCATGAATATCCAGCCCAAAAAAGTTCAAGCCTAAGTTAGTACTACTGTTAATCACATTGATCTTATATACTTATACTTACTTATTAACCCCTTAACTCAACATTTTAATCTTTCTCATCGGTTTGGAAGAGATGAGGATACTTCAATTTTATTGCTTCTTCCATTTCCCATGTAACTTCTTCTACTTGTGGGTTCCTCCATATTATATTTATAGAAGCTACTTCTTTATTTCTTAACTTCCTAACTTGTTGATCCATAATAGCAATGGGTACTTCTTCATAAGTGAGATCTCTCGTAACTTGTACATATTCAGTAAGAGTAATACGAGATGGGTCACCTACGCATTTTCGAAGCATTGAGACATGAAACACCGGATGAACGGTTGAAAGCTCTTGAGGTAACTTTAACTCATATGAAACTTGGCCAATTCTTTGGATAACCTTATATGGCCCTATATAGCGTGGACTCAACTTTCCCTTTTTACCAAACCTCATTGCCCTTTTCATTGGTGACACTTTCATGAACACCCAATCCCCTATAGAAAATTCTAGTCCTCTCCTTCTAACATTCGCATATGATTTATGTCGACTTTGAGTTGTTTCTAGCCGCTGCTATATCACTTTGACTTTTTCCATAGCTTGATGAACAAGATCTGGCCCAAATAAGGCAGGTTCACCTTTTTTGATCCAGCCAATTGGGGATCTACATTTTCTACCATATAAAGCTTCATAAGGTGCCATTTTAATACTTGAATGGTAGCTATTGTTGTATCCAAACTCGATCAATGGCAAATGATCATTCCAACTACCTTTGAAGTCCAATATACAAGCTCGCAGCATATCCTCAAGTGTTTGAATTGTACGCTCTGCCTGACCGTCTATTTGAGGATGAAAGACTGTACTTAAATTCACTTGTGTTCCTAAACTCTTATAAAATGACTTCCAAATATTTGCAGTGAATTGAGTTCCTCTATCAGATATTATAGAGATTGGCACTCTATGTAGTCGAACTATCTCTTTAATATACAACCTTTCATACTCTTCAGCTGTATAAGTAGTCTTCACCGACAAGAAGTGCGCTGCTTTGCTGATTTTGTCAACTATTACCCATATGGAGTAAAACTTCTGAAATGAGCGAGGAAAACCAGTGATAAAATCCATGTTGATCATGTCCCACTTCCAAATTGGAAGTTCTATACTCTACATATAACCTCCAGGGTTTTGGTGCTCTACTTTTAATTGTTGACAATTTAGACATTGAGCCATGATTTCCGCAATGTCCTTCTTCATGTCCCCCTACCAATACATTTCTTTCAAGTCATGATACATTTTAGTTGACCTCGGAAGGACATAATATCTCGAATGATGCAGTTCCATAATAATCATCTTTCTTAATTCATCTACATTAGGTACACACAATTTGTTTTGACATCGAAGTATTCCCTCTTGCGTAGGCTCAAATGCCTTTGTCATACCTTGTTGTACATTCTACTTAAGCTTTAATAGAATAGGATCAGTGTACTACTTCTCTTTCAATTCCACTACTAATGAGGATTCTGCCACAGTTTGCACAATAACCCCTTCGTCTAGAGATTCAAGAAGGCGAACCCCCAAGCTAGCTAGTTGACATAGATCCTTAATTATTCCTTGTCTTTCCATAGACTACCCATAAGTGCTTGCCATTATTTTACGACTTAACGCATCAGCTACTACATTTGCTTTCCCAGGATGATACAAGATATCCATGTCATAATCTTTTAATAGCTCCAGCCATCTTCGCTGCCTCAGATTTAGGTCCTTTTGCTGAAAGATATATTGCAAACTCTTGTGATCAGTGTATAGGTCAACATGAAATCCATAAAAGTAGTGGCGCCATATCTTCAAAGCAAATACAACTGTTGCTAGCTCTAAATCATGAGTTGGATAATTTTTCTCATGTGGCCGCAGCTGCCTTGAACCTTAAGCTATTACTTTACCATGCTGCATCAATACACATCCTAGGCCCACTCCCGAAGCATCACAATACACTGCATACCCTTCTGTTCCTTCTGGAAGTACCAATATAGGTGTAGAAGTTAATTTATTCCTCATCTCTTGGAAGCTTCTTTCACATTCATCACTCTACTAAAATTTGGTTTCTTTGTCTGTTAGCTTTGTTAAGGGTCCAACAATGGAAGAGAATCCTTCAACGAACCTTTGTAATAACCTACCAATCCAAGGAAACTACGGATCTCCGTAGGGGCTGTAGGTCTTGGCTAGTTTTTCACGGCTTCTATCATCTGGTTATCAACCCTTATTCCTTCATCGGATACAACATGACCTAAGAATGCCACAGATTTTAACCAGAACTCACATTTAGAGAACTTTGCATACAACTTACGATCACGAAGAATTTGTAAAACCTGTCGCAGGTGATTAGCAGTGGCCTTTTCGAATCTTGAATACACCAAAATGTCATCTATGAATACTATCATGAACACATCTAAAAATTGTTTGAACACCATATTCATCAAATTTGTAAAAACTGCTGGTGCATTCGTTAGCCCGAATAACATGACTAAAAACTCAAAATGACTATACCATGTTTGGAAAGCTATCTTCGGTATATCTTTGTCTTTGACTCTCACTTGGTGATAACCTGACCTCAGGTCAATTTTTTAAAAACACCTAAAACCTTGTAACTGATCAAACAAATCATCAATTCTAGGAAGGCGATATTTGTTCTTAATCATTACCTTATTCAACTGCCGGTGGTCGATGCACATTCTTAACGAGCCATCTTTATTGCATACAAATAAAACTGGTTCTCCCCATGGGGATATACTAGGCCTTATGAATCCTTTTTGCTAATAAGTCTTTTAATTTCTCCTTCAACTCCCGTAATTCTATCGGGGCCATTCTGTACGGAGGAATGGAGATAAGTTGAGTATCTAGAATCACATCACTACCAAACTCTAATTTTCGTTCTGGAGGCAAACCTAGAAGATCTTCAGGAAATACATCAGGAAACTCATTCACTACCGAAATGGATTGAAGAATTGGTGGCTCGGCATCTAAATTTTTCACTCTCACTATATGACATATGTATCCTTTGGACATCATCTTCTTTGCCTTAAGATAAGAAACAATTTTACCTCTTGGTTCCCTTATTTTACCTTTCCATTCAAGGACTGCCTCTTTTGGAAAAATGGAAATGCACCATCTTAGTTTGGCAATCGACCATGGCATAACAAGAAGCTAACCAATCCATACCCATTATAACATCAAAATCTACCATTTGTAGCCCAACAAGGTCAACCAATGTATCACGATCACAAATAGCTGCAATGCAATTATGATAAACCCTTCTAGATATAATATACTCACCAATCGGTATAGACAGTTCAAATGGCTTCACTAATAATTCTGGTGTTCTTTTGAACTTTTCAGCAATCAATGTAGTAACATATGATAGTGTAGACCTAGGATCAATTAATACATATACAATATGTGTAAAGATGGACAATGTACCTGTAACCACATCTGGTGAGGCTTCTAAAATTTGTTGATCCCCGAGAGCATATGTGCGATTTTGAACTCCACTAGAACTGGCTGCTCCCCTAGCTCCTCTACCATGACTAGTAGGCATCTGTCCCCTACCTAATGAAGGTGCTGATGATGAGGATGCAACGACTGATCTAGTAGGATGTGCCATACCACCCACACCCCTATGAGGGTAATTTCTCATCATATGACTTGGTGTACCACACCAAAAACAAACAATTATCCCAAATCGACATGCACCTAAATGATTTCTTCCACATTGTTTACAAAACTGTCGAGGATGTCTTGATTGGCTCGTACTTCCCTGCTCTTGGTATCTCGCTATTTGTGAACCTTGGCTTTCACCTCTTTGCCCAAACTGATTGCCCATATACTCTTGAAACTGGTGTGGGGCACTAGCTGTAGGGTAGGAAGATGATGGACTAGGCGGTCTATTAAAGAACCGAGGCCTAAACTCACCTGGGATGGTGTAAACTGCCCCATGGATCTGACCCTCTTAGAATGGCCTGTTTCTGACTCTTATGTCCTTCTTGTTTGCCTTTGATCCTCCAACTTTTGCGCAAAAGCTTGCATCCTTGCTATATCCATATCTTTATTCAACGAAGCAATGGTACAGTCTCTAACGAGATATGAATCTAATCATCCACATATCGATGAACTCTATCCCCCATAGTAGCTACTACATTAGGATCATACCTGGCCAAGGAATTAAATTTGAGACTGTACTCTCTCACGCTCGTACTTCCTTGGTGGAGATTTAAGAACTGATCTGCACGGGCCTCTCAGATCTCCAATGGCAGGTAATGGTCAAGGAATGCCTTTTTGAAATCTTTCCATGTAGCTGAAGGTGCATCTGTTCCCCTGGATTACATCTAAGCTTCATACCACAATACAACCACACCCTTTAATCTAAATGTTGCTAGCTCAAGCGCTTCTTTACCACTTACATGCATAATATCGAAACTGTATTGGATCTGATCTATAAAGTCTTTCGAATCTTCATTAGGATATGACCTGGTGAATGATGGCGGGTCTAAATTAATGAAATCACGTATCTATGTGCTAGCTGCTCTATTTACACCACTAGTACCTGCAACTAGACGTTCTTGCCTTTGGCCGTGGCCAGCAACTATACGAGTCAATAATTGGACCGCATTCCTCAAATCTTGCTCGATAGCTGATAACGTTCAAATATACTTCTTGAAAAGAAATATAAACGATCGTATGCAATATATTTACCCAACTATGAGTCGAGGTCGATCCCACAGAGAATATGGAAGAATATTGTCAATAGCAAATATTTAACTCAATAGTCGTTATATAAAAATGGAGGGTTTAAATTGAAATAATATAAAGACAATAAAAAAATAGCTTTGAAGTAAGTATTTATTTATATTCAGATTATTAAATGTAACTAGGAATGTGTTCCCCATAAGCTCATAACGCAGTAATCCTAATAATAGTAATCCTTTTTTAGTGTCTTACATGCAAAGTGATAAGTTAGGTATCTCTAAATCCTTGGTCCGGCATCTAGAGAATTTCACCCCGCACCTTGGTCCGGCTACGTGGGTATAATTTACTAACCCTTACCTTTACCTCATATTAGACATCATAATCGATGTTTGGCTTAGTTATTACTTCGCACCAATTGACACTAGCCTATTAGATAGTATCACACTAAATCTATGTTAATAATTCTTTTCTTGTTGATTACCTCCTTGGTCCGGCAAGTAGCAACAAGGCGAGTTCTAACGTGCACTCGTTAAAAAGACTTCTAAACAAAAGAATTATCAATGCATGCAAAACACTCTTCAAGAATTGCTTATTTATTATTCATACTTTGTTAATTGCTCATGGTTCCCACAACCCTAGTTATGAAAGTTAGCTACTCATTATCTCAAAAACACAATCAAAATTTATTAAAATAAATATGCTTGTGTTAATCATAAAAAGTTAAGAACAATAACTAAACTATCTTTTATTAATCACGAATACAAATAAATAATAAAGGAGAATAAAGAATAAACCACAATTTTCCAACCTCCACGGCGGCTCTTCCCAAGTTCCTAAGCTAGAAGAAAATTTATATTGTCTCTTGTTTCTTGGTTTTTGGCCTCCCTCCTTCTTTTCAAATAATTATTTCTATGCACTATTTATAGATGTAGGAAACCATAAATAAAATAATTAAGTTCAATACAAATTAGGAAAACAAAACCCAATTAAATTGGGTTGCCAATTGCTCACTGGATTTCTCCAAATTGTTGGCGGCAGAGGGGCAGTTAGCTATAGACACGTGGCAGCAGCGAGCCAAATTCAATTTGAATTGGCAATTCGTTCACATTGGCCTCATATGTATAAATATATTATTTTAATAAATTTAATCCATTAAGCTGCCTGCTTGATTTCTTTCTTTAACCTTCCATCTTTAATTCGTTTTAGCTCCATATTTCTTCATTTTTCCACCAATTTAATCCTACAAATAAAATACACAATTTAGCACAATCCATAAAGTTTATGCTAAAAAAGACAAATATAAATAATAAATGTGAGAAATAATGATTAAAAATATGTATTTTTAGTCTCACATCATTAGCATTAATAGGGGGTTCTTGAGGTGCAACTTCCCTCCTTAGATCTTCTGGAGATGGAGGGGTCGGGGAAGTCTGTGAGAGAGACTCATCTTGACCATTACCTTGAACAGCTTGACTAGGTGGTGGTTGGCTGGTCCCTTCTTGAGCCACCACATCTACTCCCTTACCAGTACTTTTGCTCCTTCTCGTAACCGGCATCCTTTCTATAATAAAACAATTTAGAAATTAGATATGATTCGCCTACAACATTGGTTATATCACACGGTCTAAGAAATGAAAGAACTGAGACAACTCCTACATGTCCCGTAGCCTTCTATTTATAAATGTGGTGCACAACTTATCCATAAGCCAGATTGTACATAGACACGACTTTGTAGACTCCCTAGGATGACCTGTTATGATACTACTTTTTTCACGTCTCAAATCCCATGAAGACGGACAGGCACCCGATGCCCTAAAGGCCCAAGATAACCAACATGTAACTTGTGCTTACTATGCATATAATATGACAGTATTGTGACAAATTCACATAGGATGCAGTGATACGAACCAACATAATTAGACCCAAAACTTATATACAAGACTTGGCCGTTCAGGCCACAACTTGTTAAGACGCAACTGAACCATGTACATAAGTTGACCAAGCCTCTAAAACATAGAAAACCTTAGAGTGGGCCGGGACAGACTCCTCCTTACTCTTCACTACGATACAATACCAAAATGAATCTACCATGGGCTCAGTAAAGCTCCGAATCAATCTGGAGCTCACCAAAAGTAGCTGACTATCGTGGGCTCCTACCGAGGAGGTCTATTATCTAAAGTACCTCTGCCTGCAGCATGAAATGCAGCATCCTCCGCAAGGTACGTCAGTACGAGAAAATGTACTGAGTATGTAAGGCAATAACATATATAAAATAAGAGTTCGGATGAAACCAAGTATCAATATATGTGTATAAATCAGAACAAAATACCACCTTTATTAACTCTTGTGGGAACATATATGTTGCATTCTTGTCTTTAAATTTATGTGTGTTATGATCTTTATAAGGTATGTGATACAAATGACCAGCTGATCAGTGGTAGAAGAGGATGACCCATGCTAGGCATTTTAACCCCTGGGATGTGGTCCTCATAATTACACAAATTAGGATAGGCCCATGCTAGGCTTTTGCCCCTGAGCTGCCACCCCTCTATACCAATTGGGATCGGCCTATGCTAGGCTTTCGCCCCTGAGCTGCAACCCTTAATTATACATATTGCTTCATTTAGATTCCTTAATATTTGAGATTGTTCTTTTGGTGGTCATAATCATTTTTGATATTTGGAACTACGGACCAGTAGTAGAAAATATGAAAATAACACTTCAGGGTAGTAACAATGGTATAAGGAGTTATGTACATCAATGCAATACTTGTGAGCTTAACTGACACAATTGACTTCAACTAACTAAGACAAGGGTTAACCAAACTTGCTTTCGCAAATACAATTTCTATACCAGCACATAGGAGGATAATTACACAAGTATAGAGTACCGAACATATAATGATGTAATTCTATACACTAAGGAGATGGGAAATATTGTCAATTATTTGGAGATCGTATGCTACCACTATGTTTCCTTTACTAGGAATAAAACTTAGGAAATTTACTTATTGATATTAATTTTAAGAATCAGATTTCATGCCGAATAATTTTGAATCGAATTGCCTTACATACCTTTTTCTCTGACAAATATAACTATCACGATTCAGCCTCCCCTTTCAGGTGTTAATCTGTAAGTCAGGATAAACTAATATTAGTAGTTATCACACCTGAGCCTCGTAAAACAGTAACTTACTTTGACGGTAATGAGCCCATACAACCCTTAAAATAATGTGCATCAGCACACCCTCCATCTCTGCCCAATACCCATTATATATCCTTTTCCAAGATTACCCAAGCTGCACCAAGAACAATACACATAAAATAGCCTCAAATATTCTTTATCATACAACCAATTATTGAACTCACCACCCCCTTGATTTCTTTATGACAGCACACCAATAATTTCTCACTCAAACTCATACATAACGAGGAAGAAAATGGAGCAGTCACCTTACCACAATTTCTGCAACTTCTCCTTATAACTTTAATTCCTCTAGAACTTCAACTTCCCTTCACACTTAAACCAAAGAAAAAGAGAAAAGTATCTTAATAGTTAAGGTTAGTGATCAGTAGCTTGTAGGAACTTCTGCCTTCTACTTATAATTGAGAATGAATAACATGTTTTCTAGTCTTCAATGGGAGAATTAAGCTAAATCCATAAGTGTTTCTCTTACCTTAGTTTGCAGATATGAAGATTTCTTCAAGAACCCTAGAAGGAACTTTAAGGCTGCTGTATTAATCCATAAGAGAAAAGTGAGAGAGAGAGCTGGAGTGATTTGTGAATTTTGTATGTTAAAATGAGTGAAAGGATCAGTTCATATTGGGTTTATAAGGAGCCTTCTTGACCATAAAAAAATAATCCTCTAGAACCTCCTTTTTTTGGTTCATTTTCAGCCACTAATTGATCAAGTAGGTGATGCACCTGCTTATGTACATCAAGCAGCTCAAAAGGTCAAACTAGGTGATGCACCTACTTGCTTTCACTTGGGCTTAAATATATTGGGCCTTGGCAGATTTGGCTGTTGGGCTTTAATTTCATTATGTTTTATTTAACATAGTTTGGGCCTCAAGTGAGTCCATTAGCATAGGCCCAAATCTGATCCATAAACCTTGGCCTTTTTAACTAGATCCATATCGTTCAATTTGGTGATGCACCTACTTGGTTTTTTGGACAGGTCAATAAGTCAAAGTAGGTGATACACCTACTTGTCACCTACTTGCTTAGTTAAGTCAAGCAAGTAGCTCACCTATTTTATTCCATTTTCTAATTATTAACCTCTTTTTTCTTTAAATTAGCACTTAAGTTTCAACTTTAAGCTCAATTACCATCTTCCCGTCTCGAGTTTAAATACATCTGTTGGAGTTATAACTTGCAATACACATGATGCAATGTGCAAGGCATCACATCACCTTTTGAGCTAGTTTAACCCAACGCTAATCAGATAAGAAACATGGTCCCTCATCTATACTATAAGGCTATGTCAAGTATCACAAGAATATAATAAACATATGCATAAACGGTTTGTTACAACTATCTACACTTTAACCTGCAAAATCAAAACACCATTATTTCTAAAACAAAAATAAAGTATTTAAGGGTTTTGGGTTGCCCCCCAAACAGTACCTTATTTAATGTCGTGGCACGATATAAGTCACCATTCAAACCTCTTTATCGGGGTTAGTCCTAGTATCACTAGGCAAGCCTTCTTGGTGCTGTGAGTAGAGACAAGACATCATTTGACCTATTTGGGTGTCTTGTAGATGAATGATCCTGGAATAAGAGGTCGTCATCTGATTCAGCATTTCGACATTATCTTTTATCAATTAAATTATGGGAATCTTGATTTATGGCAAGTGTCATACCATAAAGCCCTTCAAATCAAATTTCAAATTGATAGGTTCTTTAATAAAAGCTACGGTTTTCAATCTAGCCATGGGTTCTTCCTAAAAATGATTTCATTCGGTTAATTTTCTTATATCATGGATGATTTGATGTTTAGTGGTGATTTTTATAGTGAAACTCCCCATGAACCCATGAATTACTCCATGACCCCAATTTCATGAATTATGATGGGTGTATTGATGCAAGGTGAATACTATGAATGATGTCTATGATATTTTAGTTGTTGAATCTTATTTTAATCATGCTTAATATGGTATTTCTATGTGAGATTGTGTGACATGATTCATTACCCTTGAAGGGTAAGTTATGAAGGTTTGTACATGTTGATGAATGTTGTGTATGACCTCATGA
Organism: Solanum commersonii; assembly: GCA_029007595.1. NCBI lineage: Eukaryota > Viridiplantae > Streptophyta > Magnoliopsida > Solanales > Solanaceae > Solanum > Solanum commersonii. The sequence goes on from JAJTWQ010000004.1 coordinate 14,541,970, forward strand.
TACACTTACAAAGTGAAGATCCTATGACTATTGTTTAAATTGAGGTATTGTTGAAAGGACATTCTTCCCTTACCCTGACACTTGATTATGTATGAATTGTGTCGGATGTTCATAATATTGTTGTGTTAATTGAAAGGCCACTCTCACGAAACACTATGAACAATAATGTGAAAGGTTTACTCACATGTTAATGTTGATTCGAAGGTTGAAAGTACATTCTTAGTTTATTGAATCTATGAGCTATTTTATGAGTTGTATTGAATGAAGGGAAAAGTATTCCTTCACACATGTAAATGATATTCAAGACAAGTATTTATAATTTGGGAAATATTGCTAAGCACCAAGTGGATATGGTCAATGAGGTAGAGTCCCTCCCGTCAATACAATACGCTGGGTCATCTAGATTATTCTCATGAGATGGAAGCTTCTTTCAGTGGTTGGGTTACATGACACTAAATTCCATGTCGCTTACATAGTCTGTGTCGGTTATGACTATTCTTACCTATATGACAAGATAATGAATATGATACGAACTATACTTATGACTTCTTGATGAGTTTACTTAGTAGGAGTAGGGGTATGGGGCTTCACTTTTACATTGCACAAGTAGATTTTGAAAGGGATTGTAGGATGGTTTCTTTATGCTATGATGAGACATGTATGTATGCATGTTTGTTGAATGAATAGTTGCTATGGATGACTTTCCTTATGTTCAAGTAATGTACATGACTATTTCCTTATTTATGACTATTGATTATGATGAGGTCTAAAGGTGATATGTGTGACTAAGGTGGTTTGAAGGAGTACTTAGTATGGTTGGTACTATGGGATGCCAACCATACATTGCACAAGTGGTTTAGAGTTACTAAGATAATAATTTCACTGTGTTTTGAAGAATAATGTGATTCTGACTTGAGTTTTCCATTGAAACTGCATGTTGATTTCCAAACATGACATATGCATACTTTTTAACAAAAATATCCTTTCTATCATATTTCAAGGATTTTATTCATGCTTCCATGCTTAGTACATTATGTGCTAACCAATATCTTCAACATAAAATATGAATGTAGGTTCTGATCGTTCAGATGTACTTCTTTTTTCAATAGAAGCTTGGGTTGACTATTCCCTAAGCTTATTCAGCCTCAGGTTTGAGGACAAGACATTATTCGTTTCTAGCTGCTATTGTACTTTCTATTTTTGAGACTTTATTGATGTAAAGGTTTGACCCTATTTGTACTCTTTATTGTACTAGATGGTGATTGAGACAAGTCTAGGCTCGTCTTTTCATTTATAAAGAAAAAATTGAACTTTGATTGTAAAAGTTTTAAATTTTCTGCATGATTCTTATGGCTTTATGTGTATGCTCATGCTAAGGGCTTGTATGTGACCCCTTTGGGGTCAAGTACGATGTGTTATGTCTAGGGGGTACCCCTGGGTCGTGACAAACTTGGTATCAGAGCATAAGGTTTTGGGATGATATTTAAGTTGATGTCTCATGAACCACATCTAGTAGAGTCATGTTCATGAGTGTGAAGCGCACCACACTCATGAATGAGAGGCTATAAGATGTTTAGGAACTTTCACCTCTTTCATTACTCTTTAGTCTTTGTTTGGAGTCCTAACCATAGGAAGTCCTTTTTACTAACCCTTCTCTTGTGATGATAGGTAGTGATTAGAAGAAGGGCTAATGGAAGGAGGGCGGAAGAGGAGAATGTGAAAGTAGGAATTCCTCCCCAAGCTCCTCAAGACCCTCAAGTTCCTCATGATGAAAGGGCAATAACTAATATAGAGATAAGTGCAGCTCTCCAAACATTGACTTAACTCATGACAACTGAAGCTCAAGCCGTGACCATTTAAGCCCAAGCTATAACGACCCAAGCTAATCGAGATGTTGGGCCTCGGGTAAATCCTAACGTGAGCACCATGGCTTTAAGGTTGAGAGAACTTACTAGAATGAACCCTCTTATGGTCTTTGGTTCCAAAGTGGATGAAGACCCGCAAGAGTTTGTGGAAGAGATCTACAAGATAGCTGATGTTATGGGGGTGACTTCTATTGAGAAAGATGAACTAGTCTCTACTCAATTGAAGGATGTGGCCCAAGTATGCTATGCTCAATGGAAGGATAATAGGGCTATAAGAGCGGGTCCTATTGATTGTGAAGTGTTCAAGAAAGCATTCCTTCAAAGGTTCTTTCCATGGAAAAAGAGTGAGAAAAAAGTGGAGGAATTTATCAACCTTCATCAAGGAGGTATGAGTGTCCAAGAATATTCTTTGAAATTCACTAAGTTGTCCAAATATGGCCCATCTTTGGTTTTTAATTCAAAGGACGAGATGAGTCAATTTGTAATGTGGGTGTCCGATTCCATTGAAGAAGAATGTCGTGCGGCAATGCTCCATGACAATATGGATATCTCACAGTTAATGGTATATTCTCAACAAGTTAAGGAGACAAGGCTTAGGAAGAAGAATAGAGAGGTAAAGAGGGCAAGGACCGATTATTGAAATTCTTCTAAGTGTAGGTTTGAGGGTCAAAGTGGAACAAGGTTCAAGAAGAGGTTTTCCAACCAAAGCTCCTCTAATGCACCAAAAGCCAACCAAGATAAGGTGTCTAACCCTAAGCCTCAAGGAGGTAATAGGGGTTGATCTTCCATGGAGAGGCTTACATGTGCCAAGTGCGGTAAGAAGTATGAGGGAATGTCTTGCCGGTATGGGTGTGTGCTAGGGATGTGGAAAAAGTGGGCATCAATTGAAAGATTTCCCAACCCATACAGTCAATATAAGAGAGGGTAATCAAGCTCCTCTAAGAGATTCAAATCCTGATGCTCCCAACAAGAAGCGCTTCTTTGCTCTCCAATCCCGATGTGAGCAAGACAGTTCCCTGGATGTGGTAATGGGCATTGTTGCAAGTCTTTTCCACTGATGTTTATGCATTATTAGACCCTGGTACCACTTTATGTTTTGTTACACCCTATGTAGCTATGAAATTTGAAATGCTCCTCGAAACCCTAATCACCATTTTTGGTTTCTACCCCGATTGGTGACTCGGTTGTAGCTAAAAGAGTATATAGGAGTTTACCTATTTCTTTGTCTCATAAAGTCACTTTGGTTGATTTAGTAGAATTAGACATGTTGGACTTTGATGTCATCTTAGGGTTGGATTGGTTGCATGCATGTTTTGCGTCTATTGATTGCAGAACCCGGGTGGTCAAGTTTCAATTTCCTAATGAACCTACTTTAGAATGGAAGGGGGAAAATCTATACCTAGAGGTCGATTCATTTCATGTCTAAAAGCAAGGAAAGTGATTCCCAAGGGGTGTGTTTACCATATTGTTTGGGTTATGGACATTGAGTCTGAGACTCCTTCTTTAGAGTCGGTCCCCATAGTGAGAGACTATCTGGAAGTCTTCCCCGATGACTTGCCTGGTATTCCTCTCGATTGAGAAATAGATTGTGGCATTGATCTTTTTGCGGATACACAACCCATATCATTCCCCCTTATCGGATGGCTCTAGCCGAATTAAAGGAGGTAAAGGAGAAACTCAAAGATTTGTTAGATAAAGGCTTTATTCAACCAAGCATATCTCCATGGGGTGCCCCGATATTGTTTGTAAAGAAGAAAGATAGGCCCCTTAGGATGTGTGTTGATTACCTCCAATTGAACAAGGTCACTATAAAGAATAAGTATCCAATTCCTAGGATTGACGAACTATTTGATCAACTCCAAGGGGCTAACTTTTTCCGCAAATTAGATCTTCGTTCGGGTTACCATCAACTAAGAGTAAGAGGATGTGACAGTTCCAAGACGACCTTTAGGACCTGGTGCATTCACTACGAATTTGTGGTTCTGTCTTTTGGGTAAGAAAATGCCCCAGCGGCATTCATGGACCTAATGAATAGGTGTTCAAACAATAGCACGATTCATTTGTGATCATCTTTATCGATGATATTTTGATCTATTCAAGGAATAAGGGTGAACATAAGGATCATTTGCAGATAGTTTTGCAACTCCTTAACGACCTCTAATTATATGCTAAGGTTAGTAAGTGTGAGTTTTTGCTAAGGTCGGTTGCTTTCCTTGGTCATATTGTGCCGGGAATGGGTATTGAGGTGGATCCTAAGAAGACGGATGCGGTCACGGGTTGGGCTAGACCTCTAACTCCTACCGGTATTAGAAGTTTTATTGGTTTGGCCGGTTACTATAGGAGGTTTGTTGAGGTTTTTTCCTTCATTACCTTTTCATTGACGGCTTTGAGTCAAAAGAAAACTAAGTTTTGGTGGTCGAAGGCTTGTGAGAAAAGCTTCCAAGAATTGAAAGATAGATTGAGATCCGCTCTAGTGTTGACCTTACCAGAGGATACCGATGCGTTTGTGGTATATTTTGATGCTTATCGAGTGGGTTTGAGATGTATCCTTAAGCAACATGCTAAAGTGATTGCCTACTCTTTAAGGCAACTCAAGGTCCATGAGAAGAACTATCCAACTCATGACCTTGAATTAACGGCGATTGTGTTTGCTTTGATAATATGGAGACATTACTTATATAGGGTCTATGTAGATGTGTTTACCGACCACAAGAGTCTTCAATATGTGTTTATCCAAAAAGACTTGAATCTCTGACAAAGAAGGTGGTTAAAGCTTTTGAAGGATTATGACATGAGTGTCCTTTACCACCCCGTCAAATCTAATGTAGTTGCGGATGCCCTAAGTAGATTGTCCATGGGTACTTAGGCTCTTGTAGAAGATGAGAAAAAGGAATTGGTTCGTGATGTGCATAGGTTGGCCTGATTAGGTGTCTAACTAGTGGATTACACCAAGGGTTGAGTTGTGGTCCATCATAGTTACGAATCGTCCTTTGTGGTTGATATGAATTCTAAGAAACACCTTGATCCTATATTGATGGAGTTGAACAAATAGGTTCTCAAGAAGTTCATTGAGGCTTTCTCCCAAGGGGCAAATGGGGTGTTTAGGTACCAAGGTAGATTATGTGTTCCGGAAGTTGATGGATTGAGATAGAAAATTTTAGAAGAGGCTCATGGTTCGAGGTATTTTACTCATCCAGGATCCACCAAAATGTACTGAGATCTATGAAAAATGTATTGGTGGAATGGCAGGAAAAAGGATATTGCGGGTTTTGTAGACAAATGTCCGAATTGTCAACAAGGTAAGGTCGAACACCTAAAACCGGGAATGAATCTTGGTAAGAAACGGAAGCTTAGTCCCCGATACGTGGGCCCATTCCAAATCTTGAAACTTGTTGGGAATGTTGAGTATTAATTTCACTTGCCAAATGAGTTGGCTCCGGTTCACTAGATGTTTCATATTTCCATGCTTAAGAAATGCATTGGTGATCCGGTATCCATCCTTTCTTTAGAGGGTTAAGGAGTTGATGAGAAACTTTCTTATGAAGAGGTTCCCGTGGAAATTTTGTACCAAAAAGTTAAGAGGTTGAGAAACAAAGAAGTAGTTTCTGTTAAATTTTTAGGGGGGAATTACTTAGTTGAGGGTGCGACATGGGAGGCTGAGTCCGATATGAAAGCCCGTTATCGTCATCTTTTTCCTTCTACTCCTATATTAACTTGAGGTAAGTAGTTTTTCTTGAGTTTGATGTTTTGGAATTCATATGTGCTATGAGTGTCTTTATGATTTCCCTTATGACATGCATGTTCTTGTGAGAATTCATATTTTGCATAGATTGAGTTTTCTTGTCAAGATATATATTCCTTATGTTGTTGCTTTGCACTTTAGTAAGATTATTGCATATTTGACTTCATGAGTTGTTGTGTTGAACATGCTTAGTAATGTCTATGATGAACATGTTTTGCTATAGTTGTGATGATATGGCATATTGACTCCTTATTGTTGTGTTGAGCTTGTTTGGGATGGAGAAGGTAGTTCCTCCTAAAATGATATGTAATAATGATTTTTGTGCATATTGGGATATGGATGTAGCTCCTACTTCCTTGTAATTGTATTGTTTATGACTCAAGGAGTTGATGTTTCCTCCTATGAATTGTGCATTTTGTTATGTTGCATGCATGATGGGCTACTAGTCTTGAGTCTTTATTTCCGTAAGGTTACTAAATCGTCATTCGAGGATAAATATTCCCAAGGGAGAGATAATATAACACTCTGGAAAATGGTAGGTTAAACTAGAGCCTAAACGTGAGGATAAACGTCATAAATAAGTGTAATGAGTGTCAAGGCCAAATTGGCAAGTGCAAGGCAAAGGGGCAAAACATAGGCCAAAGGCCGAGGCTTGCCACTAGCTTGTAGCTACTGCCCCATCTTCAAAAGTGGGACTATGAGTCCTGGTCATCACCACAGCTCGTGAAGGCAACTCGTGGTTTTGCCTTGGCTATGAAAATGTATCCATCATTTTCCCTAGCTACTGCCTCAACTTCCATGGCCATCACCACGGCCCATGGTCATGACCACGGCTCGTGGGACGCCTCGTGGAGTTGCATTAGAGAATGAGCTAAGAGCCCCCAAGTGGCGAGGCTACTACTTCAAGGACCACAGGAAGGACAACGGCTTGTGGAGCCCATCGTGGTGATGACTTGGGTTTGAAAGCCTCATGCCACCTTAGAAGGGCTACTGCCCCAAGACTTCATGGCTCGTGAAGGTGCTCGTTGCCCCTGGGCGTGGCCCTTAAATGAGGGTCATTAGAGTCTTTTCCTTTTCAGTTCAAATAATATGGGGTCGTTTTGGGTATTTTTAAGGGTAGTATCTAAGTTATTTTTAAGTCAAATTCACCCACTTTTACTAATTAATTCACAATGCCCAAATATTTCCAAAAAAATCCTCTACTCTCCAATATTTCTCTCTCTGGAGTTCCTCCATTGAAGAAGCTCAAGAAATTGAAGAATAGGGCTGAAGAATCCATTATCTCAATTCCAATTTATGGGCAAAGCTTCAATTAAGGTATGTGAGTCTTGATTTATGGAAAGTTTCCTACCATAAAGTCCTTTAATTTAAATTTCAAATTGATAGATTCTTAAATAAAAATTAGGGTTTTCAATCTAGCCATGGGTTCTTCCTAAAAATGATGTCATTGGGTTAATTGTCTTATATTATGTTTGATGTTTAATGGTGATTTTTATAGTAAAACACCCCATGAACCCATGAATTACCCCATGACCCCAATTTCATGAATTATGCTGGGTGTATTGATGCAAAGTGAATACTATGAATGATGTCTATGATATTTTAGTTATTGAATCGTGTTTTAATCATGCTTAATGTAGTATTTCTAGGTGTAATTGTGTGACATGATTTATGACCCTTGAAGGGTAAGTTATTATTGTACATGTTGATGAATGTTGTGTATGAACTTATGATTCACTTAGAAAGTGAAGATCCTATGACTATTGTGTAAATTGAGGTATTCTTGAAAAGGCATTCTTCCTTTACCTTTACAGTTGATTATGTATGAATTGTCTAGGATGTTGATAATGTCGTGTTGATTGAAGGGACATTCTCATGAAACACTATGAACAATAGTGTGAAAGTTTTACTAACATGTTAATGTTGGTTCTAAGGATGAAAGTACATTCTTACTTTATTGAATCTATGAGCAAAGTATTCCTTCACACATGTAAATGTAATTCAAGACTAATTATGTATAATTTGGGAAATAATGCTTATCACCGAGTCGATATGGTCTATGCGGTAGAGGCCCTCCCGTTAATACAATAGGTCGGGTCATCTAGATTATTTTCATGAGATGGAAACTCCTCTGCCAATACAATAGTTTGGGTTTGTAGAAGAAATCTCCCTATCCCATAACTATGTGCCCACATAGGTCTTTAGCAGTGGATCCACCTAAAAGCTAAACATGTTAGTTCTACCTTAGGCAAGTAAGACACCTTTTTTCGATTTGGGGTTACATGACACCGGATACCATGTCGCTCACATGGTCTATGTCAGTTACGGCTATTCTTCCCTATATGACAAGATAATGAATTTGATACGAACTATACTTATGACTGATGAGTTTACTTAGTAGGAACGGGGGCATGGGACTTCACTTTTACATTGCATAAGTGGATTTTGAAAGGGATTGTAGGATGGTTTCTTTATGCTATGATGAAACATGTATGTTGAATCGATAGTTGCTATGAATGAATTTCCCTATGTTCAAGTAATGTACATGAAAATTTCCTTATTTAAGACTATTGATTACGATGAGGTTTAAAGTTGATATGTGTGACTAAGGTGGCTTTAAGGAGTTCTCACTATGGTTGGTATTATGGGATGCCAACCATACCTTGCACAAATGTTCCTTAGAGTTGTCAAGGTAATGGTTTCACTATGTTTTGAAGAATAATATGATTATGACTTGTGTTTACCATTAAAAGTGCATGTTGATTTCCAAAATTAACGAATGCAAACTTTTTTTAAAAAAGGTCCTTTTTATCATATTTCAAAGATTTTATGCATGCTTCCATACTAAGTACTTTATGTGCTAACCCATTTCTTCTACATCTATTATTAGTGTAGGTTCCGATCATTGAGACGTACTTCTTCTTTCAAGAGAAGCTTGGGCTTACTATTCCCTAAGCTTGGTGAGTCCGCAAGTTCGAGGACAAGGCATTATTCAATTCTAGTTGCTATTGTACTTTCTATTTTTGAAACCTTATTGATGTAAAGGGATTTGACCATATTTGTACTCTCTATTGTACTAGATGGTGATTGAGACAAGTCTAGACTCGTATTTTCAATTATAAAGAAGAAGTTCAACTTTGATTGAAAAACAATTAAATTTTCCAAATCATTCTTATGGCTTTATGTGTAAGATGCTAAGGGCTTGTATGCGACCCCTTTGGGGTCAAGTACACCGTGTTACGTCTAGGGGGTACTTCTGTATCGTGACAAACTTGATATCAGAGCATAAGGTTTTGGGGTGATATTTAAGTTCATTTCTCATGAACCGCATCTAGTATAGTCTTGTTCATGAGTGTGAAGCGCGCCACACTCATAAATGAGAGGCGATAAGATGTTTAGAAACTTTCACTTCTTTCAATACTCTTTAATCGTGCTTTGGAGTCCTAACTCTATGAAGTCCTTTTTCCTAACCCTTCTCTTATTATGATAGACAATAAATACAAAAAGGGCTAATGCAAGGAGGGTAGAAGAGGAGAATGTGAATGAGGGAGTTCCTCCCCAAGCTCCTCAAGAATTTCACGTTCCTAATGATGAAGGGGTTATGACTAATGTGGAGATAAGGGAGGCTCTCCAAACATTGACTCAAATTTTGATAATTTAAACTCAAGTCGTGACCATTCAAGCCTAAGCTATAACGGCCCAAGCCAACCGAGATGTTGGGCACCAGGTAAATCCTAATGTGAGCACCATGGCTTCAAGGTTGAGAGACCTTCCAAGAATGAACCCTCCTATGTTCTTTGGTTCCAAAGTGGATGAATAGCCACAAGAGTTTGTGGAAGAGATCTACAATATAGTTGATGCTATGGGGTGACTTCTATTAAGAAAGTCGAACTAGCTGCTTATCAATTGAAGGATGTGGCCCAAGTATGGTATACTCAATGAAATGATAATAGGGCTATAAGAGTGGTTCCCATTGGTTGGGAATCGTTCAAGAAAGCATTCCTTGATAGGTTCGTTCCACGAGAAAAGAGGGGAGAAAAAGTGGAGGTATTTATCAACCGTTATCAAGGAGGTATGAGTATCCAAGAATATTCTTTGAAATTCAGTAAATTGTCCAAATATTCCCCATCTTTGGTTTCTAATCCAAGGGATGAGATGAGTAGGTTTGTAATGGGAATGTCCGATTCCATTGAAGAAGAATGGCGTGCAGCAATGCTTCATGACAACATGGATATCTCACGGTTAATGGCATATGCTCAAAAAGTTGAGGAGAGAAGGCTTAGGAAGAAAAATAAAGAGGTAAACAGGGCAAGGACCGATGATGGAAATTTTTCTAAGTGTAAGTTTGAGGGTCAAAGTGGACCAAGGTTCAAGCAGAGTTTTCCAACCAAAGCTCCTATAATGCTCCAAAGACAAACAAAGATAGGGTATCTAACCCTAAGCCTCAACGAGTCAATAGGGGTTGATCTTCCAGGGATAGGCCTATATGTGCCAAGTGCGTAAGAAACATGAGGGAAAATGTATTTCCGGTATGGGTGTGTGCTATGGATGTGGAAAAAGTGGGCATCAATGGAAATATTGCCCAACCTGTACGGCCAAGGGAAGAGGGGGTAATTAACATCCTCCAAGTGGTTCAAATCCTGATGCTCCTAAGAAAAATCGCTTATTTGCTCTAAAAACCTAAGGTGAGCAAGAGAGTTCCCTGGAAGTGGTAACGGGCATGTTTCAAGTCTTTTCCATTGATGTTTATGCATTATTAGACCCTGATGCCACTTTATCTTTTGTTATGCCCTATGTGGCTATGAAATTTAAAGTGGTCCCCGAAACCCTAATAGAACCTTTTTCGGTTTCTACCCCGATTGGTGACTCTGTTGTAGCTAAAAGTGTAAATAGGAGTTGTCCTATATTTGTCTCATAAACTAACTTTGGTTGATTTAGTATAATTAGATATGTTGGACTTTGATGTAATTATGGGAATGGATTGGTTGCATGCATTCTTTGCGTCTATTGATTGTAGTACCCAGGTGGTCAAGTTTCAATTTCCTAATTAACCTACTTTAGAATAGAAAGGGGGAAACTCTATTCCTAGAGGTCGATTCATTTCATGTCTATAAGCTAGGAAAATAATTTCCAAGGGGTGTGTTTACCATGTTGTTAGGGTTATGGACGTTAAGTTCGAGACTCTTTCTTTGGAGTTGGTCCCTATAGTGAGAGAGTATCCAGAAGTATTCCCCGATGACTTGCCTGGTATTCCTCCCGAATGGGAAATAGACTTCCGCATTAATATTTTGCCGGATACACAACCCATATGCATTCCCCCTTATCGGATGGCTCTGGCCAAATTAAAGGAGTTAAAGGAGCAACTCAAAGATTTGTTAGATAAAGGTTTTATTCAACCAAGCATATCTCCATGAGGTGCACCGATATTATTCATAAAGAAGAAAGATGGGTCCCTTAGGATGTGTATTTATTACCGCCAATTGAACAAGGTAACTATAAAGAATAAATATCCACTTCCTAGGATTGACGATTTGTTTGATCAACTCCAAGGGGCAAACTTTTTCTCCAAAATAGAACTTTGTTTTGGTTACCTTCAACTAAGGGTAAGAGGATGTGATATTCCCAAGAGGGCCTTTAGGACCTAGTATTGTCACTACAAATTTGTGGTTCTGTCTTTTGGGTTGACAAATCCCCCGGCGGCATTCATGGACCTAATGAATAGGATGTTTAGAAAATATCTTGATTCGTTTGTGATCATCCTTATCGATAATATTTTGATCTATTCAAGGAGTGACGGTGAACATATAGATCATTTGAGGATAGTTTTGTAAGTCCTTAAAGACCACCAATTATATGCTAAGTTTAGTCAGTGTGACTTTTTTCTAAGGTCAGTTACTCTCCTTGGTCATATTGTGTCGGGCATGGGTATTGAGGTAAATCCTAAGAAGATGGATTAGGTCAAGGGTTGTCCTAGACCTCTAACACCTACTGATATTAGAAGCTTTTTGGGTTCGGCCAGTTACTATAAGAGGTTTGTTCAGGGGTTTTCCTCCATTACTACTGCATTGACGGCTTTGAATCTAAAGAAAGCTAAGTTTTTGGGGTCGGAGGCTTGTGAGAAAGGCTACCAAGAATTGAAAGATAGATTGACATCTGCTCTGGTGTTGACCTTACCTGACGGTACCGATGGGTTTGTGGTATATTGTGACGCTTCTCGAGTGGGTTTGGGATGTGTCCTTATGCAACATAGTAAAGTAATTGCATATCCTTCAAGGGAACTCAAGGTCCATGAGAAGAACTATCCGACTCATGACCTTGAATTAGCGGCGGTTGTGTTTGCTTTGAAAATATGGAGACATTACTTATATGGGGTCCATGTAGATGTGTTTACCAACAAAAAGAGTCTTCAATATGTGTTTAGCCAAAAAGACTTGAATCTCCTATAAAGGTGGTTAGATATTTTGAAGGATTATGAAATGAGTGTCCTTTACCACCCCAAAAAAACTAATGTAGCTTTGGATGCCCTAAGTAGATTGTCCATGGGTAGTGTGGGTTATAATGTAGAAGATGAGAAGAAGGATTTCGTTCGTGATGTGCATAGATTGGCCTGATTAGGTGTCCAACTAGTGGATTCCACTAAGGGTGGAGTTGTGGTTGAATCATAGTTCTAAATCGTCCTTTGTGGTTGATGTGAAGTCTAAGCAACACCTTGATCCTATATTGATGGAGTTGAAAGAATCAGTTTTCAACAAGTCCGTTAAGGCTTTCTCCCAAGGGGAAGATAGGGTGCTTAGGTACCAGGGTAGATTATGTGTTCCGTATGTTGATGGCTTGAGAGCAAATTTTAGAAGAGGCTTATGGTCCTCCGTATTCTATTCATCCGGGAGCCACCAAGATGTACCGTGATCTACGGCAAGTCTCTCGGTGGAATGTCATAAAAAATGATATAGCGAGTTTTGTAGCCAAATGTCTGAATTGTCAACAAGTTAAGGCCAAACACCTAAAACCTGGAGGTTTTCTCCAAGATATAAATATTCCCACTTGGAAGTGGGAGAAGGTGAATATGGACTTTGTGGTGGGTCTGCCTCGTACTCGAAGGCAACATGGTTATATTTTGGTCATTATTGAGAGGATGACTAAATCAGCCCACTTCTTACCGTCAAGGTTACTTTTTCAGGGGAAGACTATTCCAAGTTGTACATCAAAGAGTTAGTGAAGTTGCATGGGGTTCCTTTGTCTATCATTTCAGACTGAGGTGCTCAATTTACTTCACATTTTTTGAAAGTGTCCAAATAAGGGTGTGGTACCAATGTTAAACTTAGTACGGCTTTCCACCCTCAAACGGATGGTCGAGAGAACGCACCATTCAAACCTTAGAGGACATGTTGAGGTCGTGTGTCATATATTTTCAAGGTAATTGGTATGACCACTCAAGTATTGCCATGGATCCGTTTGAAGCACTTTATGGTAAGAGGTGTAGATCTCTCGTTGGGTGGTTTGAAGTGGGTGAAATTGCTCTATTCGGTCCCCAACTAGTTTATGAGGCCATTGAGAAGGTCCGACTCATAAGAGGGAGGTTAAAGACGGCCCAAAGTCAGCAAAAATTTTATGCCGATGTTAGAAGAAGGGATATTCATTTGAGGTTGGCGATTGGGTATACTTGAAAATCTCACCTATGAAAGGTGTGATGAAGTTTGGTAAGAAGGGGAAGCTTAGTACCCGATATGTGGGCCCATACAAAATCTTAAAATGTGTTGAGAAAGTTGCATATGAATTAGATTTGCCAAATGAGTTGGCTCCGGTTCACCCACTGTTTCATGTTTCCTTGCTTAAGAAATGCATTGGTGATCCGGTATCAATCCTTCCTTTAGAGGGTTCCGGTGGAAATTTTGGACTGGCAAGTTAAGTGGTTAAGAAACAAAGAAGTAGTTTCCATTAAGTTTTTATGGAGGAATCTCTTAGTTGAGGGTACGACATGGAAGGTCAAGGCCGATATGAAGTCCCGCTATCCTCATCTTTTTCCTTCTACTCCAATCTCAACTTGAGGTAAGTAGTTTTTCTTGAGTTTGGTGTTTTGGAAGTCATAAGTGCTATGAGTGTCTTTATGATTTCCCTTATGACATGCATGTTCTTGTGAGATTTCATATTTATCATAAATTGGGTTTTCTTGACAAGATATATATTCCTCATGTTGTTGGTTTGAACATTAGTATGAGGATTGCATATTTCACTTCATGAGATGTTGTGTTGAACATGCTTAGTTTTGCTATACTTGTTATGATATGGCATAATGACTCCTTATTGTTGTGTTGAGCTTGTTTGAGATGGAGAAGGTAGTTCCTTCTAAAATGATATAAAATAATGAGTTTTGTGCATATTCGGTTGTGGATGTAGCTCCTACTTCCTGTAATTGCATTGTTTATGACTTGAGATGGAGTAGATGTTTCCTCCTATGAATTGTGCATTTAATTATGTTGCATGCATGATGGGCTGCTATTCTTGAGTCTATATTTCCGTCAGGTTTCTAAATTGTCATTCGAGGATGAATGTTCCCAAGGGCAAGATAATGTAACACTCCGGAAAATGGTCGGTTAAAGTAGAGCCTAAACGAGAGAATAAATGCCATAAATGAGGGTTATGAGGGTCAAGACCAAAGGGGCAAGTACAAGGCAAAGGGACCATGCCAACGGCAAAGGCCAAGGCTAGCCCCTATCTTGTAGCTACTGCACCACATTTCATGAGTGGGACCATGAGTTGTGGTCCTCACCATGGCTCGTGAAGGCAGCTCGTGGTCTTGCCTTGGCCATGAAAATATGGCCACCATTTTCCCTAGCTACTGCTTCAACTCCCACGGCCATCACCACGGGCCGTGGTCATGACCATGGCTTGTTGGAGGCCTCGTGAAGTTACCTTAGGCAATGAGCTACGTGCCCCCAACTGGTGAGGCTATTGCCATAGCGACCACGAGAGGGATCACGGCTCGTGGTCTTGACTACGGCTCATGGATCCCCTCGTGGTGATGCCTTGGGCTTGAAAGCCTCATGCCACCTTAGAGGGGCTACTGCCCTAAACCTTCACGGGAAGGACTACGAGTCGTGGTCCTTACCATGGCTTGTGAAGGTGCTCGTGTTACCTGGGCGTGGTCCTTAAATGAGGGTCATCAGAGTATTTTCCTTTTTTAGTCCAGACAATGTGAGGTCGTTTTGGGTAAATTTAGGGGTAGTATATAAGTTATTTTTAAGTCAAATTCACCCACTATTACTCATTAATTCACAACAATTAAATATTTTCCCAAAATCCTCTCCTCTCCAATATTTCTCTCTCTAGTGTTCCTCCATTGAAGAAGCTCAAGATCATGAAGAATAGGGCTCAAGAATCCATCTGCTCAACTCCAATTCATGGAAATGCTTCAATTAAGGTATGGGATCCTTGATTTATGGAAAGTTTCCTTCCATAAATCCCTTCAACTCAAATTTCAAATTGATAGATTTTTCGATAAAAACTAGGGTTTTCAATCTTGCCATGGGTTCTTCCTAAAAATGATTTCATTGGGTTAATTGTCTTATGTTATGCATGATTTGATGTTTAATGGTTATTTTTATTGTCACGCCCCAAGCTACCCTCGAGACGCGGACACGGGACCTAGGACCACAACTGATCCCAAGCTAACCCTGCTGGCATGATCATGAGCATACTAAAGATAATAAATTGATGTGGAAGCTAAATCATAAATAAACTGAAGAGACGGGGAATACCCATATACTATAACTGAATTTATCAAATCCGAGAGTTTAATACAAAAGAAATATCAAACTCAAAATACTAATTTGAATCTAACTATGTCTGAAATAAGCCTCTAAACTGACTAGAAATGTTGGGACATGCCCCAACTAGATCTAGCAAAACTGAAACTAAAGACTAAAAGCGATAAAGATAAGCATGTCACTAATCCTCGAAGAATGAGGACTCACCACTGATGCTGCTGAACTGAAGATCGGGAATCGATCAAAGCGTGATCTAGATGCTGAGAACCTGAACCTACATCACGAGAATATGTAGCGCACGTATGCGTCAATACTTGAAAGGTATTGAGCAAGCAGGATAGAGTAAAGCTAAAATAACATATAACTGAACAAAGCAATAAAGCAATGAAATAATCTGAACATGATATAAATACTGAATATACTAAATACTGAGCTAACTAAATGCAATGACCAAATTTATAACATGCTGATACTGCATACTGACTGTACTGAAATATGGTCAATGCAATAGAGTCTGACTGAACTATGGGAGCTACTAATAACCGACATAAAACCACATGAGCTAAATGTGGAGTCCGATGTATATGCCCCATCGAGAGGACCCAATATACCCTGCCAGAGGTATAAAGGCATGCTGGCGTGATCAGTATTCTTGCAATATTTTGATGATTTGGCGCTATAAAGGCTAAAGAACAAGGCAAGGGTGAATGTATGAACAAAGGGACAAAAATACGAAAGAAGTGTAAACTTCACATTGGTGATCACCTAACTTGACAAGAGGATCAGTCAATGGGTATGACCTCGCCCAAGCTAGCAGTGCACAATCATTAAATTTATTAAGACAGGTTGGAAGACTAAAAGCGGAATGACAACTCACCAAATGAGAAGGCTGAACAAAAGTAACAGTCACTGAATGTGAAAGTACTTGGGGAAAAATTGAAGGCTTGAAAGGGAATCATTAGTGGTACTTGGTGATATTCCGAATGTGGACAACAAACTTGAACGAGCTCGCCGACTGAGGTTCAGACACCAAAAGCCTAAGGCAAGAGAATGGCGAGCTATGGATAAGTTGGTGATTCCCCTAATGTGATTGATGACCACGACTAACATCGCCCAATGTGTTGTATATTAAGTTTTGAGCCAAATTTTTGAAACTATAAATAACCTAAAGGGGAGAGAAAAGGAGGTTCTGAAGGTCCAAAAAATAGACAAAAAGAGTGAGAAGGTTTTGAATAGTTTAGAGAGAGAAACACTTTCACATTTTGAAGAACAATTTTAGTTTTTGTTATATTTTTAACTTTTTCCCTTGAAATTGAAAATTTGAAGTTTAAATTCAAAGTGGGCATTGCTTGTAATTTCTAATTTTAGGTTACCCATAGTTTCTTTCATGCAAGGTATAATTTGTTTACACATTGTGATGGGTGGCTAAAACCTAAAGATCTAGGGGCGTGTTTCTGGGATTGGGTGATGATTTAATGTATTGGGTATTTTGTTATGCTATATTTTATTGTTGTTCATACATGGATTCGGTTTAATTAATATGGGGTTAATTTATGGGTTAGGCTTTTAAAATTATTTCCTACTTTCTTTCTTTGGTTGATGCACGAAAGAGTAAGTGGTCAAAATATGCAATAATTAGAAAAATTGGATGGATGATTCTATCTAGTAGTAGAAATCATCAATAAAATATTTTATTGACCACTTACTCTTTTAATTGGTTTGTAAGAGTAGGTTGAAAATTTCCCCGACTGTGGCTTCTGATTCGTTCGAAACCTGTGAACACAAACAAACCATGCTACCCAATAAAAATTGATATTTCAGACTCAACAAAATTTATGAAACTACCAATTGAGATCGTCTCATCATATTTTTGACTAAAGTCAATATTTGTAAGGTAAACACAAAACTAACTGAATAATGACACAAAATCATCACGAACACCTCGAGATTCAAACCAACTGTTGTTTCACTATAAACTCAACATCTTAGAGCTTACCACACTGATTTCAAGTATGTTCACCAAGAATGTTGACCGATTTCAAACTTTCGCCAAAACTTCAAAGTGAAAATGCTTAACAAAACAAACTAAAAATGAATGCCTCAAAATTCAAACTGACAATCCCACTAGAAAAAATTGAATGTTCTGAGCTGATGGAACTATCAGAAGTCACATATGAAATTAGATTCTGTGAATGTTGACTTAAGTCAACTCTTTCACTTCAAAGGCCTCCTAAAAGGCAAAACTCGCTCAAAACTCTTTCTGACCACCTTGGGAAGCATGCCACATAATCAAAAAACACAAAAAAGATATAAGATAGGTACAAGAAATATAATCAAGAGTTTACTGGATACCTTAAAAGTAATTTGTTTTAGGGGGATCTAACGCAAACGAACCAACTTTTTTAGAAAGTTTGAGTAACATAGGCCGCCAAAAAGTATTTACTGACTTTTTTGATACTTAGGTAAAATTGGTTAACTTTTTGTTGCAAAGAATTATTTAATGATTTGGAACACCTCGCAACTTCACTCATAGAATATGGATCTTTCGTTGTAAGTATATCCTATTAAACAAGGTAATATCCTACTTGTGCTTATATGCTAAGGTTCATTCCTATGAGTGGGAAGTTTATTGGAAGTGGTTTAGGTTCATAAGAGACTAAGTTGAGTTCAAAACCTTCATACTGACTATATTTTTCATATTAGTTCATGCAAGAGTCAACTTAAAATGACCCTATATCCTAGCCTAAAATGAATTAGGTGGACCATGACCTGTCAAATTAAAGTTCTATGAGTCTTCTTTCCAACACTAAGAAGTTTGTATCATTTAGAATTTGGAAAAAAAATTTATGACCATTTTATTGAAGACTACACCAATAGACTTTTAAGAATCTTCAACTATGAACTCCATTTACGGGTTGTAAATGGAAGTACGACCCGTAGTTTTCTATTGTAAAATCAACTTCTCAAATTCATTTTTTTAAGGTTTAATTCTTACAATCCCAATTATAGATCGTAAAACCATCTATTGGTCGCACTTTGCGTTGGTGAACTCGTGTTTAGGCCTTATTTACACTGATATGAATACGAGTTGTAAACCCAATTACGAGCTGTAATTTTGGCCCATTGAATGACCTTCATAAAAATGATTTGAAGCCTAAGTTTTCACGAATCTAATCTACTTACTAGTCGTAAACTAATCTATGGTTCATCCTGTCAATACATGGATCAATCTTTAGATATCCAAATTGATCCGTAAATCCAAGTACAAATTATTTACCATCATGAAATATGACAAAAATTGATAATGAATTTCCATACTTAATTAAAATTACCGAATTTGGTGCTAGAAATGAACAACTTCTCGATAAGGAGTGCACAAATTGACTATTAGGTATCCAAAACTCATTGATGAGAATATCATAATTCGATGCAAGTAGAATGTCAAGGGAATAAAGCACGCCATACCAAGAACTCTTTTATTTCCAATATAAAATGAATTAAGTTTGTATTCGAGCCTTGTTAATGGAAATGATCTTAATAGAGAGAACAATTTATTTTAATGAGATTTAAAAAAAATATGATATCTCTTAGCCTGGAAACAATAACAGCACCGAGTGGTAACTAAAAAAATAAGCGACCATTGAACTTACACACAAATAACTTCAAACATAACAAACAAACAAATTGGGAACAAGAATATCAATTTTAGTCTTTTCAACTCTTCTTGATAAGATTAAAGAAGATGCTAACTTTTTGCAACATGTTCTAGTCAAACATTTGACTTTAATAAAACATAACTTCATCCAAGATAATAAGCAAAGATTAATGTGATGTAAAAACTAAAGTGTCTTTATTAGAAATTGTAAAAGAGTAACACACTCATAGGATTTCCCGCATCAATTTTTTCAATTTAAGGGATTCAGAGGTTCAGACTAGTATCAACAGGGATCCCGTAGTACGTAAAAGAATATAGATTCAAAATCTATCCACTAAATCACCTTTTTATAGACATACAATAATAATTGTGCTTCAATTTAAAGTAAACCAAGCCAACTTTATAAAATTATTTCAAATCATATTGTTCATGTCATGAAATAATTAAGAAGCTCTAAAACTACTTAATATATTAGTAACAATAATACATACATAATCTGAATTTCCAATAAGTTGAGTCAGCTACATGAAATTATCACTGATCATATCCCTTTATTTAAACTCATATGAAACTACTATTAGCAAAAAAAATTATAATTTTTTTATAGATGTTGGGGTGAGTAAGGAAGGTTATAGCTTGAGACTTTTCACCCGCCCTCTTCTCTCACTCTCGCCCTTTCGATTGGGGCATAGCGAAAAAAAATTTTAAAAAACTTTTAGAGGACTCAAATTCATCTAAAGTTGGAGAATTAAAAAATATATATATTAAAAAATATAAGGGAAATGCATCTACAATATTGTCCTTCCATATCGAAACAAATATGTTGAGATGATTCTATGAAATCATCACTCATCATAACATCTGTTTATCAATATTTCCAAATTTATTTTTCATATAATAGAGCCATCGAGGTACATTTGTTTTCTAAGAGGCAAAACTCTTAATAGGAATTTAGAAGAAAAATGAAGTAACTAGAAATTTAAAATAATTACCCTAAACTCAAGGAAGTGTCTGCTTCACCAATAGAATTCAGCTCCATAGCTAATTCACGATGGAGTTCTCCAAACTCATTTTGAAAAAATATCTTTCAATAATTTAGTAAATAAAAACTAAATATAATAATATATTTTTAAAAAATTATAATTATGCATTGCACTTATAATATGTAGAAACAAATAATTACAAATTTCAATTAGATGTAAGGCTACTTACTTGTTCAATCTTAGCCTTTCTCTCCTGCAAAAGAAAAACAGAAAAAGAATAGTCATTCTTAGCCGTAAAGGGTGATTAATTAAATATTCTTCAAAAAATAAATATCGTATAAAATAGTTTTAGTTAAATTATGACTTCGAATTAGCAGAAGTATTTGAATAATTCATCACATTTATCGTAGTATAAACATGCACGTCTTTCAAGTGTCCTAATTGACTTTATAGTATATGTCAATAAGTAATTTATGACTAAATATTTCATTCCATCAAATGATTCTTGTGATTTCAGAGGATTCTAACTATAAGAGAATTAGAAAAAATTGAAAAGACTCGATATAATAATATAATAAGTACTTATTTAATGAAATTAATAGATATACCATGCAATCCTTGACATTTATTAAACGTATGCTCCAATTGTTGAAAGTCACTAAGGCACAAACCTCAAGGTATTTCGCCAGCAACCCACTTCACATTATATTATATGAAAAAAATATAGAATATTATTAATTAATATCATCAATAATAAAGATATGAGAGACACATTAAATATATAAAAATTATAATATAAATTCATTATACATATTGTTTGTTTTAGCTTAATAAACTTAATATATTTGCCCCTCGAGTTATCATCCTGGAGCTTAAAAGTTACACTCTATGCCCATGGACACACTCCATTATACATCTCTGGGATTCATGAGCGCTCTTGTTCAGACTTGATCCAACACCATACTGGGGTGAGTGTCAAAATTTACTACTATATTTGTCAGACCTTATGTTCATGAAAAATACATGTGTTGTACGCTTCTATCCATTTATCCATCGTATCACACCATCATATAACACCAAATCTAGCAAGCATAAATAATATGTGAAATTTGTCGCATTCCTTATAAATCCATTTACTTTACTTTTCTCTCTCACTAGAAAATGCGATAAGACACTTCAAAAGATTATCAACCTAGTCGTCTTTGTACCCTCATTTTTCCTCCCTTGTTCTACGATTCACATAAGGAAACAAATCTCAAAGGGTTAATAATCAATTCATATTATCTAGGCCCAAAACAAAAAATATTACTTGTGGACTATATCGTTACACCTTGGTATACAATCAAAAAGTATATACATTTTTCGTCATTACCAAAGGGTGGAAAAATGAGGGTGGATCACAGAGAAAGAATCTCAAGTTCTAGGTTGATAATCTTTGGAAGAGTGTTGGCACATTTTATGATGAGAGAGAAAATTTATGTAAAGAGATTTATAGAAATGACAGAAGTTATACATAATATATATGGTTGCTATATTTTGTGTTATATGAAGGTGTTATTCAATGGATAAATCTATCAGATCTTATGGACAAAATTGGATAACACATGTATTTGTTAAGAACATACGGTATGATAAACATAGTGGTAAATTATGATATTCCCCCAATATGGTGGTGGATAAAATCTCAACAAGGCCGCTCATGAATCCCGTGGATGTATAATTGAGTGTGTCCATGGGCATAGAGTGTGACTTTTAGGCTCGATGATGATTGCTTGATGGACAAATATGTTAAATCTATTAAGCTAAAACAAATAGTATGTATAATTAATTTATTTTGTATTTTTTATATATTTAATATCTATATCATGTCTTTATTATTGATAATATTTTTGAATAATACTAGTTTTTTGACACGTGTGTTGCACGTGATTACCTATTCCAAAAATATATGTTATAGTAAATACTATTATTTATTTAAGCAAAGACTTGAATAGTAAGCTTAGTACAAAATAATATTGCAGATTCTTTTGTGAATATTCAATGTGGATCATCATATATATCTCTTAGTCACGCGAACCTATGAAGATGGTCAATGAAAATTTTTATTAGTAAAACGTAATTATGTTTATATTTATTTTAATTTGATGAGGTTCAATCATGTAATTAGTCGTATTTCACTAATATTACCTTATAGATGGTTTTTATTGTGTATATAAAAATTAAACTAATACAAACTTCAATTGACATTATTACAAGTCATATGAACTTTTCTTCGTCTAAAATACTAAAATATTATGAAATAGTAAATAAGTAAAACAAAAGGGCATTGTTTATATAGTATGAACTATTCTGAATTAAGCAAACTTTCTGACAATGTAAATCACATAAGTAACATTGATATAAAAAAAAAGTCATTGTTTTGTCTTGAGCATATAAAAAACAAATCATGACAATTCTCTAAAATTTGGTAAAAGATATTTAGAAGCATATTTCTACATCACAAGAGAAATTGTTAACAAAAACAAATGAATTTAGACTACATCATGTTAACTTCATATATTGGAACATTACATACTAATGTATATATTAAGAAAAAAATAATTATTATATCATCAAAATTATTTTCCTCAAGTACTTGAGGATATAGAATATACCCTCTTAGGATAGAACGATTTACTTCATCAGAATAGTGGTACCTCATATTCAGCTTGTAACGACCGAACCGTCGTTATGTAGGAGAAACAAAAATTGGGAAAAATCTAGGCCCTTATCCCGCCATAGCGGGCCAGATACCGCTAGGACAGCGGTGCTAGAGTGGGGTAAGCTTGCGCCATGGCGGGATAGGTGAGGCAGAAGATAAATTACGAGAAATCCTATTTTCTCCATCTTCCTAAAATACCTAAACTTGTCGTACAACACCCTCAAAACCTCATAAAAGCTACTCTACGCTTGGGAAGGAAGGGGAAGAATATTTTTATCATAAGGATGGTGATATTTTACGGATTCTTGGCAAACATAACCGTCACGAAGCCCGAAAAATAGAAAATCCAAGTAAAAAACTTCGTACAACTGCTTGGCACCCAGGTACGCTAGCTTTTTCTGAATTGAGTAGTTATAATTTTGTGCTTACTGTGTAATGTATGTAAATGAATGGTAGGATTTAGAAATAGCCCTTCGTACACCGAGGGAAATGCATGGTTAACCCTAGAATTCCAAGTATGTGGGTTTATGCTTTGCGAAGAGAGGTTGATGATTCTTGTTAGGTGTTTTAGAATTGCCATCATGGATAGAATTGGTTCAAGAATAAGAATATGAAATCATGAATGGAACTAGACTTATAAATGTATGCTAGATCATAAATTGAAGTGATTGTATTTGGGACTTTACGATGAATTATGATTAAACCCTAGAAAGAACCTTAGATGCTAAACTGAGGCTAGGTGATGGTTGTGATTCTAATGTTTGTTCTTGCTTCTTTATTATACTTGTACGTATATGAATGTGGCATGATTGAGCACACTTGATGTATATGAGATAGAAGAATGATGAATGCCAATAATCATGACTTAAATATTTGATCTTGAGAATATACACTTGTGTTTGTGATTGTTTTGTGTTGAATGGATCGGTTAACGCATTTCGGCATAACTAACACATATCGGCTGCTATGTTCCGGCATAACTAACTCGTATCGGCTGCCATGTTCTGGTATAACTAACTTGGATCAGTTTCCATGTTCTGGCATAACAATGGGATCGGTTGCCACATTTCGGTATACTTATGTGATCGGGTACCACGTTCTGGTATGCTAACTGTTTGGACTTGTGTTCCATAAGAGGACCAATGATATGCATAACTATGTAGCTTGAGAAATAAGAAGATGTTCGTTGTTCGTCAATATTGATAATGTGATACACGTTCAATATATGCTTGTGACTATATGGTTGTGTTGACATATATATGCTGCACTTAGTGGATATAGGTTATAATTGTTCTTTCTTGTGTTAAGCGAACTTGTTAGATATAGTGGAATGGTAAATTGTTCAAAGGGCGAGAAATAGATAGCAAGGGTTGTTCGTGTGTCGTAATGGCGAGAAATAGAGGTAGAATATGTCAAGTAAGTACTTAGGTTGAATTCACTTGGAGTAAGGTAATTGTGTTTAGTGGTTAGAAAGTGTGACGTAATGTACGATATGACCATGGTTGAGTAACGTGACAAGTAAGTAAGGGTATGACATAAGCATATAGTTGGGATGCTTGTAGTGGTAATTGGGGATTTGTTAATGTGTTAGAACGGTTAGGCTATGATCAAGAACCTAGTGTAATTTGGGGTATTTTAAGATAGGGCAAAGCTGGAGAAGCGACTGGTCCATTGTATATTTCTACTAGTTGGTTTCTTATGTTATGTAGTGGGTATCGGGTTGACCGATGATGCCTACCAGTATGTGTGTTTTGTACTGATACTCCTCTTTCTATATCTTTTAATATAGTCTAGATGCAGGTTAGTAATGTTTCATTAAGTGAAGACTAAGAAATTCTCCAACATCATCAATTTTTCTTTCCACATGGTGGGAGCCGTGCCT
The DNA here is from genome assembly GCA_029007595.1 of Solanum commersonii. NCBI lineage: Eukaryota > Viridiplantae > Streptophyta > Magnoliopsida > Solanales > Solanaceae > Solanum > Solanum commersonii. Next base: position 14,566,562 of record JAJTWQ010000004.1, read on the forward strand.
TTTATTCATCTTGTCCATGTACTATTAGTAGCTCTTGTACCTGTTTAGACTAGACCCTTGGGAGTTGTTAAATTTCTTTAAAAATTTTGACTAAAAGTTTGTCTATGAATATTGTTTTAAAAATCACATTATTATATTTATCTCTGTTGTTCTTTAAATTTTCTGCATGTTTAACTATTGAGATATGAGGGTTCTCCTTGGTAGGTGTTAGAGTGGGTGCCAGCACAACCCTGTGAGTTCGGTCGTAACAAAATGGAATCAGAGCCTAGGTTATCGGTCTCCTTGTACAACAGCAAAATGTGGACTAGACTCCTACGAATTGGTGTGTTGATGTCCTCATCTAATCTTCAGGAAGCTAGGATGTATTCTAGGAAATTGTTCCACTCATTCTCTCCTTTCGTGCAAAGTCTCGCTTGTGGTATGAGTTGAGTCCAATTGGTATCTCCCGATTCCAATTGGTATCTTAACAAAGTGAACCGGAAGTCGTGGTCACGACTAAAGGAACACAAGCAAGGTAAATTGGACCTAGAAGGTTCCAATTGGTATCTTGTCTTAGGGGAGGTGTAAATACATGGATGATCAGTAATGGTCATCCATGGAGAAAAGTAACTAATTAAAAATTTGGGCTTCTCTTGAGTTGCTACTTGAATGTGTGAGTGTGTACTTTTTGTTTTATGAATTTACTGTGAAGGTGAAGTTGTAATTGCTTGAATACGAAGATGTGATTATGTGTACTATAATGTATGTTTGAACCTTGAATATATGCAATGTGTTGGCTAATTGATTGAAGTTATACAAGTTGTAAATGCTTGAGTGTCGTGAACCTTATGGTGAAAAGAAAATTAGAACCGGGCTGGTGCGAGGGTCTAGCTAATTTACAAGGTGATTTGAAAAACGGAATTTGGATGTGCGTCGCAACCAACTAATAATCGTGTGAATGTCTGGGTGCATCCTGGAGATGTGGAGGGAAGTGGTGCGGAATTAATTTGAACGAATTTGTTCGTATATTGTGGGATTGGACTTAGAATAACCAAGGATTTCTAGTAGCTCCGAGAAGTATCTTAAAGATGTTTGGTAAAGATTGGAACCTTTGTAGAATTTACAAAAGAGAAGAACCCTAGAATACTCTTGGTCAGGTTCTGTTTCCATTTTGACCATTGGTGCGGGATTAATTCCACCAGGGCGAGATCATCAGAACGTGATTTCCTCTGCCAGAGCGGGATAAGGCTAGACAGAACTTTAGCCTACCTCCCCTATTTTTCTAAACTACTCGATAGGACCCTAAATGAGATCTAAACAAATCCTTGCAACCCTAAATAGTGTTTAGCAACAGAAATAGATAGATTATAAAACCTTAAGACTTAAATATAGGGTTGCATCAGAGAGAAAAAATGAGCATCCATGTGCTACAAAAACTTAGGAAAGCGAAAGATAAAAATAGTGGTCTAAAATTTACAAACCAAAAAAGGTAGAAATAATAAGTCAAATAAGCGACCGTCAGACTGGGTAGTGTCCACGTCGGAGTCATGGTCCACTAGGGGTATCACGCCAGTCCAGGCCTCATTCAGCATAGGGAACTATGTGTAGTCCTTCGTATCGAGTTGGGGAATCTCCTTCCGAGCGGAAACACAGGAAAATATAGCCTTAATAGTCTTCCACATCCACGCCATCAGGCGATCCCTCTCCACACCCTTCCTCCTCTCATGGTGCAGCTGGCGATGGAGCATCTCGAACTCTAGGGCAGTGTTGCGTGAAAACGGAGTGAAGTTGGCATATGCGCTCCCCATCCTCTTTCGGACAGCCTCCAGATCCTTTTCGACCCATGCACCTCAGAGTGGGTCCTCGTTGTCTGAATCCATGGTAGCCTTACTACTGCTAGCTCTGCTCGTCCTCCCTCTCTTGCTCCTAGAAGTAGAGCCCCGTCTAACCAAAAGAGGGTGAAAGAGGGGGAACCATAGGAAGTACCTCATAAAAATAAAAAAGTGGCACTCCTACCCGCTTGCACAGCACAGTAATGAGTCTTGGTAGAAAAAAAGCCTTCTTGTTACCCCAGTAGAGCATCTTCCACTCCGAAATGATCTGCACCCCCACATTTAATTAAATTCCCTGTATAGCGCACCCCTCCATCGAAGCTAGAGGAAAGATCATGTATGTGCGGTTGCCCGACGAGCGGATCCTCCTAGTCACCAAGTGTAGCCACCTCTTAGAATTAGGTGACCAATCTGTGATAGTAATACCCTTCGCAGTAGCCCAGTATACCTAATCACGGCGTGCAGGCTCAACCAGAGTGTCTCTCATGCACTCCAGATCCATCTCCTTTAGCTTGGCCTCGAACTACGTATTTGAGACATCGGGGAACTCAATTACTTCATTAATGGCAGTGGCATTCAAGGGGATGTCGACTCCCTGGACTCGAATGACAGGATAAGAGAAACATCAAAACGAGGGGTGGCATATACACATCGCAGTAAAAAACTTCAGCGCTTCCAAAAACAATGCAACCAAAATAATAAGGGAAGCCTTTAGTCAGTTCGAAGGAAGACAGTGTAATGTAACCTTTCACAAAGGATTTGCTTACCTCATTGGGTATGTCACCAAGAACGATAAGGAACCCCATGTATGGGGAGAATTCTCAAAGGAAGAAATCTTAAACATTGGAGAAAAAGCAAGGAGCAAAGTTAGTTTGTTCATACAGGCAGCGTGGTTATAGTAGTCAGAATTGTGCCAGCCATGCAATTCGTACTGCATGGCGATATTACTCTACCACTCTATAAATGGAGGCTCGATAAGTGTCTTCTTCATCAAATTCAAACCAAAGAAATTGAGTAATAGCACGTATAGCTATGGATGCCGCAAACAGGCTTTTCGCAATTCTTTGCCGAAATGGGGCAACTCCAAAATGAAATTCAACAGCACCATAGAGTGCTAAACTCTTTTTGAGAAGTGTTAGAACAATGGATCCTGCAAGGAAAGAAGCGCGCATTCGCGCTACGGAGAGCGCATAGAGGGTTTGGAGGAGAGGCAGCAAGCGCTGCGGGCGGAGCAGCAAACGCTCATTGTTCATGGAGCACTCGGTCGCCTGGGAGACTAGAATAGAAGAGGCAGCAAGCCGTGGGATAAGAGTTATCCCAGTGGACGGTAGGGAGGATGGCATAGAACTCCCTTACCAAAGTGGAACATGCACTTGGGGTAGCCTTAGTCAGCGAAGCCTATCCGAACTCCATTAGGTGGGCATCAAATGCAGGTGCATTCTTCTCTATCATGTGTAGTACAAAACCCCACTCACAACATAACCATGTGTTCCTATTATCATGATGCCATTCCCCACTCGCGGCATCGGGAAACCGGATGAAAGGTAAGTGTTCTTCATTTTGACTTGCCATTAGAGATCCAACAGTAAGTTGAAGGCAAGTTGGAACACACTAGGCTAGTTGGATGTGACTAAAATAAAAAGAGAGAAATTTATTTCTTAAGGGGCAGGCCACTGCTTGGCGTATCCTGCGTAGCGGCCATAATCCCGCCTTGGTGGGTTTATGAAGGCCGCCATAGCGGGATGAACACCAAGCACAACAATGGTGCATTTTCATCCAAAAACATCTATTTCGACAAAATTTCAGCAAATCAGAGTTATTTAACTACCCTAGAGCGGAAATAAGAGAATATTTTGGCAAAATAACACCTTAATTGGAGTTTTGCACGAAGGGATCATTCAACTTCCCCCACCCATTTATATATCAATTTAACCGTGTCTATACAAAATCCTTACGCCTAGAACATTTTTGGAGACGTTAGGGACATAAGGGAAGTGCCCATCCTACGTTATTCTAACAAGTCAAGCAACCTTGTTCAATTTCATAAACTACCCCAAAAACCATCTATTTCTGATCAGTTAATAGTCATGCAATTATCATTAATCAAGCAATGAAGTAAAAGCGTGGGAAACGAGAAATTACCTGGAGTTTTGACATTTAAATTAGAGTGATCGAGAGGATTTTGGGGAGAGTTTTGGGAGTTTAAGGGAGAAATGTGAAAAATATTTCCCTTTTCCCCATACAGGTTCTCGATCTCCCGCCTCATTAGGAGATCTTTTCCACAGTGGCCCTGCCTTAGCAGGAGGGATACCGCTTTGGCGTGCCAGACTCTATAGTTTCAACCATCTCGTTCATTCGTGTGTTTTCCTCAATTTTCTCCTGGTCCTTGAGCATAATGTTCTTCGAGTGTCAAATAATTGGAAAGTCGCCATTCGTCATGATGTTGTAGTGGACCAACTCTTAGTTTAGGAGTACTATGACTTATGGAGTATGACGATCTGTGTATTAATCATTTAAGGATGAACGAGGAGTAAATTGGTATCTATTGTAATGACCCAAACTGTCGTTAAGTAGGAGATACAAAAATCTGGGGAAAATCTGGGCCCTTGTCCCGCCATAGGAGGCCAGCTGCCCTTAGGGCAGCGGTGCCAGAGCGGGGAAAGCTAGCGCCACTGCGGGATAGGTGAGGCAAAACATAAATTACGAGAAATTCAATTTTCTCCATATTCCTAAAATACCTAAACAAGTCGTAAAACACCCTAGAAACCTCATAAAAGTTTCTCTAAGCTTAGGAAGGAAGGAGAAGAAGATTTCTAACGTAAGGATGGAAATATCTTGTAGATTCTTGGCCAAATTCACCGTCATAATGCCTAAAAAAATAGAAATTGAAGTCAAAAACTCTGTGCAACTGCTTGGCACCCAGGTAGGCTAGGTTTTATGAATTGAGTAGTTATAAATATGTGTTTATTGCATAATTTATGTAAATCAATGGTAGGATTTATGCGTAGGCCTTCGTGCACTGAGTGAAATCCATGGTTAACCCTTGAAATTCAAGTATGTGGGTTTATGCTTTGTGAAGAAAGGTTGATGATTCTTGTTAGGTGTTCTAGAATTTCCATCATGGATAGAATTGGTTCAAGAATAAGAATATGAAATCATAAATGGAACTAAACATATGAATGTATGCTAGATCATAAATTGGAGTGATTGAATTTAGGACTTTATGATGAATTATGATTAAACCTTAGAAAGAAGCCTTAGATGATGAATTAGGGCTAGGTGATGGTTGTGATACTATGATTGTGTTATGTATGTTTGTTCTTCTTTCATTATGATACTTGTATATATATGAATGTGGCATTATTGATCACACTTGATGTAAATGAGATAGAAGAATGGTGAACGCCATAAATCATGGCTTAAATGTATGATCTTGAGAATATACTTGTGTTTGTGATTGTGATGTGTTGAATGGATAGGTTGCCGCGTTCCGGCATAACTAACTTAGATCGGTTGACATGTTTCGACATAACTAAATTAGATCGGTTGCCACTATCCAGCATAACTATGGGATCGATTGCCATTTCGGCATACTTATGGGATCGGGTACCACGTTCCGGTATGCTAACTATTTGGATATGGGTTCAATGAGAGGACCAATGATATGCATAACTGTGTAGCTTGAGAAATATGAAGATGTTCGTTGTTCATAAATGTTGATAATGTGATACATGTTCGATATATGCCTGTGACTATATAGTTGTGTTGACATATATATGTTGCACTTAGTGGATATAGGTTTGGATGGTTCTTCCGTGTGTTAAGTGAACTTGTTAGATATAGTTGAAGGGTAAAGTGTTCAAGGGGCGAGTAATGGATAGCAAGCAAGGGTTGTTTGTGTGTCGTAATGGCAAGAAGCAGAGGTTGGAAGTATGATGTAAGTGCTTAGGTTGAATTCACTTGTAGTAAGGTAATTGTGTTTAGTGGTTAGAAAGTGTGACGTAATGTACTATGTGACCATGGTTGAGTAATGTGTCAAGGAAGTAAGTGTATGATGTGAGCGGATAGTTGGGATGCTTGTAGTGGTAATTGGGGATTTGTTAATGTGTTAGAATAGTTAGACTATGATAAAGAACCTCGTGTAATTTGGGGGTATTTTAAGAGAGGGTAAAGGTGGAGACGCGAGTGGTCTATTGTATATTTCTACTAGTTGGTTTCATATATTATGAAGTGGGCATCGGGTTGACCGATGATGCCTACCAGTATGTGTATTTTGTACTGATACTACTCTTGCTATGTCTTTTGACATAGTCTAGATGCAGGTTGATGATATTTCATTAAGCGAAAATAAAGAAATTCTCCAACAGCTTCTATTTTTCCTTCCGCATGGTGGGAGCTGGCCTTTTATTCTTCTTGTCCATGTACTATTAGTAGCTCTTGTACCTCTTTAGACTAGACCCTTGGGAGTTGTTAAATTTTTTTTCATGTTTTGACTAAAAGTGTGTTTAAGAATATTGATTTAAAAATCATATAATTATATTTATCTATGTTGTTCTTTATATTTTGTGCATGTTTAACTATTGGGATATGAGGGTTCTCCTACTTAGGTGTTAGAGTGGGTGCCTGCACAGCTTGGTGGGTTGGGTCGTGACACCGCTAAACTTTTAACTCACTCAACGACAATAAGTAACACAAAAAATTTAAAATACAAGTGGAAGACGAATAGAAGATTAAAAACAATTGTGGTTGAAAAAGGAGACAAAGCCCCTCTATTTATAGTTAACAAAGGGTAGTATGACAAATGTTTTTATGTCTTTTAAGAAAAGTCATGGCCTTTCCGAGAAATTACAACCCTTTGGAAAAGTCACAACTTATTGAAAAAGTCACAATTTATTGGAAAAGTCACAACTCATTAAAAAATCACAATCCTTTGAGAAAAGTCACAACTTATCGAAAAAGTCACAACTCATATGAAGAAATATTTTTGTGTCTTATCCGAAAAGTCATGACCTTTCCAAGAAATCACAACCCTTTGGAAAGGTCACAACTTACTGAAAAAGTCATAACTCTTTGAAAAAGTCACTACTCATAACAAAATCACAACCCATTGAGACAAGTCACAACTTATCGGAAAAGTCACAACCTAAGTTAGGTATATTATAGTAATTTAACATTCAATTAGGAGTTCATGATTTTAAGGTAATATAAATGTAGATTCTATATGTTTTTCATATAATATAATGTGAAGTAGGTTGCTAGCAAAATACCTTGAAGGTTTGTACTTTACTGACCTGCAACAATTGGTGCATATGTTTAATGAAGGCCTTTTGAGTGTCAAGGATCACATGGTTTATATATTAATTTTATTAATTAAGTATTTAATATATTATAGTACTGAATCTTTTGAACTGTTCATGATTTTCATATAGTTAGAATCCTCATAAATCACAATAATCATTTAATGGAATGATATATTTACTCATAAATAACTTATTGACATGTACGATAAAATCAGTTAGGAAATTTGATAGACGTGCATGTTTATACTTCATAACTGTGATGAATTACTCAAATACTTTTTCTAATTCAAAGTCATGTGTTCCACTAAAAGTATTTTATAAAATATTTTGTTTTGAAGAATAGTTAATTTATCAACCTTTACGGCTAAGAATATGTCTTTGTTTTTTGGCAAGAGAAAAAGGCTAAGAATGAAAAGTAAGAAGCCTTAAATCTAATTAATTTTTTTAATTATTTGGTTCTAAATAATATAAGTGCGATGCATAATTATTATTTTTTCTTAATTTTATTATTATATATACTTTTGATTTACTAATATATTAAAATATTCTTTAAAAAAAATTATGCTGGGGTGGCCACTAGCTAGAGTCGATTAACACTAACTCCTACAGAACCACATACTTCTGGCATAAGGATTTCCAGTAAAGGTATCAAGCATCTTCTAACGGGTGAGACTTCATCCCAAGGTTCACTCGATGCTAAGTAAACTTTCATTGGAAAACAATCATGAATAATAAAATTAAATTCAATGGAGCTCATAAAAAATCATAAAACCCTAGAGTTTATTTAGATTCATAAATGAGAAATTGAGCTTTCTTTAGGACTTAAATGGATGAAGAAAAACACATTGATGTTACCACATACCTTGATGAAAACACTAGATGAAATATTTAATGGAGACTTCAGATCCTTAGAACCTTGGATTTCTTAAGGAAGAAGACTTGAGAGAGAGGATTTGGAAATGAAGAGAATGAGAGTCAATGTGGAGGTTAGGGGTTTTAGCAATTACTTATATTCTTAAAAATAAGCCTAACCTACGTAGTGTATTAATTACAAGAGTAGGAAACACCAAACAACTCCTTACTTAAAACTATCAAACAAGTTCTACGTTTTTGTCTAAGGTACATACATACTTCTACGGATTGAACTGTCTACTCATCCATTCCAATTAGAGAAGTGTCAAGTCTTTGATGAAAAACAATGGTAAACCATCCATAAATCATAGATCATCGTACGACACCTACAATACATCCGATCAACCCAAGGTACTAAAATTACAAGTTCTAAGCAAGAGGTCCACGAGACGGCCTATGACCCATATACCAAACAACAAAGTCATACTATTGGTTTGTAAAATGAGGCCTATTTGGCTTGACATTTTTGAAGATTCTAATCTTCAACACCACGAGCCTATCCACGACCCATACATCGATCCACAAACCATAAAATCAACTCATAAACACTCAACCAATATTTTAGAATTCTATGTGTCGACCACGACTAGGTTCCAAGAACCATAGATCATTCCACAAACTGTACATGTAGTTTGTGAAACACAACACTAACAAATTTACACCATATTTTCTACAACTTCTACTTCAAACTAATTTAGGCACTTATGAGGTGTTACAAGTACGATGTAGAAAATTTTAAAAATAATAAGTCGTTGTATGAGGTGTAGTTACAAACTACTTTGTCAGTTAGTATTAACATAAAGAAATGATGATAAAATATGATATTAGGAAATTAGGATACAAAATTATATTTGGATAAGCAATGATAGTTTTGTATCATTTTAGCCATTTTACATATTGACGAAGATTTGAGTTTTCTTCTTTGTTAAAATTTCATAAGATGGTGACATTAATGAGATAGCTATCACATACAACAAATGATGTGAAATAACCCAAACGGTATATTTATAGGGATACTTACAAATATAAAAATTAAACGGTTCAAACAACTAATTTGCAATGTAGATATATAGATGATCTAAGTATACACAACATATACACTTGTTATGTATAGGTGCATATATTATATGTACAGTACACATATGTATATTTATTGGTTGTCTAAGATAAACATCTAAGTGATCATGCATTTGCATAAAGTTCCTTTTTAAATCATATGAGATTGAGGTAATCAATTCGTGTATAAACTTTTGTTTTATATACTGAAGGAGTTGGGTGCTTTGATGGAGCTTAACATAACTTTTCATCCATAGATTTAATGAAAAACCCAATCGGAATATTCAAATGTTGAAGGATATGCTATGGGCGTGTGTGATAGATTTTTGTGGTCGTTGGGATCAATATTATCATTAGAAAATTTTATTATAATAACAGTTACCACTTAATATTATGGATTGCTCCATTTGAGTACTTATTTATTAGGAGATATCATTGTCTAATGGGTTGTGTCGATGTATTTAAGGTCAAGCTCAGGGATACAGATCTATTAAGAGATTCCTTAGACATGGTCAATTCGAATCAAGAAAGACACCTCACAACCTAGAGCAGACGAAAGAGTAATATAGATCGAAAGGATCATGATAAAGAGTTCATGGTTGAAGAGATGTTTTTGTTCAAAATATTATCTTTGAAATGTGTTATGATGTTTTTGATGAATGACAAGGAAAGTCCTACATCAATTGGTTTTTTTGGGTAATTCAACCCATTAGTGAGGTCACCTATGTGTTCGCTATGCCAAAAGACTTATCAATTATTAATCCATTAATCCATGTTTTGTTGTTAAAGAAGTACTAAAGTGATAACATTTATGTAATTCAATGGGACTTGTATAGTTAAAAAAGTTTTTTTCTTTAAAGGAAAAGCCTATAGTTAATATGGATATTTAGGTTGAAAATGCACCAGTTAGGTTGAGATTGATATGCGTAATTTATATCATAATCTTTTAGAAAGTCCAGATACTCGTTATGTCTTTAAGTTCAAGGAGAGCGTCTGTTTTAGTAATTGAGAATGTAACGACCATCCTATTCGTTTTATAAATTTTACCTAGCTAAACATATCCATAGATTTTATATCGTTATTTATAACCTGCAGAGATTAAAGACACAATTTTTGAGGCCATCAGATGAGTTTAACAAAAAAAAATTGGTCATAATGGAAAAAAATATTGCAGATAGTTTATATCCTGATGTTTTAGAAAGGAAAAATTTGTATATATTGCACACTCGAAGACGATTATTATGTTATTAGAGGAGAATGTGTGACCCATAATTTTACAAGTTATATGAGAAAAAATTTCATAAACAAAAAACCTGTGAAATATGAGTCACTACATTCTCTTCCACTAAAAATAATGTTCTTCTTTGAGTGTCCAAAAATTTTATACTTATTCAATATGAACTATTTTTCGTATAAACTAATTTGATCTCCTTTAAAGTCATGTTATCAATCTTTACAAGTTATAAATCACCTTATAGAATCTGTGGAGAGGTTTAAACGCAGTAAAATTAATGAAAAGACTAGAACGGTTGTTACATTACAATTGGTAAATAATTTGAGTTTTTCTTATTTCTTACTATAGGTTTGCTCTAAATTTCTAAAGAAAATGTTGAAAAGTGAAAACTATATAATGGTTAATCCTGCTACTCGAAAGTCTTATAATGGTTAAGCGGTCAAGATACTAATAGTGTAATTGTGTTATTGGGATCACTAAAGGGTGTTGGAGTAACGACCATGAGGAAACTGGCGCTTGAATCATAACATAGGCAGAAAATCTAAGAGACATATTTGCAATTACCTAAGTCCTCTGGAAAGTCGGAAGAAATTTATTTCAAGGATTGTAATGTACTTTAAACTGCATGAAAATTCTATTGGCAATACGAAGAGCTATATGAAAAGAATATGTGAAGTTTAAACCCAAGCTTCTAGGATAGACCAGGAGACCAAGGGTCTTTTTGTTAAAAAGATTGATGAGCAATCATCTAAATATCTTGAAAGTCTCAAAAATGAAAACTGTGAAAGGAACAACAATTTTGTGTTTTAGATAAGAAATGAATGTTTTAACAAAATCAGAACTTTATGAACGGTTTAAATTTGATTTTTTCTACGACAAGAATTCATCAGTAACCTAAAATGATCTGAACAAATAAAAATTAAAATGTACTCCTTATAAAATGATGAACATAAAAGTTATAACCTTTTGTCATTAGGAATACACTGAAACAATCTAAATCAAGGATATTGAAGCAAACTCGAATAAAATCATAAATGCAATACACGGAATACACAATAAGAATACAATGGAGGAACCAATATGAAAGCATACCATATAAGTACGGATGTTGTTAATTAGGATATCCCAATGTATTGGTTCACAATTTTTTTCTGCAAAGAATAAATGTAATAAAATTATTTAGATTAAGAATTTATATATGGAGTATTTAATTAATGTGTTATTGTATGCATAATGTAAATGTTGCACTAACAAAAGTATGGATATTACATACATATCAATGAACAACAATATAAAATATAGAACAAGATATAAAAAACATATCTCATCAAAACCGTAATCTACGCAAAACAAAAAGCATTACTAGTCTCTCTACCAAAAATAACATCAGATCGTAAAGTGAAATGATATGGTAAATGTAGAGTTTTGAAATCAATGACACATAATCCTCTTTATCATTTATTTATAGAAACTTAAACCTTACCTTTTATGAATTACATTGAGAAGTATAAATTTTAAAAAACACCACAATTGGGCAACATTTGTACATTAAGTATTCCTTCTATTAACCTTTATTTTATTTTAGTTTTCACCAATAAGGTTCATTTTTCCTTTTTGATTGATAAAGGAGATGAGAGAAGATACAAGTTCACATGTTAAGAAAAAGGTACAAGTTGAATGGTTATAAAAAAGGATGAAGTTCATAGGGTAAGAAAAGGGACTAGATCTCAAAAAATGGAAAGAAAGAAAAAGAGAACCATTCTCCATATTTTTTCCTTCCTTCATAGAGGTTTTGTAAAATCTAATGTTTTAGAAAACACAAGACTCCTTTGATACAAACCTTAGAAAAAAATTAAAAAATCTACAACCAAACAAAAATTGAATAACAAATACCACATAAATGATATATCTTCTCTATACACTATTGAAATCTTATAAAGATTGACAAAGAGGATTTTGGAAGGGCAAGACCCCATGGATTAACCATACTCTTAGAAAAAGCGATATTACCAAGAATAGAATACATATAGTCTGTATAGGGGTTATAGAGAAAAATCTAAATTAGATTATACACCACAAATTAATAAATGCGACTTATTTGATGACAAATTTCATTTTTTCTTAGTAAGGCAAATAACTCAAATAAACTATGAACTGTAAAATTGTTGGTTACTTTTTTAAAACACATAATCCTACTCATTGTCGTTAACAAAGTGCAATCTCAACTCGAGTATTCAATGGATCTTTCTGTTAGAGTATAGAGTTCATATACACAACAAAAATATAATCATGAATCAAAATAGTTACATATTAACATGATAACAGAAACTCCAAAATAAATTTAAGAATACTAATTAACCTCATGAAGGTTTTGCTGAATTTGTTCAACCTTGATGAAAATCAAGTTCTCCGGCCTCTATTAATTCCTAACTAATCTCTGTCAACTAGTGACTTGTGTTGGCAGGGATTTTCAGAAAATGAGATGGATTTTTTCCTTCTCTGGAAGACCTCTATTAAACCATATTTTTTAACATAAGAGGGGAAGAGTTTGGGGAAAAACACTTACAAGCAATTAGGGGGAATTAATGGTAATTTAAAACCCATCAAAGCCAAAATTATTATATTCCCATTAATAGAAAAATCCATTTTTATATCAGATTTTAATTATTTAAAATAATTTATGATGTTCAATCCAGAAGATCAATACAAGATACTTTTTCTAGAACACCTTATATTTCTTTTTTGAAACTTGTTAATTAGTAAGGCATAGTAGCAACCAAAGACTTTTTAACTGAGTCATTAATTTACGATAGTAAATTGAAAATGAATGAGTTAGCATATCATAATAAATTACACATTATTCAACTAAAAATATGTAGTTGCACTTCATAATTAAATATCGAAATCAACCATTACATCTTATTTAAATCTCCATGTTAGAACTACCGACAAAATCAATTACTTTTTTTTTGAAAATTTAATTCATTGACTAATTTAGTCCTTTTTTATTTGGCAGATATAGAATCCCCCCGAAGGATTTTGAAATAAAAACTTGTAAGTAATAATAAAGGGGCGTCTCTTATCTCAAATCTGAGACATGTTTCTATCAACTAATAATTATTTTACTAATTTGATTTGTTATTGACCAATATTTGATTAGGAATATATTGACTCGTAATAAAGGCTCACCTTTCAATAGATTAAAATAACAAATCAAACTACATAGATCCTAATAATTATCTCAAGGAAAAGAGTATATGTCATAACTCAGGGGTACCCCCTAGATGTAACAAGGCGTATTCAACCCCGAATGGTCTCATACATGACCCTTAGAATAGTATAACATAAAATAATAAAAAAATGCGGTAATTTTAAAACTTTTTCCATACAATTGAAGTCTTTTATAAAGGCATGTGGAAGTCTATAACACTTTGTGTCAAACCATATAAAACAACACGAATAAATATTTGGGACGCAACCCATACAAAAATCTAAAACATAAAAGAAAGGCATAAATGAAAGGTGGGTAAATCCTCGATGCTATGAGGACTCACCAAATCTTCAACTCCTTGCTTCTACTATGAACCTAGGCACGAGGAAGGAACTCAAGATCGTCTGACACTACATTTGATAAGAATGTAGGCAAAAGTATGCGTTATAACAAAATGCACTAAATATGATAACTAGCATAACATCATAGGAGCATAACATAAGGGTTAGTCAACATAACATATATGCCATAATCATAAGAGATACTTTGTAAAACATTAACTATAAGAATAAGAGACAACAACATAGTCATAGGCACAATCTCCACATAGGCATAACATAAGCATTTGTCAACCCTTAGTCCTTCATATCATAAGATGAATACTTCATAAGTAGCTTCAAGTCATAATTGTGCAATGCTTGGATAAGACCCCATAATCTCAACCATGCTAAGTACCACTTTAGGTCACCATAATCATACTTCTTGGTTGGGGACTAGTACTTCTTTTAAAACATTAGAACACTAGGAGATACTTCTTTAAGTATAACTTAGTTCCTCTTCTTTACTTTTTAACACTATGAGATACTTCTTCAAACATGTCTTTGTTCAATATTATCTTGAACACTATGAGATACTTCATTAAGTATGTCTTAGTCCATTAATGCTTTTGAACACTAGGAGATACTTCTTCAAGTATGTCTTAGTTCATTAGATACGGATATTGCTACTAGAAACACGGACTCCACTAGGTGAAGGCTTCCATCTCATGAGACCTACTTTGGGAAAGCCCGCGGGACCATACTATGTGAGAGTTCCCCCCTTAATTTGGAAGACCAAACTCAACTAGGTGTGAGACTCCTTTATTTTTGAAGCCCTGACTCAACTATGTGTTAGCCTTCATCTCATTATCTATATCCATTCGGGGGAGAGCATACACCCCTTAAACTATTTAAGTCCTTCCACAACAACTATACCTAATAGTCTACCATCATCATATCAACTTCCATCTTAGGCATTAACATACATAATTCATCATATTAGCTTTACCTTCAAAACCCTAGAAATCAACATTCATAACTATATGCCTTACTCTCAATAGCTTACTTCTGAAAATCATCCTATGAACGTAGATTACAAGGAATTCTAATCACATACTTCATTTTTAAGTGATTCTAATCATATATCATCATAAATGTTCAATCTCAAGCATTACTAGTCATGATCCATCATATATACTTCAATCCATTCAATTCATGTCTACATGCTTTTACTCTCAAGAAATTACTACACATATCATCAACCCTAGAAGGTCATCTATAAATCCTCAATTTTACCTTATTAAAGAAAAAAACCACATTACTTTAATTTAATCAATTAGACTACGGTTAGGAATTGGAAACATGTAATTTCATCAAAATAATATGATTCACTACTAATTCAATCATAAATAATAAATATCCACTCACTTGGATCCATATTCAACTTAACCCACGATGTTGCAAGACACCCTAACTTGAATTGTGGATGTACATTCATGACCCTAACCCTCTCGTTAAGCTCTAGTTAAGCTCTAGTTTAGCCTACTAGTTTTCGGGGTGTTACAATATCTCGCCCTTGGGTACATTTGTCCTCGAATGACAATTATAAACACCTCTTAAAGGAGACGACTCTACACTAGCAACCCATCAACCATGAAACACATCTAAATGCACACAACCAAGGAGGAAAACTTCAACTTCAAGCTAAACATACTCAATCAAACACAAGGGAGTAGGAACTACATATAATATCCCAAAATGCATGAAATTCAACATCTACCCATGTTCAAGGAGGAACTACCACCTCTGGGCTAAAACATGCTCAACATAAACTCATGGAGCCTATATTCAATTTACTCTAAAAAAGAATTCATTCAAGGATGAATCTCTCACTCCAAACTAAGGCATGCTCATCTATTTATCTCACGAAGATCTATAGGCAACTCTACTCAATGCACTACAACATGAGGAAAAAGCAATGTACATAAGTCATTTCTTTCATGATTTAAATTTTTTCATGAACATGTATATCAAGAAATCATGGCCACTCATAAACACCATGACCTTGCTATTAGGCACACCATCTCCACCTCGAGAGTAAGCCTAGGTGGACTTTCTAAGCACCATTACTTTCAATTCTAACGTCAAAACAAGTTATCACTAAAATTTCACATCTTTTAACACAAGAGGATTCTAAACCACAGTGAATTACACTTCTACTCTTTAGACAAGTCTACTCACCCAACACATCTAGGCATTACATAAGCACCCAATTCCTCAAGTCTTCACCAATTTACCCAAAGCTCAAAAATGGCCAAGTAGGGTTTTACTATCAATAACACATAACAATAATGTAGCCCACTCATACTCAGACAACATAAAAGCCTAACATATAAAGTCATAAAAGACCAAACAATACTGGAATCTAGTAAAGAATAAGACACATACATGTATCAACATTCGGAGGACACTCTTGTTCACCACTAGCTTTGAGAGAATATAATATATTCTTCTTTGCAGCATTCTTATCCGGACCACTAGTGGTAACTTGCTTATCCTCTCTTCCATTAGACTTAAGCACCGGGAAATCTCTCATTTTGTGCCCACTTTTTCAACAACCATAACAATCATCCATGCCAGTTAGGCACCTACCTTGGTGATTCCGTCCACACATGGTGCAAGTAGGATTAGGTAATGGACACCCACCACCTTTCTCTTGGTTAAACCTACGGGTATTGGGAGAATCTTCACCGAAATACCTTTGGTTAAACATAGGTCTACCTTATCCATCGGACCTAGCATTGGAGAGTTCCTATCACCGGTCCTAGCTCTTTTCACCTCCCTATTCCTTTCCTTGAGTATTGACTCCTGAATTTGTTGTGTGCACACCATAAGACATGAGATATCTATCTCATAAAGGAGCATTGTCGTATGACATTATTTTCCTACCATGTCGAACACGCCTGTCAAAAACCTACTCATCATATCCCTCGAATTCGCCACTATAGATGGAGCATACTTGGATAGTTGGATAAATTTCAAGGCATACTCCTTAGCACTCATGCTACCTTGCCTGAGGTTAATGAACTCTTCCAACTTAGCTCTCCTCAATTCTCAGGGAAAGAACCTATCAAGAAATGCTAGTTTGAACACTTCCCACTCTATTGGACCCTCTACTACCGGCCTCCCATCTTTCTGTTGTTCATACCATACTTGAGCAACATCTTTCAACTCGTAAGTGGCAAGCTCCATTTTTTCTACCGAAGTCACCCCATGATAGAAAGTACTTTATACACCTCATCAATAAACCCTTTAGGATCCTCTTCACCCTTTGAGCCATAAAACTTTGGAGTGGTCATCCTTATCTCTTGAAGCACCTATACCCAATATTGGGTTCACCATAGTTACCACCTCCCTATTTACTTGTGCCATCATGGCTTGAGCCAAGATTTGAAAAGCCGACCTAATCTCTGTATTCAACATAGTCGAAGGATCAATTGGAGCTTGAGGAAGATCTTGCAGTGGAGCTTCCTTCTCCAAATTGTTTCCCTCATTCCTTCTAGCATTAGCCCTTGTAGTAGTCATATCCTGAAAACCATAGGGCATAGATTAGGAGAAAGACCTAATAGAGTTAAACAGTATAGCACGACTTAGAGAATGAAGAGTGAAGTTTTCTAAACATTTAATAGCCTCTCATTCATAAATGTGGCACACTTCACAATTATGAACAAGACTCTACTATTCGTGGTTTGAGACATCCTAGAACCATTCTAAACCTTGTGCTCTCATACCAAGTTTGTCACGACCCAGGGGTGCTCCTAGATGTAACAAAGCATATTTAACCCTGAAGGGCCTCATACAAACCCCTTAGCATATCATAACATAAGGTAAAAGAAAAGTGAGGAAATTTTTTAAAAAATTCCATACAATCAAAGTCTTTTATAAAGGCAAGCGGAAGTCTATAACACTTTATCTCAAACCATCTAAAACACCTTGAATGAAACTTTGGGATGCAGCCCATACAAAGGTCTAAAAAATAAAAGAAAGAAATAAATGAAAGGTGGCAAATCCTCGATGCTATGAGGACTCACAAAATCTTCAACCCCTTGCTTCTAATATGAACCTAGCCACGGGATGGAACTCAAGATTGCCGCACCCTACATTTGATAAGAATGTACACAAGAGTATGCGTTAGTACAAAATCTATTAAATATGATAGCTAGAATAACATCATTAGAGCATAACATAAGGGTTAGTCAATATAAGATATATTCCATAATAATAAGATATACTTTGTAAAACATAAACTATAAGCATAAGAGACAACAACATGGTTATAGGCATAATCTCCAAATAGGCATAATATAAGAATTTCTCAACCCTAAGTCCTTCTTATCATACAATGAATATTTCATAAGTAGCTTCAAGTCATAATTGTGCAATGCTTGGATAAGACCCCATAATCTCACTCATGCTAAGTATAACATCAGGTCATCATAATCATACTTCTTGGTTGGGGACTAGTCCCTCTTTTAAAACATTGGAACACTACGAGATACATCTTTAAGCACATCTTAGTTCCTCTTCTTTACTTTTGAACTTATGAGATACATCTTCAAGCATGTCTTAGTTTATTATTATCTTGAATACTATGAGATACTTCATTAAGTATGTCTTAGTCCATTAATGATTTTAAATACTAGGAGATACTTCTTCAAGTATGTCTTAATTCATTGGAAACAAAGATTAATGCTAGAAATGAGTACTCCACTGGGTGAAGGCTTCCATCTCATGAGATCTACTTTGGGACAACACGGACCCTACTAGGTGGGAGTTCCCCCTTACTTTTGAATCCCGGGCTCGACGAGGTGATAGCCTCCTTTAGATTTGAAGCCCAAACTCAACTAGGTGTGAGACTCAATCTCATTGTCAATATCCATTCGGGGCCAAGCATACACCCCTTAAACAAGTTATTAAGCCTTACTTAACTCATGACTCATGGAGGGATGGCCTTGAGAACCAATCCATGTTTCAAGTGATACTGTTATTTTATGCATTCAAACATTCATAAGGTAGATGAAGTGGGTAAAGTCCTTCCACAATAACTCTACCTAATAGTCTACCATCATTATATCAACTTCCCTCTTAGGGCCTTAACATACAAAATTCAACATATTAGTTGTACCTTCAAAACCCTAGAAATCAACATTCATAATTATAAGACTTATTATCAATAACTTTACTTCTTAAAATAATCCTATGAACCTAGATTACAAGGGATTCTAATCACATACTTCATTCTTATGTGATTTTAATCATATATCATTATAAAGTTCAATCTGAAGCATTACTAGTCATGATCAGTCATATATACATTAATCCAATTCAATTCATGTCTACATGCTTTTACTCTATAGAAATTACTACACATATCATTAACCCTAGAAGATCAATTCTTTAAATACACAATTTTCCCTTCTTAAAGCATTTCAATTTAATCAATTATACTAGTGTTAGGCATGGAAAACATGTAATTTCATCATAATAACATGATTCACTACTAATTTAATCATAAACAATGAATATCCACTCAATTGGATCCATATTCAACTTAACCCGCGATATTGGAAGAAACCCTAACTTTACTTGGGGTTTCATCTTTACAATAGGAGGATTTCTAGGGGACTCCATGAATGGAAGAATCCAAGGATGAATAACCTATCATACCTTGGATACAAAGCTCTCACAAAGCTTGGAATATTGCAGGAATTTAACCTAGCTTGACCTTCATCCTTCTTTTTTTTCTTTCTAGAGAGAGGATTTCTTGTAGAGAATTGGGTTCTTGTTGGTGAGTTGAAATAATAACTAGGATCAATGAATTTAGGTGTCTAAAGAATTTATATAGTTGGTCTAAACTAGGGTAAAATTACATCACTTAATAACCAATTAATTCTAGAACGTTCCATAAAGTCCCTACTTAACAGTTTGAAACCAACATTTTGCCTCACCGACGATACCACACCCATGGGCCATGGGTGGACCCATGGGCCATGGGTGGACCCATGGGCCATGGGTGGACCCATGGGGCATGGGTGGACCCATGGGGCATGCTGGTCAAGCGTGGGTGTTGGTCTGCAACACTGATTTTTGGGACCCTAACCCACGACCCCATACCAACGGGCCGTGGGTCTCTTCATAGGTGAACTGTTCTGGGTAGGCTGCTAGGGTCCTCCTTAAGGACCATTGGTTGGTCCTTGGGGAGTTGTACCTTGATGTTCTAACACATAACCCTATATTTTTAGGTATGAGTAGGTACATTAATGAATCTAACCCTCTTGGTAAGCTATAGTTTAGCCTACTAGTTTATTGGGTGTGCAGTATAAGTACATGTAATGTACTAGAGAAGATTTTTAGAAATAAACATCACTAATTTTTCCATTCAATACACATGAAATGTACTAGCACGACAAGTTGAAATTTTACTTTTCCCATGATTAAGATCAGATTATATTTAATATTATCCTACAATCATCGAGATTTTTGTCCAATTATAAGTATATAATTTTTACATAATTGAGGCCAATTTAGTTCAATAAATAGTGTCCTCAATGCCTATTTATGTTCTTAACTAATGATATTTTTATACTTTGTAACTATGAATATTAAATAAAAAGGCAAGGATGAATCTATGAAATATAGACCAAAAACTTTGAAAAAAGTGTAAACTCTTAGCTGGGATTGCCTAAAACAAAGGGCAGATCACCCAATATAACTAGACACTTGTAATGACCCTCCAGGTCATTTTTTAGTTAATGCATTCATTTCGGCGTTTACAACGTTCCAATAGCGACCCCAAGACATTTATGACTTGCTATCACTAACTGTTCGCTCTCCTAGTTGTTCGTTTGGGTTTTGGGCCCATTTCTTTGTTTGGAACTTTTGAACCTTGAAAAGTTGACTTTAGTCAAAATATCATGTTAACGACCTCAGGGTGGAATTTGATGGTTCCATCAGCTTTAGAATGGCCAAATTAGGTTGGGGGCATGGTTGGAACGAGTCCCAAGGCCTTCGGTGCGAGTTTGGGACCATTTGGCAGTTTAGCCTTGGAAATTTGGCCTAAGGTTGACTTTGGTCAACATTCTTCGAAAGAACACTCGAATTAAAAATCTCTCGGCGCGATTAGTTCTGAAATGTCAAGTTTTTTGTAAAATAACCCTTCATTTGCTTCCTGAGGCTTCCCATCTAATCTCGAGGACCGTTGTGGAATTTGGCTAAAAATGGAATTTGGATGTGGAACCCACTTTCAGTCAAAATGACCTTGCATTGGAATTTTACTGCGCCACTGAGCCCGGAATGTCGAATTTAGTAAGGTAGCATTGTCCGTTTGGACGCACAGGATTCCAAAACGAATTTTGAGCACCCCATCAAAGACTTAAAAAAATAGAAAGGACTGAAATCTGGTGCAGCCCTTTTAGCAACAAAATTTTGGGCTTTTAACGACCAGAGTTTGCCTTTGAGCAATCAAATTCGTCTTTTAAAAGCCCCTTTTCAACTTTCAGCCCTCAAAGCTCTAAATTGTGTGGTTTTCCCATAGGAACGCAGTGGTGTGATCGAAATGTGCCGAGGAAGCCTCATTTGAGGCACTTTCTTTGTTTTAGCTGCTTCCCTTCTCTCGACTTTTCTCTTTGATGAAGTTTTGATTTCTTGAGCTACAGAGAGCTCTAGTTTAGGTGACTCAAAGTGCTTGGTGTTCGTGTGGATTGTGGGTTTGCTCTGGAGTGCTTGGAGAAGTGTGAGGATCTACGTTTTGAGGTAATTTCTTCCCTATAAGGGCGGTCCCTATTCTTAATTTTCCACACAAATCGAATTTTCTTGGCATGATAAAATATCATTAGTTCCGATCCTTAATTTGTGCCCAATTTTAAGTGCAAGTTCCATATTACGTTTATACCCTTTTTGTGGTGTCAAATTCGGGAATCCCATCACGGGTCTCATAATCTCGTTTTAGGCCCAATTTTGGGTCAAACTCGTAAAATTATGTTTGGGGTCAAAACGCTTGTATTATCATTGTGATTTTATTTTTTATAGCGTGGCAGCGTTCTGTGGCCGTACGGAAAGGAAAAGCTGCAGCTACGTGATTTGGAGCGTGCGTGGTCAGCCTACAGGTAGGCTACGGCTTCCCTCTCCTTAAATTGAGCATGATTTAGCATTTGTATGTTGATTTGTGATTTTGGTGGTAATTGGTATTTGAGTATGCTAAATTCCTAGAAACATCGACTTAGGCTCTAATTTTGGGTACTCCAGATTATTAAAGCATGTCTAATGTAATTATTGATCATCCGTACCTTTTGGTGCTCCCTTTTTATGGCTTGTGTGTATATTTGTAAGCATGTTTGTCCTTAGTCTAGGCTTTGACTAGTGATTTCCATAGAGTTACGTATTTTAGAGTCGTTAGGCCTTAAAACATCTGTGACGTTGCTTCAGATGGCTTTGCTCCCTATAGGCTGATATAACACACTTGAGTCTAATAGTTTGGGCCTTAGCCAGGCAGTAACACCTGTCTTGGAACCTTATCCATAATTCCTTGTCCTGTCAATTCCAATTTATTTGAATTTTTGGTTTGGAACCTACTCGACGATTTTGGTTGGATATGGTTAAGGCTGGATTGATTTATTGATGGCACTCAGTTTAGGGTTACTCCTTGTGACGCTCGGTTGACAACTGATCTTTTGTCTAACTAACTCGCCTCTACTCGTGGTTCAAGTCTTTGCCTTGGTATATATAGCTGTGGTTGAAGTCCATCGCCAGTTTTAGCCTTTGTTTAAGCCCATAGCTACCTTATCCTTGGTTGAAGTCCTTGGTCATATTTGGTGTGGTTCAAGTCCACGATTATCCTTAGCCTTGGTTCAAATCCTCGGTTAATCCAAACCTCAGTGCAGGTCCTTGGTCATATTTTATGTAGTTCACGATTTTCCTTAGCCTTTATTCAAGTCCTCGATTACTCCAAATCTCGGTTCATGTCCTTGATCCTTCATCTTCCTTCGGTTCAAGTCCTTATTTTCCTATTATTTTGATGTAAGCTTCGGGCACATGGATTAGTTCGGGTCAAGTCCAGAAAGTTGTGGTAATCTTTGAAACTTCATCGGATCATCTTACTTCATTTCAACTCTCCCTTCTTTGCACCTGTCGGTTCAGGTTTTACTTTCATATTGTGCACGAGCATACCCTCTGGGGTTCTGGGAGCTAGGTCAGATTTAGTGAACTACTCTCCTTCTCTTTGTGTGTGAGTACAATTGTGTACATACCTATTAGATGTTCCCTCCTGCTTATTTCTATTAGTATGTTAGATTATCTCATTTCATATTACATTTTCTTTTCTTGCTCACTTGACCTATGATGCCTACTGGGTACCTCTTGTTTTGGTACTCATATTATACTCTGCAACCTTTTTCATGATGGATGTATGAGCACTAGCTATCGGTGTTGATTTCGAGTGAACTACAGTCATATTAGGAGGATAGGGTAAGCACATAGCGTCCTGGATTTTCCCGTCTCATTTTGTATTTATATATTGACTTGTCTTTTTATTTTTGACAGTCTTGTTTTTGTTTTCCACTTTTGGGACTTGTACTCATTTTGTTTGTAGCTCGTACTTGTGAATTCCAGGTTATGGGAGGGATCTTTTATTTGTATATAGTTTTGGCTTGTTTCCGCTGTTCCATTAGTGATTCATGTTGTTATTATTATTTTGTTGTTGGGTTTAGTTTTCTACCCTCAATCCCATTACTAGTTGTTCTAGGATACAGGTTAGCTTGGCTACTAGTGAGTTATAGTAGGCGCCATCATGACTTGAGGAATCGCGTTGTTAAAACACCACCTAAAGTAACAATTTTCATATGTTAGAATATTCAAGGTAGGACGATGAAGTAAAGTATAAATGGTGATTCGCCAGAATTAGTTGAGTGAGCTAAAAGTTCTATCGCCAAAGGTGATAGGTTTTTCAGTTAGAATGAAGACTAAATGGGCGAACAAAGGTGGTAATTGACAATTTTCCAAATGTGAAAGGCTATCTCAATCTAGTTCGCCTTCTATTGTTAAAAAACATGTCAAGAAAGGGCATTGGATAACATAACAACGATCTGTTGAATCATGTAGGCGAGCCCGAGTACTGTTGTTGACCAAGTCGCACAAGGAATTTCACCCAAACAAAAAAATGGAGATTTATAAATAGCTTAATGGAGAGAAAAAATATATCTTTTACCTATTCTAACTTTTTCATATTGAGAAATAGAATTTTCCTACTATTTATTAGTTTTGGGGTTTTGAAAAATCTTGTAATTAATAAATGAGCGTTCAACTAAAAGTGGGTATTGCTGATTATTGCTAATTATCAATTCCTCAATGGCTGAAAACATAATTGGTATAATCTATTTTCTCCTTCTTAAGTTTGGCTAAATCCATTATTGTAGGGGTGTCAATATGAAGTTGGGTGTTAATTTAATTTACTTTGTCTAGTGTCTTGCTCTGTTTTTTCTGCTATTCACTCTTGGATTTGAGCTATTTAGCATGGGGTGTATTTATAGGTTAATGTTGCAAACTTCATACCAGCTTACATCTTTGATTGATGCTCAAAAAAGATTAATTGACGTGAGTAAATACCGTAATACTTCCAAATTGGGTTTGATTCTTTGCAGTTTGATCGAAAGAGATATTGTAGTCCAATTCTAATTGCCAAATTGTTTGAAAGAGAGTTTTTAGTATGATATTGGGTTAATTTGTAATTTACATAGATGTGACCGCAAGAAGATTTTATGATATGATGCTTTGAGATCGAAAAAAAAACTGTGACGTTTAAAGACTACCCAACCTATCTATGTTTGTCTAGAATTATTTAGCAAGCACTTGTAGCCCTATTTCATGTTAGTACCAACTCTCACACCCCTAGAGTATCCTTTATTTGTTTAAATCCAAAATCCTTATATTACATTTGGTGAAGTTATCCACCAACTTGTTTTAATTTCTACAATGAATTGGTTTTCATTTTAATTTTCTCTTTGAATTCTTACACTTAGATCACTCCTTGTGGGATTCGACCACAAATCTTTTGTTGGATATTTATTTTTCTAGGGATTTTCTTACTCATTTAATTGTTTTAGCTAGTAATTTGAGTGATAAAAAAAAGGCAATTCTTCTAGGGAGTAGTAGCTAAGAATTCAATTTGGGAAATTGTTTTTTGTAGTAGAAAACATTGTTGTTTGGCTGTTGTTGTCTCTGTTTTTTCAAGTGGAAATATGAGTTAGAATTGATGTAATGATGCTAGTCACTATGGGTAGAAAGAATGATAACATGGGAGATATGAACGTTGTGTATGTTAATGTCGTCAAAAGTACAGGAGAAATCTTGCTAATTCCTACAACTAGGAGAGCTATCTTTTATGTAACCAGATATATGTTGCAATTGTTCCAAATAAAAGGAATGTTTGGAGGTCTTTCTCATTAAGATCCTCATGAATATCTCTAAAATTTGGTGGATATTTGTTGGCCTTTAATCTTTAAGAACATCTCACAAGAATCCATGAGTTTGAGGTTGTTTCCTTTCTTCTAATAGCAACCAGGAGGATGGCCGACCTAACAAATGATTCCATAATTTCATGGGAAGAACTATAGAAACGTTCCTTGAAATATTTTCCCTCCTTCGAAGATGGTTAAACTTAGAAATATCATCAAGAATTTCAAGAGAGTAGAAAGTGAACCTCTCTATGACAGTTTATTGCGATTTAAAAAGTTAGTGTTACAATATCTGACACATGAAGTTCAAACAATTTATTTCTACAACATTTCTATCATAGCCTTGATAAATTAAACATGAAATGGAGAACAACTTATCAAAGGAGGGATAATGCAACAACTGTTGATGATACACCCAAGACAAACCGAGCATGGTTTGTTAGGGAGGATCAAATATCTTCTCGATAGTTTGGTCTAAGCAAAGAACATATGGATATGAACTAAGAGAGTGATAATTACATGACCAAGATGCTGACTCTACTTGACTTATTAATCAAACATGTGCTAGGGGTGGATTGATATCGGTAACCATAGTTGGTACAAGTAGTCAGAATTGCCAAATTAGAGGCATTATACAATGATGAAGTGTGATAGATGGGGAAAATGGGGGGTTCTTATCCGAACTGTCCTAGATCGGGCGGGAACTAAGGTTGGACTAAAGAAAGGGATAATGGTTGGAGAGATAAGCGAGATACAGGAGGTAATTGGATAAATTGTGAAGTTGATAAAAATAGATACATATCACCTCTTGACCATCAAAAACAGATAGAGACAGCTTCACTGCAAAGGACTCTAACGGATGATATGTTGACTAGTATCCTTATAAGGTTGAAGTGTTCTACAAATTATTAAAGGACTTAAAAAATTACTTCTCCACTTTGACTCAAATGATTACTTCTTACTCTTGGTCAATTAGAAAACTTGGAACTCAGATGTGCCAAATCTCCACTCATTTAAATCCAAGGCAACAAGGAACTTTGCATAGTGATACCGTCCCTAATCCCAAGAATGATATTTGATGAGCATGAAGTAGGTCCTGCCACGACGATAAATAAAGAGCATCTTGTGACCCAAATGAAGTTTATTTTATTTCTTTTAATAACATGTGTTTTAAGTGTAGGTTGAAATAACATGACATAATGGCTGATGCAAATTTCCATTCGATGATCTGCCGAGTTAGTTAAGCGGACATCTTCATGTTTGCCTTCTTTGCCATGTAATTTTAAAAATTGTATTGTCAACTTCGTCTTACAGGGACTTGTTCAATGATTAGCTGAATGGCATTGGGCAAACTACATTGGGTCTTCCGAGTTGAACTTCAATTTGGGTATTTGTCGATGTATCCTTTCTTAGCTTATAAGCTCATTTGGCGACGTTAGTGGGAAACTGCCGAATGCTATTGATAGCGAAAGGCGAAGAGTCTTTTCTCTTTTAAAAGGGCATCCTTTGATATAAACAATTACACATAAATAAAGGAAGCAGGGACGGGTATTTCTAATAATGTGGCACGAAAGTATCCTCAACATCAGCAGTTATGTGAAGCACCTGTTAACAAAGAAGAAAAGAAGAATCAGTTTGAGAGACATAAAGCTATGAATAAAATGAA
This sequence comes from Solanum commersonii, assembly GCA_029007595.1. NCBI lineage: Eukaryota > Viridiplantae > Streptophyta > Magnoliopsida > Solanales > Solanaceae > Solanum > Solanum commersonii. The sequence continues at coordinate 14,593,576 of JAJTWQ010000004.1, forward strand.
TATAAAAGATGGGAAGGATGACAAAAGTATTCCTGCTATAGAATATGTTTGCAAAGATGAAGTAGCAATTCAGACAGGAAATGTAGAAGAGAGGAACAAAGATTTGGAAAGAGACTCATCACTGGAGGTGACTGAAAGACAAGAGGAAGAAAAAGATCTCATCATGAGAAAAGAAGTGCCAGAAGCTCATTATCAAACACCACTTCAAATAGTTGAATGTGAAATGGTTGAAGGGCAATATCCACCTGGCAGTGCTGCAAAAGAAACCTTGTTAGCTATTACTAATGTATAGCATACATCAATACTTAACATAAGTAATGAAGGGGAAAAATCTCCACCCATGGAGAAATTACATGCATTGGTTTCACATCAGCTAAAGGAGGAAATATCAATTACAAATCAAGAAAAAAAATGAGATTTCTCTATTTCAGGAAGGCAATGAGGAAGCTGACTATGATGAGCAGGCAACAATAGTTCGTTCTTAGGAAGGCTGACCTATCTCCTCATGCTGTATATAAATCTAAAAAAGGTAAAGATAAGAGGGAAGCAAATCTTAAACCTACAAGGATACATGCTAAGAAGGTGGGGAAGACATCTCCTAAATGATTAAAGCTTTTTTTCGGAATATTAGATCTGTGAGAAATCAAAATGCTTTTCATAGAGTTAAAATGCTTCACACACATCACAAGATTTTTCTAATTGCTTAGATGGAGACTTTTAAAAACACTGGTCAGATTCAGACTTACAAATGCAGGCTAGGGATGAATTATGCTAACTACAATATTAATGGCAATATTTGGATCTTTGTGAAAGAACATATTCACGTGGGAGTAATTTCTTATGCAGATCAACAACTTACTTAACAACTGACAATGAAAGATGGAAAATAGTCTCTTACCACTGTGATCTATGAAAAATGCAACGCTGATGAAAGATTGGAATTATGGGACTCTATATATACCATTAATAACAATGTTTACATGCCATGGTTGGTCGGTGGTGATTTCAATGTCATTCTAAGTAATGAAGAGAAGTTTGGGGGACTTCATGTACTTCCTCAGGAATATGAAGATGTTGCTTTCTGTATTAACTCATGTGAATTATATGATATAAGTTTTACGGGGAGCCCTTTTACTTGGTGAAATGGGAGATCTGATGCAGAATGCATATTCAAAAGATTAGACGGGTGGTTACATATCAAGCTTTACAGGAGTTGGTGAGTGATCTAGACATACAACACCTTACCAAGACTGGTTCGGATCATGCCCCTCTACTTCTTACACGTAGTGAAGTTAATCATAACTTCTCAAAGTGATTTAGAATTCTAAAATTTTTGAGTAGCAGGGAGGATTTTAAAGATGTGGTGAAGGAGAAATGGATTGTTGATTACCCATCTGATATAATGATTCAATGGAAGTTGAGACAAAATAAAACTAAATTTGCTCTTGCTAAATGGAGTAAAGATGTGTTTGGGGATAATTCAAGCAATTGTTGATCAGAGAGTAAATCATGAAGATAAAGGAAGACCTCTTTGAAGTAAATCCTGCTGCAACTAATAGATCTATACTACAGTTGGCACAGGCTGAGTATAGAAAGTGCCTTCACTATGAAGATGAATTTTGAAGGCAAAAGTCTAGTATTCAATGGTTCTCAGAGGGAGACAGGAATACTAAATTTTTCCACTATTTGGTAAGGGGAAGAAGGAGGAGATTAGATTTAAAAAAGATATGTAAAGAAGATGGGAGATAGGCTGAGACTGAGGAATATATTCCTAATGAGGCTTTGAAGTTTTTTGAGAAACAATTTGCAGATAGTGGTATTGACTCTGAATTAACACTTCTGCATCACATTCATCCTGACATTTCTGCAATTGATAATGCCTATTTAATTGCAACTCCTAATGCTGAAGAGCTAAAGAAAGTGGTGTTGGAATTGAATGGAGATAGTGCTTGTGGCCCTGATGGATTCACATGATTTTATTTATCCATCCTGTTGGGATATTGTGGGACAAGAGTCAATTGGTGTGGTCCAAGCTTTTATTAGAGGCACCACCCTACCCAAAGCCATCACTCATACTAATTTGGCTCTACTTCCCAAAAAAGATCAGGTCCAAACCTTTTCTGATTTGAGGCCAATTAGTTTGAACAATTTTATTAATAAGGTGATATCAAGAACATTACATGATAGATTAGAGGGCATTCTCCCAAAACTGATTTCTCAAAATCAATCTCGCTTGTAAAAGGCAGGAATATGTCTAAAAATGTTCTACTTAATCAAGAAATTATTACTGATATTGGGAAAAGGGGTAAGCCTGCTAATGTTGTTATTAAACTTGGCATGGCAAAAGCTTATGACAGGGGTAGTTGGGGTTTTTTGATAAAGGTATTAGAATAGATGGGATTTAATACGATTGTGGTTGATATCATATGGAGGCTTCTTGCAAATAATAGGTATTGCATTCTTAGTAATGGAACATCTCATGGGTTTTTTCATTCTACCAGAGGAGTTAAACAAGGGGATCCTATATCTCCTTCTTTATTCATATTAGTAGCTGAAGTGGTCTCTGATGAGTCCACAAATTGGACTCATTTAAGGCTATATTTTAATAGAAATTGTGTCCTCAAATGCTTATTTTACCTCAATATATGATGAAAACCCTTAAATTTCAGGATTTCCATGTTTGAAGGAAAGCATGGACACTACGTCACAAAAAGGCTGAGAAGAACGAAGAAATGAAGGCCTCAGGATCACGGGGTCCACTTGGCGAGTAGCCGAGGGTCTTACTTAGCCTTTTGTTCCAATGTGCTGAGCCCTGAAGGAAAGGATCAAGTCGGCGAAGATAGGGAGCAGTCGACGCATCACCGAGAAGTGCCGCGAAGTAGTACCATATGGCCCAATGACCTAGAGCACAACGATGCTGAAGGCTGGTGCAAGACGGCGATGAACTACACCAAAGGGCGAATTACCGAGTTGATCGGCGATTCCGACTAATGACGCTGCATGATTTGCTGCAACACAAATTTGTGAAACTATAAATACTAGTTAGAGTTGTAGTTTTAGGAGCTGAAAAATTATTATAATTTTCATATAGAATAGTACCTTTTAGTATTTTTGGTCTGAGTTTGAGAGGGTTTTGAAAACTCAAGAAACAGAGGGTTTCATCTCAAAGGATTTGGACTTGGGTCTTTTGGATTCTTTACTCTTGGCCTGTAACAAGACTTAAATCTTCATACCCATTTGAATGCAAACTCATTTAGGTATAAATTTCTATCTCTTGATGTGTGGCTAAAAACCCCAATTCTTAGGGTGTGATTTAGCGAATATGGGTTAAGATAATTATTGGGTCTTGTTTGTTGATAGTTTAATCATAGTTTAATTGTGATTTTTCTTAGTGGTTGTGGATGAATTTGATGAATTTTTAGTTGCAAATACAAGTTTATTTATGTGTTTTTCACTTGCTCGAGAGATAGGTCGTAAAACTAAGACCACTAGATTGATAGCCAGTGTAAGTGGGTCTACATGAGGTTCAGCTTGAGAAAGGGAACCCTAGTCCCATGTACACACACTTAGCAGGAGAGAGTGAGTGGGTTAAGGCGTAGGCTAGTCTTCATGCGATAAGTTGGTGTCCGCAAGAAACACATTTGAAACAGGGTAAGTTGCTCGAGATAGAGCCTATCCCCCTTAAGTCTAGCCTAGTCACAATTACTCTATGAATCTTCTATCGAAAGCATGTACCTAATGATCTAGCTTAACCTATATTCCCATCACATCCAAACGATCCCCTCTCATTATTTAGAAACCCTTGTTTATTTTGCTATTTTTACCTACTTGTGAAAAAAAAAACCCATTGTTCATTGACACTCCTGTGTCCCCCTTTACTTTTCAATGTTTTTAATCGTTAATGTATTTAGCTATCGCTACTTAGAACTAAGTTTTATTTTTCTATTAATTCTCAAAACCACTCTCTTGGGAACGATCCCAACCCTTGGTTGGGTTACTAAACTATTGTACGATCGTAGACACTTGCATCGAAAGTTGTGTCTTGATTATGCAAACATCACTCTCCAGAGCCTTGAATCAACTATTCTATTATACTTAGTTCAAAGCCTATGGTATGCCTAAGTGGAGTGAGAACCTAAATCATCTTGCTTACTAGATGACACCATTATTTTTGCAGCAGCTGAGAAACAGTCTTTACTGTTGATTATGAAAACATTGAAGGTCTATGAATGTCAATCAGGGCAGATGATTAATAGGGACATAAGTGTATTTTATATGCATAGCAGAGCAGAACAAATTGATATACAAGTGGTGGAGGAGGCTACAAGTTTAACGAAGGGTAAGTTTCCTTTAAGTTACTTGGGTTGCCCTATTGCTCATGCAAGACAAAAAAAATCACTTTAAGGAGCTGATAAAGAAGGTCCAAAATAGATTGCAATTGTGGAAAGGAAAATTATTATCATTTGTGGGTAAGGCTGTTCTGATCTAACATGTATTACAAAGTATGCCAATACATCTTCTTTCTGTTATTGTCCCTCCTAGTTGTGTACTTATTGAATTACATTGAATGTTTGCGAAATTTCTATTGAACTTTAAAGAGGAAGGAAGGGAAAAACACTGGGTTCCTTGGGGAGATATCTGTTTACCAAAGGAGGAAGGTGGACTTGGATTTATGTCCTTTTTTGATGTCTCTAAAGATTTATTTGCTAAACTGTGGTGGAACATTAGAAAAAAAAACTCCTTGTGGGCAAACTTATTGTGGAATAAATATTGCAAGAGGCATATACCTCAAGTTGTTGAATGGAGGGGAGGGTCACAGGTTTGGAAGACAATATTGTAGGCTAGGGATGTTATTAAGCAAGAGAGTTAGTGAGAACCTAGGTGTGGTCGTTCAAGCTTATGGTATGATATTTGGTCCCGATTGGGTACCTTGTATTATGTTCTACCTATCAATCATAATTTGGATGAAAATATTGAGGTGGTCAATCAAATCACCATTAATGGAAGATGGAAATTTAACTTGTTAAAGGAGTTGTTTACTGAAGAAGTCTGTCGGAAGATACTGAAGGTGCTAGGTAATTACCTAGTAACAGAAGATAAAGATGTGACATGGTGTATGCCTAATGCTAAAGGGAGGTTCACTGTTAGATCAGCTTGGGAAATTGTAAGACCAAGAAAAGAACCTCAGGAAGGCATTATGAACATTTGGGAGAAAGGAATTCCCCTCAAAGTTTCCTTCATGATGTGGGGAGTTTGGATGCAGAGAATTCCCATTGGGCAAGTCCTTGTGAATTTTAGAATTACTGATTCAGTGATCTATTATTGTTGTGATCAAAATGTTCAAGAATCATTCACCCATCTATTTTTCTTATATCCTGACGCTAGTTTTCTATGGAAGTGGTTTGCAGGAGCAGCAGGGTTACATGGACCTTTTGTTCATTTAAAACAAACTATATAAATGGTGGGAGGGGGAATGTGTGCCTAAATTAAGACCATTATATAAGGCAGTACCAGCATTCATTATTTGGCAGCTTTGGAGAGGAGAAACATTATCAAGCATGGAGGTAAGATGTCTCAAGAGTCCGTGGTAATGTATATTAACATGAACTTATTTCTAATGTCTAAGTAAAAGTATCGATGGCTTATAAACATGCCTACTTTATGGCCACTTATAGTTCAGTTTCTTGAAGCTTACACACCTCTCACCCACAATACAACTGTAAGGTGGTTCTGTCCTGGAATGGGAGTCTTCAAATACAACACTAATGCCTCTTCTACAGAGAATCTGAGCATCAGTACCACATCCTTTTGTGTGAGGAATGATAGGGGAGATTTGGTTGCATCACATGCAAAGAAAGTGGATATTTGAACAGCTTTAGAGGCAGAAGTTCAAGCTTTTAAAGAGGGCATCACCTATTGTTTAAACCATCATTACCTTCCTCTTATCATGGAAACTGATTCAACAATCATTAAGAAAACTTTTGATGGCATATGGGAAGTACCATGGACCATTTCAGGAGACGATGTGAAGAGGGAGCTGGAACAAAAAGAAGTGACTGTGTTGCACATATATAGGGAAGGGAACAAGCTAGCTGATTATTTTATCTAATGTAGTTACTGATGTTGCAGGTCCACAATTGATCCATTTTAACCACTTCCAAGAGCTACCAACACAAGCAAAAAACATTCTCCACATGGACAAAGCAAGCATACCAAATATACGGACGAAGAAGCGACAATATAACAATTTCAATCATTAGAGTTCACAGGCAGAGAAACTGATAATCCAAGAGTATGTTGAAGAGTTTTTACAAGAAAAATACTAAGTCAGCATGGTAACAACTTGATTAGCGAAAGCTTTTACCAAATCTTACCTTAATGAGAAGGAATGCAGGGTGTTATGCGCAGATTCATGTATTGAGGCAGTGGTATTAATTTCGGTGGAATTCAACATGCACAATACATGAAAATGGGTTAATGTTCATCATTCTAATAGGATTTTGATCGGTTAGTTGAAGCAGAAGCCTTATCTTTGGAATTGCGGCGAATGTACATCCAGAGTTGAAGAAGTCTTAATTGAGAACAAATCCATGGAATTTGTGAGACTTGTTGAGTTCCCAAGTGGATATCCCTCAAGCTCCTCATTTTGTCTCTGCTGCTAGGAAGAAGAAGGCCACTTAAGCTTCATCAGGGGAACAACTATAATGGAAATGAAAGGATGCTGAAGTTAGTATCGCTGTTTTAGTCCTTTTTCATCAGAGTTCTGTCCATAATTGCTTTTGCCTTTATTTTATTTTATTTTTTTGTTATTTTATTTAGTCTTGGAGACTTGGGCTTGGATCCTTTTTGGGTCAAAGCAACATTTTCTTTTTAATCAATGGGCCATGCCTAATATTTAATTGAATAAAAAGAGTCATTTCTGTGTTTGTACCTCCAAGAAAACTCTAAACGAATTTCTTGACTATTAAAAGGCTCAAAACAATTAGATTTTCATCTTTTAATCCATCATTCTCTTTTCTCTCAAACCCTAGGGGAAAACCGAAAGGAAAAATCAAAGTAGAAGACTTCATAAGAGATTCTTCCTATCTTTTCCAAGATTCTTCTTCAAGGTAAGTCTTTCTCCACGAATTTCATTATTTCCAACTCAAATTCCGCCATACAACTATGAATCACAAATGAAAATAATAATTCTTGGCCATAGATATAAAAAGAAACTTATATAAGTATCTTAAGAAAGGTTTTATTTATCGTTTACCTTCAAGTTAGGGTTCAATGCTTCTAATCAAGTTCCTCTTCAAGATTCTTCAAGAACCTTGTTCTTCCAGGTATGTAAGGCTATCATGGTGTTGGACTAGTTTGTCATCACACCCTACATCTTCTTTCAAATCAGTAAAAGAGAAATATAGGATTCTACCCCTAGATTTGAGTGTTCTTGAGATAAGTTGATTTGAATTCTTGAGTTCATGGTTCTTATAAAAATTCTATTCGTAATGATTGAGTTTCTATATTGTTATTGAGATAGTTGAGTTAATTTATTCATGTCTATATTTCAGCATGAACTCTATTTTGAATTATAAATCTTGAGAAGCTTTTTAAAGACAATACTTGAGTTTTAAATTGAGTTTTTGAGAAAGTTAAAGATGAGTTTTGAGAGAGTTTCTAAAACACAATTAGTATGACAATCGAGTGTGACATCAATGTCTAAGCAATATGTTTTCTAGTTATGTCATTAATGTTTAAGTAGTATGGTATCTAATATGCCATCAATGTTTAAGTAGTATGGTATCTGGATATATCATCAATATTTATGCAGTATGACTTCCCGAGTCATCAATGATCATTTTAAAATATGATTTTGTTATATTTTTCAGAAAGAGTTTTCAAGTATGAATTATGTACGAGTATAAGGGAACTAAGTATTTCCGAAGGTATTAGTTTTTTCATTGATAAAAGAGAAACTTTGATTTCTGAATGAGTTATGAGTTCAACAGATATTGCAAGAGCAGTTGCCTCGTTTAAGAGGGCATTTTGAGCAATTATCTCTAACTAGAGGAAGAGTTATGTTTTGAAACATATGAGTGTGAGTATATATTATTAGGAGTAGTATTGAGCAATGATATGGTGAGAGAGTTCAGAAAACTCACATCCCTCATAAACCATGCATGCCAACATGGGTAAAGGATCATACTTTTTAGATGATTCCTTAGTGATTTTTAAGAATAGCTTAGTTGATCCACTTAGCTGTTAAAATGTTCTCGACCTTGGATAGGTATAGGACAGTTCTAGTAGTGTGGACGAGACATTGTATCATCATATTGCTCATAGTGATGGTTCTCGGTTAGAGAATTTCCCAATAGAGTTAAAGTGTATTTTTATATATCACTTATTAGGTTGGGTTCAGAGATTAGTGAGTATTTTGTAAAGTTTTAAATGATTTTACTCCTTTATTTCTTTACATTCAGTTCAGTATATATATCTATATCTACTGCAGTCCTTTCATTCAGCTATTTGTTATTCAACCATATTATTTACTCGTACTTTCCATGTACTAGTGTCATTAGAACTGCATCCTTTTATGATGCAGATACAGGTTCTTAGGATCCTCAACATGAGTCTTTGAGATTATTTCGTCTGCTCGCTAGCTTTTGAGTAAGCCCTTCTTGCTTTTGAAGGATTCCAATTTTATGAGTTGTTAATATTAGTATCATTTTGAGTTGTCATGGGTGTTGTCCTAACACTCGTCTATATACTGTAGAGGCTTTATAGCTATACATTTTTAGAAAGTCTATTATTTTCACATGTTTTATGTAAAACTTATTTGCATACATAGTATATTCAATGATTTTTTGAGATTTAGTATACTATTTTTAAACGTTAATTTCAATTTAATGTATGCTTGAGTTAGTCTTCTTCTTGTAGTCAGCCAGATGAGGGTTTGCTTGAAGACCATCATTGGTTCTCGAGTGTCAGCCACGTCCAAGGTGTAGGCTCGGGTCGTGACAAACTTGGTATGAGAGCACAAAGTTCAAGTCTCCTAGGGTGTCTATGAAGCCGTGTTAGTAGGTTTTTTTTATGGGTGTAAGGGGCCCACTTCCATAAACGATGGACTATAGACATTTAACAAAAGTTTCCCTTCTTTCGTACTCTTAATCGTGCAATAGAGATATGTAACAGAGACTTTTTCTAACTTTTGTGTTCTCCTATCCATTCAACTAACCCTCATACTAGAGGTGATTAAAAAGTAATGTCAGTTCTTTATCAATGAGTTGCTCTTAGCAAAATCTTAAGGAAGTTATGAGACTCTAGAGGGTCTTGAGAGAAGCCTATGAGTCAGTAAAGTGTTGAGTTTCATAGAATGCGCTCATGTTCATATGAATCGTGTTTTCTAGCTAAAAGCAATTTGTTCTCTCTTCTGTAAACCCTATTTCAACTGATATCCTTATGAGGAAGTATGTTTAGAGATTGGGTAACATTTTTATCCATAAAGTTAGAATAAATTACAAGATTATGAGCAATAGTACTGAAAGTGCCCAGAGTTAGAGGATAGGATAAGGAAAAGAGATATTGGTGGGGGTAGATTATGTTATTGAAATCATGCACCCAGTCAGTTATAAGTGATGAGTTCCTTTATGAGTCGAATAAAGAATAATAAGGTTGTAGAGAGTTTGTGATAAGAGGAAGAGTTGCTAGTCAAGATGAGATAGAGTACATATTTTAACCAGAATAGAGTTTCTATTCATGATGATGTGTCATCGTGTTAGAGGAGACTATCATAATTAGAACATTAATCTTCTCCTTTTAACATAACTACACTACTAAAAGGATTTTTGAAAATATATCTCTAATACTCTTTTGAGCTCATTACTAGCTTATTCTTAACACTGGACTTGATTTCTCATTTTATCATCTCCCTCTTAGGTCTAAAGCTGACACTTGGAAGCTATGGATCTATTTCATCATCTCTAAACTATTCTAAATCAACTTTTGACAACTTAAGTACTATTTGCCCACTTATCATACCTCATTACTTAATCAGTTCTATAGCCTTCTGAACATTACAACCCTCTAAAACAAATCATAAGTCTATCTTAGATCTATCACTTCATAAATACTTTATTCTTTTATTCAACACATGTACATGTTATAAATGAGAAGGAAGAGGAGGATGAGGTTTTACTATGAGAAATACTTAAATGAGAGCCCTTAGTTGGTTTGAAGTAATAATGCGGGAAATCCTTATTGGTATGGCAGGGATGATGAGAGAATGAGAACTTCTTAGGGAGTTGGTTAGTAGAAGTCCATGGAGTTGTTAAAATACTAAGCTTGAATGTGCTATTGTTAAACATGAGGTTGTTCTTGATATGAGCCCAATGTTGATTAAATGAGGTAGTAAAGAGTAATGTTCTTGGGATGAGTCTCCCTATAGAGATGTATAGATCCCAAACCTTAGATTTTGGGTTAAGCTTGAATATTGTAAGAGTGTATCGTTACACTCAGGCCTTGGTAAGAGAAGCCATGTACCGTCGAGGGAGCTATGAGTTGCAGCCAATGATATAGTATAGGGAAGAAAGAATGTAGTCGAGGAGTGTTGCTAAGCTTAACGGCTAGCAGTCATAATACACTAGGCATGGTATTCCTATTATTACTTCCTGCCCAGATTGCCTTTGTTTCAGATAAGGTACCTTTAGAGAGAGAGTGACTTTGTTCACAACAACATCATTCTTGACTTAGGTGCTATATAAGGTCTCAACATTTCGTATGAATCAGTCCAACCTGTGATAGTAGGCAAGTTCATGAGTCAAATGAGATAGTGAGAGTAACCCCGTTCAATAGCTAGTCCAGCCATCATTCGAGGACAAATGATTCAAGGGGGTGATAATGTAACACCACAGAAATTTTTTGAGCTAAGACTCGAACCATTCTTTGTTGAGAGTAAGATTTTATCGAGGAATTTAAATTTCCTTAAGTGTTAAGGTTGCTAGATGTAGCACCTTGAGTTCCAAAAAGAACTAAAGAGATCCCTTCAAGTCATTCCTAGGTTCTTCTATATCTTGGGTCAACTCCAAATGACCATAACTTTCAGTACAAGAATAGGTAGGAGAACCACAAGATATCAAATGAATGATCTTTGAGTCCTCTTTCCAATGCCACCGTGTTTGCAAATTTTTGAGCTCGTATGAGGGAGATATGCCCTTTTGAAGTCAGGTTGTCCATCTAAGGAAATTTACCCAAAAATGGGAGGGGTATTCTCATCTTTTCCTTACCCCCACTTATTATAAACCCGAATTATACCCAATTAAGGATCTAAACTGATTAGAACCAGTTTCATTCATCCCTAAAAATGTTTAGGGTTTTAGAGAGAGGATTCAAGAGGGGAAAAAGTTCAAAGTGTCATGCGTTCGTTCAAGAAATTCAAGATTTCACCAAGAACTTAGTTGTTTGAGGTATATAAGCTTCCATAGTGTCGGGTTTTTTCAGCTACACGGCAATCATGAGGTTCTTTTGTGAATCTATCTAGAAATATGGAGAAATTTAATTTTTTGATGAGTTCTTCACAAGTGATCTTGATGTTTCCTTATCGATTTAGTTTTGATGTAAGATTCTACTTGGCTTCAAATGACCTTATCTCCTAAAATATAAGGAGTTATGTGACCATAACCTATCAAACTAAAGATATTTGAATCTACTTTACAATGCCACCTATTTTGCGTCAATCCATTTTCTTTGTAAGAAGTTATGGCCAATTTAGTAACCTAATTTAGTGATGTTACGAATTAGCCGATGGAAAAACATTCAAAAGGGTCATTTTTGTATTTTTACTTCCAAGAAAGCCTAAATGAATTTCTTGACTAGTAAAAGACTCAAAACAATCAGATTTTTATCTTTTAATCCATCATTCTCTTCACTCTCAAACAATACTGTAAAACCCTAAGGAAAAATCAAAGTAGAAGTCTCCATTCAAGTTTCTTCAATCTTTTTCAAGATTATTCTTCAAGATAAGTCTTTCTCCAAGAATTTCATTCTTTCTAACTCTAATTCTTCCATACAATTATGGATCACTAATGAAAATCATAATTCTTGGCAATAGATATTTCAAGAAACTAATTCAAGAATATCAAGAAAGGTTTTCTTGATCATTTACCTTCAATCTAGGGTTCTTCTAATCACGTTCCTCATCAAGATTCTTCAAGAACCTTGTTCTTCCAGGTATGTAAGGATATCATAGTCTTGGAATAGTTCGTCCTCACGCCCTACATTTTCTTTCTAATTAGTAAACAAGAAATCTAGGATCCTACCCCTAGATTTGAGCGTTCTTAAGATAATTTGATTAGAGTTCTTGAGTTCGTGGTTTTTATATATTATTATTGAGATCCTTGAGTTAATTTGTTCATGTTTATATTTTATCATGAACCCTATTTTGATTTATAAATATTGAGAAGCTTTTTAAAGCCAACAATTGAGTTTCAAACTGAGTTTTTTTAGAAAGTTAAAGATGAGTTTTGAGAGAAAGTTTCTAAAAGATTATTAGTATAACAATTCAGTATGAAATCAATGTTTAAGAAGTATGGTATCCAGTTATGTGATCAATGTTTAAGCAGTATGATCTCCTATATGTCATTAATGGTTAAGCAATATCGTATCTGGATATACCATCAATGTTTATGCCGTATGACTTCCCGAGTCATCAATGATCATATTAAAATATGATTTTGATATATTTTTCAGAAAGAATTTACAAGTACAAATTAAGTAAGAGTATAAGGGAACTAAGTATTTTAAAAGGTATTAGTTTTCACATGATAAAAGAGAAACTTTGATTTCTAAATGAGTTATGAGTTCTAAAGATATTTCATGAGCAGTTACCTCTTTTAACAGGGTAGTTTAAGAAATTATCTCAAGCCAGAGGAAGAGTTATGTTTTTGAACATATGAGCAAGAGTATATATTATTGGGAGTAGTATTACACACCTTTATGGGGGGGGGGGGCAGTTCAGAAAACTCACAGCCCTTATATACCATGTATGCCATCATAGGTAAAGGATCATACTTGATAGAGGATTTCTTATTTGTTTTTAAGCATAGCTAAGTGGATCAACTTAGTTGAGGAGTTCTATACCCCGAGAAGGTATAGGACAGTTCTGCCAAGGTAGGCGAGAAGCTGTATCATCATGTTTCTCATAGTGATGGTTGTCGATTAGAGAATCTCTCAATAGAGTTAAAGTTTATTTTTATATATCACTTATAATATTGAGTTTAGAGATGACAGAGTATTTTGTAAAGTTTTTAATGATTTTACTCCTTCATTTCGTTATATTCAGTTGAGTATATATCTATATCTAGTGCTGCTCTTTTATTCGGTTATTTGTTATTCAACCATATTACATACTCATACATGAAATGTACTGATATCATTCGACCTGCATCCTTTTATGATGCAGATACAGGTTCTTAGGATCCTCAACTTGAGTTCGTTGAGATTACTTTGTCTTCTTGCTAGCTTTTGAGTAAGACCTCCTTACTTTCAAGGGATTCCAGTTTTATGAGTTGTTAGTATTAGTAATATTTTGAGTTATCGTGGGTCTTTCCCGACACTCATCTATATATAGTATAGGCTTCATATATATACAGTTTTGGACAGTCTTTTAGTTTCACATGTTTTATTTAAGACCTATTTTCATACTCAGTATATTCAATGAAGTTTTGAGATTTAGTAAACTATTTTTAAACGTTAATTTCAATTTAATGCTTATGTATGCTTGATTTAGTCTTCTGCCTGTATGCAACCTTAATGAGGGTTCACTTGGGGACTAGCAATGGTTCTCAAGTGCTGGCCACAACTAGGGTGTACTCTCAGGTCATGAGATTAATTTTATTCACATACGTTATGCACTGAAAATTGGATGAGGGTTTAGAAATATGGCATGAAAGGTAGTTCAAAAGGCTTAGTCGAGCTCACCGACTAACTCGGGAAATCACCAAATGTCTTTGTGACAACCTTTTTTACCAAAAAACTAATTTCTTAGCCTCTATAACATTCGGCGATAAGCTTCCTGATCTGTTGTTAGATCCCTATGCCGTCTCTTCCCCTATTGGTGATTCTGTGGTAACTAAGAGGGTCAATAGGGTTAATCATGTTGATTTGGTAGAGCTTGATATGATAGATTTTGATGTCATTCATGGGATGGATTGGTTATACTCTTATTATGCTTCTATTGACTCTAGAACTCATGTAGTCAAGTTTCAGTTCCCGAAAGGTGAGTTTATTTCTTGTCTTAAAGCTAGAATGATGATATCTAAGCATTTCTTGTACCGTCTACTTAGGGTGAGGGATATGGATTCTGAAACCCCTAGTCCTGAGTCAGTCTCCGTTGTTAATGTGTTTTTGAAAGTGTTTCGAGATGATCTACCTGGTATTTCTTTTGGAAGGGAAATAAATTTTGTTATTTACCTTCTCCAAAATACTCAACCTATTTCTATTCCTCCTTATAGAATGGCTCCGGCAAAACTTATGGAATTAAAAGAGTTATTGAAAGATTTGTTGGATAAGGATTTCATCCAACCAAGTACTCTCCATGGGATTCTCTACTTTTGTTTGTTAAGTAGAAAGATGTTTCACTTCGTATGTGTATTTACTACCGGCTATTGAACAAGGTGACCCTTAAGAATAAGTATCCTCTTCTAAGGATAAATGATTTGTTTGACCAACTCCAAGAGCGAGTTACTTTTCTAAGATAGACCTCTGATCGGGTTATCATTAAATGAGGGTGAAGGAAGATGATATTCCCAAAGCGGCTTTTAGAACTCGATCATTATGAGGTTTTGGTGATGTCTTTGGTTTGAATAAGCCTCTGGCGACATCTATGGATTTGATGAATAGGGTGTTTAGGTAATACCTTGATTTTTTGTAATAGTTTTTATTGATGATATATTGATCTATTGAAGAAGTGAGGATGATCATATTGATCATTTCAAGATTGTGTGGCAAATTCTCAAAGACCGACAACTCTTTGTGGATTAGAAAATGTGAGTTTTGGCTAAGGTCTGTAGCTTTTCTTGACCATATTGTTCCAAGTAAGTGTATTGAGATAGATCCTAAGAAGAAGGATGCGGTCAAGAACTGGCCTAGACCTGTATCACCTTCGGATATTAGAAGTTTCTTGGGCTTAGCTGGTTACTACAAATGGTTTGTAGGGTTTTCTTCAATTACCTATCCATTGATAGCTTTGACTCAAAAGAGGGCCAAGTTCATATGGTCCAAAGCTTGTGAGAATAGTTTTCATGAATTACAAGATAGAATTAATTTCGTTATGGTATTGACCTTACTGGAAGGGATGAATGGTTTTGTTGTTTATTGTGATGCTTCGAGAATTGGTCTAGGATGTGTGCTTATGCAAAATGGGAATTTTATTGCCTATGCTTCAAGGCTACTTAAGATCCATGAAAGGAATTATCCAACCCATGATCTTGAACTAGCGGCGGTTGATTTTGCCTTAGAAAGTTTACCGGCCACAAGAGTTTATAGTATGTATTTAATCTGAAAGATCTGAATCTTTGCCAAAGAAGGTAGCTTGAGTTATTGTAAGATTCTGATAAGAGTGTTCCCTATCACTCTAGTAAGGAGAGTGTAGTAGCAAATGCTTTTAGTCGATTATGAATAGGTAGTGTTGCCCATATAAACGAAGGTAAAAAAAATTGGTACGAAGATGTACATATATTGGCCCGAATGGGTGTTTAGTTAGTGAACTACACCACAGGGTAGTGTAATGGTTCATAATGCCTCAGAATCATCTTTTGTGGCGGATGTGAAGGCCAAGCAAGGTCTTGATCCAACTTTGGTATAATTGAATGAAGCGGTACTTAATTAGAAAGTCTATTGAGGCTTTCTCCCAATTGGGAGATGGTATACTTAGATATCAAAGTCATTTGTGTGTTCTGAATGTTGATGACTTAAGGGAACATATCTTATCAATTGTTTATAGTTCTTAGTATTTCATTCAACCAGGAGCCACAAAGATGTACTGTGATTTGCGAGAGATCTATTGGTGGAATGGGATGAAGAAGAATATTGTGGGATTCGTGACTATGTTTCCTAATTGCTAACAAGTGAAAGTTGCGCATCAGAAACCGGGAGGTTTATACCAAGACATTAGTATTCCTACGAAATCAACCTATTCATTACCGTCAAAGTTTCTCATTCGGCGAAACAATATGCCAAGTTGTATTTGAGGGAAATGGTAAGGTTTCATGCAGTGCCATTGTCCATTATCTCTAATAGAGGCACCCAATTTACTTCACTTTTGGAAGTCTTTCCAAAACGATCTTGGCAGTTAATTTAATCTTAGAAAGACTTTTCATCCTCAAACCGATAGGCAAGCATAGCGTACTATACATTCTTTAGAGGATATCTTGAGAGCGTGTGATGAGTCCATGATTTGGACTCATTTAGGGCTTTATTTGGATAGATTTAGTGTCCCCAAATGCTTATTTTGTGCCAATAATTGATGCAAAATCCTTGATTTCTAGGTATTTGGATTGATGAGCAAAGCAAGGACACTAGTTTGGAAAAAGGAACGAAGCGAGTTGAAAGAGAGAAGAAATGAAGGCCTAGTGATTGCCAAGTCCCTTTGGCGATTCGCTGAATGGACACCATTTCGCCTAAAGTTCCAGTGTGCCAAGCCCTAAAGGAGAAAATCAAGTTGGCAAGAAAAAGGAGCAATCAGTGTGTCGCCGAGTGGTTTTGCGATGCAGTGTTGGATCCCCCAAAGTTATAGAACTTGAGGATGTTGAAGGCCAAAGAAAAAAGGCGATGGAACTGACCAAAGGGCGGATCACCGAGCTGATCGGCAAGCCTGACTTACTGCGTCGAATGGCCCTTCGCTGCATATTTTTGGAGATTATAAATAAGCTTTTGAATATCTAGTTTTATATCTTCTGAAATCATTCATTATCTTTGACATTGAACTTTGTGTATTCAGATTGAGTTTTCCTTAGCTTTGAAGAATTGAAACTTTCCATTTTTGAGAAATTGGAAGTGGATCTTTGAGATTCTTCAATTTGGACCTTTGTAAAGACGAAATTAGTCTTACCCAGTTGATTGAAACACAATTTGGTAACGATTTTTTATCTTTTTATGATACCTAGATAAAATCCCGATTATTAGGGTGTGATTATGTGATTATAGGATGATTTAGCTTATAGGTATTGCTAACTGTTAGTTCAAATGTTTTTTAGAAGTTATTTCAGTCGTTAATTTCAGATAAAAATAAAGGATTGTAGTTGCAAATGTAGTTCTACCTTCGTATTTTTGGATAGCTCGAGAAAGAGGTTTTAAAACCAAGATTATTGATTGATGGTCTGCGAGTATTGGGTTGTCATGGGTTCAGCTCGTTAGAGTGAATCCTAAACCCTTTTCCACACATTTAGCTCGAGAGAGTGAATGGACTAAGGCGTAGGATTTTTTTATTTTCTAACTTTTGGTGTTCGAGAGAAATCGACTTGATTCGGGGTAAATTGTTATGGGTGGAATTGGTGCCATTCACTTTCCTCCGGTTGAAGGGAACGTTATATTCCACATTACTCGCACTATGCTACAACTCTTGCAATTGAAGGGGATATTTGGTGGTTTGGCTCATGAGGATCCTCATGAGCATATCAATTTTTTTTTATGTTTGTGGGTCGTTCTCCTTCAAGAATATATCCCTAGAGTCGATTCGGTTGACGTTGTTCCCATTTTCTCTAATGTGGGAAATGTGTGCGTGGCTGGCTGAATAGCCACGAGACTCAATCACTTCATGGGAAGAACTTGTCACCGCATTTCAAGTGCAATTTTTCCCTCCTTCGAAGATCATGACACTTCGGGACAACATTCAAAGTTTCAAGCGTCTGGAGGGTGAGCCAATTCATGAGACTTGGCTATGATTCAAGATGTTAGTGCTGGAATGTCCAACTCATGGTTTGCCTGACAACGTGTTGTTGCAGTAGTGTTAATGGAGCCTTGATTTGGTAAACAAGGGTGTTGCCGACCAATATTCTCTTGGAGGTTTAATGCAGCAACCTTATGTGATAGCAGCTCAACTCTTGGATGGAATGACAATGATCAACCGGGCATTGTACACCCGTGAAGACCAGGTCTCTACCCTCACTTTCAAATTGACCAAGGAGCACATCGAGAAAGACCAAGAGAGGGACCAAAACATGCCAAGATCATGACTCGACTTGACATTTTGTCTAAAAATGTCATGGGAGCTAGTGCTAGGAGTGTCAATGCCGTTGGTGTTGGGTGTGTGAACCCCGAAAAGACCAAGTTTGAAGCATTGTATAACGAGGAGGTAAATTTCCTAGCCAACCAAGGAGGTGGTGATTGACAAAACTACATGAGGCAGGGTGGTAACCAAGATTGGAGTAGGGATGAAAGTTGGAGAGATCGTGATAAAGAATGGAGGGATCAAAATCCCACTTGGAAGGACAAGGATACGGAGAAGGACAAGTACATTACTCCCCACGAGCGTCCAAAGAAAAATGATTCAGAGGGTTGCCGGTCTGAGGATATGTTGTCTCGTATTCTCAACAAGGTTGAGAGGTCGGACAAGATTTGGAAAGAGATGAAGGAAGATGTGTCGACCCTTAGCCAGATAGTTACCTCTCATTCTGTTACTATCAAAAAGTTGGAGACCCAAATGGGTGATAGCTCATCTTATTTAAATTGGAGACAACAAAGGGGGTTGCCTAGTGACACTATGGCCAACCCCAAGAATGAAGTTTGAATGAGGACTTGTGTCGTGCCACAACGTTAACTAAGGCACTGCTTGGGAGGAAACGCAAGTTTTATTTTCTTTAGTTTTGTTTGAGAGATAATAGTGTATCAATTGTGCAGGTTAAAGTGTGAATGTGCTTGAAAAGTGAAGGTTGGCAAGCCAAAAGTCCAGTCGGCGACTTGCTGAAGAGGTCGGTGAGCCCAACTTAGACCGCCATTGGACTCAGGGAATTTTGAAATTGGAGTCTATAAAACTCAGCGAGCCCAAGAGCAAATTGACGAATCACCGACAAGGTCAGCGATCATGATTTTGTCCGCCATTTGGACCCCCACATTAATTAGAGGTCCTGCAAAACTTGGCGTGGTAAGTACCCACTCAGCGTGTCATCGAGTGATTTGGCGAGCAAAACTTATGTCGCTGAATGGGAGAGAACTAGACGATTTTATAGGCCAAAAGTTCAAAATTTTAAAATCTTTCACATTCCGTCATTTTTTAACTTTCCAAACTCGCACTCGTACTATATTTTCCTATTTTCTTGTTTTTTTATGTCGTATTAGTCGTTGATTGTGTGTTCGGAGTTGGATACTTTTCCACCTAGCTTTTCAACATGATTATTCAGCTTCTAAGGTTGGTTTTCAGAACCCCAAATCCTTATTTAGTGATTTTTACTCATATGTAATTGATTTTATCTTAGTGAAGGCTGCTGGGGATCTATGAATTGTAATTGCGTATGTGTGTGCTTGTTTTAATTTGAATATCTTGACTAGATTGATAAATTGTTGATTTCCCAAATATTTTGTGCCTTAAAATTGATCGAAATTGTTGGTTGTGCTTTAATATTGTTGGGTCTAGTTCGATGAAGTCTAAGATACCCGCATTTGTGCTAAATGACGTATTTTGCCCAATAATAGAGCGATTGACGTCATTCTTAAGGGAAAAAGTCATCAATTGGCCAAATTTGGCCAGACCAAAAGAAGTATGAGTAACCCGGGGGCATGGGTGTAATGGATCTAGGTTTAATTGAATGGGTGCATGTTTTCATTTTTTTTGCGGAGGATGCGGGGTTGAATTTGGAAGTTGGGGTTAAAAGTAGGCATGTTGGGCCGTTTGGCCAGCTTGGTCAAGCTCGTCGAACCACTCGGTGGTTCTTCGAATTCCCCCAGATTGCCTTTATTTCTTTAAAATCTTGATTTTGGTTCTGTAACTTTCAACGAGAAGCCTGAGTTTGTCAAGTGCAATCAGCGACGCGCTGAAAGTCTTTCTTGATCCCCCTTTCAGTGCCCCTAACCCCTAAAATGCATTTTAACTTTCATCGGGCTTGTCCCTGCTTGCCGAATGCTATCGACAATTTGCTGAAAGTCACTTCTCATCACTGATATGACATTTTTCTAGAAATGTTTTAGCCAATCCTTTCGGTGAGCACGAGCTGGCTTGCCAAAGAGATTAGGCAACTCACCGACCAGTTCGGTGAGTTTGTCTACAACTATTTTTTTTGTGCATTTGGTTGAAGTGTTCCTAATTCTTTTTTATGATTTTGCAGACATGGCTTGACCAAAATTTGTTGGTAGAGACATACCACCCCGTAAGAGGGCCAAAGGGATTATAATCAATAAGAATGTAGCTGCATCTAGGGCGAAGGTCACTAAACTGCCCACCACATGTGGGAAGGGCAAAAAAAAAGGCAAATCTCATGCACCTGTGTCACCAGAGGTCAGCTCCGTTAGTGATAGGATTTATGCCACTCACCCACCACGTCTAAGAATGAGGGTAAGCACCAGGAGCATCAGGCTGCAACCTCTATGCCTAAAGATGAGCTACTAGCAACCTACAGAGTGGAGCTGCGTTGAAAGAGGCTGAATGATCCATCTAGGATCAAGACCTCCTACGCCACTACTCCTCATCTTGCTCTAGCATAGACAGTGGTCTTAGCCCCACCGATACAGGGTCCTCCCCCACGGTCTATGAACAGACTAAAGACTGAGGAGTTGAGGACCATTATAGAGGAGAAGCAATTGTCGACTATGGTATGATAGACAAGTATTCGAAGATTATGAGCTGCTTGAGGTTGCACAAATTTAAGCTATTCACCAAGTCTCGTGGCTTGTATATTCCAAGTTGGGTAAGAGAATTCTACAGTACTTACATTGCCCTGGTGCCACAAGGGTAGAACCCGACAATGAAATTCAAGCCAGTTGACTATGTGGTCATCACGAGTAGAAAGGTAAAGCGCGATAGTGATGCCATAAATGCAGTCTTGGGTGTTTCCACACAAATTGGGGATGAATACCAACATTTGATCAGGACAAAGATACTAGAAAATATGAAAAAGTGGTTGGCTCCGCTAATATTAGATGGTACTTCTAAATGGCTTAAGGTTAGGGAAGCTATTGAAAAGAAGGACCTCAATCTAGTAACGACGTATTGATTTGGCTTCATCAGCAGTACAATCATGTCATCCTAGAATGAGTCAATTCTCCGCCATGCCAAGGCAGCCTGTCTAGGTTGCATCATTGATGAGACGAGGCTGAATCTGGTTATGAATATTCCACAGGAGATACTTATGAGGGCCAAGCAGCGCCAGACTTCCCTCCGCTTTTCGGTGTTGATCACCAAGCTATGGAGATGGGCTCGGGTGTCTAGAGATGAGAAGAAGGATGTGGATGTGATTCCCACATCTCCTACCAACATTCGTACGATTGAGGTAGAATACATAAAAGATGAAATGAAGAAGAAGAAGACGACAGCCCCGGTGGACACTTTCTTGGTTGTAGATACAGATGCACTACCTGTAGAGGAGGAGTTGCCTACTCCGGCCCCTGGACTATCAAGCACAACTAGTGCTACCCTTCGTTACACCCAGCTCCTCTACTACTCATTTGCCTCCCATATTTGGTACTGCTGCTGCTGGCCGACCTCCATTCACCCAGGCTGCATTGCTACCAATGGGACATCTAACACATTCAGCGGATCGTCATGCCGCTAGACTTGAGGCCACCATTTTGGGGATGATTAAGAAAGCTCTCGCTGATGCTGTGACAGTTTTGATTGCTACTATTGATTCCCTTGTGGCTAGGATAGCAGTGTGCGAGAGTGGCTAGGGGGACACTAAGGAGGTGATGGCTCTAAAGCCTCTGTTGCTGCGCTGAGGAGAGATATGGACCAGCTAAGGTCCACCAACATGTCTATGATTTTTGGGATGGTGGAGATCCCAAATGTGCCAATTAAGCAAAATATGCCTCCAGATGTTCCAGCTGAGGAGGTAGTTGATCTCGAGTCTGAGGCAGAGGCCGATGAAGAGCAGCTTGGTATTGATGAGAAGGCTTCCTTTGAGGGACTGACAGAGGTTGAGGAGGCGATGATAGATTCAACTATCCAAATTTTATTGACAGACACCACCATGGTCGGATCTACTATTGATGTGACTCTGGGCACTGATTCTTATGATCAGACTAATGTTGCACCGAGCATTGATGCCCAGAAAGATGGAGCCACTACTTAGATAGGATTTTCTTTACCGCCTTCTCTGTCCTTTTTTATTTACTTTTTGGATACTTTGATTGCATTTGAGGACAAATAGGTTTTGTTTTGTGGTGGGGTGAGGTATTTCCATACCTACCTCTTGTTATGATGTTATTTTTTGTATATATTGGGTTTTGTGCTATAAATTGTGTTTTGGCACTGTGTTTGTGGATATTTGAGCTTTGTGGCTCCTTATTTTAATTGTCAATGGTTTTTGACCCTTTTGAATTTTTTTTGCCACCTCCTGATTATGTTTGAATGTGGTTGTTCTTGTGGAAATTTGAGTGTCGGTCTTGATCAATATTTATGACTGGAATAGTGCTCATAATCGAACAAAAATGAATATGCGGTTACGATGAGGCCAAATGAAGTTACATAGGCAATATGTGAACTTTTTGCATTTCGTTGTAACTAGCCAGTTATCAAATGAGCCTCTTGTGATGAACATTGCACACTAGCAAAAGTGTGGAGTCTTGCTTGATATTTAGTGCCAATGCCTTGTGTGATGAGCTTATCGTAAACCTTTTGTGATGACACCTGTAATTTACCCCGTTGGTCCGGTTTACTACCTTCTAAGTGTGTGAACTTTTCTTGAACACCTTTTTAGCCTTAGCCTTTCCTTGGATGAAACTTGATGAAATTGTGACCATTCTTTATCCTTTCACCCTTAATCTTCATGGAATGTTTTTTGTTTGAACAACCAACTTAGGCCAAAACCCTAAGTTGAGGGTGTGGTGAAAAGAAAAGGTAAATTAATAAGTGCAAAGAAGTCCCCTTTGACCCATGGTTTTGAAAAAGATGGAACCTCCCTATACAAAAAAAATGAAAAAGAAAAAGAATGCAAAAGTTTGAAATAAAGTTGCAAAAGAAAATGGGGTGTCTGGTATTCCATGGAAAGTGAATAATGGGGTGACTTTTGAGCACGAATGACAACAATGAAGAAAAGGAAAGAAAGTGTTGTTTATACCAAATTTCATGAGGGTAGCGGCCACTGAGCACTGAGCCTAAATGCCCATACCTTTACACTCAGCCCCGTTACAAGCTTTGAAAAGACCTTTTTGAGCTTGAGTGAGTTGAAACAAGTGTTGGTTGAAAAATAAGGGCAAACAAATGGGTGGAGTCAGTCATATGTTCATCTTTGTGAGCGTAAGAGTAGTTGTTGATTCCAAAATTATTAACTGTTGGACCATTGTGTGTGAATATGGAATTATTCTTTGTGTGATGGCATATGAGTACCTTTGTTGAGCTTGAACTTGCACTTGAAACAAGTATTGTGAACTTGAGAATCTTTGACAATGGTGAGTCACAACTTGAATCTTTGAGTGCACAATTAATCCTTGCATTAGTATGTTGAGTCTTTTTGTGTGCATTCATGATTGAGTCTTGTGTAGCACTGTTTGATACATCCTTTTTGAACTGCTAAACTTGAGTTTTACTTGATGACAAGCAAAAGTTTAAGTTGGGGGTGTTGATGAGTCCATGATTTGGACTCATTTAGGGCTTTATTTGGATAAATTTAGTGTCCTCAAATGCTTATTTTTGTGCCAATAACTGATGCAAAATCCTTGATTTCTAGGTATTTGGATTGAGGAACAAAGCACGGACACTAATTTGCAAAAAGTAAAGAAGCGAGCTGAAAGAGGGAATAAATGAAGTCCTAGTGATTGCCAAGTTCCTTTGGTGAATCGCTGAATGGCCACCATCTCGCCTAAAGTTCCATATGTCAAGCCCTAAAAGAGAAAATCAAGTTGGCTAAAGAAAGGAGCAGCAGGCGTGTCATCGAGTGGTTCCACGATGGAGTATTGGATTATCCAAAGTTACAGAACTTGAGGATGCGGAAGGGCAAATAAAAAATGCAATGAAACAGACCAACGGGTGGATCACCGAGCTAATCGGTGAGCCTTACTTACTGCATTGATTGGCCCTTCGCTGCATATTTTTAGTGACTATAAATATGCTTTTGAACATCTTGTTTTATATCATTTGAAATCATTCATTATCGTTGACACTGAACTCTGAGTATTGAGACTGAGTTTTCCTTTTCTTTGAAGAATTGAAGTTTTCCATTTTTGAGAAATTGAAAGTGCGTCTTTGAGATTCTTCAATTTGGACCTTTGTAAAGACGAAATTATTCTTACCTAGTTGATGGAAACACAATTTGGTAACGATTTTTTATCTTTTTATGATGTCTAGCTAAAACCTCAATTCTTGGGGTGTGATTATGTGATTATAGGTTGATTTAGCATATGGGTATTGCTAATTGTTAGTTTAAATGTTATTTAGAAGTGATTTCAATTATTACTTGTGGTAAAAATTAAAGAATTGTAGTTGTCAATGCAGTTCAACCTTCGTATTTTTCGCTTGCTCGGGTGAGAGGTTTTAAAACCAAGATTATTGATTGATGGTCTGTGGGTATTGGGCTGTCTTGGGTTCAGCTCAAGTGAGTGAATCCTTAACCCTTTCCCACACATTCAGCTCGAGAGAGTGAATGGACTAAGGCGTATGATGTTATTATTTGTTTGCTTGTTGGTGTTCGAGAGAAACCTACTTGATTCAGGGTAAATTGTTCGAGAAAAAGTTTACCTCCTCTATAGTCTAGCCTACTCACTAATTTACATCTATTTACTAACAGTTGCAATTATTGATTTGTCTATATTAGCGTATAATTGAATCACATCGAAAGAACCCCTCTCATTATTGTCATCTTTGTGTTATTTGGTACTGCTGTAGTTGATAATTAAAACCAAAACCCCCTGTTATTTGACATTCGTGTCACCCCCTAATTTGAACTATGGTTTTATTAGATAATGTTTATTCCTATGATTGACTTGAGAATATTCGTACTTTCCTATTGAATCTTAAACACGTTCCACTACTTGTGAGATTCGACCCCAACTCATTTAGTTGGGTTATATACTGACTAAAGATCTTTGACGCTTAGAATCCAATGAAGTGTATTTGATAACGTTATTCAATCAGCGCGTGTCATCTATTTCAAGGGAAACTGGGATGATCATTTGCCATTGATTGAGATTGCTTATTATAATAGCTATCACTCTAGTATTGGTATGGTTCAATTTGAGGCTCTCTATGGTAGGAAGTGTAGATCTCTTGTAGGTTGGTTTGCGGTTTGGTGAAGTTGCCTTGATAGGACCCGAGTTAGTAAAGAGGCTATGGAAAAAGTCTGTCTTATTAGAGGGAGGTTGAGAACAGCCCAAAGTAGACAAAAGTCCTATGTCGATTTTAGAATAAGAGAATATCAGTTCGATAGTTATGATTGGGTTTACTTCAAAATCTCATCCATGAGGGTGTAGTGTGTTTTAATAAATAAGGGAAGCTTAGTCCCTGTTATGTAGGCCCATATCAACTTTTGAGACGTGTTGTTAAGGTTGCTTATGAACTAGATTACCCTAATGAGATGGCGTCGGTGCATCCGGGTTTCCATGTCTCTATGTTAAAGAAATGTGTTGGAGATTTGACATCTATAGTTTCCTTATAAGGTTTTGGAGTTCATGAAAATATTTCTTATGAGGAAGTTACGGTTGAGATTGTAGACTGGCAAGTCAATAAGTTGAGAAACACAGAAGTTGCTTCCATAAAATTGTTGCAGAGGAATCATTTAGTTAAGGGTGCTACTTGGGAGGTCGAAGCCTATATGATGTCCCAATAACCTCATATTTTTCCTTCTACTACCATTCTAGCTTGAGGTAATAAGTTCCTCATGGTTTACTCTTTGTTTGGGTGTCATGTGTTTCAGATATTCCCATGATTTCCTTTTTATGCATGTTCCAAAAAAACATGTATTTTGAAAGAAAATGAGTTTACATAACTGATTTTCTTCATATTGTTGTGGATTACAGTATGAGCTTCCTATAGACTTGATGAAATGAGTTATTGAACATTCTTTAACTTGAAGTTGATATTTCCTCCCTGGATATATGATTTTGACAATAGATTGCATATTGGCTCCATGAGATGATGTTAAGTAAGCTTTTAGCTTTTAGATGATAGTTCCTCCTTGAATATGAGAAATATTGAAAATTCATGCATATTGGTTTGCTAGGTCAAGTTCTTACCTTTCTTATGATGCATTGAGTATGTTTAGCTTGGAGTCGATGTTTCCTCCTTGATATGTGCATTTTGATGAAATTGCATGCATGATGGACTGCTAGTCAAATGTTCCTACAGGGAAGATAATATAACACCTCAGAATCTAGTAGTCTAAGCAAGGGACCAAGTGAGAGGTCATGAGCCAAAGAAGTGAATGTTTTAATGTTTCAAGAACACCTCATCCAATTCTAGGTGTCAACGATCATAAATTAGTATAAAACCCAACTAAATGAGTTGGAGTCGTATCCCACAAGGAGCGCTATGTGTCTTAAATTCAACAAGGAATAATGAATGTGATCTAATTAGCCATAGGAATAGAAATTATCGATTAAAGACATAATCAAGTAAAATGAGTGACACGAATGTCAAATGGGGGTTTTTGGTTTTAAATATCAACTAAAAGCAATCACAAAAACATTGAATTCACAATATGGAGACGGATTTTTTGGATGTGATCGATTATAGGAAAATATAGGCATATGGGTAATTGCAACTATTAGTAAATCGCTAGATATTAGTGAGTAGGCTAGAATATAAGGGAAGTAGTTTTCTCCCAGACAACTATCCCAAATCAAGTGATTATTTTCAAACATCAACAAGCATGCAAATTAAGAGCAGCCCACACCTTAATCCATTCACTCTCTTGAGCTAAATGTGTGGGATTGGGCTTAGGATTTACTCGCTCAAGCTAAACACAAATCAACCCAATACCCACAAACCATCAATCAAAAACCTTAGTTCTAAAATCGATCGAGAGAGATAGCCAAAAATACAAATATAGAACTGCATTTGCAACTACAATTCTTAAATTAAACCACAATTAATAATTAAAATCACTTTTAAATAGCATTTAAACTGACATTACCAATACCCATAAACTAATTAAGCCCAAAATCACATGACGACACCCTAAGAATTGGGGTTTTAGCTAGACATTATAAAAAGGTAAAAACAGTTTCCAAATTGATTATCCATCAACTGGGTAAGAGTGATTTCGTCTTTACAATGCTATAATTTGATGAATCTTAAAAACCCATTTCTAATTTCTCAAAATTGAATTTCTTCAATCTTTCAAAGCTTAATGTGCTATGAATAGGCATTCGGCGAAGTAAAGAACATTGTCTTATCCGCCCTTTGATCTCTTCCATTGCCCTTTTCACCTTATCATTCAGCATCCTTGGCTTCTATAACTTTGGGTGATCTGTCACGACTTCACAAAACTACTCGGTGATGTGCCGACTTGTCCTTCTTGTCGACGATTTGGTTTCTTCCCTCAAGTCTTTTACACTGGAACTTTAGGTGGTGGATCTAGCAATTCACGATTCGCCAAACGCTCTTCAGGATCACCAATCTTACTTTTCTTTGATTCTCCAATTTATTTGGTTCCTTTTTGCATGTTAGTGTCCTTTCTTTGTTTCATCAATGCAAATACCTGAAAATCCTTGGCATAATTTAAGTATTTGAGGACACTAAATCTATATAAACAAAGCCCCAAATGAGTCCAAATCTCAGACTCATCAGTGAGCATGGGCAACTTCACATGGACTCATACGGGCCGTGAAGGCCACTATGAGGTATGGTGTTGTCCATGGTGGCTCACACTAGCTAGCCAAGGCATCCTCACCTCCCACGATCACCATGATCGCTTGTGGTGGGGACCACATGCCATGGTGATGAACATAGAGGGCGAGGCAGTGGGCAGGTTTAGGCAGCCTCCTACCACGAGCAACTTGATGGTTCGTGAAGGCCTTGATGGCTCCTATAGGTAGGTGTGAGGGAAGTTGGGATTTAGGGGTGGTTTTTCAAGCCCTCTCAAGGCTTTGAATGTTTAGGGGCTTTTGGGTCTTTTCCGGTATTAATTAAATCAAACTATGTTGGTTTACCCAAGCCCAAGACCCCTATATAAGTAACTTTGACCCTAAAACTCAACCATTCAAGTCATTCTTCTCAAAACCCAAAAGAAAACCAAAGTTCTTCCTCTCAAAATATTTCCTTCTTTAGAACTTGAAGAAGAAGGAGGAAGCTAGGACAAGATCATGTCTCCATTTTCCAATTGCTTGTGGGTTTTGATAACAAGGTATTATACCTTTATTCATCCATGGAATCCTTGCAGCCATTGAGCCCCTAAGATTCCCTAATTGAAAAGTAGAAATTCCCTAATTTGAGTTAGGATTTTCTTCTAATGTTGTGGGTATTGATGAATGTTTATCTGAATGATTTGGTGAAGATTGTTTATGCATCAATTGATAAGATTATATGTTTTTAGGATGAATTTACATACCCATGCCTATCTCATGTCTAGAAAGATGAAATTGATGTAAATGGGTTCCATGCCATTAAAGGAGAAAATATGGGTTTAGATGTATTCTTATAGGATTTATAAGAAACATAAGAATTTCTTTGAG
Source organism: Solanum commersonii (assembly GCA_029007595.1). Taxonomy (NCBI): domain Eukaryota; kingdom Viridiplantae; phylum Streptophyta; class Magnoliopsida; order Solanales; family Solanaceae; genus Solanum; species Solanum commersonii. Next base: position 14,622,364 of record JAJTWQ010000004.1, read on the forward strand.
ATTGAAGCTTATATGATGATTTCTGATTAGAATTGCATCAAGAATGAAGCATATATGATGATTATGATATGAATGTCTTTGAGAGTGAAGCCTATGCATTAATTTTTTATTGTTGATGTGATTGATTGTGGAAGGGAATTTCCCACATGATTTCCTTTATGTATGTATTAATGTGAAAGACTTTGTCACATTGAATGATTCTAGGTTTAAAGGATTGCTCACCTAAAATTAATCTAAGTTAAAAGACTACAAAATTGATGAGACTAGGGGAGATTACCCTTGACATCTAAATGATAAGGATATGAGGCGATGACCCATATTCCTTAGAGTTAAATAAGAGGCGATTACCATTATTCCTAGAAGTTGAACAAGAGGCGACTACCCACGTTCATATAATGATGATTGGATATAGAGGCTAGTAAACATGATCCATATAGAATGACATGGAGGCGAGTACCCGTGTCACATGATGTTAGACATGGAGGCGAGTACCCATGACCTTAAGTAAAGGAGTTAGAGGCGACTACCCATGATCCTTCATTGTAAGGCAAGAGGCGAATACCGATTAGCCTTTGTAGTTAGGAAAATAGGTGAATCCCCATGTCTTTAAAAGTAAAAAAGAATAATATGTGAAATGTTAAGATAAATGATTAGCTTGGATTTTTGCTTTAGTTGCCTTCCATAATGTGTAAGACTAAAGGCGGATTACCAAAGGCTTGACTAAGGATGAGTTGAGATTACTTCAAGAAGTACCCCTCCTATGTTATGATGATTTATTATGTGCATTGATTGTTCTTTATGACTTATGTTGTCTAACTCGTATACTTATGGTGTGTATACAAGTTATCATATTTACTACATGTTTGTACTAACACATACTCTTGCCTACATTTCCTATCTAAATGTGGGGTCTAGCGATCTCGAAGCTCATCCCCGTGGCTAGCATCATTAGTAGAGGCAAGACTTGAAGATTGGTGAGTACTCATAGCATTCGAGGATTTGGCCACTATTTCCTTATGCTCTTTTATTTTAAGTTTTGGACAATGTTTTATGGTTTGTGTCGTAAAAATCTATTATATTAGATGGTTTTAAGATAATTGTCTAAGACTTCTGCTTCGTTTTATGAAACTTTGATTGTGTTGAAAATGTTTTAAATTTCCCATAAATGTCTATTATCTTGACTATGAAAGCTAAGTGGCTTGTATGAGGCCTCTCGAGGTCTTTTACGCCATGTTACATCTAGTGGGTACCGCTGAGTCGTGTCAAACATGGTTATCAGAGCACAAGGTTTAGAATGGTTCTAGGATGTCTCAAAACCACATTAAGTATAATCTAGTTTAAAACGTGAGGCGCACAACATTTATGAATGAGAGGCTACATGATGTTTAGGAAACTTCACTTCTTTCTTCACTCTAAGTCATACGATAGAGTTTAATGCTATAAAGTCTCTCTCATGATCCTTACACGATGGCCTACATGAAATGACTACTAGAAGTGCATTTGATAGAAGAACCAATGGAGAAAATGTTGGTCAAGGAGCTCCTCCACAAGCTTCTCAAGTTTCGTTTGACCCTTTGCCTAAGAAAGTGACTAATGCAGAGTTTAGGATTGCTTTTCAAGTGTTGGGTCAAGCCGTGACGGCCTAAGCCTATTATAGGGAGGTTTTTGTACCTGTGAACCCAAATATGGATACAATGACATCTACAATAAGGGATTTCACTAGGACGAATCCTCTAGAATTCTATGGTTCTTAGATTGAGGAAGATCCTCAAGAGTTCATTGATGAGGTTTACAAGGTGTTGGCTATTATGGGAGTAAAAGACGGAATTGGCCGCTTATCAACTTAAGGATGTTGCTCAAATTTTGGTCAACCAATGGAAGGAAGCAGGACCGGTAGATACGTGTTCCATAGAATGGGAAATGTTCAAGTCTACTTTTCCTGATATGGTCTTTCTTCTTAATATGAGGTAGGAAAAAGTTCTTGAGTTTATTTCTCTCCGACAAGGGAACATGAGTGTGAAGGAATATGCTTTAAGGTTCACTCAATTGTCGATGTATGCTCCCACTATAATTGTCAACTCTAGGCAAGGATGAGCAAGTTCATTTTAGGGGTGTCTGAATTTGTGGTGGAATAATGTCGTACAACTATGCTAGTCCATGACATGAATATTTCTCCTCTCATGGTCTATTCCCAATAGATTGAATATCAGAATCTTAAGGAAAGGTCTACAGAGACAAAGAGGGAAAGAATTGATGATGGAAACCCTTCATAGTCTAGATTCAATGGACGTGGTCATTCGATGTTTTGACAAAGGTTTTCCGGTCAAGGTTCATCCAACTCTCCTAGGTCTTACAAGGAGAGGGTGTCTAACCCTAAGGCTCAAGGAAGGAATATTAGTGGGTCTTTATTGCCTAATTGTGCAATGTCTGGACGAATGAATGAAAGTAAATGTCTTGCAGGTTCCAATACTTGTTTTGGTTGTGGTAATATGGACAACAATATGAGAGATTATCCTTCAGTTTCTAAGAATGAGGAAGATAGTCATTAGAGGCTTAACGCTATCCTTCATCCAATCCAAGTGGTTCAGGTTCGAATGCTACTAAGCAAAATAGGTTTTATGAACTTCTAACTCATGGTGAACAAGAGGGTTTTCCTAATGTGGTTACTGGTATGTTGAAAGTTTTTCAACTTTATGTTTATGCTTTACTTGATCCCGGTGCTACCTTGTCTTTTGTGACACCATATGTGCCTATGAGATTTTATGTGCTTCGTGATATGTTTGTAGATCCATTTTTTTGTCTCTACCCATGTTAGTGATTATGTGGTTGCTAAGAGTGTCTATAGAAAGTGTTTCATTTCCTTATCCTATAAAGAGGCAACATCACCGTTGCCAACTCCATCTCATGTGTTGAATAATTCCTGTCATGAACCTTCAACTGTCGCGATGCATAAGCTATAACATTCTTATCCTTCATTTACACAGCACCCAAACCAGAATGTGAAGCATCACAATAAACTATTAAATCTTTACCTTCCATCTGTAGTGCTAGAATAGGTGTTATGGTCAAGAGAATCTTGAGTTTTTGAAAGCTATCCTCACATTTTTCAGTCCATTCAAAGGGTACCTCTTTTTTGGTCAAATTTGTCAAGTGAGTGGCGATAGAAGCAAAGTTCCTCCAAATCGAAGACAGTAGTAGTGAGCCCCACAAAACTCCTACCTTCCATCACAGAGCTAGGCCAAACCCAATTCTTACCGCCTCAATCTTTTGGGGATCTACCATTACCCCTTCTTTTGAAACTACATGTCCCAAAAATGCAATCGAAGTAAACCAAAATTCACACTTAGAAATAGCATACCACCTTTGTTTACCAAAAACACCCCTAACAATAGGAACATGGTCGGCATGCTCTTCCTCACTTTTCGAATAGACCAAAATGTCATCAATACAGACTATAACAAATGAATCGAGAAAGGGTTTGAACACACCATTCATCAAACTCATAAAAGTTTAGTAGCATATCTAGACAAGGCATGAAACTTAGCCTCATAAGAAGCCACATACATACCACCTTGTTCTAAAGCCATGAAATTATCCTACTTGCGATCCCTGAGTGTCCGAGGCACATACTTCTCTAAAAGCAGGGCATGCAACTGGGTCCAAGTGAGTGGGGGTAAAACTAAAGATCTGCATTCCACATAAGCTCTCCACCACTGCTTAGCCTCACCTTGAAGCTAAAAAGTCACAAACTCAACCCCATGTTGATAGACAATTCCCAACTTATGAAGCCTCTTATAGCTAGGATGAACTTATATGCATCCTCACTCTCGGACCCATGGAACACAGGTGGTTTCAACTTCAAGAACTTAGTCAATGAATAATGCTCATTACCAGTGATAACAGGACCCAACAAAGGACGGAAGAAATCATCATTTCCTCTAGTTCCACCCACCTTGGGGACAGTGAAAGCAATAGGGGGATTGGTGGGAGCTTGAGTTGCTTGAAAAGAGGGAAGCACTCCAGGACCAATACCAATCCTTTCAAAAACGTCATGATATGTTAAGCTAACACTGGGTCTAAAAAAGGAATACATGTAGTCTCAGCATGCACTTCTTCCTCTTGTCCAACACTCTCTTCATTCTGAACCTTGATATTCTCTTTTACCTCTTCATGATGCGCAGGAGGGACCTCATTCCTGGGAGCATTTTCAACCGGCGCTCCATCCATAGTAGGCACCACCCTTCCTTGGCCTCTACCCCTAGCTCTTCCTCTACCATGCCTCACACCGCGACCTCTCGCTGCAGATTCCTCAGCTAGATCATTGACAAGAGCTACGGGCCTGACGTCGTTGAACCTAGTGTTAACCATCTGTGGACTGAAGAGTGAAAGAGTTTAGATACCAATTTAAATCGGCAGATACAAAATGGAATCAAGTTACAACACGAAAGGAGACAAAAGAAAACAGAGAGATTTCCTAAAGTCCTATAACCTCTCAAAGAAAAGTAGAGACGTCTCTGTATCATTCCGCAAGACCTACTGGACTCATTTTGATACATCGAGATCAACGAACCTAGAGCTCTGATACTAACTTTGTCATGACCCAGACCATGGTGATTGGCACCCACACTAACCCTCCAATGGGAGAACCAACTTAATCAAAATATTAAAGCATTTAAAGATACGAAAGAAGGTTTAAATGCTAAGGAAAAGATAGGGAGTTCCCATAAACTCCAACAAAAGTCTAACAACCAAATTAACATTGCGGAATAATGCCTAGAACCTGAAAGTCAATGTACCAAAACTTTAACAATGAACCAAAAGTCTAAAGGAAAATGGGTGCAACCCAACTAAACATAAGAATATCGAATTAACTAGTCTATGTCTGAATAAAATGAACTAAAGAGAAAGAGAACTCATGGCAGCCTAGAAGAACTGGCTCACCCTTGAATTCAAACAATCACTGATCTTCTAAGCGAGGTCTGTCAATAGCCGCTTAAAGATATCATGTGCTCAACAAAGAAAGAGCAAGTACAGTATCACTACACAACCACAGTGTATTGGTAGGATCACGCGGCTATCCCACTAAGTGCAACATACATAAGCCAATACAACATAATAATAACATGCATACACCGAACATACACAACATCATCACCATTTACGAACAACGTACAATTTCACATTTCTCAAGATACACAATTATGCCAAGTCATTGGTTCTCTCATGGAACCCAAACCCAAATTGTTAGAATAACAAAATGTGGTACTCGATCCAATGTTTATGCTGGAATGTGGCAACCGATCCCATATTCAACAAGCCACAATCACATTCACAAGTATATTCTCAAATCATACAAATAAGTTATGATTCATGGCTTTCATCACTCATCTATCTTATTTACAACTAGTGTGATCAATAATGCAACATTAACATACATACAAGTATTAAAATGAAGCAAGAACAATCATATATCACACAATCATGAAATCACAACCATTACCTACCTCGAAACAAGCTTGAATCCCCTAAGAAACTTGGTTCTTCCCTTTCCAGATTCGTTCCGCTTGTTCTTAGTCTACAAACAATTAATAAAACATGGGAATCAATAAATAATAACTAATTATCTGAATTACCAACAACTCTATCAATCCTAGATCAAACCCATGATCCCAATATCCAAATTAGTGCTTTTCCCACCATAATTTCCAGGTCAAAACCCTCCCTAATCGATAATTACCCATGAAACTAAGTTCTACGGATCAAAAATGGGATTCGGGGAGTGAAAATATTACCTTTAGCCTCAAGAATCGTGGCAAACTATCTAGAAAACACATGGGCTCGTTCCTTAGCTCTCAAGTTTGAAAATTGTAGAATAAAACATTTTTGGGGTTTATTTCAGACTTTAAGTCGCGTCTGTCATGGCGGCCCAAGTCCCGTCGCAGTGGCCTCGCCCTAGCGAGAAAATCCCGCCTTAGTAGCTTGCACGGAACCAGGGAGCAAATTTAATAATTTCAAGACCCCCATTTCACAAAACACCTTCAACCAATGACACTCAGAAACTATTCGTTCACGGTAAGATCAATTTTGGAAATTCTACTCACCCGAATTCAATTTTGTAAAGTCGTATGGGTTCCTTGACATCTTAGTTATCTACTCATGTAATTGAAATCATAAATACATCACCCAATTGTTACCAAATTTCCCTACACTTTAATGACTCCAATTTCGTCCAAATCTGGACTAGGTTGGGAAATTTCAAGTTTACTACCAAAAAGTTTTCCGACCCAAAATTTTTCTCTGTTGGCTTTTCAATAACGACAGGAATCGGTCGTTACATACCTTTTTCCAACTCCATATCATTTCAATTGATCTCACTAACATTTTTTTGTTAGTCGGACAAAATCAACTACTTACTCAATGTTGGTAGCCCGACAATTCATCCTACATTATCAAGCAATCAAGGGGGTAGTTGTTGACACCCAATTTTGACTGACATATAGCCATTGCAAAACCTTTCTTTTATCCTTACGAGTTCATATAAGTAATTTTATGTAAATATTTATATTTTAATATTCATCATTTACAAAATTTATTGTAACTATTTTTGTTATCAAATTATTATTTTTATTTAATAAATTTATCGATTGTCATATTTTGAAACAAGTATTTTACTTATTGGTTTAAGGTGTTAAATATTTAGGTGTGCTTTTTTATATTATACATTTAATCTTCCTTAAATAATTTAAATTGTAGCCCCTTATATTCAATTTATTTATCTTATTGCCCTTCTTCCTATCCAGTTCCATTTCAATTCTAGCCTTGCATATTCAATTTCATGTAAATTTTATTCAATTGTTCAATTCAATTTTAGCCTATTTTATTTCAATTTCAGAGTATCATATTTCATTTAATCTGAGTAGTCCATCTTCATCAATCTTACACCACATATCAATCCTAGCTGCTAATCTGCCTAATCTAACGGTTGTAATCAAACATCCAACACCTTCCTATTTTAATACACCAAAAACCTTAATAAAAAAATTAATTTTCTTACCCCCTGTAGATCAGTTGCCTCTCTCAATTTCGTTTGTCACCGGCAAAAATCACCACCAAGCCACCGTTTCTCCTTCTTTCCCTAATGGTCGGTGAGACCCCAGTCGACCCCCTCTTCTCTTGTCCTCTTTTTGGTTTCGGAGAGGCCACCATGATAGTCGCCTCTCTCCTATCCAATTTTCATCGTGAAACCATCGCACCCCACCCCTATACTCTCCTCTCTCCCATGCTCCAACAAAAACTAGCGGACTAATTCATCGGTCGTTGGTGAAGGCAGCGACCACCACGACAACCATCGCCTCCCCCTCCATTATTTCCCATCTCTCTTCTTCAGTGAGCCACTGCGACAAGCAGCCACACAGCCTGCTACAGTATAGCAAGGCAACCGTGAACTCCGGCGGCTCCAGTCGACCCCTCGCTCTTCTTCTCTTCTTTGCTCGGGTGATAGTAGTAAGCAACCACAAGAACGAAGACAACAGCAGCAAGGAGGCAGTAGCCCTGGCGAACCACCATTGAAACCTTTATTTCTCTGTTGCTCCGGCATTTCTGGCAAGGACTTCACGCCGCTGAATTTGTCCTTTCTCCTCTCTTCTCTAGTAGGCGTGCTCTAACAAAGTAGTAAGTCAGATCAACAATGGAGTAGTAACGGTGAGGGTAAGTAGCACTTGGACAAGGTGTGGTCGGCACAAGTCTTGGAGGATCTTGGTTCCTTTAAGATAGTTCTTAACAGATTCGGGTTAGTCCTTTGATTAATTTTACAAAATCTTATCGCATGCCTGCTCTATGTGAATAGTCAATAATCGCTCGAAATGTCATTTCTAGTACGAACTACTACCTATGATTTTTTTATCGTGCTTGACATTTTCCTTTATTCCTTGTTAAGATGTTGTTCTAATTGTTGAATATTGTAACCATGTAATTCAATGGTGTATGAGCTTAATTATGGGTTAATTTGATTCGATTGATTGACTTATTTTTTGGTGATATTAATCCAAATCATGTATTGAATTGTTTTTTTAATTTTAATTAGCAGTTTGTTGTTATTATTATTATTATTATTATATATATATATATATATATATATATATATATATTTGGTGGTTTACTGGTTTGATTTTGCAGAGAATTAAAGGTAATTCATTCTCCCCACGGATTAATCGTGTTACTTCGTTTAGCATTTCTGCCCATCAGTTGCATTGTTATGCTACTTTATTTGCTTTTCTGAAGTTCTATAATTTATGGAGTTATGGTAACTTTATGTCCTTCCTTTTATAATTCAAATGTTGTTTATTAGGTTTAACTTTAGTAATTTGTAGTCGAATCTCATACCTGTTTACTAACTGATTTAGTTGTCTAATTTATTTATTTATTATTATTTCTTTACCCATTTAATTATGGTAATAATTGATTCTCCTTCCTTCAGCTCTTGAACTTATTCACTATATAAAGTGACCTGTCTTCATTCTTAAAGGTGGGAACGATAGCAAATACTTTCATATACATAAAAAATAAAAACTATCAGTGGTTCTTATATTGAAAGGTCTTTCTTTGATTTCGGTGGCTTGCTTCAAGTTAGTTTTCATCATATGTTATTTAACATCGCATTAGTTTAAATATAACGTATAAAGGAAGCATCATGATCACTTCTTGTTCTCTTTCTCCCTATATGAGGTGATATTCGTTGTTTTCATTATTTGTTTGCCTCTAAATTAGTTTTGTGTATTCTTCCCATATATTTACCCATAAAAAATAATCTTGTTCTTGTATATATATGTATACTGTGGTTTGCCTTTTCTGTGTCATTTATAGCGTTTTTGTAGCGATCCCAAGTCATTTATGACTTGCTGGGACAGACAGTTCGGTCACCTCGTTGTTCGTTTGGTTATTGCGCGAGTTTTAGTGGTTTTGGAGCTTATGAACCTTCAATGATCATTTTCCTTCAAAGGTTCAAGAAGATGACATCGAAATCTAATTGTGATGATTTCATCAGCTCTGAAAGGGTCATTTTAATCTAGTAGCATGGTCATCATGCCTCCCGAGGTTTTTACTGTGAGTCGGTGAGATAAAGCATTTTAATTTTAAGTTTAAGACTTAGTTTGACTTTAGTCAACATTTTGGATAAACACGCTTAGATGAGAATTCTGTCAACGCAATTAGCTCTGGAATGTCGTGTTTAGTCTAGACTAACCCTTCGTTCGTGTCCCGAGGTTTCTGATATTTTTCTGAGCCCTTTTGTGGTTTTTGACAAAATGACGGTTGGGTATGGGACCCACTTTTTGTCAATATGAGCTCGTATGGAAATTTTGACTGTGACATTGAGTCCGAAATATCAATTTTTGAATGGCTGCATATTTCTTTTACATGCACAGGATTCCAAACTAGTTCGGAGCACCCCGTCGAGGTTTTTTAGTTTTCAAAAAATAGGCTGAAATCTGGTGTATATAGTGCAGAAAAATTATCACCTTTTCCAAACCTAAACATCTCATCTCTTCCTCGTCGCCCAACCAAATTAGGTGATTCGAAGTGCGAAAGCTTCATTTTTTCGGTGTCTTCACTTTGTATTGACCGAAAGTTGTCAGGTGTATGTTGTTCAAGGTAAAATAAGTGATAAACCTGACTACTATAACCTTTTTTGAGTTCGTATTTTTGACTTTCTTGAATTGGTGATATCTTGCTCATTTTACCTCGATTTTTGGTGATTCAAAGTTCCACGTGTTGAGAATTACCGAGGCTATGTTGTGGAGTGTTCAAGGAGTGATGGGCACCATTCGATTCTTATATATTCTGAGTTTAGACTGCTACATCATTTCTTTTAAGTAGATTAAAGTGTAGTTTTCTTTCATATTGTGTTTTGGTTCGTTTTGGCCATCGAATTGTGTTCCATTTTGGAACACAAGTTCATGGTACTGTTTTGGGTCTTTTAGCGGAGTCAAATCCAGACAGTTTGGTGTGGGTCCCACAATTCCTATTTTGACTCCAAAATCGACCCATTTCTGTTTATTGTGATTTTGGTGTCTAAAAGACCGTACTAACGTTGTGATCCTATATTTGATAGTGGGACAGTGTTCAAAGGTCGTTCGGGAAGGAAAAGCTCTGGCAAAGTAATTTAGAATGCCTGCAGTCGGCCTAAATGTAGGCTACGATTTCCTTTCTACTCCCTCCATCCCATTTTATGTGGCACCATTTCCTTTTTGGTCAGTCCCAAAAAGAATGTAGCATTTCCTTATATGGTAAGTATTTAAAGGTACAATTCCTCTTTTATCCTTGTTGGTCCCACTTAATCTTAAATATAGCACTCCAATACATTTTTGAGGAGAGAGAAAAGTGAGTCTACTTTTTAATATGACTATTTTTTGAAGGGCAATTTGGTAGACATTTCAAAGTCTTTATTTATTTCTTAAACTCTGTGCCCGGTCAAATGTTGCCATATAAAATAGGAAGGAGGGAATATTAAATTGAGCTTAATTGTTTAAAATCATGTCTATTGGAGTGAATTGGGGGTGGGTACCAATTTTCTACTTTACTTTGATTAGATACCTTATATTAGGATCGATTGGCCATATTTTGGGTGTAGTACCATGTTAATTGGTTCATTAGAGTTGTATGCTTATGTGCAAAATGCTATTGTATGCTTGTATGTTATGTGTTGTATGCGTTGTTCATCCTTAACTGTAAGCATGATGTCCTTAGTCTCGATTAGGCTAACATAGCCTTAGACTTATGACCCGTGTAGGCTGGATAGCCTTTACTTTCCGCCGACGTCGTTTGGATGACTTAGCTCCTAGTAGACTGGAGTAGCAGACTTGAGTCTGATAGTTTGAGCCTTAGATTAGGCATTATCGTTGCTTGCTGCACTTCTGTATCTTCTCCCTCTAATTCTGTAGTTCTGACGCGTTCTCAACGGTTCACTGCATCACTAGAGGCGTGGAATTTAGATAGTATAGGCTTGGAGTTTTTCCTGTGATTTCTTAGAGTGGAAGGCGTTCCACTATGGTTGTTGTTAGATTGGATCCTATTGGAGATACTATCTTCCCCGAGGTCATTCTTTCTAGCTAGGCTGGGAGCGTATCACTGGCTGGGTAGACTCAGAGATTTCGGCAATCGCCTCCAGGCCTTTCTTTCTAGCTGGGATGGGAGTGTGCTGTTGGCCGGGTGTCCCCAGGTCGCTCTTTCTAGCTGAGATGGGAACTGACTACATGGTAGGATGACTCACGGTATCTACCTCACCAACGGGTCCCTCTTTCTAGCTGGGATAGGAGTGAACTGTCTAGTTGGGTTCCCCCTTGGGTCACTCTATCTAGCTGGGCTGAGAGTGCACTGTTGGAATGGTGGAGTCTGATGGATTGTCTTGGTTACTATAGGCTGGGAGCCCGGTTTTCTTCTTTCTCAGTAGACTTACTTATTTTGTGTACCTATCGAGCTAAAAGGGGTCCGTTCAGGTTTTATTTAAATTTGCGCACGAGTGTACCTTCTGGGCTTATTGGGTCCAGTTAGGTTTAGTTTAGTTGTACTTAGTTTATTTCTATTATGCTCGTGTGCTTTCTTTTCATATCCGTTTTGACCTCTCTATGTCAAGATTATAACATTTCTTATTGTTTTTACCCATTTTTGCTCAATCGGCCTTTGATACCTACTAAGTACCTGTTGCTTTGGTACTCATGCTACACTTTGTATCTATTTCGTGATGCAAGTGCCAGTACCAGTTACCAGCGGTGATTAGTTCCAGCCTTCTTTTGCAGCTATGATTTGGAGACGAGGGTGAGCACTTGGCATTTTTGGGTTTCTCATGTCTCCTTCTTTTGTTTTAGCTAGTCTTGTTACGTTGAGACAAGCTTTGTCATGGTCCACTTTTGGGACTTGTACTCTTTATTAGACATCTTTGTAGTCATGACTTCAAGGTTCTGGGAGGGATTTTTGTATATATTTCTTTTTGCTTGCTTGCGCCTTGTCCTTGTTTAGGTTATTATTTTCGCTATTTTCTACCCTTACGCTCATTACTTGATGTTTCGAGTTTGGGTTGTCTTACCTACTGATTAACATTTCAAGGACACATCATCCAATTCTAAGTGTCAATGATCGCTAATCAGTATAAAACCCAACTAAATGAGTTGGGGTCGAATCTCACAGGGAGCAGAACGTGTTGAGATTCAATAAAAAAATGTGAACATGGTCAAATCAGCCATAGGAATAGATATTATCGAGTAAAAACATAATTCAAATCAGGGGATGACACGAATGTCAAATAAGGGGGTTTTGGTTTTAATTATCAAGTACGACATTGACAAACAATATGAAATAACAATAATGATACGGGTTCTTGGAATGTGATTTGATTATAGGCTATTATAGACAAATGGGTAATTGCAACTTTTAGCAAATAGTTGTATATTAGTGAGTAAGCTAGACTATAGAGGAGGTAAACTCTCTCTCGAATAATTTACCCCAAATCAAATCGATTTCTCTCGAACATCAACTAGCAAGCAAAATAAGAACAGCTCACACCTTAGTCCATTCACTCTCTCGAGCTGAATGTATGGAACTGAGTTTAGGGTTCACTCTCTCGAGCTGTATCCATGTCAACCCAATACACACTGACCATCAATCAATAAGCTTAGTTTTAAAACCTCTCTCTCGAGCAAGCCAAAAGCACAAGGGTAGAACTGCATTTGCAACTACAATTCTTAAATTAAACCACAATTACTGATTGAACTTACTTCTAAACAACGTTTATACTAACAATTAGCAATACCCATAAACTAAATCAGCCCATAATCACATAATCACACCCCAAGAATTGGAATTTTAGCTAGACATCATAAAAAGATAAAAATCATTACCAAATTGTGTTTCCATCAACTGAGTAAGATTGATTTCCTTCTTACAATGGTCAAATTCTAAGAATCTCAAAGACCCATTTCCACTTTCTCAAAGGTGAAAAACTTCAATTCTTCAAAGCTAAGGAAAAACTAGAGAAAATTTGTCTCAATACTCAGATTAATAATTACAGATACTCTTCAGAATGAATAATCCTAAATTCATCCTCCCAGAATAATTGTTCAAAAATGTATTTATAGTTGCCAAAAAATATGTTGTGAAGGACAACTCGACACAGTAAGTCGCCCTCGCCGATCCACTTAGCGATCCACCCTTTGTTCACTTCCATCGCCCTTCTACCTTGGCCTTCAGCATCCTCAAGGTTTGTAACTTTGGGCGATCTAACAGTGCATCGCAGAACCACTTGATGATTCACCGCCTACTCCTTTCTCTCGCCAACTTGGTTCTTTCCTTTAGGTTTCGGCACACTGGCACTTTAGGCTATCAAGCAGCCATTCGGTGACTCCCTAAATGGACTTGGCAATCACCAGACTTGTTTTCTTCATTCTTTCAACTCGCTTTATTCCTTTTTACAAATTAGTGTTCTTGTTTTGCTCCTCAATCCATATACTTGGAAATCAAGGATTTTACATCAGTTATTAGAACAAAATAAGCATTTGAGGACACTAAATCATTTTAAATAAAGCCCTATATGAGTCCAAATCATGGACTCATCAACACCCCCAACTTAAACTTTTGTTTGTCCTTAAGTACAACTCAAGTTCAGCAGTTCAAAAAGGATGTCTCAAACAGTGCTACACAATACTCAATTATGAATGCACACAACAAGACTCAACTTACTTATGCAATGATCAATTGTGCACTAAAAGATTCAAGTTGTGACTCACCATTACCAAAGATTCTCAAGTTCACAATACTTGTTTCAAATGCAGGTTCAAGCTCAACAAAGATACTCAAATGTCCTCACACAAAGAATGATTCCATCGTCACACAAAATGGTTCAACACTTACAAAGATGAACACATGCATGACTTCACTCATATAGTTCCGGAATCACATGCAACTCTCACACTCACAAAGATGAACACATGCATGACTTCACCCATAGGTTTGCCCTTATTTTCCTATCAACACTCATTTCAGCTCACTCAAGATCAAAAAGGTCTTTTCAAGGCTTGTAACGGGGTTGAGTGTAAAGGTATGGTCATTTAGCCTCAGTGGCTGCTATCCTCATGAAATGTGGTATGAAAATCACTTTCTTTCCTTCTCTTCAACATGCTCACTCATGCTCAAAATTCACCCCGTTATTCTTTTTTCATGGAATAACGGACACCATATTTGTTTTGCAGTTTCATAACTTTATTTTTCAACTTTTTTGTTCTTTTTCCTTTTCATTCTTCTTTTTTTTTTTCTTTTTTTTTTTTGTATGGAGGGGTTTCATCTTTTTCACAACTATGGATCAAAGGGGGACTTCTTTGCACTTCTTGATTTGCCTTCTCCTCTCACCACACCCCCAACTTAGGCTTTTGGCCTAAGTTGACTATTCAAACAAACCACATTTCATAAGGGTTATGGGTGAATGGATCGAATGGGCTCACAATTGCATCAAGTTTCTTCCAAGAAAAAGGTTAAGGCTAAAAGGGTGTTCAAGCAAAGTTCACACATTCACAAGGTTGGCCACAAAAGAGGTATAATGTCAAATTGTTTCACCCTTTTTAAATTTTTTTCCTAAGATCATTTTAAGAGCTTGCATCACTTAGTCAATTGGATCAACGGGGCAAATTCTAGGTGTCATTACACATGGTTCACGGTAAGCTCACACACAAGGCATTGGCACTAATATCAAACATGACTCCACACTTTTGCTAGTCTGCAATGTTCATCACAAGAGACTTAATTTGATAATCGGCTAGTCACAATGAGATACAAAAATTTCACATATTGCCTATGCAACTTCATTTGGCCTCGTCGTAGCTACATATATATTTTTGTTTGATTGAGAGCACTATTCAATTCATAGGTATTGATCATAACCGATACTCAAATTTGCACAAAAAGAACCACAATTAAATACACAAGAGGTAGTAAAAATTTTCAGAAGGGTTTGAAAACCATTTGCAATTAAAACAAGGAGCCACAAGCTCAAACATCCACAAAACATTGCCAAAACACAATTTATAGCACAAAACCCAATATATAAACAAAAGTCATAATCACAAGAGGTACGTATGGAAATACCTCACCCCACCACAAACAAAAGGCAATTTGTCCTCAAATGCAATAAAAACACTAAAAATCAATAAAAATGACAGAGAGGGAGTTAAATAAGGGTCCTATCTACACAGTCGCTCCATCTGTCGAGGCATCAGTGCTTGATGTTACATCAGCACTGCTAACACCACTAGGGTCAGCCAAGGGATTGTCTGCCAAAGATATCAGCATAACTTACTCTACCATGGCCTCTTCAATCTCTGTAAGGCCCTTATAAGAAGCCTCCTCATCAACACCAAGCTGCTCTTCATCAGTCTCACCCTTAAAATCGACAGCAGCTACCTCCTTAGTTCGAACCTCATCTCCGGTGGTAGCCGGAGGCACATCTTTATCAATTGGCATATCAGCGATCTCCACCATCCCAAAAATCATCAATATGTCGGTGGACTTTAGCTAGTCCACATCCCTCCTCAACTTAGCAAAGCGGCCTTTAGAGTCGTCACCTCCCTAATGTCCCTTTGGCCACACTCGCACACCACTATCCTTACCACAAGGGCATCAATAGTCAAACTCAGGGGTGTCACAGCATCATCAAGGGCCCTCTCGATCATGCTAGGAATGGTGGCCTCAAGACTGGAGGGGCACTTATTAGCAGAATGGGTTGGCTGCCCCATTCGTAGTAATGCCCCTAGGTGGGCGAAGGTTGGGAAGTAGCAGCAGTAGAGGCACTAGACCTAGGAGGCAAAGGGTTTATAGAGGAACTAAGTGTAATGGAAGGGGCAATGCTATATATACCTAAAGGCCTAGGGGTAGGAGTAAGAAAAGGTGCCTCTGCAAGTAATGCATCAGTATCCACAACCGGGGATGTATCCACTGGGGCTGCCTTATTCTTCTCTGCCTCATCCTTCAAGTACTCTGCCTCTATCCTCTAGATGTTGGTACAGAAGGTGGGAATCACTTCCACATCCTTCTTCTTATCTCTAGGCACTCGAGCTCATCTGCACAACTCGGTGATCAGCACTGGAAAGGGGAGGGAAGTTTGGTGATGCTTGTCCCTCATGACTATCTCCTATGCAATGATCATGCCCAAATTTATGCGCTTCTTTGCAATTATCGACCCAAGATAGGCTGTCTTTGTGTGACTAAGGATGGACTCATTCTGTGATGGCTAATGGTGCTACTAATTAAGCCAAACCAGTACCTCGCTACCACGTGGAGGTCTTTCTTCTCAAGTTGCATTCCAGCTTCAATCCATCTAGGGGTATCATCAGATAGGAGAGGAGCTAACCAGCTTTTCATAATCTCAAAAGACTTAGTCTTGATCATGTACTGGTCGTTGTCTGCAATATTGTCGATGCATTCCAATACATCATTTATATCATTATGGTCACACTTTACCTTCTTTCCCCTGACAACTACGTAGTCTACCAGCTTGAAGGTTGCAGCTTTTTTCTTTCCCTGTGGTACCAAGGCCTCATATGCAGTATAAAACTCCCGGACCCAACTAGGAATATAGTAACCCTAGGGTTTAGGGAAAATCTTGAATTTGCGGGCCTTTATGGTATGCCATATCTCTGAGTATCGTTTTATTACTCCATCCATCGACCACCCACTTTTCCTCAATAATTGTCCTTAGCCCATCAGTTTTCAGTCTGTTCATAAACCCGAGAGGAGGACCCTGTGCAGCTGGTGCTGGGACCATAGACTGTGCCAGAGCAGGAGGAGTAGTGGTGGCCTGGTGAGTCCTGATCCTAGACAGATTGTTCAACCTCTTGGAACGCAACTCTGCTCTATTGGCTGATAGTAGCTCATTTTCACGCTCAGAAGTTGCAACCTTATGGTCCTTGTGCTCACCCTTACTCTCAAAAATGGTGAAGTGAGTGGCATAGACTTCGTCACTGCCGGAGCTGGCCTCTAGTGACATAGGAGCAAGTGCTTGCCCTTCCATTTTCCCTTCCCACCGGTAGTGGGAAGTTTGGTAGCCCTTACCCTGGATGCAGTTGTATACTCATTGATTGTGATTCCCTTAGCCCTCTTGCGGGGCGGCATGTCTCTACCTGCCACTTTTGATCTAGCCATATCTGCAAATACATCATAGAAACTTAGGAATAGTTAAAGCAAAGTTGCAGAAAAATAGCGTGCACACAGACTCGCTAATCGATCGGCGAGTCGCCGAATTACCTTTGCGTGCCAGATCGGGCTCTCCAAAAGGATTGGCTCAAAAATTTCCAGAAAAATTGGCATGTCGGCAATGATAGGTGCCTTTTGGTGAATCACCAACAGCATTCGGCGAGCACAGACAAGCCCACCGAAAGTTACAGTGTATTTTAAGGGTTAGGGGCACAGAAAGGGCGATCAAAGAAGACTTTCGGTGACTCGTCGAGTGCAGTCAGCGAACTCAAGCTTCTCGCCAAAAGTTGCAGAACCAAAACTCAACATTTACTAAAACTAAAGGTGATCAAATGGGGATTCAGTAAATCGCTGAGTGGTTCGGCGAGCTCGACTCAACTCACCAAACTACCCAACGTGCCTACTTTCAACCCCGACTTGAAAAATCAACCCCGCAGCCCTCGAAAACAAAATCAAACCATACACTAACTCAATTAGACTCAGACCCATGCCCCCGGGGTACTCAAAATTCTCCCGATTTGGCCAAAATTGGCCATTTGACGACTTAAGCCCTTAATAATGATGTCAAATGCTCCATCATAAGGTAAGGTATGTTATTTAGCACAGTTATGGGTTACTCAGACTTCACTCGACTAGACCCAATAGTAATTTAGCACAACCCAACAATTTAGATCATTTTTAAAGCACGAAATTTGGGGAATCAACAATATAGGCAATTTAGGCAAGATTTCAAATTTAAAACGGGCAAACAAGCACACAAACATAGACTCAGAGAGGCCCAACACACATCACTAAGATCAAAACTATTGCAGTTGAGTAAAAACTGCTAAATGAAAGTTCGGGGTTCAGAAAACCAACCTTTAATGTCAAATACGAGATTTGAAATGCTAGGCGGCAAAGATTTCCAACTCCAAACACACAATTAACGACTAACCGGTGGTAAAAATGTGAAAATATATAAAAATATAGTGCGGGTGTGTTCTTGGGAAGTTAAAAAGTGAGGGAATGTGAAAGAGTATGAAACTTTAAACCTTTTGCCTTTAAAAACCGTCCAGTTCTTGCCCTTTCGGTGACATTAATTTGACTCACCGAGTGGCACTTACCTCGCCGAGTTTTACTAGACCTCCAATTAATGTGGGGGTCCAAACGACGAATAACATCAGGATCAGTGACATGTTCGGTGATTCACCGACGTGTCCATGGGACCGCCGAGTTTTACAGACTCCAACCTTATAATTTCTTGAGTCCAACAGCGGTCCAAGTCGGGCTCGCCATTTGTTTTGGCAAGTCACCGACTAGGCCTTTCGCTCATCAGCTTGCACTTTTCAAACACATTTACACTTCAACCTGCAAAATCAACAAACGATTATTTCAAAAACAAATGAAAAGATAAAAAACTTGGGTTGCTTCCCAAGAAGCGCCTTAGTTAATGTCGTGGCACGACACAAGTCCCCACTTAATTTTGATTCATGAGGTTTGCCCTAGTGTCTCTAGGCAGTCCCTCATTTCATTTGGGTAGAGACGAGATAACATATGACCCATTTGAGTCTCCAGTAGTTTAATAGATATGGATTGAGAAGTAGTCATTTGATTCAGCATTGAGACATTCTCTTTTATCTCTTTCAACACTCTTTTGTGTTCTTCGACTTTGTGGAGAATGAGTGAGAGTATCTCTTCTACTTGTCCACCCTCGTACTCCTTGGGCTTTATACGCTTGTAAGGGGGAATGTACGATCTTTCTTTTGGTAGGGTACTTCCAATTCCATAATATTTATGGCCAGGAGGTCCAGCTGAGTCAATAGTATGGCCAAGACCTGGTCATTCTCTGTCTCCTTGTTGGTCTTAGTCATGTCATCAAGGATTGGGTTGCTATTGCATAGGGTAGTCGTGTTAGACCACCTGGAGAAATTTGGTTAGCCACTCCTCTGTTCTCAGGACCAAGACTTCAATAGAAGCAGTCTAGTAGCATTTTATCTAAGATTGGGCATTACAACAATAGTGTCTTAAATCTCAATCACAACTCATGGATGGCCTCACCCTCCAATTGCATGAAGCTTAGGATGTCATCCCTCATAATCATCATTTTTTATGAAGGGTGGTTCACTTGGTTATCGTTGCTACAAGATATGATCCTTTATTCTGTTCTAAACAATCAACATGCAAACCAAAATTGAAAGTAAGTAGATTCAACTATGACTAAGAAGAACAAAATTCAACTTCACAAAAAAAATCTCAAACAACACCACTCCTCGGCTGCGGCGCCATTTTGATTAACGTTTCAAGGATACTTCATCCAATTCTAAGTGTCAATGATCATTGGTTAGTATAAAACCCAACTAAATGAGTTGGGGTGGAATCCCACAGGGATCGGTACGTGTTTGAGATTCAATAGCAAAATGTGAACACGGTCAAATCAGCCACAGGAATAAACATTATCAAATAAAAACATAATTCTAATCAGGGGATGACACAAATTTCAAATTAGGGGTTTTGGTTTTAATTATCAACTATAACAGTGGCAAATAATATGAAATAACAAAAATGAGACGAGTTCTTGGGATGTGATTCGATTATAGGTCATTATAGACAAATGGGTAATTGCAATTGTTAGGAAATAGATGTATATTAGTGAGTAAGCTTGACTATAGAGGAGGTAAACTTTCTCTCAAACAATTTACCACGAATCAAGTTGATTTCTCTCTAACATCAACTAGCAAGCAAAATAAGAACAACCCACACCTTAGTCCATTCACTGCTGAATGTGTGGAACTGGGTTTAAGATTGACTCTCTCTCGAGCTGAATCCATGTCAACCCAATACCTACTGACCATCAATCAATAAGCTTAGGTTTACAACCTCTCTCTCGAGCAAGCCAAAAACACAAGGGTAGAAATGCATTTGCAACTACAATTCTTAAATTAAACCACAATTACTGATTGATCTCACTTCTAAACAGCATTTAAACTAACAATTAGCAATACCTATAAACTAAATCAGCTCATAATCACATAATCACACCCCAAGAATTTGAGTTTTAGCTAGACATCATAAAAAGATAAAAATCGTTACCAAATTAAGTTTCCATCAATTGGGTAAGATTGATTTCGTTCTTACAATGGTCCAATTCAAAGAATCTCAAAGATCCACTTCCAATTTCTCAAAAGTGAAAAACTTCAACTCTTCAAAGCTAAGGAAAAACTAGAGAAAACTTGTCTCAATACTCAGAATAATAATTACAAATACTCTTCGAAATGAATAATCCTATATTCATCCTCCCATAATAATTGCTCAAAACTGTATTTATAGTTGTCAAAAATATGCTGCGAAGGTCCACTCGACGCAGTAAGTCGAGCTCGCCGATCCACTTGGCGATCTGCCCTTTGGTCACTTTCATCGCCCATCTGCCTTGGCCTTCAACATCCTTAAGGTCTGTAACTTTGGGTGATCCAACACTGCATCGCGAAACCACTTGACGATTCACCGATTGCTCCTTTTTCTTGCCAACTTGGTTCTTTCCTTTAGGACTTGGCACACTAGAACTTTAGGCGGTCAAGTAGCCATTCGATGACTCACCAAATGGACTTGGCGATCACCAGGCTTGATTTTCTTCATTTTTTCAGCTCGCTTTGTTCCTTTTTGCAAATTATTGTCCTTTCTTTGTTGGTCAATCCATATACTTGGAAATCAAGAATTTTACATCAGTTATTGGCACAAAATAAACATTTCAGGACACTAAATCATTGTAAATAAATCCATAAATGAGTCCAAATCTCGAACTCATCACCTACTGGTGCGGTATAGTAGGTGCCATCATGACTCAAGAAATCGAGTAGTGACAAGTTGGTATCAGAGCCCTAGGTTCACCAGTCTCAGTTGTACAGAGCTAGCACCTAGTAAAGTCTCATGAATAGACGCGATGACATCCGTGTTTTATCTTTAGGAGTCTATAGGGTGTCTTAAGGAAATTTCTCTAATTTGTTTCGTATTGTGCATCATGTCTATTAATAGTTCCTTAAAAATTCTCTTGTTTCATTCTTTTTTACATGATGGCTCGTACGCTCGGTGGATCGTCATAGGGTAAATGTCGACCTCCTATGTCGGCTTAGGCACCAGCACCTGCCCAGGAGAGGGATGAGGATCCAGAGCCAATAGCCAACCCTCCAGCAACTCATATACAAGCTCTGTCGATAGTGTTAGGGCTAGCCAAGCCGCCATCCGAACTAGTTCTGACTCCATATCTCCAGGCCACTATAGCACAACTCTTGGGTTTGCTGGGGGTATGCAGCAGCCACTCGCCCCAACTACACCTGCACCAGTACCGCAGGATCAACCTATAATGAGGGTACCTAAGGTCTAGCTACCACCTAAGGAAGTACAACCCTTGGTAGCGGATAGACCTATGCCACTCGAAGACCAGAAGATGCTTGGTGTGTTTCTCAGATTGACACCACCAAGGTTTTCATGTGGTTAAGGATGCCTACGAGTTTCTTACTACTTGCTCTGAGAGGCTTTGCACTTTGGACCTAGTGGAGTCTAGAGGGGCCGACTTCATCGCTTAACAGCTAGATGGGCCAGCCAGGCAGTGTGGTGCACATTCATTCAAACTAGACCATTCGGGTATCACTGGTGTTATGGGATGAGTTTTCTAAGGCCTTTTTGGCCAAGTTTATCCCTCGTTGCGACGGAGGCCACCTCAGGGATCAGTTCTGCAGGTTGGAAAAAGTGTTCATGTCAATTACAGAGTACGAGACTAGGTTCCACAAGCTTTTCTATCATGTAGAGATGATATTACCTATAGAGAAGGAGAGGTTTAGGTGCTTTGTCTGTGGGTTGAGATTACAACTTCGGCTTGAGACCTAGTCCTTGGTTTCTGCTGGTCGGTCCTTTTTAGACGTGGTTGACCATGCCAGTACTATGGAGCATCTTTGTTGCGAGGCCCAAAGGAGCACCGAGAACAGGGCTAGGGATCAGGGCAACAACAGTGACTCCTACCCCAGGTCTAAGGATTATCATGACAGGATCGGATGACGAATTTGACAGGGTCAGTCTAGCAGGCCTACGCAAGACTCTTTTCATGTATCAGATGGTGGTTGGAGTGAGGCCAGTTTGAGTTAGGGTCATGAGGTGTTTCGATGGGGTTCTTCAGGCCGTGATAGTCATTCTTTTGGGAGTCTCCCTTGGTAAGGTTGCTTCGAGTGTGGTGAAATGGGTCATTGGGCTAGAGACTGCCCTCAGCATAGTCAAATTGCTCCCGTTCCTTAGGAAGCTCCCCCAACTTTACCAGCACCTGCAGCTAAAAGTCATGGTAAGGGTTAGGATCGTAGAGGTCTTCATCAAGGTACACGGGGTGGTCCCAAAAGAGGCAAGTCAGGTGGTAGGTTTGATGGTCAAGAGGCAGACATAACCATTTCTATGCAGCTCCAGCGAGGGCGGAGGTTGAGGCATCAGACGGTGTTATCACATGTATGTTTATTTTATGCCAACATCCTGCCTTGGCTTTATTTGATCCAGGATCTAGTTTTTTGTATGTTTTTATTTACTATGCCTCTTGCTTGAGTATGAGTTTTGAGCCTCGGGTAGTGTCGTTGCATGTGTCGACCCCATGGGTGAATTTTCATTCTTGCTTAGTTACCATCCAAGGGCATGACACACGAGCTGACCTTATATTTCTTGACATGGTTGATTTCGATGTGATTTTGGTCATGGACTGGTTATCCCCTTATCGCACTATTTTAGATTGCTTGTCTAAGACTGTTACATTAGCCAGTCCTGGTATTCCTCCGGTGGTGTGACAGGGCTCTCTTGATGACGCGCGTGTTACGGCCTTATCTTGATTCATTCGTCATAATCTTCATTAATGACATTTTGATATACTCACGGAGTTGGGGTGATCATGAGCAGCATTTGAGAGTTGTTCTCCAGACTTTGAGAGATCAGCCACTTTATGCCAAGTTTTTGAAGTGCCAGTTTTGGTTAGACTATATAGCTTTCTTGGGGCACATTGTATCCAAGGAGGGCATTATGGTAGATCTGGCAAAGATTGAGGTTATTCGTGATTTGGCTAGGTCCACCTCAGTTACTGAGATTCAGAGCTTCATTGGACTAACAGGCTACTACAGACAATTTGTGGAGGGTTTCTCTACCCTGGCAGCACCTCTAACCCGATTGACTCATGTTGATGTTCCCTTTATTTGGTCGAGGAGTGTAAGGCGAGCTTTTTGAGGCTCAAGGAGTTATTGACCACCACTCATATATTGACTCTTCCAATTGAGGGTGAGGGCTTCACTATTTATTGTGACGCATCTGGCATTGGTTTGGGTTGTGTATTGATGTAGCAGGGTTAGGTTATTGCTTATACGTCGAGGTAACTTAAGTTGTATGAGCGCAACTACCCCACCCATGACTTGGAGTTGGCAGCAGTAGTTTTCGCGCCTAAGATTTAGAGGCACTACCTATATGGAGTTCGATGTGAGATCTATACCAATCACAAGAGTCTTCAGTACATCATGAGCCAGAGGGACCTTAATTTGAGGTAGCATTGTTGGATTGAGCTCCTGAAGGACTACGACCTCTTTATTCTCTATTATCTGGGCAAGAAGAATGTGTTAGCGAATGCCTTGAGCCAGAAGGCGGTGAGTATGGGTAATGTAGCCTTCTTATCTGTTGAGGGGCGACCCTTGGCTTTGGATATTCAGTTCTTAGCCAATATCATGGTTCTGTTGGATATCTCAGATTCTAGACGTGTCTTGGCCTATATGGGAGTCCAGTCTTCTTTGGTTGATAGGATTCACGGTTGCCAGTTTGAGGATGAGGCCTTGATGACCCTTAAAGATCGAGTGTTAGTGGGTGATGGTGGTCAAGCTACCTTAGATCCTAATGGAGTATTGAGATTTGTCGGCCACATCTGTGTTTTGAGAGTTGGGAATTTGATACGGTTGATACTTTGTAAGGCCCCTGAGTCTAGATACTCTATCCATCTGGGCATAGCGAAGATGTATCATGATTTAAGGCAGCATTACTCGTGGAGTGGCATGAGGAGAGATATTGTTGACTTTGTTTCACATTACTTGTGTTGCCAGCAGGTAAAGGCCGAGCATTTGAGGCATGGTGGTGAGTTTCAGAGATTACCCATTTCAGAGTGGAAGTAGGATCGCATTACTATGGATTTTATGGCTGGCCTACCTGGACTTCTAGAAGTGTTGATAGCATTTGGGTCATTGTTAATCGATTGACCAAGTCAGCATATTTCCATCCTGTTCAGTGTTCATTTAACACTGAGAGGTTGGCTCATATCTACATTCGGGAGGTGGTTCGACTTCATGGGGTGCCAGTTTCTATTATATCAGATCGGGGTTCTCAATTCACATATAGCTTTTGGAGGATCTTTCAGCATGAGTTGGGCACCCGGGTTGACCTTAGCACAACTTTTCACTCGCAGACTGATGGCCAGTTGGAGTGTACTATTCAGGTCCTTGAGTATATGTTGCGGGCCTATGTTTTGGAGTTTTGTGGTCATTGGAAGCAATTCTTGCCTTTGGTGGAGTTTGCGTATAACAACAGCTACCATTCTAGTATTTAGATGGCCCCATTCGAGGACTTGTATGGTAGGCGTTGTCGCTCTCTGTTGGGCTGGTTTGAGTCTACAAAGCCTAGGTCGCGGGGTACGGATTTGATTCAAGAGGCTTTGGACCAGTTGAGAATGATTCAAGATAGACTTAGGACAACTCAGAGTAGGCACCAGAGTTTTGCGGATCGGAGATGTCGACCTTTGAGATTCTCTATTGGTGATTGGGTATTCCTCCGTGTGTCACCTATGAAGGATGTGATAAAGTTTGGAAGGCGGGGCAAGCTTAGCCCCAGGTACCTTAGGCCTTTTGAGATACTCCGGACAGTTAGAGAGGTTGCTTATGAGTTGGCCCTACCTCCAGCATTTTCAGCCATCCACCTAAGTTTCCATGTCTCAATGTTGCGCCGGTATGTCCTTGATGAGTCCCATGTTCTCCAGTATGATGCAGTTGAGTTGGATGACCGTTTGACATTTGTAAAGAAGCCAGTTGCCATTATAGCCAGTGATGTGAGGAGATTGCACTCAAGAGTCATTCATGTTGTTAAGGTTTGTTGGAGGCATCGTCCAGTCGAGGAGGCTACGTGGGAAACCAAGAAGGAGATGCGAGAGCAGTTTCCCTGCTTGTTTGAGCCTCCAGGTACTTCTTGACCTTCAGTTTGGCGGACAAAAGTCCTTTTTAGTAGTGGATTTTGTAATGACCCTCCTGGTCATTTCTGTGGTTTTCCTTTTGTGTGTCATTTAGAGCTTCCTGTAGCGACCCGAAGCCATTTATGACTTTCTGGGACTGACAGTTCGGTCCGTTCATTTGGTTATTGTGCGAGTTTTAGTGTTTTTGGAGCTTATGAACCTTGAATGATCATTTTTTATCAAAAGTTCAAGAAGATTACATCAAAATGCAATTCTGACAATTCCATCAGCTCTGAAAGGGTCATTTTTGGCTAGTAGCATAGTCTTTATGGCTCTCGAGATTTTCAGTATGAGTCGATGCGATTAGGCGTTTTAACTTTAAGTTTAAGCCTAAGTTTGACTTTAGTCAACATTCTGAGTAAACGCGCTCAAATGATAATTCCGTCAGCGTGGTAAGCTCCAAAATGTCGAGTTTGGTCTAGATTGACCCTTCGTGTCCTGAGGTTTTTGATATTTTTCTGATCCCTTTTGTGGTTTTTGACTTAAAATGGCGGTTGTGTGTGGGACCCACTTTTTATCAAGATGACCTCGTATGAAATTTTTTATTGTGCCATTGAGTTCGAAATATTAAATTTGGTATGATTGTATATCTCATTTGTGTGTATGGGGTTTCGAACAAGTTCGAAGCACCCCGTTAGAGTTTTTAAGTTTTGAAAAATAGGCTGAAATCTGGTGTATTTAGTGAAGAAAAATCAGTACAATTTCCAAACTTAAAAACCTTATATATCAACCGAATTAGGTGATTCGAAGTGCGAAAGCTTCATTTTTTCAGTGTCTTCGCTATGGATTGACAAGAAGTTATCGAATGCACGTCGTTCGAAGTAAGTTTCACAATGAACCTGATTGTTGTAACCTTTTTCGAGTTCTTATTTTTTGCTTTCTTGAATTGGTGATATCTTGCTCATTTTAGCTCAATTTTGGGTGATTCAATGTCTCACGTGTTGGGAATTATCGAGGCTACGTCGTAGAGTATTCAAGGAGTGTTGGGCACCATTTGATTCTTATATATTCCAAGTTTAGACTGGTGTATGTTTTCTTTTAAGTTGATTAAAGTGTGGTTTTCTTGCATGTTGGGTTTTGCTGCGTTTGAGCCTCGAATTGTGTCTAGATTCTATCCTTTGTTATTGTTTTTACCCCTTTTTGCTCAGTCGGCCTTTGATGTCTTCTGAGTACCTGTTGTTTTGGTACCCATGCTACACTTTGCATCTATTTCGTGATGCAGGTTGCAGTACCAGTTACCAGTGGTGATTAGTTCCAGCCTTCTTTTGCAGCTGTGATTCAGAGACGAGGGTGAGCACTTGGCATTTTGGGGTTTGTCATGTCTTCTTCTTTTGCTTTAGCTAGTCAGACAAGCTTTGTCGTGTTCCATTTTGGGACTTGTACTCTTTATTACATAGCTCCGTACTCGTGACTTCCAGGTTCTGGGAGGGATTTCTGTATATATTTATTTTGGTTTGCTTCTGTCTTGTTGTTCTTGTTTAGATTATTATTTTCGCTAGTTTCTACCCTTACGCTCAATACTTGATGTTACGGATTCGGGTTGGCTTACCTACTAGTGGGGTATAGTAGGTGTCATCATGACTCGAGAAATTGGGTCATGACTATATATATATATATATATATCTTTCATTGGGCTTTAGAACTAAAAGTTCAAGATGACGAAGAGTTTCCATGGGAAGGGATATCAGGATGAAGCATTATTTTAATTTATTTTTGATGTTTTTTTTTTTTTTTATGTGCTTCTTTTATTCGATTTTGTATAATCTCGTATTAATTTTAACACTCTAACTCTCTATATTGAATGAAATTGTTTGGGACCTGTCTAAGGGGAGGGATATACGTGCTAACTTTTTAAATTTTATTTTATAACTTGTAGATGCTATATATAATTTTCCTATATTACTCAACCACATAAAATCAGGCAAGCAGGTCTATCTCTTTAATAATTTGCCTAAAATCAAACATGTATTTGTTCATAATTTTGTTTTATTCTAATTAATTCTCAATCAGTAAAGTGCGAAATCAATTTGTTATAACCTGAAAACTATTGGAATATGGCCTAATATGTCAATATTGTTAAAGTTTAGAGATTGAATGGTAATATAACTAGATATCATGCATGTAGGAATTAATAAATTTTCCAACATTATAATTTGAGCGAAGAAAATTTTGCATATATGCTTAAATTTTAGCATATCTTTTACATAGAAACTACGCCTATAAGATTTATCTGATTTCTTAAGAATGTTAATTAATCCGTATTTAATCGGATTTTAAAAACCTTGGCTTGGGAACTAAATTGGCTCAAATAATTAGATATTTTGACTATTTCTAAAATGATGTATAAGTGATAATTAACTTTCGGTATGCTAACCAACTAGATCTGGACTTGAAACTAACTTGTGAAATAACTTTTGTCGTTTTTAATTCCTGGAAAATGATCGCATTCTCTGGCTTAAGAATTGTTTTAAAGCATGCTAATAAGAGGCAGATTTTGCAATAGTTAAAATTATTCAATTTTAATTAAACTCCTAGGTCTCTATCTAAATATCTCTAGATATTTAATTAAATCAACATGCTCATTTAATAAAATACTCTTGGTTGAATTCTTTTAAAAAATCAACTTCTGCCTCTTTATTACTTTTTTGTCTCGCTAATATTAATTAGTATATTGTTATGTCGCCTGTTTGTATGTTTGTGCAGACACTCTAGCGTGAGACCTTTCACTACTTATTTGTGTTTGTAAGCATGCTAATAACTAAATTAGAGGTCAATAAGAGATTTTACATGCTAAATGTCCGTCCTATCTCTTTTACTTGACGCGTAGAGTCTAACTAGGTAACCTATATTTTAATTAAGTCTAAAACCTACCATTTAGTTAGTCCAATGCCTCTTGGACTTTAAGTTGGGACATAAGGCACCTCTTAGGACGTTAGTTTTTATAATTTATTTTAGTTCGCCTTAGGCTCTAAATAATAAATGAACTAAGAAAAGGGAGAATAGGGGTATTTAGGCCCTTATTGGAAATGATGTAACTTAACTCGAGACGAAATGACAAACCTTGATTTGGCTTAACACACCGAAAAAGTTGAGCGTTGATCCAAGAAGGAATTATGTAATTTACGTTTTCCCCTTTTGTTTATTTTCCTTTCATTGTTTGCATTATTTGGGGTAGTTAATTAATTAAAAAAAAAATTCTCCTATCTAATTGTGTATTTTCTGTCTCCTCGCTCATCTCTGTTTAATTGTTTCATGTAATTATTTGTATTAAATGTATTAGGGTTTATTTATGTTATCACTTAGTTTAGTAAATTCATTAATAAAAGAGACCTTATCCGCCATGTTGTAAACCCCGCAGAAATTATATGAGATATGGTCGGGATCCCCATTTTTTGAGCTTGAAGGGTGCTTAACACCTTCCTAACGGGGTAACTTGAACCCTTACCCGATCTATGATTTCGCAGACCCTTCAAGTTAATCTAATTAGTTAGTGTAGAATGGTGCCCTAACGTGTCTTTAATTCGTTAGGTAGCGATTCTAATTTTAAATAAAACCTAAAAGAGTGGTCAAGTTATTGCACCAAAACCCTTTTTGAGAAAATTGGGTTGCGACACTAAACTATCGAGTTCTGCCCTACCAGCCCCGACCCAATATCCACAACCCATTTATTGCGCCAAACAATGAGAGAATTGGATCCCACCGCCGGCAATCATTTTCATTCAGAATTCCTTTTGTATAGCAGTTTCAAACTCAATGAATGTCATACTTATGGACTCGCCAAGCTTGACGAGCGACGCCAATGCCTGAGATTGAATAGTAGATTCTGAACCAAATTATATAGTTTCAATCTCCGTCCAGCGCTCAACGTTGGAAGTGTATATATTGTGCAGATGAAGCACTTTTTCTAGCAACTTCTTGCTGTTTTTTTTGCCACAAGGGAAGCTAAGCAGAATTACAGTAGTTTCCATTTTTGATGTGTTTTCTGTGACTTATTTGTGATGGATTTTTTAAATTGGATTTGGGTCATGAATTGTGGATATGGGTAAGATGGGTAGGGAAAAATTTGATGGGTTGGATTTGATTTTATTCAATAGACAAATGTCATGTAATAAAAAAATAATAATACTAATTAAAAAAGGGGAAATTGTTAGTTTTAAGGTTAAAATGGACTCAAAAGGTGAATTGAGGGGTATTTTTAATCAAATAGGTGAATGAGAGGTATATTTGAACCTTTTCGAACAGTCCAAAATTTTATCCTTGCACCCTAACATAGAAAAAAAATTAAAACAAAATTAGTATTTTTTAATTTCTATTTTATTTTACATATAGTAGCAACAAGATTAACTGCATGTGATGTTAAAATAATATGATACTAAATTAAATGTTTGATGTGTGTGAATGATACATTATGATGCATCGTTATCAGTGATACATTATAGTGTTTTATAATCCTAGAATCAAACAATTGTCTATTGAATAAAAAATATAGTTTTTGTCCAACGAAAGTATGTGCTCTTTTAGGAGTTGAATACTTCTCATTGCAAAAGTTATAGTACTTACATCAAATTTTTTTGTATATTGATCACAAACAAAATGTAAAATTTAGTGTATATGATTTTATTTGATTAGATGTTTTTTTTAAAGAAATGCTCTCAATTATTTTATAGAAGTTATCTAAGATTTTATGTTATCTTAGTACATCTTCCTATGCCCGCCAATACTGAGAAAGTGGTCCATCGACATATGTCCCCCAATCAACAGGTGGGCTGCAAAGCTGGTGGTGGTAGTAAACCCAACCTTCTCGAAAGTGCCCCCTCTAGAGGGACAGGAACATCTGAATCAAAACACCCATCCTCTCCCGATGAATAGAGCTCCTACTATGATTATTTGGAACATTAGGGGCACAAATAATGTGTCTTTCAGGAGGAACATGTGTGACCTCATCAATACCCATTCTCCCACTGTCTTGCCTTTACTTGAAACTAAAATGGAGAACCATGAAGCTATTAAAAATGAATACAATTTTCTGATATGATTGAGGTTCCTGCTACGGGTCGGTCTGGAGGTATTATTATCATGTGGCATAAGGAATATGTAAAAATTACTGGTATGAGACAAACATTTCGCATGTTATGATGGAGGTACTTCCCTATCAAAATCCTTGGCTTCTTTCTATTATTTATGCTAGCCCCCAAGTAATTCACAGAAATATCCTTTGGGAAAACCTTAGACAAATTAAAGATAGTTACAGTGGTCCAAGGTTCATTGGGGGAGAATTTAATGATGTTATTCGTCAATCTAAAAGATATGGGGGTAATCCTATTAATCGATCTAGAGCCAATAGATTCTTAAATTTCTTAACCTACTGTGGATTGGTGGATTTTGGTTTTAAGGGTTGCCGATATACTTGGACTAATCATAGATATAGAACTGGCCTTATTATGGAAAGACTAGACTGCTGTCTTGCAAACCTTTCATGGTCCCAAACCTATCCTAATGCTACCGTGACCCACCTCCCTCGTACATATTCAGATCATTCTCCTCTTCTTATTAAGCTGTATAATGTAGATCGGCATAACTTAAACAGGCCTTTCAGACTAGAAAATTACTGGTGCTCCCACCCTGAGTTTACTAATATTGTTTCCTCCTGCTGGCATAATAGAGATCTCATCTCTGCTTAGTCAAAAATACAGAAACAAAAAATAGATGAAATAGATAGAATGATTTTAATCTGAGTGCACAAAAATCACTGTGTTTTCTTAAGAAATTTAATCCCTTCACTGTACCCGAGGTTGCAGATTAATTTCTCCCAAGATAAAATGAATTAACCTATTAAAAAAGTAGTGGTACCTCAAACTTCAATAACTTCAGCAAACGCAAGAACAACAATAAGAGTACACACAGACTCAATCGATCGACAATTTTATTTATGTAAGAAAATGAATGCAAAGAGGAAAAATTTTCAGTAGTGAAAACCGAAATAAACATCTCTATTTATATCCATTTACAACAAGGAATTCATCTGTTCAGACAATTCTGTTCAGACCTATTTTTTCCAGAACGTTGTGTATTTTGGGAAAAATAACAACTTTTCGGAAGGAACAGGTCCCTTCAGAACGTTATTACCGTTGCACATGAATTTCAAATAAATTCCATTGAGCCAAATTAATTTTGTTATTTAACTAACATTCTTAATTAATTTATAAGAGAAAAGAAATGAATTAACAAGATTGATTAAATAAGTTTTGTCCAAAAATATTATCAATCAATCACATCATTTGCCAAATCCAAATCCAAATCAAATCCGAAGCCGAAGCCAAAACTGAAGCCGAGTGAGCGACGACGACGGCGCGAGGGGGCACCTTCTTCTTAACCCTTTAAGAACTAAAGGAAGTGTTTCCTAATATAAGGACAACAATATCCTTTCTTCTACCAATATGGTATAAATGACTTTTCATTTTCACTTTGCAATGACTTTCCATTTTCCCTCCAAAATTGGTTCCCCCACTTTCATTGGTTCTTCCTCTTTCCATTTTCTCTTTTTATTTCCCATCCACACCTTCTTAAACCCAACAATCCCCCACATGAATGGGGAATGACTATAGTTAAAACACATGCACGAAAAACTTGTGTGTCTTGTAAGTAAAGGTTAATTGCATCTGGATAAGTAGGTTTTCCTTTAAACTTTTCGTAGTGAAAATATATCGAATATACTCGGCCAATCGGTAGATTTGATATCTTTGAACCGTCGAGCTTTGGTGTATACCTAGGCAACATAAGTCACACAATCAACCCTTGAACTATTTTTTATTCTCATTGTTTTGTTCGTTTCAACCATGAACACATCTCGGTTAATAAGTGCTTAGAGAACTGGCCTTACCAGATTCTCCTTGAGGCGGCTTACACTTCACAGTTACATAGGTGGTTTCTAACTATGTTATCCCATAGATACACTATTTGATTTACCTTGTATCAAACTTAGAAACCATTAAAAAGCCCTTATGCCTTTATCCTGGTTACTGAACATTGTCTTATCATGAGAATGGACCATAAAATAAGCTTTGACAATGTTGAACCGTCATCTATGACTTTGTTTGATCTCCTTGAACCTAGATCTTAGGATCTCCAGTCTTCTAGGTAGAGTTACCGCCACGATGACTTGTTCTCGGCCATAGTCCCATTCCCGTCAATGATCTCTCAACTCCCTCTCTAGTAAGGCCTTTTGTAAGTGGATCCGACACATTATTCTTTGACTTTACATAGTCAATTGTAATAATTCCACTAGAGAGTAGTTGTTTAACAGAGTTATGTCTTCGTCTTATGTGACGAGACTTCCCTTTATACATAACGCTTCCAGCCCTTCCTATTGCAGCTTGACAATCGCAGTGTATGCATATAGGGGCCATTGGTTTGGGTCAAAACAGAATATCTTCTAAGAAATTCTCAAGCCATTCAGCTTCTTCACCTGCCTTGTCTAAAACGATGAATTCTGACTCCATTGTAGAGTGACCTATACATGTTTGTTTGGATGCTTTTTAAGATATTGCTCTTCTACCAATAGTGAAAACATATCCACTCGTGGATTTCGTTTCAGTTGACCCAGTAATCCAATTTGCATCACTATATCCTTCAAGAACTGTTGGATATTTGTTGTAATGCAAAGCATAGTTTTGAGTGTCTTTTAAGTACCCCAAAACTCTCTTCATTGCCAACCAATGATTTTGATTGGGATTATTTGTGTATCGACTCAGTTTACTTATAGCGTAGGCTATGTCTGGTTGTGTATAATTCATGACATACATCAAACTTCCCAATACTCTGGGGTAATCCAATTGAGACTGACTTTCACCTTTATTCTTAGTAAGATTAAGGTTCACATCAATTGGGGTCTTTGCCTTTTTGAAATTCAAATACTTGAACTTTTTGAGTACTTTTTTAATATAATGAGATTGAGACAATGCTAGACCATTAGGAGTTTTGTGAATCTTTATTTCCAATATCAAATCGGCTACTCCTAGATCTTTCATATCAAACTTACTAGCAAGCATACGCTTAGTACCTTTTATATTGGCAATGTCCTTGCTCATTATTAGCATGTCATCCACATATATGCATACAATGACTTCCTAATCCGTAGTGTATTTAATGTAAACACATTTATCATACTCATTGATCTTAAATCCATTTGACAACATGGTTTGATCAAACTTTGCATGCCATTATTTTGGTGTTTGTTTTAGTCCATAAAGTGACTTAACAAGTTTGCATACTTTCTTTTCTTTGCCAGGAACTACGAAGCCCTCAGGCTGTTCCATGTAGATCTCTCCCTCCAGCTCTCCATTTAAGAAGGCGGTTTTCACATCCATTTGATGGATTTCAAGACCGTATACTGTTGCTAGAACAATTAACATCCGAATTGATGTAATCCTAGTCACTGGCGAGTATGTGTCAAAATAATCAAGACCTTCTTTCTGTCTAAAGCCTTTGACAACAAGTCTTGCTTTATATTTGTCAATAGTTCCATCATTTTTCATCTTCTTTTGAAGATCCATTTTGAAGCCAAGGGTTTGTTCCCTGGAGGAAGATCAACCAACTCCCAGGTATGATTACTTAAGATTGATTCAATCTCACTATTGACAGTCTCCTTCCAAGAGTTTCAGTCGCTAGACAACATCGCTTCCTTGAATATTTGAGGCTCACTTTTGAGAAGGAATGTTACAAAATCAGATCCAAATGAAGTAGTTGTCCTTTGACGTTTACTGCGCCTTGGACTCTTTTCATTGGTTTCATTCTCTTTTGGTTCTTCTCGAGGTTGTTTAGACTCCCCACTAAATGACTCAAGTCTAGTTTTATACAGATATATATGTTCAAAAAATTCATCATTATCTAATTCCATTACCATATTATCATGAATATCCGAATGTTCGGACTTATGAACCAAAAATCGACATGCCTTACTATTTATAGCATATCCAATTAATACACAATCTATAGTCTTAGGCCCTTTTTTCACCCTCTTAGGTATAGGAACCTGGTTGGACCTTGGCAAGACACCCCACACTTTGAAATATTTCAAGTTAGATTTTCTACCTTTCCATTTCTCATATGGAATAACATGTGTCTTCGTGTGACGCACTCTATTGAGTGTTCGATTTGTCGTAAGGATAGCTTCCCCCACAAGTTTTGTGGTAAACCTGAACTTATAAGTAAGGCATTCATCATTTCCTTTAAAGTTTGGTTTTTCCTTTCTGCAATTCCATTAGATTGTGGAGAGTAAGGAGCAGTAGTTTGATGGATTATTCCATTTTCCAAACATATTTCTGCAAATGGAGATTCATATTCTCCACCTCTATCACTTTTGATCATTTTGATCTTTCTATCCAACTGATTTTCAACTTCAGTTTTATACTGCCTAAATGCATCTATTGCTTCATCTTTAACATTTAGAAAATAGACATAACAATATTTAGTGCAATCGTCAGTAAAAGTTATGAAATATTTTTTTTCACCACGTGTTGGTGTTGACTTCATGTCACAAATGTCAGTGTGAATCAGTTCTAAGGGATATGAATTCCTTGCAACAGATTTATAAGGATGCTTAGCATACTTAGATTCAACGCAAACTTGACATTTTGATTTATTGCACTCAAATTCAAGAAAAACATTTAAGTTAATCAGTTTTTGCAAGGTTTTGTTATTAACGTGTCCCAAACATTCATGCCATAAACATTTAGACTCAAGCAAGTAAGAAGAAGCAAAATCTTTATTCATACCAGCTACAATTACATTGAGTTTAAAAAGGCCCTCAGCGAGGTAACCTTTTCCTACATACATCTCATTCTTACTTACTACAACTTTATCAAAAACAAATAGACATTTGAATCCATTCTTATTCATAACTGGTATAAAAACTAAGTTCTTTCGCAATTCCAGAACATACGAGACCCTGTTCAAAGTCACCACCTTGCCTGATGTCTTCTTTAGGAGAATCTTGCCAGTTCCTTCCACCTTTGCAACAACGGAGTTTGCGATAAACAACTTCTCATCTGTAGGTGCTGGAGTATATGATGAAAATAATTCTTTGTTGGCACAAACATGGCATGAGGCACCAGAATCTATCCACCATTCTCTTGGATTTCCAACCAAGTTGCATTCTGAAAGCATTGCACAAAGATCGTCCATCTCTCCTTTGGATTCAGCCAAATTTGCTTGATCCTTCTTCTTGTCCTTCTTGGGACCCCTACATTCAGTAGCCTTATGACCACGTTTGCCACAGTTGAAGCAGCTTCCATTGAATTTCTTCTTAGGAGGATTGCTCTTTGGACCAGATGCTTTGTTTCTTTTCTTTGAATTTGTGGGATCTTCTTCAACAGTATTTACTCCAGATATTGCTGAATTACCACGTGACCTCTTTTCTGCGGCCTTGTTGTCCTCTTCGATTCTCAGCCTTATCATGAGATCTTCAACAGTCATCTCCTTGCGTTTATGTTTCAAGTAATTTTTGAAGTCCTTCCACAATAGAGGTAACTTCTCAATAATGACAGCCACTTGAAAAGCATCATTGACAACCAATCCTACATTAAAGGTTATGTGAGTATTAAGAATAAACTTAATATTTTCAACATAGGTATTGAATAAATTTATACTTTCAGCAAGGAGATCATGGATTATGAACTGCAATTCTTGAACTTGGGCAACGATGGTCTTACTATCTATCATCTTATAGTCCAGAAACTTTGCCATAATAAACTTCTTCATTCCGGCATCCTCTGTTTTGTACTTCTTTTCTAAAGTATCCCAGAGTTCTTTTGAGGTTTTGACATTACTGTACACTTTGTACAGATTATCCTGCAGGCCACTTAGAATATAATTTTTACACAAAAAATCAGAATGTCCATGCCTCTGTTACCAAGAATCGTTCTTCAGGCGGAGTTTCATCCGACATAACAGGAACGTTCTCATTAGTGAACCTCTGGAAACTCAACGTAGTCAGATAGAAGAACATCTTTTGCTGCCATCTCTTAAAGTCGACTCTAGAAAACTTTGCAAATTTCTCAGCCGGTGCTAGGGCAGTAGTTGAATGATTGTGTGCAACCAATGTTGTTGCAGCACTTACTGTTCCAGCATTTACTTGACTTGAATTAGTCATTTTTCTCTCACAAATGGAAGACAATTTTAGTATGTGAAATACTAACAGTAAAGAAGAAATCCTTACACAAATTGTTTCTAATTTAACGATAAAGTTTTTATGTTCTTTTAATCATTAATCGAATGAATTTTAAAAATTCAAAAAGAGTAGAAAACCATAAGGTTTTAATCTCCAGAAACCTCAAACACAGAAACTTTAAATTTCTTAAGATTGTTATCTCCTATATTCAGGTTAGTCAAAAATACAGAAACAAAAAATAGATGAAATAGACAGAATGATTTTAATCTAAGTCCACAGAAACTACTATGTGTCCTTAAGAAATTAAATCCCTCACTGTACCTAAGGTTGCAGATTAATTTCTCCCAAGATAAAATGGATTAACCTGTTAAAGAAGTAGCGGTACCTCAAACTTCAATAACTTCAGTGAACGCAAGAACAACAACAAGAGTACACAAAGACTCAGTCGATTGACAATTTTATTTATGTAAGAAAATGAATGCAGAGAGGAAAAACTTTCAGTAGTGAAAACCGGAAAAAACATCTCTATTTCTAGCCATTTACAACAAGGAATGCGTTTGTTCAGACAATTCTGGTCAGACCCATGTTTACATTGTGTCTTTTGGGAAAAATAACAACTTTTCGGAAGGAACAGGTCCCTTCAGAACGTTATTACCGTTGCACATGAATTTCAAATAAATTTCGTTGCGTCAAATTAATTCTGATTAACTAACATTATGAATTAATTTATAAGAGAAAAGAAATGAATTAACAAGATTGATTAAATAAATTTTGTACAAAAATATTATCAATCAATCACATCCAAAGCCTAGGCTGAGCGAGCGACGACGACGGCACGAGGGCCACCTTCTTCTTAACCCTTTAAGAACTAAAGGAAGTGTTTCCTAATATAAGGACAACATTTTCCTTTCTTCTACCAATATGGTAAAAATGACTTTTCATTTGCACTTTGCAATGACTTTTCATTTTTCCTCCAAAATTGGTTCCCCACTTTCATTGGTTCTTCCTCTTTCCATTTTCTCTTTTTATTTCCCATTCACACCTTGCTAAACCCAACACCTCATACATAAAATCAAAAATGTGAATCACCTTAAAAACTTTCTCCCTATAGGCTTTTGTAACACCTTTTATAAAATTATTACTAAAGTGATTTCCAATAGGATGAAACCCTTCCTCCAGTTTATTATTGGTCCATTCCAAACTAGTTTCCTCAAAGGTAGACGTTCGTCCGATAATGCAATCATTATCCAAGAACTTACTCACCAACTAAAGTTCTCTAAAGCCAAAACAGGTACCTTCATACTGAAAATCGATTTGGAAAAAGCCTTTGATAGACTTGAATGGTCTTTTATGTATGAAACCCTTAAATTTTTCAAGTTCCCCCCTAAAGTTACTTCCTTAATCATGAATTGCATCTCTAGTAGCTCCATCTTAGTTCTAGTTAATGATTCTAGGACGAATTTCTTCTCCCCTACTAGAGGAATTCGTCAAGGCGACTCTATGTCCCTATATATCTTTATTCCATGTATGGAGACACTGTCTCTTCATATAAACCACCTAGTAGATATAGGACTCTGGAAACCCATTAAACTTTGCCCTAACGTCCCTCCTCTATCTCACCTTTTCTATGCAGATGATCTTACTATTGTGTCTAAGGCTCATCCCAACTCTATTAGAGTTCTTAACAATTCCCTTCGTAAATTTTGTGCCCTCTCTGGTCAATCCATCAACTTTGCAAAATAAA
Source organism: Solanum commersonii (assembly GCA_029007595.1). NCBI lineage: Eukaryota > Viridiplantae > Streptophyta > Magnoliopsida > Solanales > Solanaceae > Solanum > Solanum commersonii. The sequence goes on from JAJTWQ010000004.1 coordinate 14,660,758, forward strand.
AAACTGTCTTTTCCAAATCTTGTAGTGACAACTTTGTTCAACTTGCAACAAACTCCTTTGACCATAATCCTAAGCACTCCGACTTTAATTTTATTATTGACAAAATGCGTGCCAAATTGGCCAATTGGAAGACAAACTTTCTAACCCCGACTGGTTGTCTTGTTCTTATTAAAACCACCCTTAACACTATCCCAATTATATAATGCAATTTATTGATCTTCCCAAGAAAACTCTTAAGTGATTGAGAAAACTCAGCGTGATTTTCTTTGGGGCTCCACTGACTATAAGAAAAAATTGCACTATGTTAGTTGGAAGACTGTTACAGACTCTAGAGATTGTGGAGGTCTAGGGATTACCAAAGCGGAAGATAAAAATAAAGCTAGTCTGGTTAGCCTTGCCTGGAGACTTTTTTCCCATCCCAATCAACTTTGGGCTAAATGCGAAATTACCAAATATGCAAGTAAAACTCTTTCCCCTCGATCTTCTTTCATTGCTAGAAATATCAAAATGAGTTGGAGTACTTGTACTAAAGGTATTCTTTGGAATATTGTTAATGGTAGGAATATTAATATTTGGGTTCATAACTGGATTCCTCCTAACTGTTGTTTGTGATCTCTTATTAAGGGCCCTATCCACCTTAGTGACATTGATAAAAAAAAATCAGTGATATTTTCTATAATAATGCTTGGCATCTCCAATACTTATCTTTTGTTCTTCCTGATGATATTCTTAGCAAAATCAACTCTGTCACCATAATGGATAGTCTTCGAATTTTTTATTTTCCCTCCTGGGCCCTCAATAGTAATGGTTTGTTCTCTATGTCCTCGGTTTACAAACTTTTCAATTCGTACTTTCCTCCGACTATCCAAAATGAGCATAACTAGATCTGGTATACTCACACGCTTGGCAAGATTAGATTTTTTCTTTGGCTCTGCGTTCATAATTGTCTTCCTACCAATTCCTACCTTTTCAGATTAAACATTACTTCTTTCGGTAATTGCCCTATAAGCAATTCAGAAGAACAAACAATTCCTCATATTTTCCTTCGCTGCCCTATTGCTATTGAGTTCTGGACTTCTCTTAATATAAGTATCCCTTCTGATCATCCCCAATGGATTCTTCATTTCTTACAATCTAATCAACCCCTCGAGAACCGTCACCTTACCTGGACTTGTTTTCTCCCTTTTTCCCTATGGCATATTTGGCTTAATCGGAACAACAATGTTTTCAAATAATGCTCATTGCCTGTCCCTATCCCCAACCTTATCTCTAGAGTGTTGGAATTCCTCTTCTCTACCAAGCCCCTCAAGAAAGATATTACTAAAATTAACCTTAATGTCAAATGGTTCCCTCCCTCATGTACTGGTCTCAAGTTCAACTTCGATGGCGCATTCAATTCTAATTCCCTTAACCATGGGATTGGAGGAGTCTTCAGAGACTCTGCGGGCAATTGGTCTGCAAGTTTTTTTAACAAAGCCAAAGGTATCAATGCTTGTCATATGGAATTGCAGGCCTTTCATGAGGGTCTAATGCTCGCTATATCTAAAAACCTCTCTGTTTCAGAGATTGAAACAGATGCTACTGATATAATTAATATGTTAGACCACCTCCCTCCCCTTTTCTCTAATCTTCTCTCCCTTTGTAGGTCTGCCTTGAGGAATCTGGGGAATCCCCGGATCCGGCATAATTTTAGGGAAGGTAACAAAGTGGCTCACAAATTAGCAACTGAAGGACCAAAAAGAGCCACAACTTATGATATGGTGTTTTTGATGGAACCTCCTCCATGGTTATTTGAGCTCTTACACTGACAAAATCGGAGGAACTACTAAGAAGAAGTGTACTATCTTACCTTGTAATAATCTAGCAAAACTAGATAATCTAAGTGTTTTGTCTTCTAATGTTCTAACCCACAATAGGGTATTGGTTGGGAATGCCTCTAATCATACCTAGTCTGTTTTTGCTACTAGCTCGGAGCTCCTTGATTTAGCGGTAGCAAACAATGCTAATGTAATAGCTTAGCATGTTTATAAATAAAATCTTATTTAACCAAAAAAAAAAAAAAAGATGAACTAGAAGATGTAATAGAATTAATGTAATACAACAGAATAGATGTAAACTCTATTTTTATTTAAATAAGAAGCAATTAATATGTATACATTGTATTATTAGTTAATGTTTAATTTTTTTTATAGGTAGATGTTCAAGGCTCACATCGACTAGAGATTTAAGATATCAATCCTCAAATAAGATTTGGTCGTAAATATTGTGCAAATATAAGACCATTTATATTCAAGTAAAGTTTCACGTACTTTTTTTTTGTTCTCCAAAAAATATCATCACAAAAAACAATTCAAATTATATATCTGATAGGATATGTACGCTTAACTTATCTCATATTTATTCACTCCACATTAAGCAAAAATATTATTATACTTAGTATAATGATGGATTTAGAAAAATATTGAATTTAAAAATTATTATTCCCTCCCAAATGGCAACGTAATATCAAGGCACTTGAGTATGTTAATATAATTATAAATTAATCATTTAAAAAGATAAAGTAAAAAATTTCAGGACAAAATTTTAAAAATAATACATAGGCAAAATTTAAAAATAAAAAACATATAAAAATGGGGAAAAATCAACTGACTAAGTCATTCCTAAAATTCCTCACAAACTTACCTAACTACCCTAACACTCTGTTTGGATCATTGTTATCCATTGTATTGTATTGTATCGTTATCATACCTACAATATTTGTTTTGATTGTTACTTAAAATGTATAGTATTGTGTTGTTAAATTTTTTTATTACGTAACAATGAAAACTCCCATTTTATGAAACAAATGATTTGGTGTATTCCCATTGTTACTTAATTTCGTTTTCTAATTATATCCTTACATAATATTTCATAATACTTTTTTACCCTTTACCCTATATTATTTAATTCTAGTCAAGCTTCCTTCCCTAGAATAATTATGGATATTTTAGTAAATTTATAAATTGCAATACAGTACGATACAGTCAAACCAAACAATAAAAATGTTATTAAACAAGGGAAAAAGGACAAATTTACCCCCGAACTTTGATAAATGGTACGTCTATGCCCTTCATTATACTTTGCGTCCACATAAGGCCCTGCCGTCCAATTATCGGTACACACATGCCCCTCTTACTAACAGACCCCTCGTTTTGTACACGTGTCTTAATAACTACCCGTTTGACCATTCTTTTAACCCATAAACCCACAACCCGCCCCATAAACCTAATAACCCACCTGATTCCCTCTAAAATATCTAAGTTAATTAAACATTCCAAATGAAGAGTCAGTGAAGGGTCAGTGAAGGTTGAAAATCACTCCAATGGGGGCGGTGTCGGTGGCCTTGCCGATTTTTCATCTTTGGCCGCTACCGCCACCACCAAAATGAAGAAGAAGAAGCCACAAACCCTATCCCTTCAAGAGTTCAACACTTATAGCGCTGCTAAGCAGTCTTAAACTGCCGCCACTGTGGCAACCAAAGGCTTGACACCGGAGGAAGTTTTGATGCTCCTCACCAGTCCTAGCGAGCACACTGCGGAGGAACTTGTCCAGTCTCGACTCAGAGGTGGTTTCAGATCGTAAGATTACGACAAGCAAAGGGGGAGGAGTTCGTCGAACGATTCCCATAGGTAGGAAGGGTTCCGATGGGATACTGATAGGGAAATTGCTCCCTCTCGTGCCGACGAGACTGATGATTGGGGTGCAGCTAAGAAAACATCGACTGGTAATGGTTTTGAAAGAAGGGGGAGAGAGGTGAAAGGGGAGGTTTTTTCTCAATTCCCAATCTAAAGTTGATGAATCTGATAATTGGGCAGCGAATAAAGCTTTTGTACACTCTTCTGGTCGAAGATTTAATAGGAGAGGGAGTTTTGAGTCAAACGGTAGTGATTTCGATTTGGATCAGTTGACCAAAAGGAAGGAAGAGGATGGTGGACAGAGATTTGCCTCCGGTAGTGGTGCATTCAACAGTTTAAGAGAAAGAAGAGGTGGGTTATTGGGTTTATGGGGCGGGTTGTGGATTTATGGGTTAAAAGAATGGTTAAACAGGTAGTTGATTAGGATTAAGACACGTGTACAAAACGAGGGGTCCGTTAGTGAGAAGGCATGTATGTACCAATAATCGGACGACAAGGGCTTATGTGGACGCAAAGTATAACGAAGGGCATAGATGTAACCATTTATCAAAGTTTGGGGGTAAATTTATCCTTTTCCCCATCAAACAATAGCAAACAATACAGTGTAGCCAAACGTTGTATCTACCATCCAGTGCAGTACAATAGAGTACAATACAATACAATACATTATGAAACAATAGGTAACAATGATCCAAACTAAGTGTAAATCTCAAAACTTAACAGTATATATATATATATATATATATATATATATATAAAAGAAGTACATTTATGATATTATAAATTTATATTTCGCAAAAATGGTGTCACATGTTATCACTAAAATAATTCTTCAACTTTAAGTTTGTTAAAAATAAATTATTAAATTTATATTTTGCAAAATAATGATGCATGTCATTAAAAATAATTCTCTTTTTTTTTAAATAATAATTTTTAAAATCATTACTCAAAAAGCGAATAGTTCTTTTCAAAAAACAATGAACCATATTAATGAATAAATTACTAACTAATGACAAACACCTAAGTATGTAGTCTACCCTTTAATTTCTCTCCCATTTCATTTCATGTAATCCTTACTTATTAAATAATTTGTTGATATTTGAAACCTTTTTATACTTATCAATAAAAAACTTATGTACATTCTCTTTTAAAGATAAGGTTGTTTGCGACCATCCTTTTTAATCTCAACTACATTCCTTTTTTTTTTTTAGAGAAAAGATAATTTGCAATCATCTTTATTAATAATCTCAACACTTAAATGTTTTACTCTATACGTATGATTAAAGAATAAAATCTACAACATATTTAAAAAAATTAAACAAATAAAAAAAATATAAAATAGAAGAAGAGACTTTTATAGTACAACAAAGGAATAAAAGATGACTAGTTCTTTTCACGAAAAATAATTTATGTTTATGTGATATATATTAATTTAATTATGATTTTTCTACTGATCATTGAAATTCATTTTTTAATAAATTTTTATTTAATGTAATTACATTAGTTAAGTGCATCTCCAATCCATAACAACAAATTTTACACTGAAATAGTATTGATCTCCAATCCAGGACACTAAATTTTTGACTAAAATATATTCTCTTTATATTTTTCTTAATATTATATTATTATTTTTAATCATATAAGATATATAGTATAAATAATAATAAAGTAATCAAAGAGAAATTTGTGAAATCATTGATGACATGATCCTTTATCTTGAAATCATTGCTTAAGTAAATTTTGTTGTCAAAAGGATTCCAAAAAATGGTTTAGAAAAGAAAGATTATACAAAGTTTAAAGAAGCATAAACAAACTATACTCCTTTAATATTTTATAAAACAAAGTAGCAATTAGTCATGCATTAATATATTAATAATCTGACTGATTTCTTTTTATTTGTCAAGCTTTTAAAAAAAAATTATTCTAATTTATTTTTGTATATTGTGGAGTAGAAATAGTTGGAAGATGGAGAAAATATTTAACTTACTAAGATATCAAGTGGATGGACCTTCTTTCTACTATTATAGAAGTGTGAGTAAATGAAGTGGTATCAACATGTCAGTTAGATGTCAATACATTTAAGATTAGGGATATTTTGAACTTCTGATACTACTTTTTCACCCTACGTGTTTCATAGAAAGATCGTCAATAGACACGTATGCATCATCTCAAGGGGCGCAACTGGTTCCTAATTCCAAAACTCAGGCACGAGCTGACCCTGCTAAACCATTTGCTACTAGCGAATGGCAGCTACATGCAATCAAGAAAACAAACAAGTATATCTCAGCTTAAATCTAAGCCCTTGGCCGGCAAGGCCCCTGTCAACTAATCTATAAAAGAAACAACTACTCCCAGGAGATCATATAAATAAATAGCCAACTAGCATAGAACTCCTGATTGGGCCATCGAGGCCACTATGATATCTATACCAACACAATATATCAAACAACTCACAAGCTTTACCAAACCAACAAACTAGGCCAGTATGGCTATAACGTAGCTACACACCCTATACACTAGTCTGCAAGCCTCTAAGAGTAGTAAAGACTGGCGGGACAGGGCCCCATCCCACCTATAAAGATAAATACAACAAAAGGTAACAAACCTCCCAACTCTGGCAACTCCGGAGGAAAGGGGCTAGCCAATCAAATAGAAGTCAATCCTGTTGCTAAGGAGGTCTAGTGGGTCGTCTGTCGGGACCTGCATGCATGAATGTAGCACCGCCAAGGCAATGGAGCGTCAGTACAAAATAATGTATGGAGTATGAAAGGCTATAGACTAAGTGAGCAAGTATCATAATATACCAAAAGAAATCACGTAAGGAAATTAAAATTTTAGAAAAGCATGCTAACCCACTACTGCTACCTAGGCCACCATGAGCCCAGAAGGTGCCAAATCAATCAACATACACTATCGATAGCCCCTTGTCTTTGTAAGATGTGACATAGACCATTTTGGCAATGATATAGCCCTGTAGGCAACATCATAGCTCTGTGGGCTACACATAGCCCTCTTTTGCATCAACATAGCCCTGTAGGCAACACATAGCCCTTTTCAGTGTCAAAATTGCCCGGTAGGCAACACAACACTCTTTGACATCAATATAGCCCCGTGGGAAACACATAGCCCTCTTTCGAAATAACATAGTCCTATTAGACAACATCATAGCCCCCATAAGCTGTTCATAGGTCAACAACTAACCACAATAGCCCCAAGGGCAACAACAAACAATTGAATAGGCTAAATGCGAAAAATTTAACTATAAACAATATATATGAATAATCTCCAAGTCATTCCTAACTTAGGATGGTTCTTAACAGATTATGAGTCTCTAAAATGAGGGTTTATAGCCACTCAATCAGCCAACCACTCACAATTACATCTACAAGATCACCAGCATTAACTACCCCTAAGGAAACATGTTGAACGAAGGGAATAACCTTAACATACCTATCCAATGAACATTCGAAAGACCATAGTTCCTTCACGAAAGTAGTTCCTTATGTCCTAAGCTTCACAAACACTATATATACATAGTTGGTACGCATCTATAAATAGTTCATAATTAATCTTAAATTGGTAGATTTTCCATATTGTCCCAACTTGTCGAAACGTCTGTAGAAATTCATAAAAACAATCATAAAAGAGTCCTGAGATGATTACCTTAGTTAACCAAGTTTAAACCTTGAAGAAACACCAATAACTAAAAATTAATATCTTCAAAAACCAGCTCCAAACGCAGCTAATAGAAGGGAAAAGTGATTGCCACGTATAGAGATCACGTTTCTAGGCACGGGGGCAACGTTTAATGGTAGAAATCGTCAAAAACTAATCTTCATCATGCAATAACTCCATAGGAAGCCTCTATTAAGCTTTCTCTCTGGTTTGAAAGTGAAAAGAAATGTTTTCATGGCTTAAAATGTTGAGTAAGATGACATACCACATTTTTGACCCGACCCTAATTCTGCCCCAGCAGTCCGTAGTAAAACCCTCATAAGGTTTCACTCCGATGCCGGTTGGATATGGGGTTTTGTGCGTTAAAACTAGATTTGTAGGCCTTGTATTTAATAGGTAATAGGTCTTCTAACTCTTTATATATTGGGAGAAAACATCCAAGCCATTTGACCCAAATTTCAGAGAAATCTTTAAAAAGGAACTTGCGATAACTTTCATCAACTTTTATTTTGCCACTTACCTAACTTCAAAACTTGAGATACAACCCTTGAACACTTAAAATATGACATACCACATCATTCTTAATTTATTACCCACCCTCTTTTTCTTTCCACGAAGATATGAGTTAATTTAGAAGTTCTAAAAAGTCAGGGTGTTACATCTTTCCCCTCTTAGAAACATTTATCCTCGAATGAAAAAACTCTGAGTCACGTGGTTAATTCCTTGGGATTTTCTAAAATTTAGGCAGAATATCCTTTGTAAATGTGACTATCTAGGAACATGAAATACATAAATTCTAACCTAGGCATCTTATAGGATGACATAAATAGCTAAGCAATGTAGCTCCACAATAATGGTGTGAGAAAATATACAACGACAATAAAAATAATAATAAGCAACAATATAAAAAAATCAAATTGGTATCTAACCTCACTACACTAATATAAACTGATATGCCATCACCCTTGGGTGTGAAACAAGCGAGGATATTTGGACCTCATGCCATCCTCAGCTTCCCAGGTCACATTTTCTCTATTCTTGTTTCTCTACAATACTTTAACCGAAGCCACCTATTCGGTCCTCAATTTACGGACATTTAGATCTAATATGGAAATTGGAGTTTCCTCGTAGGACAACTCCTTTGTGATATGAACATCCTCAACCGGGACAACTTGAGAAGGGTGTCCTACGCACTTTCGTAGCATCGATACATGGAAAATTGGATGAACAAATTCTACCCCCGAAAGCAATTCTAACTCATAAGCTACCTGTGAAAGGGAAGAAACTTTTCCACAAGATTGATGTTCAAATAGTGGTCTTTTTCCTACCTTTTGAAGGATCCGGTATGGCCTAATGAATCTTGGACTAAGCTTGCCTTTTTTGCCAAATCTCATAACACCCTTCATAGGCGAGACTTTTAAGAATACCCAGTCATCGAAACAAAACTCTAACTCCCTTTGTCGTACATCTCAGTATGACTTCTGTCGGCTTTGAGCTGTTAGCAACCTGTCCCAAATGAGATTAACCTGCTCCATTGTCTGCTATACTAAGTCGGGTCCAATCAACCTTGACTCACCTACCTCGAACCATCCAATGGGGGACCTATATGTTTTCCCATACAAAGCCTCATAAGGTGTCATCCAGATGATGAAATGCTAACTATTATTGTATGCGAACTCAATAAGAGGTAAGTGGTCATCCCAAATTCCATTGAAGTCTAGCGCGCATGCCCGTAGCATATCCTCGAGTGTCAAAATTATGCACTCAACTTGGCCATCTGTCTGAGGGTGAAAGGTTGTACTAGGATTAACTTATGTCCCCAGTCCTTTCTAGAAGGACTTCCAGATGTTGGAGGTAAATTGTGCTCCTCTATCAGAGATAATAGATACTGGGACATCGTGTAGCCTAACAATCTCGCTAATATAGAGCCATGCATAGTCTTCAGCCGTAAAAGTAGCCCTGACTGGTAAGAAGTGGTCTAATTTTGTTAGCCTATCAACAATTACCCTAATAGAATCAAACTTGCGACGCGATCGAGGTAACCTTGTAATAAAAGCCGTATTAATTTCTTCCCACTTCCACAAAGGAATGTCTATTTCCTAAACTAGCCCAACGAGCTTTTGGTGCTCAGCCTTCACCTGTTGGCAGTTAGGACACTGTGCCACAAACTCAGCAACGTCCTTCGTCATCCTATGCCACCAATAGATCTCCTTAATAGCATGGTACATATTAGTCGAACCAGGGTGAATAGAATAACGAGAAAGATGTGCCTCTACCATAATTCGATGTCGATGCCCTACAACATTTGGAACACACAATCGACCGCTATATCTAAGAACTCCATCTCCTGCTATTTCAAATGCTAAAAATTGTTGATCCTGAGCATTGGCTCTGATCTGCTCTAAGCTAGGATCCTCTTATTGCCGTGATTTTACTTCTACAACTAGAGATGATACGGATGTGTCCTAAATTGTTACCACACTATCTTCTGCCTCTAATAATCTGACTCCCAAGCTAGCTAACTGATGAATCTCTCACGTTAGCTCACACTTCGCAACACCTAAATAGGATAAACTGCCCATAGAGCTTAAACTGAGGGCAACGACTACCACATTTGCCTTTCTTGGATGATATAAATTATCCACATCGTAGTCTTTCAGCAACTCAAGCCATCGACGATGTCGCAGATTTAACTACATTTGTCTAAAGATATATTGAAGGCTTTTATGATCAGTGAAGATGTCAACATGAATGCTATACAAATAATGTCTCCAGATCTTTAACGCATGCACAACTGCAGTCAACTCTAAATCGTGGGTCGAATAGTTCTTCTCATGCTTTCTCAATTGCCTTGAAGCATATGCGATAGCCTTATAATGTTGCATTAGAACACCCAACCCAACACCAGAAGCATCACAATACATCGCATAGCCTTTTAAACCCTCTGGCAATACTAGAACTGGTGTTGATGTCAACCTGTCCTTTAGCTCCGGGAAACTATGCTCGCAAATCTAGTCCACTAAAACTTAGCTTCTTTTTGAGTCAGCTTCATTATTGGGGCTGAAAGTGAAGAAAATCCCTTTACAAACTTTCTGTAGTACCCATCTAACCCTAAGAAACTACGAACCTCAGTCGGAATCATAGGTCTAGGCCAAGTCTTTACCGCCTCAATCTTTTGTGTATCAACAACAATGCTTGCATCTGATACAATATGTCCTAAGAAAGCTACAGAGTCCAACCAGAACTCACACTTAGAAAACTTTGCATAAAGTTCTCAGTTTTGAAGAATTTGAAGGACTGCTCACAGATGATTTGCATGCTTAGCTTTTGAACGTGAATAAACCAAAATATCATCAATAAATACAATTGCAAACAAGTATAGATACGGCCTGAATATACTATTCATCAAGTCCATGAACACTGTTGGGGCATTAGTTAATCCAAAAGACATTACAAAGAACTGAAAGTGTCCATATCTGGTTCTAAAAGTTGTCTTTGGAACTTCTTTCTCACAAACTTGTATCTGGTGGTACCCTGATCTTAAATCAATCTTTGAGAAGCACTTAACAACTTGTAACTGATCAAACAAGTAATCGATCCTCAGAAGGGATACTTATTCTTTATAGTTGTCTTATTCAACTGTCGGTAATCAATACACATTATTAGTGAGCCATATTTCTTTCTTACGAATAACACTAGCGCACCTCATGGTGAAGCACTAGGACTAATAAAGCCTTTATCCAACAAGTCTTTCAGCTGATCCTTCAACTCTTTTAGCTCAGCAGGAGCAATTATATAAGGAGGGACAAATATGGGTTGTGTACTTGGTAGCATATCGATAGCAAAATCAATATCCCATTCGGGAGGGATACTAGGGAGCTCGTCTGGAAATACATCTAGAAACTTATTAACTACCAAAATACACTAAAGAGTCGGTGGTTTTGCGTCTATATCATGAACATGAACAAGATGATAAATAAAACCCCTAGTAATCATCCTCCTCGCCTTAATATAGGAAATAAACCTACCTTTCGGCGATGTTGTATCACCTTTCCATTCCCAAACTGCCTCTCCTAAAAAGTGGAATCTAACAATCTTTGTCCGGCACTCAATATTAGCATAACAAGATGCTAACCAGTCCATACCCATAATTACATCGAATTCAACAATCTCTAACTCTACAAGATCGATAGAGGGCTGACGGTCGATAATTTCTACTGTGCAACTTCGATAGACTCTCCTGACAATAATAGGCTCACCAACTGGTGTAGATACAATAAAGGGTTGATCTAATGACTCTGTTACTACACATAAATTTCTTGCAATAAATGGCGTAACATAAGACATAGTAGATCCAGGATCTATCACAACATAAACACAATGGGAGAAACCAATTAATGTACCTGTCACAATATCTGGTGATGACTCTAAGTCCTGTCGGCCGGCTAGTGAATATGTACGGTTCTGTCGACTACCAGAACTAGATGCTCCCTCTCTGCCTCCGCCTCTATCTCTACCTGCTGAAGTTTGGGGTCCACACCCTGTAGACTGTGCTGATGAGGAGGAACCTACTACTGACCTGGTCGACTAACCTATAACACTCCGATCTATGGTCGGGCAGTTTCTCCACCCATTTCCCTCCTGTCCACAAGAATAACAACCTGTGGATCCCTTTCTGTACCTCCCAAAATGCATACTAACCGCAAGTAACGCAACGTGGTGGGGCTATCCTAGCCTTGCCTGAACCCTCTGTTGTTGTGGGCCTGATGCTCGTGAACCCTCACCTAGGCCTGGTTATCCCTGATGATCAAATCTACTACCTTGGAATTATTGTGGTGGAGGTCTAGGTGGCCTAATAGAATATCAGAGTGTAGGACCACCCTGAATATCTCTCTGTGAACCAATGGGCATAGCCCTCTTCTTTCTCTCTCTCGACCCTCTCACTCATATACTGTAAATGTCGGCGATCCTCTATGCCTTGTGCAAAAGCCTGAATTCGTGAGATTTTCATATTATCAGTTAGTGCACAGATAGAACAAGCATCGATATAGTTTAAGTCGAGCCCTCCCAAAAATCTACGCATCCTATCATGCATCATATAAAAAAATGATGGTGTATATCTAGCCAATGAATCAAATTTCTGCCCGTACTCTTGGACACTCAATCTACCTGATAGGATGTTCAAAAACCTTGTCCATCTGGCCATCCCTAATATCTCGAGGCAAGTAGTGATCAATGAAAGCTTCTGTAAAGCTATCCCAAGTGGGTAGAGATGCATCTTTTCCCCTAGATCTCTCCCAACTCTCGTACCACAATACTACAACATTGCGCAATCAAAATGCTGCTAACTCAACTGACTCGAGGCATACATGACTCTAAAAATCCTATGAAGCTGATCAACAAAGTGCTGAGGGTCCTCTCAACGATTTGTCCCTATAAACTGTGGAGGATTCAAGGCAAGAAATTCATGAACTCTCAAACTTCCGAGCCCTTCAGAAGGTCCGGCAACATCTGGCGCAACTGGCTGGCGTTATTCAGCTACTAACTGTGCTAACATACATACTGCACTCGTGAAATCCTGATCAAATAGAATAGGAGGAACTAAATATGGTACTGCTGGTGGAGCCGGAAGTCCTGTAGCCCTAGGAAGATCCTGAAGTGGTGGAGAAGTTATAGGGGGCTCAGAAGATGTCTCCCCCTGGGTATCACAATGATAAATACAACCCCTAGTAATCATTCTCCTCGCCTTAAGATAGGAAATAAACTTACCTTTCGGCGTTGCTGTATCGCCTTTCCATTCCCGAACTGCCTCTCCTGGAAAGTGGAATCTAACAATCTTTGTCCGGCACTTAACATTAGCATAACAAGATGCTAACTAGTCCATACCCATAATGACATCGAAATCGACCATCTCTAAATCTACGAGATTGACAAAGGGCTGACGATTGATAATTTCTACCATGCGAACTCGATAGACTCTCCTGGCAACAATAGGGTCACCAACTGGTGTAGATCTAATAAAGGGTTGATCTAATGACTCTGTTACTATACATAACTTTCCTGCAATAAATGGCGTAACATAAGACATAGTAGATCCAAGATCTATCACAACATAAACACAATGGGAGAAAACAATCAATGTACCTGTCACAACATCTGGTGGTGACTCTGAGTCCTGTCGGCCGGCTAGTGAATATGTACGATTCAATCGACTACCAGATTTAGATGCTCCCTCTGTGCCTCCGCCTCTACCTCTAACTGCTGAAGTTTGAGGTGCACGCCTTGTAGTCTGTGTTGAGGAGGAGGAACCTACTATTGACCTAGTCGACTGACCTATACCACTTTGACCTATGGTTGGTCAGTTTCTCCACCCATGCCCCTCCTGACCACAAGAATAAAAACCTATGGAACCCTGTCTGTACCTCCCGAAATGCATCCTACCGTAAGTAGCGCAATGCCATGGGGCTATACTAGCCTGGCTTGAGCCCCTCTGCTGTTGTGAGCCTGATGCTCATGAACCCTCACCTAGGCCTGACTATCCCTGACGATCAAATCTACTACCCTGGAACTGCTGTGGTAGAGGTCTAGGTGGCCTAATAGAATATCGAGGTCTGGGACCACCCTAAAAATCTCTCTGTGAACCAGTGGACCTAGCCCTCTTCTGTCTTTCTCTCTTGACCCTCTCACTCATATACTGTAAATATCGGCGATCCTCTATGCCTTGTGCAAAAGCCTTAATTCATGAGATATCCATATTATCATTTAGTACAGCGGTAGAACAAGCGTTTATATAGTATGAGTCGAGCCCTCCCACAAATCTACGCACCCTATTATGCATCGTATCAACAAATACTGGTGCATATCTAGCCAATGAATCAAATCTCAGCCCGTACTCTCGGACACTCATGCTGCCCTGTCGAAGGTTCAGAAACTAGTCCACCCGGCCATCCCTAATCTCTCGAGGCAAATAGTGATCTATGAAAGCTTCTGTAAATCTATCCCAAGTAGGTAGAGTTGCATATTTTCCCTTAGATCTCTCGCAACTCTCGTACCACAATATTGCAATATCATGCAATCAAAATGCTGCTATCTCAACTGACTCAGTCGTTGAGGCATGCTTGATTCTAAAGATCCTATGAAGCTAATCAATAAAGTGCTGAGGGTCCTCTCTGCGATTTGTCCGTGTAAACTGTGGAGGATTCAAGGAAAGAAATCAACGAACATTCAAACTTCTGGGTCCTTCAAAAGGTCCAGCAATATCTAGCGCAATTGGCTGGCGTTGTGCAGTTATTAACTGTGCTAGCATACATACTGCACTTTTAAAATCCTGATCAGATGGAATAGGAGAAACTAAAGGTGGTACTGCTGGTGGATCTAAAACTCATGTAGCCCTCGGAGGATCCTGAAGCGGTGGAGATGCTATAAAGGGCTGAGAAGATATCTCCCCCTAGGTATCACAATGGGCTACCTCCAGTTGTGGTACTTTGTCGGTACCCTCGCGTGCAGCTGTATCTAGCCCCTGGCTAGCTGTGGTTTGTCTGGTGCCAACCATCTCTATCTGCATACAAACATCAATTATAAGCCAGAAACCTCAACCCTTAAGACACCGCTCTATAACACGAGGTGAGCAAAAGAAGGATAGTCATTCTAACATGCCTGGTAGCTTCTTGCTTATCGATTGTGGGGCACAACTTATTTATAAACAAGACTCTACTAGACACGTCTTGCAGACTCTCTAGGATATGACGTTGCTCTGATACCAAGTTTGTCACTCCCCAAACTCGAGGGGAGCAACTGGCTACTAATGCTAAAACACAAGCCCAAGCTAACCCTACTGAACCATTTGCTACTAGCGCATGGCAGCCATACGCAATCAAGAAAACAAACAAGTATATTTTGGCTTAAAACTAAGCCCTCGGTCGGCAAGGCCCCTGTCAACTGATCTATACAAGAAACAGCTACTCCCAAGAGATCATATAAATAAATAGCCAACTAGCATAGAAGTCCTGATTGGGACGTCAAGGCCACCATGATATCTATACCATAACTAAAAGTATGTATATATCAAGACAATATATCAAACAGCTCACAAGCTTCGGCAAACCAATAAACTAGGCCAGTATGGCCATAACGTAGTTATACACCCTACACACTAATATGCAAGCCTCTAAGATTAGTAAAGATTGGCGGGACAGGGCCCCAGCCTTCCCATAAAGATATATACAACAAAAGGTAACAAACCTCCCAACTTTGAAAGCTTTAGAGGAAAGGGGTTAGCCAATCGAATAGATGTCAATTCTGTTGCTAAGGAGGTCTACTGGGTCATCTTTTGGAACTTGCATGTATGAATGCAACTCCCCCAAGTCAATTGGGTGTTAGTACAAAATAATGTATAGAGTATGAAAAGTTATAGACTAAGTGAGCAAGTATCATAATATACCAAAAGCAATCACGTAAGGAAATCAAAATTTTAGATAAGCATGCTAACCCGCTATTGAATCTAAAAAATACAAAAATGATCAAACATCAACCTAACCAAGCCCCCATAAGCGTGGAAGGTACAAATAACATACCACCTACCTAGGTTCCCATAAGCCCAAAAGGTGCCAAATCAATCAGCATACCCTTATCGGTAGCCCCTTGTCTTTGTAAGAAGTCACATAGCCCTTTTGGCAACGATATAGCCCCGTAGGCAGCACATAGCCCTCTTAGGCAACATCATAGCTCTGTGGGATGCACATAGCCCTCTTTTGCATCAATATAGCCCTGTAGGCAACACATAGCCCTCTTTGGTGTCAAAGTAGCCCCATAGGCAACACATAACACTTTTTGGCATCAATATAGCCTCGTGGGCAACACATAGCCATCTTTGGAAATAACATAGTCCTATTAGACAACATCATAGCCTCCATAGGCAGTCCATACTTCAACAACTAACCACAATATTTCCAAGGGCGACAACAAACAATTGAATAGGCTAAAGGCGAGCAATTTAGCTATAAACAATATATAGGAATAATCTCCAAGTTGTTCCTAACTTAGGGTCGTTCTTAACAGATTATGAATCCCTAAAATGAGGGTTTATAATCACTCAATCAGCCAACCACTCACAATTACATCTACAAGATCACCAACATTAACTTCCTCTAAGGAAACATGTTGAACGAAGGGAATAGCCTTAACTTACCTGTCCAATGAACGCTCAAAAGACCGTAGTTCCTTCACAAAAATTGTTCCTTATGTACTAAGATTCACAATAACTATATATACACAACTGGTACGCACCTATAAACAGTTCATAATTAATCTTAAATTGGCAGATTTGCCATATTGCCCCAACTTGTTGAAACGTCTGTAGAAATTCATAAAAACAATCATAAAAGAGTCCCGAGATGATTACCTTAGTTCACCAAGTTTAAACCTTCAAGAAACACCAATAACTACAAATTTATATCTTCAAAAACTAGCTCCAAACATAGCTAATAGAAGGGAAAAATGATTTCCATGTGTAGAGATCACGTTTCTAGGCACGGGGGCAACGTTTAATGGTAGAAATCATCAAAAACTAACCTTCATCATGCAAGAACTCCATAGGAACCCTCAATAATGGTTTCTCTCTATTTTGGAAGTGAAAAGAAATGTAGAGGTTTGCATAAAAGAGGCGAACAACTTCCTCGAAAAGATCAAGACCGCACAAAATATTCTTTTGCTCGATTCCCCAGAAGCATTACATGTCCTTAGGAGAGAAGGATCCTGAAGCATTGGGACGCGGCTTCTTTGGAGCCTTCTTTTTGGATTTTAACCTTGCTACTGGAGAAAAAGTTTCATCATAATTAATACCTTCCTTGTTTCTTTCAATTGGTCAAGTTCTTCTTTAATGTTTGTCACTTTGGGTTCAAGTTGAGACACGAGTGCAACAGATGCTTGTTTTTCTCAATGAAGCACTGGTCTGTATTGAGTTGTTGGTTTACGCATAATGAAGTCATTTGGATAGCTAGTGTTGTGTCTCCATGTTTGTCTTTTAGATTGGGCTAGTCGACTTCGGTTCTGGACTAGTTGACTTTAATTCTAGAGTAGTCCACTCCTCTATTGTAATTTGATCAGAAGTATTTGAGAGGTTATCAGTGTTCAACTGGAATAGTTTTATCATTTATAGACTCTATTTCCTGCATCCTTGGGTTAGTGTCATTAAAAACAACATGAACATATTCTTCAACATTTAATGTACTTTTATTGAAAACTAGAAAAGCACGACTGATGGGTGCATCACCAAAGAATATACCTTCAGTACTTCTTGGATCAAACTTACTCAGGTTTGGCTTACCATTGTTGTGAATGAAACATTTGCATTTGAAAGGGTGAAAATAGCTGATATTAGGCTTCTTACCTCTCTATAGCTTATATGGAGTTAAAATAGGTCTGATGAGGCATCTGTTCAAAATATGGCATGCATTACTTACTGCTTCAGTCTAGAAATGATCAGGGGAGATTTCGATGAAGAAACATAGTTCTGGCGATGTCTTGTAACGAACGATTTTTCCATTGTACCACCTGTTATGCTGAGGTAATTGATTGAATGACGTTATCAAAGACACAACTTCCAATTCAAGTGTCAACGATCGTTCAATAGTAATATAACCCAACCAAGAGATGGGGTCGAGTCCCAAGGGAGCGGTTTCTGAGAATTAAGAGTTAAGCGCAAATATACTAGAGTTAACCAAAGCTAAAAAATTATCGAGTAAAATCATGATAAATTAAGGGGTTGACACGAATGTCAATTATGAATAGGGGGTTTGTATTCAATTAATGAATAAAAACACTGAAAACAAAAAGATACGAATATAAGGAGACGGGATTCTTGGGATGTGATAGGAATATGGGATAAACTATAAAATTGGGTAAATGCTATTGATAATAAATTGCTGAACATTTGTAAATAGGCTAGACTTTAGTGGAGGTAAATTCTCTATCGAGCAACATACCCCGAATCAACTTGGTTTCTCTCGAACACCGAGTTGCCGCTTTTAAGCACAACCTTCGCCTTAGCCAATTCACTCTCTCGAGCTGAATGTGTGGAAAAAGGCCTAGGATTCACTCTCTCGAGCTGAACCCATGACGACCCAATAACCACCGGCTATCGATTTAGTAGTCTTAGTTTTAAAACCTCTCTCTTAAGCAAGCCAAAAACACTAAGATGAAGTCGTATTTGCAGCTACAATCCCACTAAGTTCAAACACAACTGCTAAGTGAAATCACATTTAAACAACAAATAGACTAACAATAAGCAATACCTAACAAGAAATTTAATCCATATTCACAAAATCACACCCCAAGAATTGGGGTTTTAGCTAGACATTGAAAAAAGGAAGAAAATGATACCAAATCGAAGTAACATCAACTGGGTATGATTTATATTCACTTCAATCGAGTCTAAGATGAAGAATCTTCAACACCTACTTCCAATTTTTTGGAATTGGAAGTCTTCAAATCTTCAAAAGTTAAGAACAAGGTCTCTCTACTTGAAAGTTAGAAAAATAAAATGTTGTCTCTGAAATTGTATAATAAGATAAAACTTCAAACTAGTATTTATAGTTGTCTAAAATTGTGTTGCGAAGGATCACTCGGCGCAGTTAGTTGGGATCACCAACGCACTCGGCAATCTGCCCTTTGGTCTGCTTCATCGCCTTTTAGCTTTTGCCTTCAGCATCTTCGCGTTCTGGATCATTGGGTGATATAGTACTACTTCGCGGACTGGATCATTTGAGGACACTAATTCTATTAAAATAAAGTCCTAAATAAGTCCAAATCGTGAACTCATCAATAATCTAGGAGATGAGAAATTTTGGGTGAATCCATTTTTATCACAGAATTTCTCAAATGGTTTATTCTCAAATTCTCCTCCATGATCACTATGAACTGTGGAAACAAAATATCCTTCTTCTATTTGTAATCTTCTACAAAACACTTCAAAGTTAGAGAAAGCTTCATTTTATGAGATGGGAAAATTACCCAAGTGAATCTTAAGAAGCTGTTATCAATAATGAAGACATATTTCTTACCACCAATGCTAGCAGTCTGAGTGGAACCAGAGAGATCCATATGTAGAAGATGCAAAGGTTTAGTGGTACTTACAGTATCCTTGACCGTGAACGAAGATCGAGTTTGCTCACCAAGTTGATAAGCGTCACATATATGGTCATTTTCGAATTTTAACTTTGGAAGCCAAATGACTAGTTCAAGTCTCGACAATTTTTCAAAGGCATGCATGCTAGTGTGTCCAAGTTTTCTATGCCATAGCCAAGATTCATTTGATACTGCAGTTAGACATGTAAGTGTTGGCAAGTCAATGTAGATATTATCATTACAATCTCCAACGATTGTGATATCCTTAGTCACATGTCTGATAGTGCAAGTTGTAGCGTTAAATGAGAATTTGAATCCAACATCACATAGTTGATTGATGCTAACTAGGTTGTGTTTAATTCCCTCCACCAGGTATACTTTTGATATATCACATGATGAGATAAGAATGATTGATCCAACTCCTACTACTTCTCCTTTTGCATTGTCTATGATCTGTGCATATCCTCCATCATTTTTGTTAAGAGTTTTGAAATTTTCTTTCTTTATGCACATATGTCTGGAGTATCCACTATCTATTACCCATATTCCCTTTTTGTAGGTTCTCTTGGTCTGCTCCTGCAAAACAAGTAGATTAATTTCTTTTGGTACCCAAGTATTTTTGGGCCCTTGATGGTTAGGATTAACAACTTTTGGTCTCCAAATCCATTTTTTTTGAGAAGAAAATTTCCTACAGTTAAAAGATTTGTGACCAATGTCACCACAAGTATAACAAGAGAAATTAACAGAATTTTCAGCAGAATGATAAGGAAATTAGATATAGATTTGTGGATCTGTTGGAACTTTGATTAGGAGATCTTCTCCTGTTGAAAGCAGTTTTGTTAGATCTGACAGAGCTATGACTAGGAGATTTTCTGATAATGTTCAGCTGCATTGTTACTTCTTCCAGTTCTTATACTACTAAGTCGACTTCAATCTAACTTGTTTCGAGAAGAATTTGCCAGTCTTTCTTTTTGAAACGACCCAAAAAGTTCCTAAAAATGTGCTTCGGAAGTTACCGGAAAATTGTTTTAGCTATATCTAAAAATCCGTTTGTTTTTTTCGAAAATATGACTTCATATTCTTGTTTAGGGGGTCAAATTGAGTGGGAAATGGGTCTAACCCAAATTTTAGAGCAACCGTATCAAAATCCGAAATTTCCAAGTGAAGCCTTTTTTGAGGGTCTACTTTGGAGGGTCATATCTCCTAGCACACAAATAATTGGGTGGCCCATAACGTATCCATAGAAAGCCCTTTGAGTTAGCTACCCAACACACTTCGTTTCACCTCATTCGGAGTTCGGACGAAGAAGTTATGCCCATTTTCGTAAAATCTGTCCGTGCAGAAAATGCAATTTCCAGAGAGCGAATTTACTGTTCATAAGCCTCATTTTTTTTTCTAAGTGTTGGACCCATTTTTCCAAGGACATATTTTATTTCCTATATAGCATTAATTCAATTCCCATCTCTAAAACATTTCCCAAAATACCTCTCCCATACTTAGACACATTTTCTCTCAAGAACCCTAATCCAAAACCTTCATCAAGATTGAAGAGATTCTTGCTCTAAGTTCCAAGCTTCCATTGAAGACACTCTCAAGACCTTCATAAAAACTCAAGGTATGTGGTGTTGAACTCATGGGTCCTTCCACCCATAGTGCCTAGACTCTATTCTACTCACTAATTCATGGTTTAAGTTGAGATTCATAAATTAGTCTTGTTCCTTGTATAAATTTCCTGCACAGTGAATTCTAGCATGAAAAGTGGTTGTTTTGAACATGTTGTGACTCTAGAACTCGAATCTAAACTTGGAATTGATGTGGAGATTTTTCATGTGGTCTTGTGGGTGTTAAAAGGCGTTGTTGCAGGTTGTTCACTAGTTTTCCTGCATAATTACTACCCTATTTTCCATGCTCTTTGACCCCATTACATGCCTTCAAGGTATTTGACAAAATGTCCAATTATGGAGAATTGATGAGTTGATGTTTTAAGGCTTGAGTTATGAGATGTATGGCATTCCAGAGATGTGTTGATGACAAACTAAGCTTGTGTATATGTTCATTCCATACATGAGATTGCATTAGAGCATAATGTGAATTTCCTATATAAAGTGTTGCATGACCATGCCCGGTCGGGGGGAAAAGAACCGGATAACCATGTGAGGGGTTTATACCTCACCACCTAGGATGCTTGGGGTGTGACCAACATCAACCATGTGAGGGGTTTATACCTCACCACCTAGGATGCTTGGGGTGTGACCAACATCAACCATGTGAGGGGTTTATACCTCACCACCTAGGATGCTTGGGGTGTGACCAACATCAACCATGTAAGGGGTTTATACCTTGCCACCAGGGTGTCCGGGTGTGAACGACATCCCCCATCCTAAGTTGGGGTTATAGATTGGTTGGATTATGCACACACATATGATATCTACTATTAGTATAGATTTACTTAAACATATTTTGACTTCACTTTGATCATGCATGCTCATATTGTTATTCATTATGCCTATGGAACTATTTTTTGCATTTCGATTGTGTCCTTGTCTATTGTTGTATTGCACCCCGCATACTTAGTACATTCCAAAGTACTAACGCATATTTTGCCTACATGATGTCACCATGTAGGGACCGGAGCTACTCTTGATCCTTCTCTCCATCCACGTGGCTAGTACGGTGCTTATCCAAGTTTGTTGGTGAGTCCTCAATGATTCGAGGGCTATGTTATGTTTCCTACTCCTATGTTTTGAGACTTTAGCCGCAATTGTATTTTGACTATGAGGGGAGCCGGTAGTATGTCATGGCCCCTGTCCTATCTATGTATGTAGAGGTGTGCGTTGGACAAGTATTTTGTAAATGAGCTTGACTCTTATTTTATGATGTTATTTTGAAATGGTTTGCCCTTAGTCCCTAATTCCCGTTATTTAATGTTGAATGTACTTCCGCGACCGATGAAGTGTGATGACAAGTTTGAGAGGCTTGTTTGGGGTTCCTTCGGGTTCCTCATTCGCCATGTCACGTCTAGGCCCTAGGCTTAGGTCGTGACACTTTTCTTGAGAAATCTTATTATATTCAACAATTACTTTCTGTAACGCATCAGTAATCATGACTAAAGAGTTTTGTAAGTCATTATAGTTAGGACAGTTAAAAGATCTTACCTCACTTGTTTCACCTAGTGCCATTAAACATATGTTGGCAGATTCATCATGATATTTTTTGGATGTTTCTCCCTGATCCCAAGCTCCAAGAATTTTTGGCTTCATTTCTTCGATTGTTTCTCCTTCTCTGATCGGGACAGTTTTGTTTGGAACGTCCTAGTTTTTGGAAAAAAAGGTAGCATTGATCATCATTCCTTTCATTATTCTTAAAATCATATTAGGTCTTTGTCTAAACATTTGTTTCAGTCCTCGGTTTATGAGAGTCATTCCTTCATCTTGATATTCATCACCTTCTTCTCCGACTTTAGATATCTCGGCAGTAAAGGCCACAATTTTCTTTTTATCTTCTTTGTTATACATGTTAATATGATTTTGCTCATAGGCCATTAGGTTACCTCGAAGTTCATCGTATGTCATTATCTGCAGATCTCCATCTTCAAGAATAGCAGCTTTAGTTTCCCAAGCTTTGGGAAGACTTCTGACGAGTTTTCTAACTTGTAACCTATTTGAGTATACCATTCCAAGAGATTTGAGTTTGCAAACAATGTTGCTAAATCTTGAGAACATGTCTTCTATGTTTTCATCTTCGGCCATTTTGAATAATTCATATTCATTGACTAGTGAACTGATCTGAGCTTCTTTTACCTTCGTGGTTCCTTCATAAGTTACCTTTAGTTTGACCCACATTTCTTTTGCAGTTTCACATGTTGATATCTTATCATATTCAGCTCCACTCATTACACAGTATAACAAACTTATAACTCTAGTATTTGTTTGAATTACCTCTTGTTGCTCCTTTTTGATATCGAAGGATTCGGGATCAAATGGCTTCTTAGTGCCATATTTTTCGCTTAGTCCAGGAATAGGCTTTAAACTTTTCTTGATCACAATCCATGTTTGATGGCCATTTGAAGAGACAAATATTCTAAATCTATATTTCTAGTGGGAGTAATGTTGGCCGTTAAAATACGGTGGTCGAGTTGAGGAATGTCCATTTTGAAGTAGAGCACCAAGAATCTAATAGTGTGCCATTGGATCTTTGCTCACGTGTGGTTAAACACTTTACTAGTGATATTTTCTCTGATACCATACCAATTGAAAGTTAATGGGGGGGAGGGTGAATTAAAAATTCCTTCAGTCGACTTCCTATATTAGTCAGTCGACTCACCTGCAAGTTAGTAATATAGAAAAACAAAGAAAATAAATGCAGTAAGTAAATGATGTCAATAGTTTTATACTGGTTCGGAACATCGGTGTGGTGCCTACGTCCAGTCCCCTTGGGTTTCAAGGGTTTTCTTAATATCTTATTGAGAACTTGGGTGTTAAAAAAATGTTACAATTGAGAGCCTTGTCTAATATGCAAATCAGATCTTTTTCTTTGACACAACCTCTACTTGTATAACCTACACTCAGATCTTTCTTTCTCTTTTCTTTTCAATTGTTCACTCAAGTTAGTACAAAGTTTATGAAGGATAAATGAAGATTACAATATAAGTTCAAGTGAAGTGCGTACTTCACAACTATGGATAAGAGAGGTTTATATAAATTTGGAGGACTTTGCTCTTTTACGAAAACATAAGGGAGTTTGAATCAAGGATCTTTGATTAAGTCCTTGATTTTATTGTGATTGATTTACTGAGTCATGTCCATATTAGATATGTGCATGAGAAAATTGATTTTTTCCTTTGTCTGATGATCTTCTTGTTGTCTTGAATCTTTGGCTGATCTCATTAACTTGAATGCATACCTTGAATTCAATTTCTTCCTTGTAGTCTTGGATGTTAACTAATCTTGTTGTCTTGAAAGTATCCTTTGATTGATGCACATTATCTCTTTCCTTCCTAGATGATTTGTTCTG
This sequence comes from Solanum commersonii, assembly GCA_029007595.1. Taxonomy (NCBI): domain Eukaryota; kingdom Viridiplantae; phylum Streptophyta; class Magnoliopsida; order Solanales; family Solanaceae; genus Solanum; species Solanum commersonii. Next base: position 14,685,243 of record JAJTWQ010000004.1, read on the forward strand.
CAATCTTGAATATATTTGATTGATTTTGGAATCTCTGATTGATCATGATCTGCTTGTTTGATTCTGGAATCTGATTGATTCTAGAGATCAAGACATACTTTATTCTAGAATATCTGATTGATTCTAGAGATCAAGACATATCTTTATTCTGGAATCTCTTATTGATTCTACAGATTAGGACATATCTTTATTTCTTCTTTATGCTTTATGCTTGGTTTTCTTTCTTGTTGATGTGTTTGCCTACAAAGAGTATGAGTGAATGTTTAAGTGTCTTTTATCAAAATCAACGCTAACGATTTAACAATAACATTCTTTTATTGCACTTGTTTGCTGATAATTTCTTGCGTGATTGTATCTCATCTATATATGCATGTATGTTTGTGAAGATTCATGTATGATTTTGGATAAAAAATATATTACTATCATATATGTGCATTTATTGTTGGGCTCACCAAATTGTGCTTTATCTCCTATGTTCTAAGGAAATATAGAATATGACATTACAACTCCTATATATTTTTTTATCCAGTTCTACCCCTTTGTTTTTTGTTAATGTACTGATTATAACTAATAATCATTGAAGTGTAATATGTATCCAACGTATTTGATGATATGTTCGACTCATTTTATTTGAAGTGATGTCCACAAATTCTCTGTCCCCAAAATTCTCCTATTAGTGCTTATATGGTCCTCACTATTTCAATTTCATTAACTCTTGTGTTTCCAGGTTATTTCTATATTTTACCCACTGTTGGTCTTTCGATAGAATTAAAGTGCAGAAAATAAATAGCACAATGTAAAACAGGCACAAAAGTTTTACGTGGAAACCCCCTTGCTCAAGGGAGGTGAAAACACGACCTGTACTCACATGATTAAAACTCAAACTCCAGTTCACTTAAACGGAGCAATGATTTAGATTAAAAACTCTTGCAACCTAGGAATTTAACTCTAAATCCTTTCCCCCTCTATGAGTGTATACAGCTAGTCCTTGCTTAGGGCTTTGGTGAAGATGTCAACCACTTGATCTTCCATTTTGCAAAACTTCATGATGACATTACCCCTTTTTAACAGTGTCTTGACTTCAAGAATATTAAGCCAATTGAGCAGCTCATTGATGTACTTTTATTGACACCCGAGGGTACCTTTAGAGGTTTGCTTGATCTACAACTCCAAGAAGAAATTTAATTCTTCCATTATGCTCACTTCAAAACTCACTATTCATGAGTGCAACAAACTCTTCACACAACACCTCAAAGGTTGCTTCAAGGATGACATCATCAGTATGTACTAGAAAAATCAGCAATTCCTTTCCTTGTGATTTCTAAAAGAGAGTTTTGTAAATTTTACCTCTTTTGAAGCCATTGTTGAAGAGGAATTTGGACAAACTATTAGCTTGTTAGCTTGTTGGGGAACCAAGTGTCATACTTTGTTTCTTTCACATTGAGCTTGATCTGCTTCTTCATTCTCACCTTCAAAATTCACATTATCAGTTTGAACTACATCATCTTTGTTCTGCACTGTCTACCGGACCGAGTCCCTCATTAGGTTCTTCATCTGCATCAGCTTTCTTGAGATTGATGGATGCATGAAAAGGATGTTCTTCAGCAAGCTCACTATTTAGACCATCTTTCTGAATCTGAAGCAGCCCTTCCATCTTAGAATCTTCTTTCTTTTGCAGGTTCTCAATTCATCCAGACTCATCAAAAATAACATAATCACCTTTTTGTACACCCAATAAGCCTTGGTGGAGGAAAAATATCTCACAACTATTCTTTCATCAATATTGAGATCAAACTTCTCAATATCATCATTTTGATCATTGTCACAACCCGAGTCGACACCCTAGATGTGACACGGTGTACTCGACCTCGAAAGGGTCTTATACAAGCCTCATAGCTCATTCATTGCAAGGTAATAGAAATAGTACGAAATTTAAAACTTTTTATTTAAAACCATACAATCTAAAATTCAAAATCATTTAAACGCACGCAGAAGTCTATATCTCACATGGCCATCTTAGACACAAATTTGAACAAAAATAGGGACACGACCCTTTACAATAGAAATCTAAAGTAGTCTATTACATGAAAAGGAAAGAAACTTCTAAACACTTGTCCTCGATCTAAGAGGACATAGCTAAAATGTCTTGGAGAATACTAATCGAAGCTCTACTAGAGCAATGCAAATCACTTGCTGGAACCTACAGTTGTACTAAAAACATAGAAGAATGGGTTAGCACATAAAGTACTAAGTATGATTGCCATGCAAAAAACATGCTTAAAATGGACATTTTTTTGAAAGTCATGATATATGCCATTTTGATAAAACCTTGATGCACATAAACTTAAGAGGCATAATATTCAACCACAACCAACATTCAAGTCATTTAATCACACTAGAACATAATCACATATAACCCCTTTACCTTCACATTAAGCCTTCACCCCAAGTAACCCTCAAGCTATACTTTGTGCAATGTATGGATAGCGTCCCATACCACCATCCACACCAAAGTACCACCTTAAGGTCACCAAAAGTGAACTTACCATTCAATCTTTCCATCCTGCACAATACTAATACACAAGAGACATAAACATTACACAAGTCATATCAAGACATAAGGACCATCACCTTAGACAACTCTAAGTCATACTTGTGCAATGTGCAAATGGCATCCCACACCACTACTCACACTAAGTACTCCTTTGAAGTGACCTTAGGCAAGGCACATTCATATTCATTAAGTCATGACAAGGAAGTAACTCATAATACAATCCAAGTATAACATGCATCATCTCATTCAAGCATATAAGCCAACATTCTTCATTAGCTTTATTTCATTAAGAGCACCTTCATTCATTTAGACATTAGATCAATATTCTTCATTAACATCACCATAAGAGCACATTCATTACACTTAACATTATAAAGGAATACATCATAACCCCAAAGTCTACTTGTGCAATGCATAGATGGCGTCCCATACCACCACCTACACTAAGTCGTGCATTCTTAAGAAGCCATAGTTCATTAACATTCTTTGTGGAGGTAAGCCTTAACTGACATAGACCAAGTGAGAAATTCATGGAATCACAATGTCACCCTCACCGTATAAGGGATTCCTACTTGCCTAAGGTAGGACCATTGTTTTTAGCTTAAGTTGATCCACTAGCTAGACCTATGTGGGAACATAGTTTAAGGGATATGGAGATTGCAACTAGATACCCCACTTCAACTTATGGATGAGCATCCATCTCAAGAGATTGTTACTAAATACCCCACCTCAACTCTCGGATGAGCACCCATCTCAAAACATATCCACTCGGTGCTTAGCATTATACCCCACTGAATACATTACATATATTACATTAGTTCATTAGGGGACAAAGGATTGCTACTAGATACTCCGCCTCAACTCTTGGAAGACAACAGCCAGTATCAAGTACATACACGATGTGGCAATTTTTTTTTGGAAGGATCATTTTTAATTTAATATTAATGAGCCACAAGCTCAAACATTCCATAAAAAATAGTATAAAACACAACATAAGCACAATGACCCAAATATATAAATAATACGATTATGCACAAAGGTGGGCCTCACCCCTTCACAAACAAAAATCATTTGTCCTCAAATGCAAATGAATTAAAGTATCTAAAAAAGAGAAAAAAGTAAGACATAGAGGGAGGTAAAGAAAGGATCATGTCTATGCAGTCTCTCCATTTGTATGGGCCTCAGTCCCCGGTGTAGTAGTCTGTATTTGGGCATTAGTGCCCGGAATAGTGCCCGAGATCTGGGCATCAATGCCCAGAGTCACCTTAAAGGGAATAGCAGTGCCAAATCCAATAGGAGCTGATGTGGATGTCTCAGTTAGTGATATCTGGATCATCAGCTTCACAATAGTCTCTACAAGATCTGGCAAATCTCTAAATATTCTCTCCTCTCAGTGCTCAATCATCTCCTCATCAGTCTCAGTATTCGACTCCTCCTCTTTTGTGACATCCCTATGTACTTCTCCAGTGGTGGCCGGAAGAATCTCTGAAGTCTATGGGGCATCTTCATCATCAGCAGCCTCTATTAATGAATTTAAGTAGGTAGACTTTAGATAGTTCACGTCCTTCCTCAATTCTGCTACCTCAACTTTCAAAGTCTTCACCTCAGAGGCCTTCCCGTGTTTGCTCTTACAAGCTGTGACTCTCACAGTCAAATCATTAACAGAAGTTTGGAGGGGGCTGAGTGCAGCAAGTATGGCTCTCTCGATCATCCTAGGGATGGATCTCTCAAGTTGGGTCACCCGCATATCAGCTGATTGGGCCAAATTCTCCATCTTCAGGATCATGGCCTGAGTAATCCTGACAGGCTGGGAGGAGGAGGAAGCAACAAGGGGCTGCGAAGAAGAGGAAGGAGTGGATGTACCTGAAGGCCCAGAGGCTGGAGTAGGCGAAGATACCTCTGTAGGTAATGAGTCAACGTCAACATCCAGAGAAATATCTGTCGGAACTGCTCTCCTCTCGTTAGCCTCCTCTCGTATGTACTCGGCCTCAATACATCGGATGTTAGTGGAGGATGAAGGGGTGACCTCAATATATCTTGCAGTTTCCTCGGGTACTCTAGCATGCCGGCATAACTCAGTGATCAGGACTGAGAATGGCAGAGAAGTCTATTTCTATTTGGCTCTCATGGCCATCTCCTATGAAATCAGCAATCCCAGGTCGATGCATCTCTTAGACATGGTAGAACCAAGGCAAGCTACTTTCGGATAGCGCAAACAGGACTCGTTCTGGGATGTAATTATGGTGCTATTGATAAAGCCAAACCAGAACCTAGAAGCGATGCTCAAGTCCCTCTTCTCAATAGGGGCCCTGCATCTATCCACCTCGGGGTGGTGTCAGAAATCAAAAGAGCCAACCAACCCTTCAAGTCATCTAGGGACTGAGCAAATGGGCAACCCCTCGTAAGGAAGTGCAGAGTTCAACGGTCTATTCAAAACATTGTTAATATATTCACTGCCGCACCCAACTTCCTTGCATCTGACCATGACGGACTTCACCGGCCTGAATTCGCTTGCCTTCTTCTTGCTTTTGGGCACCAATTCCCCATAAATTGTATAGAATTCCTAAAACCAGGAAGGAATGTAAGGGCCTCGGGGCCTGGTGAATTGCTCAAACTCATGTTAGTGGATGGTGTCCCTGACATAGGGGTACTTGCCCTCCAGGCCCTCTGTAGAAAACAACTCATCCTCTTGTATGGTCCGTACCTCATCACCTTTCAATCTATTCAGTAGTCTAGGTAGAGGAACGATAGGGAGAGAAGGGATCACTGGAGGTGCCTGGGCAGGCACTGAATCTGCTTCAGGAGGGGTGGCAATTGAGGGAACTCTGGTGGATGTGGATTGAGATCTAGCTCGGAGCTCATTCCTTTGGTTAATCAAGGGCTGCTCGTCTTCAGGTTTAGACAACTCAGCCCAATTATCAGCCCCTTCTTTCTTAGCTATGTGCTTCTTTCTTTTGCCTTTGTCTCCCGGTGGGAGTTCTTTCCTTCTCTTCTTTGGAGGACCTGATTCCCTTTCGTTTATAATAATGCCTCGTACTTTCTTCTAGGGTAGCATGGTTAGATTAGTCCAAACCATATCTGCAAAACATTAAAGGCAAGTTAAATAACAATCACATTGAAGCACATCAAATTAATTTCATACAGACTCACCGATCCAGTCGATGAGTCACCGAACCTTTTTGGTGAGCTAAATTGGGCTCGCTGAAGGGATTGGCTAAAAAATTATGGCAAGTCGGCGATGGGAAGTCCCTTTTGGCAAATCGCTGACTTCTCTTGGCGAGCAAGGGTTTGTCCACGGAAAGTTATAGTGCAACTAGGGTTTTAGGAGTGCATACAAAGGGTGATCAAGCATACTATCGGTGAGTCGCCGAGTGCTTTTGGCGACCAAAGGCTTCTTTCCAAAAATTACAGAAACCAACAATACATATAGCATGAAATTAGAGGTGAGATGGGGTCATTAGATGAACCGTCGAGTGGTTCGGCGAGCTCGACCCAGCTCACAAAATGGCCCAACGTGTCTATTTTAAATACACCTTGTCGAATTCAACCCCAAAAACTCTGAAAACAAATTTAAAACATGCAATATTTAAATTAGGCTCAGACTCATAACACCCATCACCCTGAAATATTCAGACTTATTCCGGTTTTGCCAAATTTGGCCATTTGAACACAATTGTTCTTAAGATTGGTGTCACCTGATCTATCATTGAGTAATTTATGTCAATTAGCACAAACACGGGCTAATCAAACCTCACCCAACCAATCTAAACATCACGCAAGCACAACCTCATAAAATTTCATTCATCTAAAAGCACAAATTGACAGGCATTTGACGATCAAAATAATACGGGCGAGATTATTAGCTTAAAATTTGCATTTAAACAATCTAATCCTATCAGATAGGCCCAACACACGACAATATGACATGATCATTGCAAATGAGTACAAATTTTTTGAAAGTAATCTCAGGATTTGGAAACCAACCTCAAATGTCGATTAAAATGCTAGGCGGCAAAGGATTCCTAGTTTCGAGCACCAATCAACAACCAAAATACTAATGGAAAGAAAGAATATTGAAAATACTAAATTGGTGTGAGTTTGTGAAGTTTGAAAGCTAGGGGAAGTAAAAAGTTTGAAATTTTAAAACCTTTGGCCATATATAACCGTCCAGTTCGCGTCCATTCAGCGACGTTAGTCGCATCCACCGATCCACTCGTCGAAGTGCCGAATAGTCACTTACCCCACTGATTTCTATAGGACCTGCATTTTCTTAGGTTTTAAGACGGTGGTCTTAATCGTGGTCATCGACCTTGTTGGCAACTCACCAAACTGCTCTTAAGCTCATCGAGTTTTATAGGCTCTGAGTTGAAATTGTGTTGAGCCAAATTGACGAATAAAGTCAGGCATGCCGACCTCTTTGGTGATGCATCGACTGGACCATTTGCTCATCAAACTGCATTCTCCAAACACTTTTCGCATTTAAACCTGCACAACCAACACACCATTATTTACAAAAAAATTTTTTAAAGCATTTAAGGATTTTGGGTTGCCTCCCAAACAACGCCTTAGTTAACGCCGTGGAACGACGTAAGTCCTTACTCACTCTCCATCATTGAGGTCGGCCCTAGTGTTACTAGGTAACCCCAATAGTTCATTTGAGTGGAGAGAGGGCAATGCATAACTCATGAGTGTCCTGATCAGCTGGATCAATCTAGAATGAGAGCCAATCATCTAATCCAACACTTCACTTCAACATTCTCTTTCATCTCTTCCAACACTCGATCTTGTTGGGTGATCTTTTGGAGAATGATTTGTAGTGTGTCCTTGACATGATTGTTCTCCATGTCTCTAGACTTTTTCCGTTCATGAGGGGGTATGTATCTCCCTTGACTTTTGCACTGGTCCTCCACCTCTGATATTTTTATGGCCTACTCATTCAGCTGAGTTACCAGTGCGGTTAACTTGAAGTCCCTCTTGACTTCTTGATTCGTCTCAGCCAATTTCTACCATTTCCCTCAGCCATGCTCAGGGTAGTTGCCTACAACAACAACTCAAAGAAAAACAAAACTAAAAATAAAGTTAGTAAAATACGACTAAGTAGAACAAGATAATTTTACTAAACTAAGAATTCTCAAATAACACCACTCCCCGGCAGTAGCGCTATTTTGATGTTTCAGACGTAATCAACTGACACTATTTTGGTTCAAGTGCCATACGATCGCGTGTAGTGATATAACCCAACCAAGGGTTGGGATCGTTCCCATAGGGAGTGGTTTTGAGAATTAATAGGAAAATAAAATCTAGTTCCAATTAGTCATAACTATAGATATTAATGAATAAAAACATACTAAATCTAAGGGGTGATACAAGTGTCAATTATTAATGGGGGTTTGTATTAATTAACAACTAAAACCAACAAAAATATAAGGAAACAAGATAGAGAGACGGGATTCTTGGGATGTGATAGGAATACGGGTTAAGCTAGACTATCGGGTACAGGCTTTTGATGGTAGATTATTGAACATTTGTGACTAGGCTAGACTATAGTGGAGGTAAATTCTCTCTCGAGCAACTTACCCCAAATCAACTTGGTTTCTCTCGAACACCGAGTTGCCGCATTAAGCACAGTCTCTGCCTTAGCCCATTCACTCTATCGAGTTGAATGTGTGGGAAAAGGACTAGGATTCACTCTTTTGAGCTGAACCCATGTCAACCCAATACCATCGGCTATCAATTTAGTAGTCTTAGTTTTACGACCTCTCTCTCAAGCAAGCCAAAAACACTAAGATGAAATCGTATTTGCAACTACAATCCATTAAGTTCATACACAACTACTAAACAAAATCACATTTAAATAATAAATAAACCATCAACAAGCAAGATCCAACAGATAATTTAACCTGTATTCACAAATCACACCCTAAGAATTGGGGTTTCAGCTAAAAATGTAAAAGAGACAAAATTTTATACCAATATCAGTTTCCATCCACTGGTATGAAGAATTAAATCTTAAAACACATCAAGAGTGAAGAATCTTCGAGACCCACGTCCAATTTCTTGGAGTTAAACCCCTTTGAATCTTCAAGGTTTTAGAACAAAGTCTCCAAAACCCTCTAAAACTTGAAACTGAAAATATTCTAAGTTTGAATAATAATTGTGTATGACTTGATACTAAGTTAAAAATTTATACAATTATTTATAGTGTTTGAAAATTTGTGTTGCAGTTTATCACTCGGCGCAGTTAGTCGAAATCGCCGATGCACTCGGCGATCCATCTTTTGGTTGATTTCATCGCCTTCTTGCTTTAGCCTTCAGCATCTTCGCGCTTTGAGTCATTGGGTGATATAGTACTACTTCACAGAACTACTCAACGACACGCCGATTGCTCCATTTCATCGCCAACTTGATCTTTCCCTTGAGGGCCCAGTACACTGGAACACAAGGTGATCTCCAGGCCAATCGGCGACTCGCCAACTAGGCTTGGCGATCTTCAAGACTTCATTTTTCATTCTTTTTAGCCGCCTTGTTCCTTCTTGCCAAGTAGTGTGCATGCTTTGTCTCAAACTCCAAATACTTGAAACTTAAGGGTTTTCATCAGATATTGAGACAAAATATGCATTTGAGGACACTAATTCTATCAAAATATAGCCCTAAATGAGTCCAATTTGTGGACTCATCAAGCATCCATCCCAAACCCAACATTCATTCATTCATTAGAAAGCTCATAGATTCAAAGATGAGAGTAGCCTTTCACCTAAGAATTCCCTTATTGTGAGAAAGTCATTTCACAACAAGCCATTAACATTCATTAGAGTACAATTGAGAATAACCTTTCAATTAACCCATCATCATTAACATTATCATAGAATTTCATTCGTTAATCATTCATGAGTGTGTGTGAGCATGTGAGAATAACCTTTCACATAATCATCATCATTCATTCAATTGCCTTCTAAACATGATCATAATACATCCATAGTAATCACACACATATAATTCACTTCATAATCATACATAGTAATTAAAAGCCTCCACCTTTCAAGTGGATCAATAGTTCAAGCACAATTCTACTTCAACATGTAATTTAGTGATAACTTGCCCTTTCAAGGCTAGAATCACAAATCACAAATCACCAAAAAACCTTCAATTTTCCATAATTAAGGCATACATAATGATACAATTCAATAACCCAAGCAATTTACACAAATTCCATTCATAAGCTTTCATAATCATCAAACCCACTTCATAAAGGGCACAATTTAGGAATTGAGAGAATTCATGGTTTCATAGAGTATTTTCGTCATAAATCATCAATTAAACACCAATAAAATCATAATTTGTCATTAGAAACCATTTGGAAATGTTTTATGAAAGAACCCGTGAGTTTGAGTAAAACCCTAGATTTTTCATACTTTGAAATCACCTTTGAATTGGCTCCTGGAATGAAAAGTTACACAAGAATCAATACTACCATACCTTGCTATAGATTCCCCACGTAAATTGAAGAAGAAATACCTTAGAATCCATCAACCCTAGCTTCAATGGCTTCCTTCTTCTTAATTGAGTTTAGTGGAGAGAAATTTTTTGGAGGAAGAACTTCTTTTGGGTTTTAGAGAAATAAGGAGCCAATGACTTATTTTAGGACATAAAACTATATATACTAGTGATATATTCCATTTAAAATATGCCCCACACTTTAAATAATTAAAATGAAATTACTTAAAAACCCCTAACTTGGGCAGCCCCGTCACAGACCACGCCCACTTATAAGGTCTGTGAAGAGGGACCACGGCCCATGGTGGCACCCGTGGTCCTCTTGGCAGTGGCTCCCTTCACTTGGCAAGCCTTCATGTGGCCAAGGCATCTTCATGGCCATTTCTACGAACCGTGGTCAAGACCACTGGCCATGAAGTGGTCCGTGGACTTGGAGCAGTAGCTTGGCCTCAAGGCCTTGCTTCTCTCAAGGCTAAGTCTTCTTCATGACCACTTATACGAACCGTGGTGAAGACCACTGGCCGTGAATTGGCTCGTGGACTTGGGGCAGTAATTGGCCAAGGTTGGGCAGCCTTGACCTTTGGCTTAGGCCTTGCCCCCTTGGCTTGGCACTTGCCCTTGCAACCCTTAACCAACCTTAGAAGGTCCTTCAACTACAGATTCTAACACGTACCTGATACGCTCAAATTACACTTTCCTACAGAAGTATAAGCGATCGTTATCAAGTAGAGAACCCAACTTGTAGGTTGGGGTCGATCCCACGAGGAAAAATGGTTTAGATTTTACTTTAACCGACAATTATATTCAATTAGTCAAAGAACTTCCAGAAACAAGTAATAAAAAGGGGGGGGGGGTTGTTTATATGAAACAAATAATAAGAATTTAGTAAGTAATCAGTAATCAAACTAAACTCATTTTTTGGTTGTTATCAATCCCTTCCGTAGCTCCATACTTAGAATCTTCAAAAATCAGGTACTGGAACCCTCGCAGTCTCCTTCTACGGTTTCCTCAATATGGTCCATAGACCAATCTACAAACCGTCAATTTCCTCCGTGGTTCCACACTTGGTTAGATTTCCCTGATTTGTCATCTATCCCTTGGCTGCTGATCTACGGCCATCATCTACGGACCGTCAATGGACCTACGGTCCGTAGATAGTCTCCGTGAAAGCCCTTGTTCTGCATTTATCTCAGTTGCCTCCATACTTTTACGCCTGAACATCTTTCCTGCAAAAACATAATAAAATACATAAAAACCAATACAAAAAGGCCCTAGACACACACAACTTGTAAGTGAAATGTATTAGAAATACCGTAAACTCATGGTATATCAACACCCTCAACTTAAATTCGTTGTTTGTCCTCAAGCGACGCAATACGACTCTAAAAGACACATGTATAGAAGTAAGCATTTCAGGCCCAAACAATCACATGGCTCTCTACCCCCCTTACCTTTTTAGATGCAACTTCGATCTTTTAGACTCAACGAGCTAATCCATGCAGATCAAACTATGACATAGATCGACCAACTGACACACAACCTGCACCTTATCACTATCACCAAGGTACCAACTTTCCGACAATGTAACTTGTGCCCTTACTTCAAACGAAATCCTTTTTTCACAACAATTGAATATCATTTATGGTGTAAGGATTTATTCAACACTCACGCTCAGAAGTAATTTCAAATACAGTTAGTGCTTTACGCCATAAGCTTGCCCTTATTTTCACTGCTTAGACTCTCCAAACTAGATTCTAGGATCACTATAGGACTTTATTGGCTTGTAACGTACGCTCAGGGTCAGGTGTGGTACATTTGGGTACTGATTAGTGACTTTCTGCCCTCCTTGACATTACACTTTGGCTTTTAACCTCTTTTTGCCCAATTTTTGGCATTATACAGTTTTACCTTCTTTCGCTTGATTTTCTTCAACCAAGGATGTGAATTCAGAATTTGTAACACTTTTTTTTTTAACCAATCACATCCTTTCCACACGTTTTCTCTCTTCTTCACCTTACTCTTTTCATACCCATTCTTCTCTCAGTATCTTATTTCATAGCCACCCTCAACTTATAGATTTTTCATTAGTTGAGGTGCACAATACCCGATGTTGGGTCAGGGCCAAGATTTGAAGTTACTTTTGCATTAGCCACCCTCAACTTAGGCTTTTGGCCTAAGTTGAAGTGCACATGTCCAAGGAGGGACCAGGGCCAACGTATTAGATTATGTCAAGGTGAGTTTGGGGTTTTAGAAAGAAATGGTTTATTTTAGGCTCAAAGCTGGATCAAAGGGAACAGTTATTTCATTTGGTTGAATCCTTCTAGGCAATTTTCTGACTTTTCAGAACAATGACCTATGATCACTTCCTAACCTCTAGATTGAATTGTCTTAGCAGGACTAACCGGGCAAGTTCTAACTTTGCACAAAAACTGTTTGAACACAACGATTCTCATCCACTCTTGGCACATAGTTTCATTATCAGATTATTAGATTACTTAGTTCAAGTTTCAGCTCAAGTCATGCCATCGAGTTGATTTATTATGTCATACTCAGAGTCAACACAATCAACTAATCATAGCCTACAACATCTAGCATACATCCCAACATTTGACGGGTATCATTTTTTATAAGCCATCCTGCTTCTACACGTACAATCCTAAGACATGCCGGTTCAACAGAAATTAAACAGTCCTTTGGGGAAAAAGAACACAGGCAAGAAAACCCCAAGGGAGGATTCATGAGTTGGGTTATTCAGATTTCACCCTATCACTCACAATCCATTTGCCCCACCCCCAACAAAAATAGATGCAGTTGTCCCCAATGCATATAGAAATAGTAAAAGAAAATGGATTGGGTAAAGCAAACCTGTGGCGCAAAGCGCCGGCGAATCATCAACAAGCAGGGGGGTCCGGTTGCCCGGAACCCACTGGAACATCAGTGGGTGCACCCTCAGTAGTGCCCACATCATCAGTCGTAGCACCGTCAGTAGTGCTCTCTCTCAATCTCTCTGCATCTCCCGAAACAGTTTGGGCCTCTACAACTGGGGCAGAGCTCGACGCCCCTGCTACACTCTCACGCTCCCTCTGCTGGCGCAACTCTTCATCTACTATCGACGCCCTTCTAGCCTCCTTCTCCTGCCTACGCTGTCTCTTGAGGGCTTTCTCCTCCTCAGTGCGGTGAGAGCGGTGCCGCTTGCCTTTGGCCTGTGTAAGTGCAAGTCTCTCCTCGACGGTCCCACTGAATATGGCATCTAGCACTGTATCATCAGCCAGTGCAGTGGGGGCAACCTGAGGCTCAACTGAAGGTGCAGCAAGAATTGCCTCAACATCAGACCGGAGGCTAGCTATGTCGGCCTGCAAAGCAGATAGGTCTATGGCCGGGGCGGGTCGCTCGAGGACTCTCAATTCGAAGGCATCTAGGCGATTATTGACAACCTGGACCTTCCAGTCCATCATATCCTCCACATCCTGCGCTCCACTCTAGCCTCGGACTCGGCGATCGACTTTTGCATCCATGGCTGGATGTGATGTAGCAGTGTGGCCATCTGAGCCTTTAACTTCTATACTCTGGCCAAGGGAACAACAGCAGTGCCCAACTGCGATGTGGACCGGGAAGAGCTAGGGCCCATGCTAGCTGCCTGAGAAGAGGAGCCCGGGATAGTGTCGGTGTGATCGGGGGCGCTGAGGTCATCGCCCTGTGCCTGCCCCATTGTGTCTGCAAGGTCGGTACCCAAAGGAGGTACCTCAACCTGAGGCTCTCTGCGAGGTGCTGCTACATTCGCCTCATCTCGAATGAGACTGATGTCCAATGCTCCTATAGAGTGGACTAGCCTATCACAATGCTAGATCGGCACTCCAGAGTCCCTGCACAACTGAAAAATAAGGTATGGAAAGGGGTAAGTAGTGGAGGTCCTGAATGCCCTCTCGTGTTTCTCTGCCAACAACATGCGGGCAAAGTCGATCTCTACTCTTGCTACCAATGCCGCTACCATGACTGCTCTGTCCCACGTGACTTGATTATCAGCTTTTGTCGGCAACACTCTGTTACGCACCAGTAACTAGAAGAACTTGGCCACAAAAGTTAATGTCGCCTTTCGGATGCCCAAACGGGAGCGGCGACCCATTCCGCACGCTCGCCATCTGCGGCAATGTATCTGGCCAACCAAAGTATCTGAGCCTCTCACTTTGCTCGAATTCCTCCGGAAGGCACCACTCCGCACAATGTCCTATCTCGTAGTCAAACTCCATTTGTATTGAGGGACCAAGAGTGACCTGCAGTAGGACCATAGAGAAATCATCTGATCGTGGCAGGTGATATGTCCACTGGGCACCCTCGAACCAATGTGGAAGTCAGCGGATCCTGAGCTAAGGGCTTCGACCTCTTAGAAATGGAGCCCCGGAGAATGGCAGCATAGGAAGCATAGAACTCCCGCACAATCTCCTTGCTGTACGTCCCTGGGTCACAAGCCATCCAGTCACACTTGTGAAGGTTGAACAGTCGGTGAATGTCTGGAACAGTGTGCAAGCTCCCTGTGAGAACTCTCCGCTCCTCTGTGATCAGTCGGGCCATTTTCTATTTTTCATTAACCATCTTGGCATGCCGGTATATTTGCCATTGGCCCTCGACACACCACCTATTTAGCTCGCCGGCTACAGGAGTGGGAACATCATTCGGGGGTGCGGGTATGGACTTCGAACTAGTAGCCTCGTCAAATGAGGCTGCTTGGTCATTTTCTCCCGACCCGGTGGAAGATTTGGCATTGGACCCTGTAGCCTGGGCAGACTCGAATCGTGAAGAATGGGCAGACTTGGAGCCTGAAGCATGGTCAGATCCGGATCCCGATGCGAGACTCCTCCGGCGGAAGCAACCCCAGTTGGTGACCCGATTAGTGTGTGCTCCTCATCAGACTGGGAGACAGTGACTACGTCGGGAAGCACCTTCCGGGGTGTGCCTCTGGCGCGAGAAGTCCTAGTGTTGAGAGATACGTATGCTGGATCAGTGTCGGTGTCTGTGTCCTCATCAATCAACCGAAAACTAGGAGCAATAGATTTGGACTTGCCCCTTTTGGAGTAGGTGACCATCTTCTTGGGTGCCATTGTACCTGCGGGAACGATATTAGTGCCCAAAACTAACCAAAACTATGCTAAGAAAAAGTTAAAAAAAACTATAAACAAGCAATAACAAAGTCAATTTTTTTTGCAGAAACAGGCTACAGTGGTCATCCACGGAGGGTACCTACGGTCCGTAGATTGAGCTACGTCCCGTGGAACTCTACCATAGATCAGGGGACCAGAAATATAGGTTGCAGATGGAAACCACGGATGTGCAGAACGGTCAGTAAATCGATCTACGGACCGTAGTCCACTTCCGTGGTTTTACACTTGGATATTTTTGCGTATGCATCCAGTGACAAACCTCATCTACGGTCCGTAGATGGGTCTACGGTCCGTAGATGGGGTATCGTGGATGCCATTTGTGCCCAGATTTTACCCTATCTTACTAATTAGACATATATGGTCCTAAATTTCAACATTAACAAGCCTCATCATGCATTTCAACACTCAATTATGCTAGTTCTTCATTCTTACAATTCCGATTGGTTATTTTAACACATAATTTAGATAATTTCTGGAACCCTAAGTCGAAACTTACATAAAGGCTTACAATCACATACAATCAAACTACACAATCACTATCTATCATTCCAAGGGTATTGTAAATTGTAAATTTATCATGTAATTACATCAAACAATAACCCTAAGTTAAGACCAAATTCCCGACTTCCTATATTCAGGCTATGAATCGAAATTCAAAGTGAGGGGCAAATTCATTACCTTACAAGTAACGAGGAGTGGGGGATTGTGTGATGACACTTCCTAGCACGACAATTGAAACACCGCTATTACTACTAACCCAACACCGGACCTTTAAGAGTGAAATATGGAATGGGGAGTAAACTAAATTGAAGGGATTTTGGTAATATATGGAAAGGGGTGCGATGTATGGGAGTTATAGAGTGAATTAGGGAGTTGAAAAGGTGGGGGAAACGGTTATGGGAGTAAATGGAGGGAATGGGAATGATTTTAAAACAAGAGGTTATTTAAATAGGGGGTCCAGGTCGGGTCAGACAGCCTTAGGGTTTGGACTCATGAGACCCCGTCTACAGTCCGTAAGTCGATCTACGGTCCGTAGATGAGGACCGTAGATCACTACTATAGTTGGAAAATTTTAGGGACTTACCTTGGATCTACAGACACCATTGACGGTCCGTGGATCAATCGACGGACCGTCGATAGGATCCGTAGACCTCTGCACCAGATTAATTTCTGCAGATTCATTATGTGGTGTACCTGCACATCTAGCAACTATTAAGCTATTATTGTTTTACATTTTCTTGACACTTTTTAGACACGGACCCTATACTAATTCTAGCCAACAATAAGAACTAAATTAATACAAAAATGCAAGTAATCAGAGAAAACTAAACTACTAATTGGAAAATTTAACCCTATCATTGGCTAGATTGTACATCTTGGGCTGCCTCCCAAACAGCGCTTGATTTAACGTCGCGGCATGACGCAGGTGTCTTGATTACTCAGACTTCATCAAGATTGTAGGCCTCAATCACTTCTTGCACAGTTTCAGCATTTCCCAGATATATCTTAATCCTTTGCCCGTTCACCACGAACCTAGTTCCATCCTTTTTCTCAAGCTCAACCGCTCCATGCGAGAGCACTTTTGTGAGCAAAAATGGCCCTATCCACTTGGACTTGAGTTTGCCTGGAAACAAGCGCAGCCTAGAATTGAATAGCAGCACAAGATGACCAACCACAAATTCTCGCTTTTCAATTCTTTGGTCATGATACCTCTTCATCTTTTCTTTGTACAAGGCTGAACTTTTATAAGCTTGTAGGTGAAACTCATCGAGCATATTCAAGTCATTCATCCTTTAGTTAGATGCGGCGCTCCGATCCAAATTTAACTTCTTCATTGCCCACATAGCCTTATGCTCTAGCTCTACTGGTAGATGACAAGACTTTCCATATACAAGTTGGTAAGGAGACATACCTATGGAGGTCTTGTATGCAGTGCGATATGCCCATAGAGCATCGTCAAGCTTCCTTGACCAATTTGTTCTATTAGCATTCATAGTCTTTGCCAATATCTGTTTGATCTCTCTGTTGGATACTTCAACTTGACCACTAGTCTGTGAATGGTAAAGAGTGGCTACATTGTGACGGACACCATATTTCTCAAGTAGTGCCTTGAATAACCTATTACAGAAGTGAGAACCTCCATCGCTAATTATGGCCCTCGGTGTACCAAATCTGGAGAAAATATTCTTTTTCAAGAATGTGGTGACACTTTTACCTTCATTGTTGGAGAGTGCAACTGCTTCTACCCATTTCGATACATAATCGACCGCAACAAGAATATACTTCATCCCATATGAACTCACAAATGGACCCATAAAATTAATGCCCCATACATCAAACAACTCTATCACCAATATAGGATTCATTGGGAGCTCTTGCCTCTTTGAAATTCCTCCTTCTCTTTGGCAACGATCACAAGATTTGGCGAAGTCATGAGCATCTTGGTGAATGGTGGGCCAATAGTACCCACATTGCAAAATCTTATGTGCAGTCTGAATACCACTATGGTGCCCACCAACAGGTGATGAATGGCATGCTTCAAGTACACTCAATATCTCAACCTCAGGCACACATCGACGAATAATCCCATCAGCACAACTATGATACAAGTAAGGTTAATCCCAAAAGAATCTATTCACATCATGCATAAATTTTCTTCTTTGGTGAAAAGACAAATCGGGGGGCACAATGTCACTTGCCAAATAATTAGCAAAGTCGGCGAACCAAGGAGTCAAATCATGAGAAGCAGCCAATACCTTTTCATCTGGAAAAGCATCATTGATTTTAGCCCTATCTCCAAGCTTTAGCATAGCCTCTTCCTCTAATCTCGACAAGTGGTCGGCGACTTGATTTTCGGTCCCCTTTCTGTCTTTTACCACAAAATCAAACTCTTGTAGCAGTAATACCCATCTAATCAATATCAGTTTTGCATTCTTTTTCGCCATCAAATACCGCAATGCAGAATGGTCAGTATGCACTATGACCTTAGTACCAAGCAAGTATGATAGAAATTTCTCAAATGCAAAAACCACTGCAAGAAGTTCTTGTTCAGTCACAGTATAGTTCTTCTGAGCCATATTTAGAGCTTTCTTTGGCATAGTAAATAGGGTGAAGAATTTTCTTTCGCCTTTGACCCAATACTACACCAAGCGCCAGTCCACTCGCATCGCACATTACCTCGAACGGTTGTCCCCAATCCGGTGAAATAATGATTGGTGTTGTAACCAACTTTTTCTTCAACTCTTCAAATGCTTTAAGACAGTCATCATCAAAATAGAACTTACACTCCTTCTCAAGCAATTTGCATAACGGATGTGCAATTTTGGAGAAGTCTTTGATAAATCTTCTATAAAAACCTGCATGCCCAAGAAAACTTCTGACACCTTTTACAGAGATAGGTGGTGGAAGCTTTTCGATTACCTCAAATTTAGCTCTATCAACCTCAATACCTTTCTCAGAAATGCGATGACCCAACATTATACCTTCTTTCACTATGAAATGACACTTTTCCCAATTCAGCACCAAGTTGCAGTCTTCACATCTTTTAAGCACCTCGGCCAGATTATCTAGACAATGGTCAAAGGAATCACCTACAACTAAAAAATCATCCATGAATACTTCAATAGCATCCTCCACCATATCTGAAAATATCGACATCATACACCTTTGGAAGGTTGCTGGAGCATTGCACAACCCAAAAGGCATCCGTTTGAAAGCAAAAGTCCCATATGGACAAGTGAAGGTGGTCTTTTGGAGCTATAGAAATTTGATTGTAGCCAGAATACCCATCAAGAAAACAATACCAACCCTTTCCTGCAAGTCTAACCAACATCTGGTCCATGAATGGCATGGGAAAGTGATCTTTTTCAGTCCATGCATTCAATTTCCGATAATCCATGCAAACTCGCCATCCAGTAACGGGCCTCATTGGAACAAGCTCATTCTTTTCATTTGGAACAATAGTCATACCTCCCTTCTTAGGCACACATTGCACAGGACATACCCAACTACTATCTGCAATGGGATAGATGACTCCTGCATCCAGCCACTTTATGATCTCTTTTTTAACTACCTCTTGCATAGGTGGATTTAATCTTCTTTGGTGCTCAATACTGGGCTTATGCTCTGGCATGAGTTGGATTTTGTGAGAGCAAATACTAGGGGAATCCAATAATATCTGCAATAGTCCACCCAATAGCTCGCTTGAACCTCTTTAATACAGTCACCAAACACTCTTCTTGCCTTGAATTCAAATCTGCTGCAATGATGACCGGCAAAGTATTCTCTTTGCCTAAGTATACATACCTTAAGTGCGGTGGTAGAGCCTTAAGCTCCAATTTTGGTGTCTCCTCAATAGATGGTCTTGTGGGTGGGGACTCGCCATTCTTCATGTCTAGCTCATACTTCTTTGGTTTAGACCGGTATTCATGCTTATCAAGTGCAGCCACCAACTCATTGTATTCTTCAATACCATCACTATCGAAATTCATCATGACCGCTGCGAGTGCCTCAACACCTAGTCGCTCTTCAATCTGTACTTCTGACCCACTCTCCACTCTGTAGGTGATAGCAGATACTGTTTGGAGCTCCCCATTCTGCTTCATGGACCTACAGATGTTGAAAGTCGCTTCTTTATTGTTTAATCTGAACTTCATCTGTCCCTTTTCCATATCAACCAACGCAGGCCTTGTAGCAAGAAATGGTCTCCCAAGGATAATGGGAACCTCAAAATCAACCTCACAGTCAAGAATCACAAAATCCGCCAGAAAGATGAAAGACTCCACCTTCACTAGCACATCATGGAGCACACCTATGGGCCTCTTCACAGTCCGATCAGCCATTAGTAACTGCATTGCAGTGGGCTTTGGGTACCCCAGACCCAACTTCTTGTAAATAGACAAAGGCATGAGGTTGATGCTAGCACCAAGATCACACAATGCCTTAGCAAAGTGTAGCAACCCGATAGTACATGGGATCGTGAAAGCACCAGGGTCTTCCTTCTTCTGTACCAGAGATTTTGTAGCAATAGCACTACAATGCTGTAATCTGTCGTCATCTTCAAAACTCACAGACCTTTTCTTTATCACCATATCTTTCATAAACTTGGCATACCCAGGCATTTGCTCCAATGCTTCTATCAGAGGGACATTGATAGAAAGCTGCTTTAACATAGTGATAAATCTGCGATATTTGCCATCTTCAGTCTTCTTTACTAACCTCTGTGGGAAAGGTGGTGGCGGTCTAGGTATGGGGACCACTTTCTGAGGTATCTCAACTTCTTGTTCTGTCGCAGTCTAAGACTCCTCTCTAACTTTCACCGCATCATCTTTTTTTCTATTCTCAGTATCCACCGCAGACGGCATAGGTGGATCTATGGTTTGCTTACCTCCTCGAGTAGTAATTGCCATACAATGACCATCATTCTTTGGATTCTGGATAGTGTTGCTAGGAAGAGTGCCAGGTTGACGTGGGTTCACTATAGTAGATAACTGAGTCATTTGCTGCTCTAGATGTTTTATTGACACTGCATGGGCATCAACCTTTTGACCAATGCCAGATAAGTCATTTCTCATCTCCTTCACATTCTCATCAGTTGCATCAAACCTTCTCATCATCTTCTGCATCATATCTTCAATCCGCGCCAAATTACCTCCAGCTTCCCTAGCACCAGATTCCCGATTTTGAGGGGGAACATAGGGTCCAACCCGATCATTTCTGTTGCCATAATTGTTCCTGTTATAGTTGTTGTCGCGATTGAAGTTCCCATCCCGAACATAGTGCCCCTCTTGGTTGTAATTTCCATAGTTCCGACCTTGGTTTCCTTGACCTTGGCGCCAATTTTCCGTGTTGGATCCTTGGGCATTTGGTCGGAAACCCCCCGTCTGATCATTCACCGCATAAGTGTCCTCTTCATAGTAACACTCCTCAACTGGTGGTGGAGTTCTTGTCAAGTAGTTCACAGCATTTACCTTTTCTGCTCCTCCGCTCACATGCTTCAGTACCAACCCCAACTCTGTCCTTATCTGAGCCATCTTCTCACGAATATCATCTGCAGATTTGACAGTTGCATTATGAACGGCAAATGTGTTTCTCCTAGTATCTGCTCTCTTAGTGCTCCATGCTTTATTGTTGCGAGAGATCCTCTCTAATTTTTCAGAAATCTGTGCATATGTACAATCACTATATGAACCCCCAGCAATAGTGTCAAGGACTGCTTTATTGTTATCATCTTGTCCTCGATAGAAGTACTCCTTCAGCGACTCATCATCAATACGGTGATTTGGAACACTTCTAACGAATGCAGTGAATCTGTCCCAAGTGCTGCTCACAAACTCTCTAGGTAATGCTACAAAATTGTTGACCCTGTCTTTGTGATTGAGCTTCTTGGACACTAGATAGTACTTCGCTTTGAACACCTCTGCCAATTGGTCCCATGTAAATATTGAGTTATAAGGAAGCTCAGTGAACCATACTGCAGTGTCACCTGTGAGTGACAGAGGAAACACTCGTAAACCAATGACGTCCATATCTAGGTCTGGTCTACCTACACAACTCTTGCAAACTACTCTTAGCTTGGCTAGGTGAGCATGTGGGTCCTCCGATGGCAATCCTGAGAATAAGCCTCTTGCTGTAAGCAGACCGCATCAAACGCTAGTCACCACAAATGTGTGCCCTGGAGGTAAAGGAGGTAGGACAATGGGTCCATCAGAGTTTTCTATGTTCAAGTTGCCCCGATAGTTGTCATATTGTCGTGGGCCTAGTGGATCTTGCGCCCTCAGTGGATCTCCCAATCGATTTTCAGTTGGAGCCTGGTTGTCCCCACCTACTACCCTCTGCTGTTGTAATTCATCTGCATCTTCCAGATCTCCTCCAATAGGATTAATTGGACCTCTTAGGTTATTCATTCTTCGTAAAGTACGGTTTAGCGCTGGATCGTAAGGAGTAAGTGGTTCACCCTGACTCCGTGTAAGCGGCGCCAAAATTTGATACGCTCAAATTACACTTCTCTACAGAATTATAAGCGATCGTTATCAAGTAGAGAACCCAACTTGTAGGTTGGGGTCGATCCCACGAGGAAAAATGGTTTAGATTTTACTTTAACCGACAATTATATTCAATTAGTCAAAGAACTTCCAGAAACAAGTAATAAAAAGGGGGGGTTTGTTTATATGAAACAAATAATAAGAATTCAGTAAGTAATCAGTAATCAAACTAAACTGAATTTTTGGTTGTTATCAAGATGAGAGAAATAACTAGGGCATATGTGTTCCCCACAAGCTCATAACGCAATAATCCTAGTAATAGTAATGCTTTCCTAGTGTATTACATGCAAAGTGATAAGTTAGGTATCTCTAAATCCTTGATCCGGCATCTAGAGAATTTCACCCCGCACCTTGATCCGGCTACGTGTGTATAATTTACTAACCCTTACCTTTACCTCATATTAGACATCATAATCGATGTTTGACTTAGTTATTACTTC
The DNA here is from genome assembly GCA_029007595.1 of Solanum commersonii. Lineage (NCBI taxonomy): Eukaryota > Viridiplantae > Streptophyta > Magnoliopsida > Solanales > Solanaceae > Solanum > Solanum commersonii. Next base: position 14,707,930 of record JAJTWQ010000004.1, read on the forward strand.
GCACCAATCGACACTAGTCTATTAGATAGTATCACACTAAATCTATGTTGATAATTCTTTTCTTGTTGATTACCTCCTTGATCCGGCAAGTAGCAACAAGGCGAGTTCTAACGTTGGCCACCGTTAAAAAGAATTCTAAACAAAAGAATTATCAATGCATGAAAAACACTATTCATGAATTGCTTATTTACTATTCATATTTTGTTAATCGCTCATGATTCCCACAACCCTAGTTGTGGATTTAGTTACTCATATTAGCAAGAACACAATTCATAATTTTAGATAAAAAAATCTTGAACTTCCGTAAAGAGAATAATAAACCCAGAAATTCAACTTGAGTTGCAAAGCCAAAAATCTTTAAAACGAACTTGGAAAATTAATAATTGCTCAAATTGTAATTCAATCTCCAAAGACACCAAATAAAACTAGAATAATAATGTCTAACCCCCAAAAACGAGGTTTACATCCCCTATTTATAGAAAAACAAATCCTAATTTAAAAAAGAAACAATTTAAGGAAAGTCTATTCAGGTACGCGTCTTCAATCCACGAGACTGGCTTACGGACCGTCGATGGATCTACGATCCGTAACTCCCTTCCGTCAGCCAAGACTTAGAAAATATTTCAGCTCTCAAACATCAGCCTTTCTGAAGCAGACGACGGACTTGCAGTACAGACCGTATATCTATCTACGGTCCGTCAATCCCTTCCGTAGCTCCATACTTAGAATCTTCAAAAATCAGGTACTGGAACCCTCGCAGTCTCCTTCTACGGTTTGCTCAGTACGGTCTGTAGACCAATCTACATATCGTCAATTTCCTCCGTGGTTCCACACTTGGTCAGATTTCCCTGATTTGTCATCTATCCCTTGGCTACTAAGCTACGACCATCATCTACGGACCGTCAATGGACCTACGGTCCGTAGATAGTCTCCGTGAAAGCCCTTGTTCTGCATTTAGCTCAATTGTCTCCATACTTTTACGCCTGAACATCTTTCCTGCAAAAACATAATAAAATACATAAAAACCAATTCAAAAAGGCCCTAGACACACACAACTTGTAAGTGAAATGTATTAGAAATACCGTAAACTCACGGTATATCAGTACCTTGATGTTGACCCTCATGTTTAGGCTCTAGATCAACCTACCATTTTACGGGTCGTTACAGTCGCAGAACATGTACTATTCACCATTTCAGCCTGAAAGTTCTTTAAAATATTAAAAGCATGCTTATTCCACCTAAAGGATGATGTGATCTGCTTCTCTTTAACATAAGCATTACAACTTTGTCATCTTCAAATTTTATTTTGGGCAGACCACGGACCAGGTCCCTTGACACAAGTTTGTGCAATAGAGAAGCACTCACATGAGCACGTCTCTCATGTCATACCTCAGCATTCTCACTTTGAGTACTAAGGCAAGTGATACTATCACTACGAGTAGTATTCAGATAAGCAATATATATGTTCTTGCATCTCTTTTCTGTCAAGATCATCACCCGATAGAGCAAGTTTTTGACCACACGTTCTTTCTGATAAGAACTTAACTTCATTTTGTTCATCATAAATCTGTGAAAAAATTGAAAGATTATACTTCAACCCATTGACATAGTACACAACTACAAAAGAGTGTTCCAAAGGTTTTCAAGTCCTGCCTACACCAAGAATGTACCATTTCTTGCTATTGCCAAAAGAGACACCTCCACCTTGAAGTGCCTTGAGTGAAAGGAGGTTTTGTAGTTTTCTCATTCATTTGCTTTGAGAATCCACTATTCATAAACCAACACTGACTGATGCTACCTCCTCTCACTTGCATATCAAATTACTTTTTAGCCTTGGGAACCCATTTGGGACGGAGTTCCCAATTCATGGGGGGTGATTATGTGAATATGGGTTGAATTTACTACTGGTGTCATTAATTGATAGTCTAATTTCTGTTACATGTATTTTCATTCAGTAGTTGTGTTTGAATCTAATGAATTGTAGTTGCAAATACAATTTGAACTTTGTGTTTTTGACGTTCTTGAGAGAGAGGTTTTAAAACCAAAACTACTGAATTGATAGCCTATGGTAGTGAGTTGTCGTTGGTTCAGCTCGAGAGAGTGAATCCTAAACCCTCTCCAACACATTCAGCTCGAGAGAGTGAATGGGTTAAGGAGAAGGCTGAGCTTAATTGTTGTTGATCGGTGTTCGAGAGAAATCAATTTGATTCGGGGTAAATTGTTTGAGAGAAAATTTACCCCCAGTAAAGTCTAGCCTAGTTACTAATTTACAGAAGTTGATTTTTAATTGCAATTACCTAGTTGTTTACTTTTGCCCATATTCCTATCACATCCCAAGAATCTCATCTCCATATTTGCATTTTTGTGTATTTACTGTTTTAGTTGAATACAAACCCTCCATTTGATAATTGACACTTATGTCACCCCCTTTACTTTGACATGTTTTTATTCGTATATCTCTTGTAGCTATGAATAACTTGAACTGATTTGTACTTGGCTCTTAATTCTAAAACCCACTCCCAGTAGGAATGATCCCAACCCTTGGTTGGGTTATATTACTGCTAGCGATTGTTATCACTTGAACTGGAAGTAGTGTCTTGATATGTGAAATCAAAATAGCGCCGCTACCGGGGAGTGGTGTTCTTTGAGTTTTTTTGGTTGAGTCGAATTTTGATCTTGTTAGTTATAGTGATACTTACCTGATTTTTAGTTTTGCTTTGCTTGTTTGTGTTGAAAACAGCAAGTATAAGTGTAAATTGTAGCAATGGCAGCCAAGTGTGTCACCAAGACGACATCGGTACTCTTAACGATGTCCATGAGCCCAATTCTAATGACCCCCATCTCATGGGTGGTATTGGTGCCATTCATTTTACTCTGGCCAAAGGGAATGCGGTGTTCCACATCACAAGTACTATGTTGCAGCTCTTACAATTGAAGGGGTTGTTTGGTGGCTTAGCTCGTGAGGATTCCCATGAGCAAATTAGAAATTTTGTTGGTTCCACATCACAAGTACTATGTTGCAGCCAAGTGTTCTACCCTTCTCTTTCAAGAATATCCCCCAAGAATCGGTTCAGTTAAGGTTGTTCCCGTTCTCTCTGATGGGAGAACCTTGCAAGTGACTGGCTGAATTGCCACATTAATCAATCACTTCGTGGGAGGAGTTGGTTACCGCATTTCAAGTGTGATTGTTCCCTCCTTCGAAGATGATGACTTTTCAGGACAACATTATGAGTTTTAAACGTCTAGAGGGTGAGCCAATCCATGAGACTTGATTGCGATTCAAGAAGTTGTGCTACAATTCCCAACTCATGGTTTGCCCAACAACGTTTTGCTGCAGTATTTTTACCGAAGGCTTGACTCAATAAACAAAGGTGTTGCTGACCAACTTTCGTCTGGGGGTTTGATGCAGCAACATTATGTGATAGCAACCCAACTCTTAGATAGCATGACGAAAATCAATCGAGATTGGTACACCTGTGAATATTAGGTTTCTTCTCGCACATTCAAGCTAACCAAGGAGCAGCTAGACAAAGACCATGAAAGAGGCCAAAACATGGCCAAGATCAAGACACAACTTGACATTTTGTCTAAGAATGTCATGGGGCTAGTGCCCGGGGTGCTAATGCCGTGGGGTGTCAGGTGTTCTAATCCTGAAGAGGCAAAGTTTGAGGCTTTAAACAACGAAGAAGTGAATTTCCTAGCCAACCAAGGTTGTGGTTATCGTTCAAACTACCCGAGGCAGGGTGGTAACAGAAGTTCGAGCAGGGACGAAGGTTGGAAAGATCACGACAGAGAATGGAAGGATCGGAATCCTAACTTGAAGGATGGGGATGGACTAGTCTTCTGTCAGAGTCATTATATTGTTGTCGAGTTTTTGGGAATGACTCTTGTGACCTGTCCATCTTTAACCTCCATAGTTGGCTCATAAAGACCTTCACAAATAACATTCCATACCTCAACGTCCTCAGCTATGGGATAGTCTCTTATTCGAATCTTCCACCATCTATAGAACTGACCATAAAAAAAGGTCGCCTTGTGGGGGACTGACTTCTTTGCAGGTTTAGTGGTGTCGCCATTCCTCGCAGGAATCTTTCTCTTGGTGTTAACCAGATAGAGAGTTCAAGCTCTGATACCAATTGTTGGAATGTATGTGTCCACCAGTGATCACAACACCTAGTCCTTCGACAAAATTAAAGTGCGAAAAATAAATAGCACAATGTAAAACAGGCACAAGAGTTTTATGTGGAAATCCCCTTGCTCAAGGGCGGTGAAAACCACGACCTATACTCACGGGATTTCAACCCAAACTCCATTTCACTTAAATGGAGCAATGATTCAGGTTACAAACTCTTGCAACCTAGGAATTTAACTCTAAATTCCTTTCCCCCTCTATGTAGTAACCCTACTACAAAGAAAGCAACTAAGCCGATACCACACTGCCCACTAAGCTACCTAACTCTAGATAGCTTAGACTTCAACTAAGCAGATAAAACACTACCCACTAAACCACCTAACTCTAGATGATTTAGAATTTGACTAAGCAGATACAACACTGCCCACTAACTCAATTACCTACATTTGTGAGGATCATCAAAACACCTAGAATATAACACCCACCAAGTACAACTTCAATCGATAAAACTTCACTAGGGATGAATCTTTATGTTGGAATGAGTTGTTTGGTTCAAGATATCATTTTTTGGAAGTGTAGTGAAATGCCTACTACCTGTTTCGTTAAATGCATGAATATACTATTTAATTTAGTCGTTAACTACGGACTACGTAAAATGGATGAATGAACTGTTTAATTTAGTTGCTTATTCCTTTAATGATCGCTATATTATTGTTCAGAAGCTCACGAAACCTTCATTACTTATTCCCTCTATAGAATATAACTACAACTTATATAATTGGGAGTTGAACATCTAATTTTACATGTCCTTTCCTAGAGTGTCACTTGAATACACTACACATGACACTGAGTATGCACTAATAGAGAACTGTCACTGAAAATGTACATTATCACAGTCAAATGTACAGTTTTAGTATCAGCAGTCATAAGTCTATTATTCTTTGTTTGGTTATTTTGTTTAGAATAAATTGTGTAGTAATTGAACACATAAATGTTGGACCTTTCTCTAAATGGTAAAGATAACCATGGCCCCGCTGGTACTTATTTCGTCTTAAAAAACATAACCGCTCCTAACACTAAGACTAGTGTAATTTCTCATTTTCTCTACCTCTTATGATGTAACTGTCTGGTACTTATACACTACTGTGTTATTGCGCTTTATCTTCTTTTATTATCGTAGTTTTGCATTCTATTTCAGTAAACTTTATATTCATGTACTATAATATTTCAAGTAATTTTTCCTCTGTTGTTGTTTCAACTAAATTGTCTCTTGACTAGGAATACAAATAGATAAAAATGAAATAAAAATGTAAACGCATATAGTACAAAAAATAATTAACTCAAATGAACAGCTAGATACCAAAAAAAAAATTACAATCATTTCTAGGACTAGTAAACCAAGTAAGAAAATGCATACCAAAATTAGCAGAAAATTTCTATTCATATGAACTGATAACCCATCTATGTAAACTTTATGTATTGATATACATAAGTAAACTAATGTTCTTCTAAACTATAGAAATAATTAATGATCTTTTAATAAGTAGATTCCTAACAACAAAACACAAAATAACAGCTAAAAATAAAATAAATAAGATAAAAATAGAAGACCCCTTTGAACAAATTGTAACAGTAATAGATAATAATGATTATAGTTACAAAGAAATAGATATAGAGGAAGATTTAGAGATAGTAAGTGATAGAATAAGTACCTCAAAAAGAATGAAAAATGTAGATAAAACAGAAAATACAACTCAACCTCAACGAAAATCAGTAGAATATCCAATGATAAAAGAAATTGAACCATACCATTATTATATAACTGGAATAATAGAACAAAGAAAACATATTATTATAATAAATACTGGACAAGAAGAAAATTATATACCAAGAGAACTAGTAGATGAAGAAGAGATAATATCTAAGAAACAAGCATGTCCCGAATTACCAAAAGAATTATCATCCATAGAAGACACGAAAAAAAGAGGTCATTATAGGAGGAATAATTATATTAATAAAATTTACAATATACCAAGGTGATAATATAATACTAGGAATAAAATGGTTAGAAGAAATGAAACCCTATAATCTAGACAATACACAATTAATTATAACTTATAAAACCAAAAAAGTCACAATAAAAAGAGCATTATGAAAATCTATATACTTGCAAAAATAATAGTAGAAAATTATTATAATAGATACTATACTCCAATGTTAGATACAGGAGTAGAAGCAAATATGTGTAAACATAATTGTCTACCAGACGAAAAATGGGAAAAATTAAAAACCCCCATAGTAGTAATATGATTTAATAATGAAGGAAGTATGATAACCTACAAAGCAAAAAATATAAAGCTACAAATATGGGATAAAATATTAACTATAGAAGAAATATATAGTTATGAATTTATTAATAAAGATATTTGGGTGCAATTACGGGAGTTGAAGGAGCAGTTAAATGATTTGTTAGAAAAGGGATTCATAAGGCCTAGTATGTCCCCTTGGGGAGCACCAGTTTTATTTGTACGCAAGAAAGATGGCTCATTGAGAATGTGTATTGATTACCGACAGTTGAATAAGGTAACGATTAAGAACAAATATCCCCTCCCAAGAATTGATGATTTGTTTGATCAGTTACAGGGTGCTAAGTGCTTTACAAAAATTGACTTGAGGTCGGGTTATCACCAAGTGAGGGTCAGAGATCAAGATATACCCAAGATGGATTTTCGAACACGGTATGGTCATTTCGAGTTTCTAGTTATGTCATTCGGGCTAACAAATGCACCAGCAGCTTTTATGGATTTGATGAATAGGGTGTTCAAGCCATTTTTGGATGTGTTCATGATAGTATTTATAGATGACATTATGGTGTATTCAAGATCTGAAGAGGACCATGCTAATCACTTGCGGCAGGTGTTACAGATTCTTCGTGATCGAAAGTTGTACGCAAAGTTCTCTAAATGTGAGTTTTGGTTAAGATCCGTGGCATTCTTGGGTCATATTGTATTGTATCTGATGAAGGAGTAAGGGTTGATACCCAAAAGATAGAAGCTGTGAGGAATTGGCCAAGACCTACAACACCTACGGAGGCTCGTAGTTTCTTTGGGCTGGCAGGTTATTATAGAAGGTTTGTTGAAGGATTTGCTTCTATTTCCGCACCATTAACAAAACTAACACAAAAAGAAGTCAAGTTCCAGTGGAGTGATGCATGTGAAAGAAGCTTCCAAGAACTGAAGAATAAATTGACTTCTACACCTGTATTGGCGCTTCCAGAAGGCACGGAAGGGTACGTAGTGTATTGTGATGCATCGGGAGTGGGCTTAGGATGTGTGTTGATGCAGCATGGTAAGGTGATAGCTTATGCCTCAAGGCAGTTGCGGCCACATGAGAAAAACTATCCAACCCATGATCTAAAGCTAGCAGCAGTTGTATTTGCTTTGAAGATATGGCGCCACTACTTGTATAGTGTTCACGTTGGTATATATACTGATCATAAGAGTTTGCAATATATCTTTAAGCAAAAGGATCTAAATTTGAGGCAACGAAGGTGGCTTGAGTTATTAAAAGATTATGACATTGATATCTTGTATCATCCCGGGAAGGCAAATATTGTAGCTGATGCTTTAAGTCGTAAAATAATGGCAAGCACTTATGAGTAGTCCATACGAAGGCAGCAAATAACTAAAGATCTACGTCAATTAGCTAGCTTGGGGGTTCGCCTTCTTGAATCTCCAGATGAAGGAGTTATTGTGCAAAATGCTGCAGAATCCTCACTTGTAGCGGAGGTGAAAGAGAAGCAGTACATGGATCCTATCCTACTACAGCTTAAGGAGAATGTACAACAAGGTATGACAAATGCATTTGAGCTTACAGAAGAGGGAGTACTTTAATGCCAAAACAGATTGTGTGTACTTAACATAGATGGATTAAGAAGGAGAATTATGATGGAAGCACATCATTCAAGATATTCTGTCCATCCGGGATCAACAAAAATGTATCATGACTTGAAAGAAGTATATTGGCGGGGTGACATGAAGAAGAACATTGTAGAATTTGTAGCTCAATGTTCAAATTGTCAACAAGTTAAAGTAGAGCACCAGAAGCCTGGAGGTTATATGCAGTGTATAGAACTTCCAATTTGGAAGTGGGATATGATTAATATGGATTTTGTCACTGGTTTGCCCCGCTCATTTCGGAAGTTTGATTCTATATGGGTGATTGTTGATAGACTCACCAAAGCAGCGCACTTCTTACCGGTCAAGACTACTTATACAGTAGAATAGTATGCAAGGTTGTATATTAAAGAGATAGTTTGGCTACATGGAGTGCCAATATCTATTATATCTGATAGAGGAGCTCAATTCACCGCGAACTTTTGGAAGTCATTTCAGAAGAGTTTGGGAACGCAAGTGAATTTAAGCACATCCTTTCACCCTCAAACGGATGGTCAGGCAGAACGTACAATCCAAACACTTGAGGATATGTTGCGAGCTTGTATATTAGACTTCAAAGATAGTTGGGATGATCATTTGCCGCTTATTGAGTTTGCTTACAACAACAGCTACCATTCAAGTATCAAAATGGCACCTTATGAAGCGTTATATGGGAGAAAGTGCATGTCACCAATCGGATGGTTTGAAGCGGGCGAAATTGCCTTATTTGGGCCAGATCTTGTTCATCAAGCTATGGAAAAAGCTAAGGTGATACAACAACGATTAGCAACAGCTCAAAGCCGACATAAATCATATGCAGATAGTAGAAGGAGAGGACTGGAATTTTTCATAGGAGATTGGGTATTTCTGAAGGTATCCCCAATGAAAGGGGTAATGAGATTTGGTAAAAAGGGGAAGTTGAGTCCGCGCTATATAGGGCCATATAAAATTATTCGAAGAGTGGGTCAAGTCGCATATGAGTTAGAGCTACCTCAAGAGCTCTCAACAGTCCATCCAGTATTTCATGTCTCAATGCTTCGAAAATACATAGGTGACCCATCTCGTATCACTCCTACGGAAGATGTACACGTTACAGAAGATCTCACTTACGAAGAAGTACCCATTGCTATTCTGGATCGACAAGTTAGGAAGTTAAGAAATAAAGAACTAGCTTCGGTAAAAGTATTATGGAGGAACCAACAAGTAGAAGAAGTTACCTGGGAAGCAGAAGAAGCAATGAAATTGAAGTATCCTTATCTCTTCCAGACAGATCATAAATATGACAATGTTGAGTTAAGGCGTTAACAAGTAAGTACAAGTCTATATGTTCAATGTGATTAATAGGAGTACTAACTTAGACTTGAACTTATTTGGGCTGGATAACCATGCTAGCATTCGAGGACGAATGTTTTAAGGGGGGAAGGATGTAACAGCCCATATTAAGCATATGCTAGTGCTATTCATATGATACTTGGCATAGCCTTATAGTATGGGTGAGGGACTGTGCTTCTTATATGATTAGTGTTGGTTTAAACTAGCTCGGAAGGTGATGTAACGCCTTGCACGTTTCAGTATGTGTACTGTAAGTTAACTCCTAAGGAAGTATTTACACTAGAAGTAGTAAGGTGGTAATTGAGCTTAAAGTTGAAAGTTAAGTGCTAAGATGAATAAAAAGGGATTAATATTTAGAAAATGGAATAAAATAAGTGAGCTGCTTGTTTGACTTAGCTAAGCTAGTAGGTGCATCACCTACTTTGACTTATTCACCTGTCCAAAGGACCAAGTAGGTGCATCACCTACTAAGACTATTTTTTTTTTGTTGTTTTTTTTACCATGTAATTGGGCCAAGTGCACTACCACATACTTGCATTAATCTGGCCCAAAGAATGAGGGAAAATGGACAGCCAAGGCCCAATAGTCTTAAGTCCAAACAGGTCCAAGTTAAAAGGCCAAGTAGGTGGGTCACCTACTTGACAATATATGGCCTAAAATTGGTCAAGAAAGTCGTCCATTACACATCCCTTTTAAAGGGATAAAGATCAAATCTTTTGCTCCATTTTTCACTTGCAAAATTTTCAGATTTCTTAAGTTTCTCTAAGGTCTCTCTTGGCTTCAATCAGCAGCCCTAAAACACCCTGGGTTCTTGAGTATTATCTCCCTTTTCAAGTAAAAGTTTGAAGGAGAGTTTCAGTTCTTGAAGTACAAGTTTAGAGGATAAATTTTCAGAAACTAAGGTAAGGCTACCATATATGTTTTTTTTAAAAAGTTTGGATTTGTAAGAATATGGTCTACTGGTTTAGTAATCCTTCATTATTCTCAAGATAATTTGGAAAAGACAACCTAAACCTTGAAGTTAGCAAGTGAGGTTGCTGTCCAACAAGGTGAGTTACTGAAATTTCCATCCCTCTTGTGTGCTTGAATTGGTTAAGGGATTTGGTATGTGTTAATGAGCTGAGAATTGTTCCTTTTACATGGTGTGAGATGGGAGAATGTTCAGGTTGATTGTGCATATTGGGACAGCCATGGAGGGGAGTCCCCTTTAACTCAATTGTTAGCTCATTTGAGCATTTTAAATGTAATGTTAGTTGGATGCTCAAGGGACAGTGGTCGAAAACCGTGAGTTCATATACTCATGAGAACTTGTTAAAGGATAAAAATGGTAAAGGGTGCAGTCACGTACCATCTAATTGGGCGTTGCATGAGCTTGCTGCCTGCAACCCCTTTGTATACTGTTTTGCATATGTTACGAATGCCCAAGGAGTTTCAGGGGACCTTATTAGAAGGTCGTATTGTATATGACGTTATTAAAGGAGAAGGGGTGGAATGCATACCATCGGTTTGATACGTATGGGTTTGGTACCTGATTACTGTTTGCCAAGTTCAAGTAGCCCAATTTGTTGGTTAGCTACTAATATTAGTTGTGTTACTTATTTCATTGTAGATTAATAATCGGAAAGGAAGGAGGTTAATTCATTGTACTATCCGAGTGGTACAACAAGGTATGTAAGGCTATTCGATTCTATATTCTTTGGCATGAACTCTGCTTGTGTCACTACTAACAAGTGAGCTTCCTAAGTGCTCTTTCAAGTAAAAGACAAATAGTGGCAGCGTACAATCCCAACCACAGCTAACAATATTTCCCCTCCCCTTAGTGTGTCGAATTGCTTCAATATATGTGCATCTTTACTTTTCCAAGTATTGGTATGAGAAAGGGTAATTGCAGCAGTAGCTTTGTCATTCCTCCTATCAATCAAATGAGGACCATTGTGTCATTTGAGCTCTTATGTAATTCATTAGTGTTACATTTACGTCTTGTGTTATTGTTACTGCCCTAAGTGCATATTCACATGTTTCCTACTACTGATCCACAGTTCTGACACTCAAAACTAATTACGACCACCAAAGTAACAATCTAAAAGATTAAAGAAACGATATGAAGTGGTATATGTGTAAGGGTGGCAGCCTAGGGACGAAAGCCTAGCATGGGTCGATCCCAAAATTTATATATTTGAGGACAGCATCCTAGGGGTTAAAATGCCTAGCATGGGTCATCCTCTTTTACCACTGATCAGTTGGTTACTTGTATCACATGCTTTACAGAGATTACAATGTAAAGAAGATTACAGAAAAGAATATAATGTATATGATCCCACAATAGCAACAAGGGTGGTCTTTTAATCTGATCTATGTATTTACATATTGATACTTGATTTCAGTTGAGCTCTTGTTTACATATGTTATTGCCTTACATATTAAGTACATTCTTCGTACTGACGTCCCTCTCAGGGATTTTGCATTTCATCTTTGCAGCCACAGGTACCCCAACTAGTAGCCATCCCCAGTAGGAGTGCAGGACACTCAGCCGCTATTGGTGAGCTCCAAGTTGATTCGGGGCTTAACCGAGTCTTTGGCATCTATTTTGTTACCATATAGTAGTTAAGGGTAAGGTGGGGCTGTCCCGACCTAAACTAAGGTCTGTCTATCTTGTAGAGGCTTTGTAGACTAATGTATAAAGTTTGGTTGTGTCTTGTCTCTTAACAATTGTGGCCTCAACGGCCAAGTGTTGTACATAAGTTTTGGCCTGTCTATGTCGGTCTTTTATCACTATAGTGCATATAAGCTTGTCATAGCTTCATAGTTATCATAGTTAAATGTATGGTAAGTGCAGGTTGTAAGTTGGTTCTCCTGGCCATTTAGGCATCGGGTGCCTGTCCGTCTTAATCAGATCTGAGGCGTGACAAAAGTGGTATCAGAGTAGGTCATCCTAGGGAGTTTACAAAGCCGTGTCTATGTAGAGTCTTGCTTATGGATGTGCTGTGCACCACATTTATAAACAGCAAGTCAAGAGGTTGAGAAATAAGGAAGTTGCCTCCGTGTAGGTATTTTGGAGAAATCACTTAGTTGAGGGTCCTACTTGGGATGATGAGGCCGATATGATGTCCCGATATCCTCATATTTTTCCTTCTACTCCTATTCAAGCTTGAGGTAAGTAGTTCCTCTAGAGTTTTCTTGTGTTGGAGATCTTGTGTTATTTATGTGTTTTCATGATTTCCTTATGTTATGTACGTTCTTGAGAAATTAATGATTATTAAGAAAAATGAGTTTTTATGATGTATGTTCCTCATGTTGTTGTGTATTGAGTATGAGTTGCCTATTTGACTTCATGAGATGATTTGATGAACATGCGTTAGCATGCTTTTGAGAGTAAATTGCATCTTGGCTCCATGATATTGTGTTGAGCATGCTTTTTGTTGGAAAAGATAGCTCCTCCTATGAATATGAGAAATGTTGAGTTTTCATGCATAATAAGTTGTTAGATGTAGTTCCTACTTCCTTTGTGATACATTGATTATGTTGAGATGGAGTTGATGTTTCCACCTTGGAATTGTGCATTATTTTGATGTGTTCATGCATGATGGGCTGCTAGTCTTGAGTCTTTACTTCCGTAAGTTTTCTATATCGTCATTCAAGGATGAATGTTCCCAAGAGGGAAATATTGTAACACCCCAAAAACCAAAAGGCTAAACTAGAGCTAAACGTGAGGATTAACGTCAAGATTTCGGGTAAGGGCCAAGGCTGCCCATATTTGCCAAGGCACTGCCTACCATGACCACGAAGGTCTTCATGACCCATGGTGTCCACCACGCCTCGTGGTTCCACTCGTGGTGGTAAGGCAGTACCCTCATTAAGGCTGCCCCAAAATGGTTCCTCCACGCGAGTCACTTCACGGCTCGTGAAGCCTTAGACAGCTCGTGGGATTTGCCTTGTTCATGCCTTGGAGGTGTGAGGAAAGTGAGGGAAATGGTAATCCACTGCCTCAAGGCCCACGAGAGGGACCACGGCTCGTGAGCCCCTCGTGAGGTTGCCTTGGGCTTGTGAGCAAAAGGTACAAGTTGCCTAGCCACTGCGTCAAGAACACGGATGGGACCACGGCTCGTAGTCATGACCAAGGCTCATGGAGCCCCACGTGGTCCCTGGCAGCTCACTTTAAGTGAGCGGTATTTTGGGAAATTTCGATATAAGTCCAATCAAAGTGATGTCGTTTTGGGTAAGTTTAGGGTCACTATATAAGTCATTTTTCAGTCAAATTCACCAAAACTAAGTAATATTTCCCAAAGATTCATCTCTTCACCAAAAATTCTCTCTATAACTTCAAGGAAGAAGAAGAAGGAGGAGGAAGTTGGAGCTAGGGTTGAAGGAGCAAGGTTTTCTTCTCAAATTCGTTGTATTTCATTGCTAAGGTATGGTAGTTCTTCATCAATGGATTCGCTTCAAAACCCCAATTTCAAAAATAGAAATCCCTAAAAGCTAGGATTTTACTCCAAAGTCAAGGGTTCCTTTCTGAAACAATTTTTATGCTTTAATTATGTTATATTATGAATTAATTGATGATTTCTAATGTTTTTATGAAGAATTCCCCAAGAACCCATGAAACGCCCATATTCCCAAATATGATCTTGTAATGTGGGTGTGTTGATGAAAGAAGGATATTATGAGATTATGCTTGTAGTAATTGAACTACTTGAATTATGTAATTATCCATGTCTAATGTAGTGAATTCTAGATATGTTGATACAATATGAGCTTTGGTCCTTTAAAGGGTAAAATATGATATTATGCATGAATTAAGAAGTTTAGTATATGCTTTAAGAAAACTTCGAGAGTAAAGTGAACATGATTATGATCTAAATGTTGTTGTTGAAAGATTATTCTCATATACACACTTATGCATGAATATGATATGTTGTGGAAGGTTTTACCACTATATAATTATTCTAATGTTGAAAGGCTTTCTCACCTATTGAATCTATATGTAGACATGCGCGATGAAAGGTTATTCTCATGCACGATCTAATGAGCTATCCTAATGAAACAAGTTATGACTTAATAAGTAAATTATGGGATAAGTCCTTAGCACCGAGTTGATATTGAATATGAGACAGAAGCTCTTTTGCTAGAAAGGTCGGGTTTCTAGAACCAATCTCTTGAGATGGAAGCTCCCCTGTTAGAAAGAGAAGGTTTCTAGTAGCAATCTCCTTATCCCATAAACTATGCACCCTTATAGGTATTTAGCTAGTGGATCCACCTAAGCTAAGAGTATGGTTCTACCTTAAGCAAATAGAACAAACCCTTTACGGTGTGGGGTAGACACTGGATTCCATGTTAGCTCACATGGTCTATGTCGATTAAGGCAAATTCCCACAACTAGAATATGAATTATGAACTATGGTTACTTAAGAAGTTTTACTTAGCATGGGTGGGATTATGGGGTCTTATTCATGCATTGAACAAGAATTCTTTGAGGATGATTATGGTATGTTCTCTTATGTTATGATGATCCATATGTTGAATATGCTTATGATTTATGCTTTTCTACTTTCTTCAAAATGATGCTTTAATTTAGTAAATTGTGTGCATTCCATTAAAATGTCCCTTTTAGCATGATTTCAACGTTTTTGTGTGTGGCTATCATACTTAGTGCATTTTATAGTAACCCATACTTTTCTTACACTTTTACCAAGTGTAGGGTTCGGTTCTCGAGGTGCTAATCATTGTGGCTAGAAGCTTGGATTTGCTCATTCTCCTAGCTTGTTGATGAGTCCTCAAGATTCGAGGATGGATATTGTCTTTTACTAGTTCATGTTTTGTATTTCCATTTCGGATCACGTTGTATGGGGTGTGCCCCTTTTCCCATTCGAACATTGTAATAGATGGCTATGTTGAGACTTAGAGTCTAGACTTCTTCTTTGCTTTTATGAAGATTTTAGACTTGACTTGAAATGCGTTTTTACTCCTATTATTCTATTGCTTATGTTATGATATGCTAAGTGTCTATCGTGGAGCCTTACGGGGTTCTATGTGCCTTGTTACATCTAGGGGGTACCCTGCGTCGTGATAGAGTAGGCTTAGACCGAGTTGGACTAGGGTTTAGTGTACCCTTATAGTCCTAGAACTACATGCCCTATCAGCCTTAATGATCACGCCAATCATGCATTTATACCCCTGGAAAGGTATATTGGGTCCTCTCAATGGGGCATATATATTGGACTCCACATTTAGTTCACATGGTTTTATGTCGGTTAATTGTAGATCCCACAATTAGACTCAATTGCACTTAAGCAGGTTTTCAATTATAATCCAGCATTTAGTCTCAGTGTGTCATGTTCAGAACTAGTACTTAGCCATTGCATTCAGTTTAGTTTTTCCGCATATTGCAGCATTTACATTCATATTCTGTTATGTTATTGCTCAGTATGTTTGTTCAATTATGTATTTTATTCAACTTATCTGATTCAGATGTCTTACGTAATTAAGTTACTTACGTACATGTGTAGCTTACGTAGAAAGGATGACATAGGTTCTTAATGGTAGATTAACTGCTGACCTACTTAAATAAGTGGTAAGTAGGTGATGCACCTACATAGGAAATATGTGGACTACATTTTAAAAGAAAAGGGCAACTAGGTGATGCAGCTACTTAAAGAACTTGTGGCAGAGATTAAGAGAGTGATGTACCTGCTTACTTAAAGTGAGGGACTAGATATTTCTACATATTTCTTCATGTAAAAACGTCCATAAAGGACCCTTAAGAGAATGAAATTCATTTCATATATCTCTCACTTGTTCTACAGCAATTTACTCCTAAAAAGAAACCCTAGAAGCTCCCAAGTGCTGGCCTGCAAGTTCACCATTAAAAATCTTAGAAAACCCTTTATTTTTCAAGTACAAGTTAGTGTAACATCTCCCATCTTAAGAAATTCAAGAGGAGAAACTGATTTCACCTTAAGGTAAGGCTACTGCCATATGTTAATTTTTTAAAAGTTTGGATTCGTAAGAATATGGTCTGCTGATTTAGTAATCCTTCATTATTGTCAAGATAATTTGGAAAAGACAACCTAAACCTTGAAGTTAGCAAGTGAGGTTGCTATCCAACAAGGTGAGTTACTGAAATTTTCATCCCTCTTTTGTGCTTGAATTGGTTAAGGGATTTGGTATGTGTTAATGAGCTGAGAATTGTTCCTTTAACATGGTGTGAGATTAGAGAATGTTCGGGTTAATTGTGCATGTTGGGACAGCCATGGAGGGGAGTCCCCTTTAACTCAATTGTTAGCTCATTTTAGCATTTTAAATGTAATGTTAGTTGGATGCTCAAGGGACAGTGGTCGGAAACCGTGAGTTCATATTGCTACTGCCACATTTTGATGTTTAGAGGCTGCTTTATGTATAGTAACATAAGGAGGCATGCGTAGAAGTCATGAGAACTTGTTAAAGGATAAAACGGTAAAAGGTGCAGTAACGTACCATTTAATTGGGCATTGCATGAACTTGCTGCCTGTAACCCCTTTGTATACTGTTTTGCATATGTTACAAATGCCCAAGGTGTTTCAGGGGATCTTATTAGAAGGTCGTGTTGTATATGACGTTATTAAAGGAGAAGGGGTGGAATGCATACCATTGGTTTGATAAGTATGTGTTTGCTACCTGATTACTGTTTGCCAAGTTCAAGTGGCCCAATCTGTTGGTTAGATACTAATATTAGTTGTGTTACTTATTTCATTGTAGATTAATAATAAAAAATGAGGGAGGTTAATTCGTTGTACTATCCGAGTGGTACAGCAAGGTATTAAGGCTATTCGATTCTATATTCTTTGGCATGAACTCTGCTTGTGTCACTACCAACAAGTGAGCTTCCTAAGTGCTCTTTCAAGTAAAAGACACATAGTGGCAGCGTACAATCCCAAACATAGCTAACAATATTTCCCCTCTCCTTAGTGTGTCGAATTGCTTTAATCTGTGTGCATCTTTACTTTTCCAAGTATTGGTATGAGAAAAGAGTAATTTCAGCAGTAGCTTCGTGATTCCTCCTGTCAATCAAATGAGGTCCACTGTGTCATTTGAGCTCTTATGTAATTCATTAGTGTTACATTTCCATCTTGTGTTATTGTTACTGCCCTAAGTACATATTCACATGTTTCCTACTACTGATCCACAGTTCTGATGCTAAAAAATAATTATGACCACCAAAGTAACAATCTCAAAGATTAAAGAAACTATACGAATCGGTATATGTGTAAGGGTGGCAGCCTAGGGGCGAAAGCCTAGCATGGGTCAATCCCAAATTTAAATATTTAAGGACAGCATCCCAGGGGTTAAAATACCTAGCATGCGTCATCCTCTTTTACCACTGATCAGTTGGTTATTTGTATCACATGCTTTACAGAGATTACAATGCAAAGAAAATTACAGAAAAGAATATAATGTACATGATCCCACAACAACAACAAGGGTGGTCTTTTAATCTGATCTATGTATTTACATATTGATACTTGATTTCAATTGAGCTCTTGTTTACATATGTCATTGCCTTACATATTCAGTACATTCTTCGTACTGACGTCCCTCTCGGGGGACGCTGCATTTCATGCTGCAGCCACAGGTACTCCAGCTAGTAGACCTCCCCAGTAGGAGCACAGGACACTCAGCTGCTATTGGTGAGCTCCCAGTTGATTCGGGGCTTAGCCGAGTCTTTGGCATTTATTTTGTTACCGTATAATAGTTAAGGGTAAGGCGGGGCCCTGTCCCGACCTAAACTAAGGTTGTCTATCTTGTAGAGGCTTTGTAGACTAATGTATAAAGTTTGGTTGTGTCTTGTCTCTTAACAATTGTGGCCTCAATGGCCAAGTGTTGTACATAAGTTTTGGGCCTGTCTATGTCGGTCTTTTATCACTATAGTGCATATAAGCTTGTCATAGCTTTATAGTTATCATAGTTATTTAGTATGGTAAGTGCAGGTTGTAAGTTTGTTCTCCCGGCCATTTAGGCATCGGGTGCCTATTCGTCTTAATCAGATCTGAGGCGTGACATATATGTTCAGGTACTTAATATTTAGATCACGCATAGATCGGTTCCCGGTCTCCATTTTAGCAGCTTCAGTGGTGATTTCTCATACTTCGAGGACAGTAGACATGCTTTACACTTTAGTCTCTTTATTCAATTTTTAGTTATTCTAGAGTTAGCTAGGGCATGTCCCAACAACTTTAGTAAGTAGAGGCTTTTTCAGACATAGTACTACATTCAGCTTTAGTTTTGAGTTTGATCTTCCAAATGTTATTAAATTCATAGTATTTTATAAATTCAGATTAGTATTAGTTATTCCCCACTTTCCATTAATTATGGTTTTAAGCTTCTCCATAGTATATTTTATTTAGTAATCTTTTATATGCTTATGATATGCCAGCTCAGGGTTATCTTGGGGTCACTCTTGATTCTAGGTCCCGTGTTTACGTCCAGGAAATAGCCCCGGGGAGTGACAAACTTGGTATTAGAGCATTAGGTTCAAGAGTCCTAGGATGTCTAAAAATTTGCACTAAGTAGAGTCATTTTCATTGGTGTGAAGTGCACCACATCTAATGAGAGGGAGGCAATGAAGTGTTTTAGGAAAAACTTCACTTTCTTGATATTCTTATTGTCCATTTGTATGATCTCCTTTCTAATCCATCATTATACATTTCAAGTCATGCCTCCTCGTAGAGAGCACCCACGGAATGCTAATGCAAGCAATGCTAACGCAGTCCCTCCAGTCCTAGACCATGAGGTTTCAATGTAGAGTTTTAGAATGCGATTCAGCTTTTGGCTCAGAGTATAACTAACCAGAACAATCAGCATGTTCCAGTTCCTACTAATTGAAATGGTGGATAAGTGGTAGCTAGTTTTCGAGATTTTGTTAGGATGAATCTGCTTGAGTTTCTAGGGTCCCAAGTTGGTGAGGACCCACACAATTTCATCTATGAGGTTAAGAAAATCTGTGGAGTGATGCAAGAAACTGGAAATGATAGGGTAGAGTTGGCATCCTACCAGCTTAAGGATGTAGCTCATATTTGGTTCACTCAGTGGAAAGAACACAGGGGTACAAATGCAGTTCCTATGACTTTGGAGTGTTTTGCTGGAGCTTTTCTGGATAGGTTCTTCCCTAGGGAGTTAAGAGAGGCTAAAGCTCAGAAGTTTATGAATTTAAGTCAAGGTACCATGTCAGTCCAAGAGTACGGACTTATGTTCACTCAACTCTCTAGGTATGCTCCACATGTGGTTGTCGATCTAAGGGGACAAATGAGTAAATCATAATACATCGTGGTGGCTCCCGGGTGAATGGAATATCGAGAAATATGGGCTTCTGACAAGATATATTCCCTCAAGTCATCAACATTAGGAACACACAAATGGCCTTGATATCGAAGTACACCATCTCCCCTCGGGACAAAGCCTTTACAGACTTTTTAAGCACCACTTCCTTCGATTCAACCAAAATTGGATCAAGACCTTGCTTGGCTTTCACATTCACCACAAAAGACAATTCTGAACCATTATGGACCATAACGCCACCCTTGGTGGAATCAACTAAATAAAATCCCAATCGGACCAATCTATGAAAATCTCAAACCAACTCCTTCTTATCTTTTTCAATATGAGCAACACTACCCATAATTAACCGACCAAGAGCATCTGCCACCATATTCACTTTACCGGGGTGCTAGAGAACACTCAAATCATAATTTTTCAATAACTCAAGCCACCTTCTTTGGTGAAGATTTTAATACTTTTAATTAAACACAATTGTAAACTCTTATGGTTGGTAAAGACATCCACATGAACACCATATACATAATGCCTCCAAATCTTAAAGGCAAAAACAACCGCCGCTAGTTCAAGGTCTTGGCTAGGATAATTCTTTTCATGAACTTTAGGTTGCCTTGAATCATAGGCAATGAGTTTCCCATTTTGCATAAGCACAGATCCTAGCCCAATTCTTAAGGAATCACAATAAACAACAAAACCATCAGTCCCTTCTGGTAAGGTCAACACTGGAGCAGAAGTAAGTCTATCCTTCAATTCCTGAAAGCTCATCTCATATGCTTCAGACCATATCAACTTAGCCTTCTTTTGATTCAATGTTGTCAATGGGCAGGCAATCGAAGAAAACCCTCAACAAACCTTCTGTAGTAACCAGCTAAACCCAAGAAACATATAATATTTGAAGGAGATAGAGATCTAGGCCAACTCTAGACTGCATCCGTCTTCTTAGGATCTACCTCAATACCCTTACTGGAAACAATACGGCCAAGGAAAGCTACGGGCCATAGCCAAAACTCACATTTGCTAAACTTTGCAAAGAGTTGTTAGTCCTTGAGAACTTTCAACACAATCCTCAAATGATCAATATGCTCATCCTCACTTTTCGAATAGATCAATATATCATCAACGAACACAATCATAAACATGTCAAGGTATAGTCTAAACACCCTATTCATCAAATCTGTAAATACTGCTGGAGCATTAATCAAACCAAAAGACATCACTAAAAACACAAATTGACCGTATCGGATTTGAAAAGTTATCTTCGGAATGTCATCTTCCTTCACCCTCAACTAGTGAAAACCCGACCAAAGGTCAATCTAGGAGAAATAACTTGCTCCTTGAAATTGGTCAAACAGATCATCTATCCTTGGGAAAGGTTACTTATTCTTAATGGTAACCTTATTCAACTGTCGATAGTCAATACACATACGAAAAGCACCATCTTTCTTTCTAACAAATAAAATTGGAGCGCCCTACAGAGAGATACTTGGGAAGATGAAACCCTTATCCAACAAATCTTTCAATTGTTCTTTCAACTCCTTTAGTTCTCCAGAGCCATTCAGTAAGGAGGAATAGAAATAGGTTGGGTATCTGGGAGAAGGTCAATACCAAAGTCTATTTCCCTTTCGGGAGGAATACCAGGTAAATCATCTAGGAACACTTCTGGAAACTCATTAACAACGGAGACCGACTCAAAAGTAGGGGTTTTGGAATCCACATTCCTCACCATAACTAGATGGTATACGTAGCCCTTAGCAATCATCTTTCTAGCTTTAAGACAAGAGACAAACTGACCCTTAGGCATAGAATTTCCCATTTTCCATTCTAGGATAGGCTCATTCGAAAACTAAAACTTGACTACATGAGTCCTACAATCGATAGAAGCATAACATAAGTGCAGCCAATCCATACCAAGGATAACATCAAAATCTAGCATATCAAGCTCTACTAAATCAACAAGAGTAACTCTTTGGGACAAGGAAACGCGACACTTCCTATAGACCCTCTTAGCCACAATAGAATCACCAGAAGAGTAGAGACAAAAAAAGGATCTAACAACACATCTAGAAGAACATAAAACCTCATAGCCACATATGGAGTCACAAAAGACAAGGTAGCACTGGGATCAAGTAAAGCATAAACATCAAGTTGGAAGACTTTCAACATACTAGTAACCACATTGGGAGAACCCTCTTGTTCACCACCAGTCTGAAGTGAATAGAAGCCATTTTACTTGGGATTATTGGAACCCGAACCATTAGGAGGAGCTTTCTTGACCTCTCTTCCTTTATCTGTAGTAAGCATTGGGCAATCCGTTATCTTATGATCACTTTTATCACAACTAAAGCAACCGTTCGTGTAGTCTAGGCACTTACTTGAGTGCTTTTTTCCACACCTAGCACAAGTAGACATAGTCAATGAAGACCTACTACCATTCCATCCTTGGGGCTTAAGGTTAGTCACCCTCTCTTTATTGAACCTAGGAGGAGAACTGGAGGAACCTTGAACATAAAACCTTTGTCGAAATCTAGAACAACCACGTCCATCGAACCTTGTATGAGAGAAATTACCATCACCAGTTTTTTCCCTCTTTGTCTCCCTAGACTTTTCCTTATGTTTCTCCTATTCGATCTATTGAGCATGAACCATGAGATGAGAGATATCTATGTCATTAATGAGCATTATGCAACGTCATTACTTAACCATCTTTTTGGACACCCGAAATGAACTTGCTCATCCTTGCTCTAGGATCGGCAACCATTGTCGTGGCATATTTAGATAATTGTGTGAACTTAAAAGCATATTCCCTCAAATTCATACTTTCTTGACAAAGGTTGATGAATTCAAGAACCTTTGCCTCCCTCATCTCAAGGGGAAAGAACTTATCAAGGAAAGCAACCTTAATTTTTTTCCCAATCAAGAAGACCCGCATCTTCCAGTCTCCCTTCTTTCCATTGGTTGAACCAAATTGGTGCAAAACCCTTAAGTTTATAAGCTCCAACTCCTCATTTTCCACCAACGTCACTCCCATGATCATCAACACCTTGTAAACCTCATCATTGAACTCTTGATGATCTTTCTTAACTTTAGAACCATGAAACTCTGAAGGATTCATCCTAGTGAAGTCCCTCACTCTAGATGTCATCGTACCCATATTTGGGTTCATGGGAACAACAACCTCCCTATTGGCTTGGGCCGTCATGGATTGAGCCAATACTTGAAAAGCAGCCCTAAGCTATACATTTGTCACTTGCTCGACCAAAGGGTCGACTGGAGCTTGAGGAGCTTGGAGAGGAGCTTCTTGTTTTGCCTTCTCCCTCACATTCCTTATAGAATAAGCTCTTTGAGTACCCATATCTTGTAAAGCATCAGATAAGGATTAGAAGAAAGACCTTATAGAGTTAAACTATATCGTACGACTTTAGAGTAATGAAAGAAGTAGAGTATCCTAATCACTTTCTAGCCTCTCATTCATAAGTGTGGCATGCTTTATACACATGAACAAGAATCTACTCGACGTGGCTTATGAGACATCCTAGGACCATTCTAAACCTTGTGCTCTAATTACCAAGTTTTTCACGACCCAAGCTGCCCCCTAGGCGTAACATGGCGTTAGGACCCTAAGAGGCCCCATACAAGCCACTTAGCATTAATAACATAAGAAATACATTTCAAGTCCAAATTATTTTTTATAATAGTAATGCGGAAGTTTAAGCACTTTGTCTCATTATCTATCTAGTACACTAGAATGAAATTGGCCTAGCCCATACATCATGTCTAAAATTGAAAATAATAACGAAGACTGAAATAATGAAAATCCATCCTTAAAGCATGATGACTCACCAAAGCTCAGAATATCTCAAGTCACCCTCAAGCCATGAAACTGATCACCCTAACTATCGAACCCTACATTTGGAGAAATGTAGGTAAGAGTATGTGTTAGTACAAAATATGTACCAAATATGATTGCCATGCATACAAACATTTAAATCATGCTAAACTAGGACATTTTCATGGCATGCAATGACCAAGCTAAAACATGATATAAAAGGGTTAGAAAGTGTAAGTCATAAAACATGGTCAATGCAAGCTAACATCTTTAAAACCTTTGGACACGTGTGAGATACTTTTTGAAGTAACCTTATTTCATTATTATTGTGGGAAGTAGCCTTAACTGACATAGAGACCATGTGAGTTATAACATGATTCCTCAGTGTTTCCCTCACCGAAAAGGGTTGTCCTACTTGCCAAGGTAAGGACCATGAACTTCTAGCTTAAGTGGATCCATTGGCTAATGTTTATCTACACA
Source organism: Solanum commersonii (assembly GCA_029007595.1). NCBI lineage: Eukaryota > Viridiplantae > Streptophyta > Magnoliopsida > Solanales > Solanaceae > Solanum > Solanum commersonii. The sequence goes on from JAJTWQ010000004.1 coordinate 14,731,940, forward strand.
ATCATCCTATGGGGGCACATAGGTAAGGGATAAGGAGATTGCTTCTAGAAACTCGGCCTCTACTAATGGGAGGGCTTCCATCTCAATATCCTATCGGTGCTAAGCATAAATCCTATAGAATATTCATTTTCTTACTTGTTCTTATTATCCATGGAAGGGCATGTTATCTTACCAATCCAAGCTAAGACATAAGTAATCCATGAAAAGGTATCACTCAATAACCAATCCAAGCTATGTTTCATTAGGATAGCTCTTTATCTTTGATTCATTTAAGTGAGAAGACCTTTCGTCCTTAGAACCCTTACTATGTGAGAAAACCTTTCACAATCATTCTTTCATGTGTATATGATAAAATTCTTTCAACAACACAACAACATCATTGATACTTCACTCTCAAAGCATCCTTAAAACATTTTCATAGATTTCATAAGAATATGCATTATTCAATAATTCACCTTCCAAAGTTCAAAACCCACTTTCAATCATCCACATCTAGAAGACATGAGTTAGACATGGGTTCATAGAAATTCATCATAAATTCATGCAATTGTATCAATTCATGCTTGATTTAATAAAACTTTTCTTTCATAATGCAAGACCCACACTACATGCTCATAACTTGGAAAACATGGGAATTTCATGGTTTCATGAGGAATTATCACAAAATAATTAAATTACCTCAATTCATGCATAAAAGATCATAGATCAATCTGCTAAATCAATAATTAAAGTAACCCATATCATAGAAGAAAGCCCTAACTCAATTGGGGAATTCTAACATTGAAAATAGGAGAATTTGGAAACTCCATGAATGGAAGGAATCCATGGATGAAAACTATCATAACTCAATGCCAATTGCTTAACTTCAATGGAGGAATTGGAGAATTGACTTATAAACCCTAGCTTCGACCCTTCTTCTTCAAGTTTTCTAGAGAGAGAAATATTTGGGAGGAAGACTTCTTCTTTTTCAAATTAAAGAGAATGATTTTCAATTGGGAAATTTTAGAGTTAACATACTTATATAGGGGTTTTGTTGAAGGGTAAAACGACATAGTATTAGGCTAGACTAATTAGGAAAAGACCCAACTGCACCTAGGAAATAACTACTGCTAGTAACAATGGATCAAACCAATAGACCGTGGTTTGACCACTAATCCATCTTGCACATCTGTCATTCAGTGTCAAAAAGTGGAATTTGAGGTCTGGACCTACGGAACACCTCCATGGACCATGGACCCAACGACGGTCCATTGGTCCAGGCTATGGTTCATGATCCAATGAACAAATTAAGTTGCCAATCCATGGACTAGACCTATAGTCCATGGATCAGTCCATGAGCTGTGGCTGGCCTGCGTCGAATCACACAAAAAACTTCTAAAAACTGCTAGTATGCCCCTTCTCAAATCTGAGGTGTTACATCAGCAATATCTTTCTTTATCACAGGCCACCATTAGATCACCCTATTATCAATGATACTTCTTCGTAGAACCTGGGTGAATTGAATATCGATAATAGTGTGTTTTCTCTATAATTTGTTGTCAAACACCATCAACATCTTTAACACACAATCAATGTCCATATCTAGGTTATTTATTCCAATGAGGGTGGTATCATTATTCATAATGGCTCGGGATTGTCTCTTGAAACAAATTTAAAGGAAAATCAAGATCTTGATTTGACTCTTGTTAAGTTGAATAGGGTGGTTTTCCAAAAAGCCATTGAGGATTTCTCCCAAGGAGGAGATGGGTTCTTCATTACCAAGGTCAGTTCTGAGTTTAGAATTTTGATGAGTTAAGGCAAAAAAATTATTGGGATCTCAACGATATATGCATTCTATTAATCATGAGCCACCAAGATGTACCATCATTTTTGGGAGGTCTATCGGTTGAATAGGATGAAGAAGATATTGCAGAACTTGTGACTACGTGTCCAAATTTTCAATAAGTGAAAGTTAAGATTAAAAAATAGGAGGTTTGACTGAAGATATTTGCATTCCTAGATGGAAGTGGTATGATTTGAATATGTACTTCATTATAGGTTTACCTCGTACTCATCAATAATTTGATTCTATTTGGGTTGTTGTTGATCGAGTGACTAAGTCGGTGCATTTTGTTCCAGTGAAGACTTCTTTTTCAGCCAATGATTATGCTTATCTCAATATTCAGGAGATGATTAAGTTTCACATAATGCCTTTATCCATCATTTTCGATAGAGGTACTTAGTTTATTTCTCAGTTTTGGAGATGTTTTCAAAAAAGTCTTGGTACTAAAGTGTAACATAGTACAACTTCATCCTCAAATCAATAGTCAAGCCGAGTGTACCTGATAGCATCCAAGGAAGCGCAACTCCATTGAAGGACAAGGATGAAGCTTTAGAAACTCCAAGGAGGCCTATAACAAGATCTCAAACCAAGGAGTTCAATGATAAGCTCAATGGGCTTCAATCGCTGATCCAAAGGTGTCTTATTGGGGAAGAAGAGCTCAAGCCCAAGGAAGAGGAATTGTCCAAATGCTACAATTATTTGGTGGCCCAAATTCAAGCCCAAGATGAGTAATTTTAAGGCCCAATTTCGTGCAAATAAGGTCAAGAAGAGTCCAAGAATCAGCCACAACAAGAATTGCTTTCTGCCCAAGTTTTGAGAGAAGACTAGTCAAACTTTCCAAGATTGTCAAGATTCTTTTCCTAGTTGGGATTTACCTTATTTATTTATAGGTTATTAATATTTTTCTTATTCTATTTATGGTCTCCTAAGTACCATAGCTTTCCTAGAAGTACTAAATTTGTTTTTAGTTAGATTACTTTATTTCCTTTCTAGAGTAGGAGTCCTTGTAATTGTCTTTTAGGGTCTTGGACGTTTTTCACCCCTTCTCCTATATATAGGGGTCCTTTTTATTCATTAAAGACAATTTAGATTGATATTAATAATATTTGAGAGAGTTCTTTGTGACTTGTCTTTGAGAATTTATCTTTAAACCTTTACTAGTTTCATAGTTTAAGGTATAAAGTAACTTCTTCTTGTGATATCTTTGGTTTCTTTTTGGTATTCTTTAGAAGGTGATTAGTTCTACATACTAATTATTGTCTTTAGTTACTCATAAAGTGGTCAAGATCCGAATCTATTGTTTTGATTCGTTTTCTCAAGTAAAGGCGTTAGATTTCTTTCATAAATCTATACGTTGTTACTTGGATCTTTTCAAGACCTTAGAACATCTAATCCTTGGAAATTCGTGGATCTTTTCTTCGAATTTCCCATATCTTTATTTAGTTTTTTTTGTTTCTTTTCTTTGTGAGATTTTTGCTGAATGTAAGTTAGGTCCTTTTGAGAAATTTAATCTTCAAGATGAATTTCTATTCAAGAAAAATAAATTATGTGTTCCTAATTGCTCGTTGCGTGAACTATTTGTTAGGGAAGCACATTGTGGAGGGCTAATGGGACATTTTGGTGTACCCAAAACACTGAAAATACTTTCTGAACATTTTTTTTGGCCTAGCATGAGAAAGGATGTTGAAAAAGTGTGTTCTTATTGTCTTGAATGTAAACAAGGCTAAGTCTAGAACATTGCCGCATGGTCTTTATACTCCTTTACCTGTTTCTAATTCCCCTTGGATTGATATTTCTATGGATTTCATATTGGGGCTGCCAAGGACTAAGTATGGTAAGGATAGTATATTTGTGGTAGTAGATAGATTTTCTAAAATTGCTCGTTTTATCCCATGTAAAAAGACTAATGATGCATCTCATGTGGCTGACTTGTTTGTAAAGGAAGTAGTTAAATTGCATGGAATACCTAGAACTATTGTTAGTGATAGGGATGCCAAGTTCTTAAGTCACTTTTGGAGAATTCTTTAGGGAAAGTTGGGAACTAAATTGCTATTTTCTACATCTTGTCACCCACAAACGGATGGGCAAACGGAAGTGGTTAATAGAACTTTAGGGAACATGTTGAGGGCTGTTTTGAAAGGAAAATTGACTTCTTGGGAAGATTACTTACCTATTGTAGAATTTGCTTATAATAGGACCTTCCATTCTTCTACTGGTAAGACTCCTTTTGAAGTTGTATATGGATTCAACCCCCTTACCCCCCTTGATTTATTGCCTTTGCCTACTAATGATTTTGCTAATCTTGATGGTAAGAAGAAGGCTGATATGATAAAGAAAATTCATGAACAAACAAGGCTTGCAATTGGAAAGAAGAATAAGGAAGTTGCATTACGAAGGAATAAGGGTAGAAAATATGTTGTTTTTAAACCTGGTGACTTGGTTTGGGTGCATATGAGAAAGGAAAGATTTCCTTCCAAAAGAAAGACCAAACTAGATCCTAGAGGAAGTGGGCCATACAAAGTCCTTGAAAGGATTGGAGACAATGCTTATAAACTTGATCTTCATGGTGAGTTCCAAGTTAGTGCTACTTTTAATGTTTCTGATCTTTCCCATTTTGATGCAGATTTGAATTCGAGGACGAATTCTCTTCAAGAAAAGGGGAATGATAACATCCAAGGAAGCGCAACTCTATTGAAGGACAAGGATGAAGCTTTAGAAACTCCAAGGAGGCCCATAACAAGATCTCAAACCAAGGAGTTCAATGATAAGCTCAATGGGCTTCAATCGCTGATCCAAAGGTGTCTTATTGGGGAAGAAGAGCTCAAGCCCAAGGAAGAGGAATTGTCCAAATTCTACAATTATTTGGTGGCCCAAATTCAAGCCCAAGATGAGTAATTTTAAGGCCCAATTTCGTGCAAATAAGGTCAAGAAGAGTCCAAGAATCAGCCACAACAAGAGTTGCTTTCTGCCGCCCAAGTTTTGAGAGAAGACTAGTCAAACTTTCCAAGATTGTCAAGATTCTTTTCCTAGTTGGGATTTACCTTATTTCTTTATTTATTTATAGGTTATTAATATTTTCCTTATTCTATTTATGGTCTCCTAAGTACCATAGCTTTTCTAGAAGTACTAAATTTGTTTTTAGTTAGATTACTTTATTTCCTTTCTAGAGTAGGAGTCCTTGTAATTGTCTTTTAGGGTCTTGGACATTTTTCACCCCTTCTCCTATATATAGGGGTCCTTTTTATTCATTAAAGACAATTTAGATTGATATTAATAATATTTGAGAGAGTTCTTTGTGACTTGTCTTTGAGAATTTATCTTTAAACCTTTACTTGTTTCATAGTTTAAGGTATAAAGTAACTTCTTCTTGTGATATCTTTGGTTTCTTTTTGGTATTCTTTAGAAGGTGATTAGTTCTACATACTAATTATTGTCTTTAGTTACTCATAAAGTGGTCAAGATCCGAATCTATTGTTTTGATTCGTTTTTCAAGTAAAGGCGTTAGATTTCTTTCATAAATCTATACGTTGTTACTTAGATCTTTTCAAGACCTTAGAACATCTAATCCTTGGAAATTCGTGGATCTTTTCTTCGAATTTCCCATATCTTTATTATTTTTTTTTGTTTCTTTTCTTTGTGCTTCCGCATTCTAATATTCAATTCTCTATTTGTGATCTCCTTAATCCTGCTGTTATCAGTACCATTGAGACTTTGGAAGATATGTTGACAGCTTGTGTGATTGACATTAAAGGTAGTTGGGATGCTAATTTTCCTTTTATTGTGTTTTCTCATAATAATAGTTATCACTCAAATACTTAAATGACTCTATTTGAGTCCCTCTATGGTAGGAGGTATTGGTATCCTATTTGATTAAAGTTGGTGAGGTCTCATTGATAGGGTATGAGTTAGTGCATGAGACTATGGAAAAGGTACGACTTATTAGAGAGAGGTTGAGAATGACTCAAAGTTGACAAAAGTGTTATGCAGATGTTAGAAGAATAAAGATTGAATTTGATGTTAATGATTTGGTACACTTAAAGATCACCCCCTATGAAGGGTGTGATGAGATTCAGAATGAAAGGGAAGCTTAGTCTCCATTATGTAGGAAAATATTAGATTTTGATAGGTATCGACAATGTAGAATATGTGTTTGATTTGCCTTTAGATTTAGCATCGGTTCATCCAATGTTTTATGTTTTTTGTTGAACAAGTATATTTGTAATCCTAATTTGGTCATTTTACTACAGAGTGTTTGCCTTAAGGAAAGACTTTCTTCTGAAGATAATCTGATTGAGATTTTGGATCATCATGTCTGGAAGTTGAAAAATAAGGGATTGGCTTCCATGAAAATAATTTGGATGAATCAATAAATTGAGGGTTCTATTTGGGAGGCTGAACCCGATATTGGGACAACCAAAGTGTACCCTAGATGTAACATGGCATATAGAACCCCGAAAGGCAGTACATAAGCAACTTAGAATACATCATACAAGATAATAGATATAAAGATAGAAATAGTATAATTTTAATAAAAATAAAGAGTTTACAAAGAAGAAGCCTAACATAGTCTCAACAAGCCATCTACACATCAAACGAAGTGGTTAGGACATAACCCTTACACCACATACATCATCTAAAAACTAGAAAGACATAAAGAAAGTAAAAATGTCTCTTTCCTCGGAACATGAGGACTCACTAACTGTTGAATCTGGTAGAATGATCAACTAGCCATGAGTGGGAGATGTAGGAGAATCAAGACCCACATTAATGAGACAATGTAGGAAGAATTATGCATTAGTACGTGGAATATACTAAGTTTGGGGAAATATGCATAAATAGACATGATTGAATGAAGAATTTAGTGAGATATTACCAACATTGAGCATTTATAGGCTTAGGAAGCACAACATATATTTCATAAGATATGGTCAACACATTTAAAATAAGACACATAAGAAAGCTTTTAAAGAAACATATTTATCTTGTGGGATATTAGTTTTAACCGACATTCAGACCATGAGACCTATATCATGGAATACGGTATATACCTCATACCAAAAGATGGAGATTCTACTTGCCAAGGTAGAATCTGTAAACATCATCTTTTGCTAAAGTCAATCCACTAGCTATGTCATTTAAGAAAATCCTACAAGGATACATAGTTAGGGAATAGAGGTTAGTACTAAAGACTACCCTATTTGAACCTCCACCTCAAATCCCTCTCGGTGCTAAGTCTAAATCCCAATGGAATAGATAAATGTTAATTATCATAATAAAATAGGAAAAGCAATGATCAATATCAGTCCACATCTTAATGATCAAAACATAGGATAAATCTTAAATTACAATTCAACCATAGGTGAGAAAACCTTTCATTAATGAAAATCCATATATGAGAGAAATACCTTTAATAGTATTGATCATATTAGTATATGAGTAACCCTTCCACACCATCATTGATACTTTTATTTCAAATCACCCTTTTATCAGAAACAATATTTTCATAAGACATGTATAACCTCTAAAAAATTATAGTTCATGGTTACATGGGTTCATCATAGGTACCATATGTGAAAATCATGAATCATGCACGGGTCCATATAATTTCAACTAAATATCATGTAATAACATTGAATCATGCATTGGAAGACTTAATCGACTATAAAAATCACAATTGAATGAAACTCATGTAGAATTACTATAACACCCCATATTAGAACGTGAACTAGTTCTATTTATATGACACTTATAAATTGCCTTTGGTATAAAGTTATGGACTCAGTTTCCTATGCAACTAGTGACAATAGAATAGGTTTAAAGTTGTAATACCCCATGCCTTCCAACACATATACGACTACGTGAACTTAAAAATAATTCAAACTCGGGAAAAGTGGTATTTGATTTAAAATTGTGCGTATTAGTGCTACGGTCTTGTAAAGAAAGTAAGATTGGGAAAATGGTGTAAAATAAGTAAGGCGCTTGCTTTACTAAACTATGCTAATAGGTGACAAGTAGGTGATGCACCTACTTAGAATTTGTGGACTGCCTTTTTAAGTAAAAAGGGCAAGTTCGTGATCCACCTACTTAGAATTAGTGGACTTCATTTTATGTGAAAAGGGCAAGTAGGTGACCACCTACTTAAAACTTGTTGCAAAAATTAAAGAGGTGATGCGCCTGCTTGCTTAAAAGTAAAGGACCATATTATTTCTCTAATTTATTAAGTAAAAAACATCCAAAAGGGACCTCTAAAGCACTCAAGCTTATCACATCTCCTTCATCACTTATTCTCCAGAAAATTGCTCCCAAGGAAAGCCGTAGAAGCTCCAAGAGTTCTGGTTTATAGCTTCACCATTAAAATCTGAAGCAAATCCTTTCTTTTCAAAGTACAAGTTAGTAGAACATATCTCATCTTAAGGAATTCAAGTGAATAATCTGATTTACCATCAAGTTAAGGGGGAGAGGAGTTGCTAAACCTTGAAGAATCCAAGTCTTAGCAAGTGAGGTCTCTATCCAATTGGTAAGCTATGGAAATTTTAATCCCTCTCTTGTTCTTGCATTGTTTGTGAAAGTTTTTATGTGTTAATGAAATAAGGAGTGTTGTCTCTATATGGTGTGAGTTTGGAGGAAGGATGTGCTGGTTGGGTAAGCCATGGAGTGGAGTCCCCTTAAATTTAGATTGTGAGCTCGTTTTGAGCATCTTAAATGTAATGTTAGTTGGAACTCACGGGATGTTGATCGGAAGCCGTATGTTCATATTGCTATTTCCACATTGTGATGATGCTTAGGGACTATTTTATGTATCGTAAAATAAGGAGGTGTGGCTAGATATGTGCAGAGAAGTCATGGGAACTGGTTATAGGATAGAACATTGAAAGTGTAGTGATAAACCACTTAATTGAGTGTTGCATGAGCATACTTCCTGCCATCCTTTGTATATTGTTTTCCAAACGTTATGAAGCCCAAGGAATTTTGGAGGACCATATTAGAAGGTTGTATAGTATATGAAAAAAATTAGAGGAGAATTGGTGGGAAGAACACCCTTGATGGGATCAATTACAGATATACTGCCAATTACTGTTTGGTCTGATCAAGTAGCCCAAACTTGTTTATGAGATACTAATGCTAGTTTTATTATTTACTCCATTGTAGATAAATAATCTGAAAATAAGACAGTTAACTCATTGTAATATCCAAAGTTGTGCAGCAAGGTATGTAAGGCTATTTGATTTCTTAGTTCTTTGGCATGAATCCAACACTTGTATTAGAAAAAGTAAGCTTTCTAAGTGCCCTTGGTAGTGATTGATCCATAGTTGTAGTTCCTACTCCCTAGAGCATTAAAGTGAGTACTCTAATATTAGTTTATTACTACATGTGTGTGCTTACTCTACCAAATATTAACATATAAGGTTTAAACGTGTTTCATTGTCAAAGTATCCTTGGCACGTATTCCTCTTATATAAATAAAAGTGATCCTAGATTACACATGGTACATATGTTTATATGTTGGATATACAATCTGCCCATATCAAGCCAACTTGCTTCAATTTTCTATTGCATCATATATGTCATAATATCTCATGTTCATATGTTCCCTTTATAGGTTATTACTCCCATTGTGTTAGACTATGATGTTACCTCACAATATCCCTACTTGCTCTATTGTACATTTTATATGTACTTACTTGGAATATGTATTCGTGCTTAAGTAGAATCTGCCCACGTTCTCCCTTGGTTCCACTTTTATATGTACCTTGTATTTGATATTAGTTAGTGAGTGTTTGGCTATCATATAGAGCTCAAATCTCTTGGCTAAATGTTAAATGTCTTCACTTGATATGTGCTTCAACTTGAGATGTCAAAATGCTTACTGAGTCAGATAAGCTCCTAAGTATTACATTTGTGTCACATTTGCTTCTCATGTCATTGTTATTATTGTAAGTCCATATTCACATGTCTTCTACTAGTGGTTCATAGTTCCAACTCTCAACAATGATTAGGACCACCAAAATAGCAATTTCAAAAGAGTTATGATCATTAAATGAATAATCCCAAAAGATTTATGAACATTAAAACAACAATCTCAAAGATTAAAGAATCTAAGTGAAGCAATTTGTTTAATGATGGGTGGCATCCTAGGGGAAAATTCCTAGCATGGGTCAATCCCAATTGGTATGGAAGGGTGGCAGCTCAGGGGCGAAAGCCTAGCATGGGCCGATACCAATTGGTTGAATTATGAGGACAGCATCCCAGGGGGTAAATGCCTAGCATGGTCATCCTCTTCTACCACTGATCAACTGGTCATTTGTATCATATGCCTTATAAAGATTAGAACGTATAGATAAGTAAAGAAAAGAATGAAACATACACGATTCCAAAAGGATAAGCAAAGGTGGTCTCTAATCCTGACCTATTTGTATTTGGTTTCACTTGAGCTCTCATTTTCTATTTGGTTGTATTATGCCTTACATATTCAGTACATTCTTTCGTACTGACGTCCCTTATTGGGGACGCTGCATTCCATGCTGAAGGTACATGTACTCAACTAGTCGATCTCCCCCATAGAAGCACGTGATACTTAGCGGTTGTTGGTGAGTTCCAAGTTGATTCAGGGCTTTGCCGAATCATTACTATGCGTATTTTGATAGTTTTACAGTGATGGATTCTAGTAGAGGCTTTGTAGACATTTTAAAACTATCATTTGTATTCATAGTTTTACCTGTCACATGTATTGGTTCAGCTAGTTGACATGTGTTGTATATGTAACTTCGCAGTAGCAAATCTATATACATAGTAGTTCACTTTCTCGTCATAGGTCACTTGTAAAGTATGTGTTAATATGGTACTTGTCCGTCTAACCTAGGGTGGGGTGTGACAAAAGTGGTTTCAGAGCAGTTCGTCCTAGGGAGTCTACAAAGTCGTGTCTAGTAGAGCCTTACTTATGAATGTGTTGCGCGCCACATTTTTAAATAGGGGGCTGCTTGGACACATAGGAAATGTTACCTTCCTTCATAATCCAGATCGTGCGATAGAGCGAAGTTAAGAAGTCAATCTTCACTTGTACCTGCTCATGTTATTCATATTATGCTTACTATAGTTAAGGTTACTGTTAGTAGCTAAAGTGTCAACAAGACTTTATTAAGCTCATTTTATTCGACTGTCCTACTCCCCAAGGTATGTAAAGGCTTTTATGTTATTTGCATCTAAAGTTGCATTTGTACCATTTGTATCACATTTGTTCAGTTGACAAAGATATACTATGGTTATCCATATGCTTCAAAAATGATGGGTTACCTTGTTACATATAGGAGTTGTAGCATTTCCAAGCACATCTTCTTAGGAGGATGTAACCAACTCTTGAGTTCTATATTTCCTCCATATTTATAGGATCTATGCCTATAGAGGACACTCGTTCTTAGTTTGTGATATACATAGAATTTCCAGTGTTACACATGTACTCGAAATTGATATTGTGGAAACCAGATTCTTTTAGTTGGAAGAAGGCAGTGGCACAATCTAATAGGTGCATGTATCAGTGCAATTGTGTTACTAGAGAGGTACCTAATTGGCTGACAAGGCCCAAATTCTCACCATATATCATCCCAAATATGTTAATAGTTGGCGTTTTATATGGCATGCGCCAACCACTCCGAATAAGTACTAATAACATTTATATTGTTTTCATGATTATAAAACATAGGGATAAGTGTGCTAATTGCTGCAAATGATATATGTATGGCAGTTCCTACTACAATATATATTTTGTCTACAGAGGAATGTATGTGACCAAAGAGTTAGGTTAACAAAAGGAAAATTGATTGGTTAGACCTAAATTGTGATTAGTGAGGTTGTACATAGTGGGATTAAAGTACATAAAGCTACTAGTTTGATTAAAAGGTACTTGTTAGACAGGAAGCATGTGAGAATGAAGCTTGAAGGACACATGCTGACTATGTAGGTAGAGCTTCTAGTTAGAAAGAGATTGTACATATGAGGATATTATAGAGGAGTCAGATAGGTGGTTATGACAGAGTGATTGTTAAGTGTATGATGCAAGAATAAGGTATCAACTCTTCAACCTTAACAAGTTATAGCGGCGCACTCGAGAACAACTTTGTGAATCTTTTTAGACAGAAAAGTCATTTTAGTATTGATTCCAGTCTTGATATTTGGTCTTGATAACAATAAGAAAACAAGAGGGGAATAGAAAGGTCACATAGATAGAAGATACATGGACCTAGTTCGTCTACATCATTAGTACAAAAGAGAAGTAGAGCATTATACACATGTATAGACTTCCATCAAATTGAATAGAGCTACTACATGATTCATTTAATATATGCCAGCAGTATTTCATTAATCATAGTCCAATTAAGGGAGAGGAAAAAAATTGAGCATATGCTAGTTGTTCTTATTTACTATCTTGCATGGAAAAAAAGTCGGAGCACCCTCACTTGTTATAAAAAAAGAGGAAATCTATTATTAGTATGGCCCAGACCTATCTAGTTGAGCCCAAAGCAGCTAACTCTAAGATGTTATGAATCATGATATAACTTTATAGTACCTGGCATTTACATGTTATTAGAGTTCATGTTTTATAGTGCATTTAAGCTTCACTATTTAATTCCTGTTTTAACCTTCAAATGGCACCGGATATTGAGTGTGATATAACACACAAGCTAGTAATGAAGGTAATGTTGACCTCGGTCTCCTACTCCAGAAGATGAACTATTGAGGATTTTTTTTCTATCTTTAACTGTAGTATTTGTATTGAACTAGAAGGAAGCCAAGTTCCAATAGCAGAATACCTATAAGAATTCTTAGGAGATTGAAGAGAGTAGATGGGAAAATCAATTGTATGTGCTTTGAGGTGAGTAAGGAATATGAGCAGAACTATCCCACCCATGACTTAATGCTTAAGACAATGTGTTTGCCATTAATATGGTAGAGTGGTTCTATAGGATATCTCGTAGTTTCCAAAGATGGTTTGTTATATAATTATACATGTTGCATGTTCTATAACTTATCTATTTGTATGTCATTTGCCTTTTGTGGATTACTCTCTCACATGTTAACTAATGTCATAGAATGCTTGCACGTAAGTGTTATTCGCTTCAGAGCACCCTTGTTTATTGCTATATGTTTTCTTAGGATTTTCTCCCTACATGTTATTTATTGCACCGGTTACTTTCCATGTGTCAATGGTCTTTGGCACCAAAGAAGGTCGAGAAGGTTGGGACGCAAGGTGGTTGTCGCTCAAGCAACTGTGGAAGCAGACTCCGTGAAAAAGTCGTGTGCATCAAAGAAATGGAAGGGCTCTCCCTCTCTATCTTGAACCTAGCTCTGCCCAGCTTGGATGAACAAAGTGTGCAATGCGTGGAGTGTACTGCAGGCTAATTGATCATATACTATGGCAAAATTAGTGCTCGTGGGTTTTATATGAATCACATATCACTTGTTTACATGTCATATGAATCATAAATCGTTTCTATATATATTACAGGCCTCGTAGCCTACTTACTTAAACATTAAAGGCCTTATAGCATTTCTGGTCATGTGTCATCTGACTTGCTCATATTTCATATGTGTACTAATTGACATGTTAGTCCATCTATCCATGTGATATAACGCACTTGCTTAATGTGATTTGTGTTTCATGTATAGTCTACTTACTTACGTATTATATATTTCGTAGCTTTTGTACTCATGCATCATGTTATCATCTAGTCCACTTCTTATATTCCTTATAGTTCATTCGCCCACACGCTACAGCATGAATCATATGAGCGCGTACACCATATATTTCTATAACTTAATGCCAATATATTATGTGTTCCCTTTTTTGCTAGTCTGCCTGTGTGTCATACCCAATGTGACTTATTTATCCGTATACTATGCCCCTCTATGCTTATCGACTTGAGTTTTGAACATCTTGGGAAAATGTGTCCTTGCATCATTAGGTAATGAAGATTTTGACCAGAAAAGGTTGGGCATAAAAGTGAGTTTTATCACAACCATAGATAAATAACTTAGAATAATGCCTTATCCGAATGTGTGGCATAATACTTTAGAGTTTATATTAATAGTTATGTGTTCTTATCAGACTTATCTCTAAAAAGCGTCATAAGATAAAAGAGAAGGAAATGTAGAGCCCCGATAGGTTAGGCCTATGATTTTATGTCCATTCCATATAAAAAAATTAGGAGATACTATAGTTACTCTTGATTGTTAGGCCCGGAAGCTAAGCAAAATAAGTGTAACCTTCACTGAAGTATTGTGGAAGGACTAGAATATAACATAAGATACTTGGGAATAGATGATGGTCGAGATCCTAAATACCCCTCCTCATTCTAAACATCAGCATAAAGATATGAGATCATGTGGTCCCCTTATATGATCATAAGTCCTACTAGCATTTGTTCATTTGCTATGTCATTTGCATGTCTTATGTTTAGGTATATTAAATTCCTTATTAGTATGAGTTCTACTTGTAACAGCCCGTATTAAGCATATGCTAGTGCTATTCATATGATACTTGGCATAACCTTATAGTATGGGTGAGGGACTGTGTTTCTTATATGATTAGAGTTGGTTTAAACTAGCTCGGAAGGTGATGTAACGCCTTGCACGTTTCAGCATGTCTACTGTAAGTTAACTCCTATGAAAGTATTTACACTAGAAGTAGTAAGGTGGTAATTGAGCTTAAAGTTGAAAGTTAAGTGCTAAGTTGAAGAAAAAGGGATTAATATTTAGAAAATGGAATAAAATAAGTGAGCTGCTTGTTTGACTTAGCTAAGCTAGTAGGTGCATCACCTACTTTGACTTATTCACCTGTCCAAAGGACCAAGTAGGTGCATCACCTACTAAGACTCTTTTTTTGTTGTTTTTTTTTTACCATGTAATTGGGCCAAGTGCACTACCACATACTTGCATTAATCTGGCCCAAAGAATGAGGGAAAATGGACAGCCAAGGCCCAATAGTCTTAAGTCCAAACAGGCCCAAGTTAAAAGGCCAAGTAGGTGGGTCACCTACTTGACAATATATGGCCTAAAATTGGTCAAGAAAGTCGTCCATTACACATCCCTTTTAAAGGGATAAAGATCAAATTTTTTGCTCCATTTTTCACTTGCAAAATTTTCAGGTTTCTTAAGTTTCTCTAAGGTCTCTCTTGGCTTCAATCAGCAGCCCTAAAACACCATGGGTTCTTGAGTATTATCTCCCTTTTCAAGTAAAAGTTTGAAGGAGAGTTTCAGTTCTTGAAGTATATATGAATGAGAGACTATAGGACGTTAGGAAGCTACACTTCTTTCATTATTCTTGAAGTCGTGCCATAGAGTTTAGCTCTATAAATTTCCTTTTCCTAACCTTTCTCCTGTGTTTATAGGATATGAATACAAGGACGGCCGAAAGAAGAGTGGAAGAGGAGTTTGTGAATGAGGGAGTTCCTCCCCAAGGTCCTCAAGGTCTATAAGGTGACCATGTTTCTCAAGGCAATCAAGTTCCGATTGATGCTCCGACCATGCACTACAAGAAAACTGTGAATAACGGCCCAAGTTCATAGGGATGTGGGGCCTTGAGCGAATGCTATTGAGAGTACTATGGTTTTTAGGTTGATTGAATTTTTGAGGATGAGTACTCCGGTGTTTCTTGGTTACAATATGGGAAAGGATCCCCAAGATTTTGTGGATGAGGTGTATAAGGTAGTCAATTCTATGGGGTGACTTCTATAGAAAAAGCGGAACTAGCTTCTTACGAATTGAAGAATGTTGCCTAAGTTTGGTTTACTTAATGGAAAAGCAATAGGCCGGTAGGAGCAGGTCCTATTGAGTGAGAGGAGTTTCAGAAAGCATTCCTTGGTAGGTACTTTCCCCGTGAGAAGAGAGACATTAAGGTGGAGGAATTTATCAACCTTAGGCAAGGTTTCATGAGTGTGGAGGAGTATTCCTTGAAATTTACCCAATTGCCTAAGTATGCTCCATCTTTAGTGTCAAACCCTAGGGATGAGATGAGTATATTTGTGACGGTGTATCCGACCTAGTAAAGGTAGAGTGTCATACGGCGATGCTCCATGATGACACGAACATTTCTAGATTTATTGTGTATGCTTAATCTATAGAGGAGTCCAAACTTGAGAGAAAGAGTAGGGAAATGAAGAGGTCTAGGTCTGATAAATAATATCAACCAAGGTCCAAAAAGAGATTCTACAACCAAGACTCTCCTATGGTCAACAATGATAGGGTGTCTAACCCTAATTCCCAAGGAGGAAAAGGAAGTGGTTCTTCCTTTGAAAGATCTATATTTGTCAAGTGTGGGAAGCAACTTTTGGGTAAGTGCCTTGTCAGCACGGTTGGTTGCTTTGGGTGTGGAAAGAAAGGTCATAAGATGAGAGATTTCCCAACACTCTCGGCAAATGGAAGAGATGCTAAGCAAGCTTCTCTTGATGGCCCGGATCCTAATGCTCCAAGGAAAAATCGTTTCTATGTACTTCAAGCTAAAGAGGGCAAAGGAACTCATCCAGATGAAGGCACCATAATGTTGTTGGTTTCTTATAGTTGTGAATGTCTTGATAAGGTTCCTATATTGTTTTCATGTTAGCCTTAGTTTAGGTTTACTCATAAGGGGGAGATAGTATGTGGAATAGTAAGGTTGTTGAGAGTTTCGATATCCTTATCTCTTTCCTTCTATTCCTATTCAAGCTTGAGACCAAGAGTTTCTTGTAGCTTGTTTCATATTTTGGAGTCATGTGTGACTATGTATTTCCATGGTCTGCTCATGCTATGCATGTTCTTAATGAATTCATGTTTAAATGAGAAAATAAGTTTTAGGAATCATGTTCCTCATGTTGATGTGCATTTAGTATGAGTTGCCTATATGCTTCATGAGGTGAATTGTTGAACATGTCTAAATATGTTTTTAAGAGAAATTGCATAATGTGCTTAATGATGTTATGATGAGCATGATTTGAGTTGGAGAAAGTAATTCTTCCAATAAAATGAGAAATGTTGTGGTTTTGATGCATAATGAGTTTGTAGATGTAGTTCCTACTTTCTTGTGTTGCATGGAGTATGTTTGAGATGGAGTTGATGTTTCCTCCTAGTTTTGTGCATTGTTTATGATGGACTACTAGTCTTGAGTATTTATTCCTTAAAGTGTTTAAACTGTTTAAAGTGTTTAAAGTATCATTCGGGGATGAATATTCCCAAGGGGGGAATAATGTAATGACCCAAAAAAATAGTAAGTGAAACTAGAGCCTAATGAGTGTTTGCTTGAGTTTTTTATGGGGTTTCATTTGGTAGATTGTTGTCCTAATCTTAGGTTGAAGGGTTTAGGGGTTAAAAGTCAAGGTACATCTCCCCAAGGACCACCAAAGGGGTCCTTGAGGATGACCCTAAAGCCTAACGCCCAAGACCCTAAGAAACCAAAAAGCTGCCAAAAAGAGGGTGATTTATGGATGGGACTTACACCCCGTAGGTCCATCCACGCCCCGTGGATGGCCTCCGTGGGTCAAGGTCCAAAAATATGAGTTGCAACCATGAACCACGACTTGCCAGTATGGCTCGTGTACCCACCCACGGTCCGTGGGTGGGGTTCGTGAGTCACCACCTGTAAAAGCTGTCAATTCGGCCTAAGAGAGGGGTGGCATGGTAAATTGCTAATTAGTTAGTTAGGGGCTGAGGACGATTATTATTGAGTTATTAAAGTATTTTAAAGGTTTTAAAAGTATTAAAATCCTTCACCTCCAATAGAAACTACCATTGGAGGTGAAGGATTTAAGCTCTAAAGCTCAAATTGGCTGGAAAAGGGTGGTACTATTTCTTAGATGGATACTCTGGCTACAACCAGTAAACAATTGCTCCTGAAGCTTAGGAAAAGACCACTTTTACATGACCTTATGGCACCTTTTCATTTAAACGCATGCCATTTGGACTATGTAATGCACCTGCAACTATCCAGAGGTGTATGATGTCTATCTTCTCGTACATGGTGGAAGACACTTTGGAGGTATTCCTGGATGAATTTTCAATGGTAGATGATACTTTTGATGACAGTTTGTTATATCTTAGCACAACTTTACAAAGATGCAAGGAGGCCAATCTGGTGTTGAACTGGGAGAAGTTCCATTTCATGGTAAAGGAAGGTATAATCCTTGGTCACAGGCTACCGCAAAAGGGATTGGAGGTTGACAAATCCAAAATTGGGTGATTGAAAAGTTGCCTTTACCTATCTGTGTGAAGGGTGTTCGAAGCTTTTCGGGGAGTTCCGTATTCTATAGGTCTTTCATCAAGGAGCACATCCCTTGTGCAATCTTTTGGAGAAAGAGGTGAAATTTGCTTTTGATGAAGCATGCCTAAAAGCCTTTGAATGCCTGAAGGAGAAGCTGATTTCTGCACCAGTGATTATTGGCCCAGATTGGGCTGAACCATTTGAGGTGATCTGCGATGCTAGTGGTACTGCCTTAAGAGTTGTGTTGGGGCAGAAGCGCAACAAGATGTTCCATCCGATCTACTATTCTAGCAAGTCATTAAATGGAGCACAGCGAAACTACACAGTCACTAAACAGGAACTACTGGCTGTGGTTTATGCCTTTGAAAAATTCAGGACCTACTTTCTAGGTACTAGAGTGATAGTCCACATAGATCATGCAGCTCTGAGACACCTCAAGGCAAAGAAAGATGCCAAGCCAAGGTTGATCTGATGGGTGTTGCTGCTTCAGGAGTGTAATTTTGAGGTTAAGGATATGAGAGGTTGTGAAAACCAAGTGGATGATCACCTGTCTAGATTAGATGCTGAAAAGAAAGAGGAACTTGATCTAGAAATCAATGATTCGTTCCCGGATGAGCAGATATTAGCTGTAACTCTTGATCTTATTCCTTGGTTTGCTGATTTTGCCAATTTTCTTGTTAGTGACTTGATGCTTGAGGGGCTGATATTTCAGTAAAGGAAAAGGTTCCTGCATGATGTGGATAAGTATTTTTGGGATGAACGCTATCTGTACAGGGTGTGTGCTGATAATATCATTAGGCGATTCATCCTTAAAGCTGAGATGTTGCCATCATGGAGGCGCTCGGATAGCACACAAGGTTCTTCAGAGTGGGTACTATTGGCCTACTATTCATCAAGATGCAATGGATATAGTAAGGAGTTGTGATGTGTGCTAGCGGCAAGGAGCCATCTCTCGGTGCCACGAGCTACCCATGACACCTATTCTGGAGGTGCAGTTATTTGATATTTGGAGAATTAATTTCATGGGCCCATTTGTGAGCTCTTATGGGCAGAAATATATATTGGTGGTAGTGGACTATGTGTCCAAATGGGTTGAGGAAGTTGCTCTTCCTGAGAATGATGGCAAAAATGTTGATGGCTTTCTAAAGAAGAATATCTTCTCAAGGCTTGGAACACCTAAAGCTATTATCAGTGATGGCGGTTCCTATTTTTGCAACAAGATATTCAGTGCTCTTCTGACCAAATATGGGGTTAAACAACACAAGGTGGCAACACCTTATCAACCGCAAACCAATGGCCAAGTGGAGGTATAAAATAGCGAAATAAAGGATGTTCTGGGAAAAAAATAGTGAATGCCAGCAGGACAAATTGGGCAAGGAAGTTAGATAATGCTCTATGGGCATATTAGATAGCTTTCAAGATGCCTATTGGTATGTCTCAATATCAATTGGTGTTTAGAAAGGCATGTCATTGGCCGGTTGAGCTTGAGCATAAGGCACTCTAGGCTTTGAAGAAGTTGAATCTTAGTTGGAGTGAAACGGCAAACCCGAGACTGGATCAGATTAATAAGATGGATGAGTTTCGCTTGAGAGTGTATGAGAGATCTGCACTGTACAAAGAGAGGATGAAGTTGTATCATGATAAGTATATTGAGAAAAGAACCTTCACTCCTAGTGACTTAGTTTTACTTTTCAACTCCAAACTTCGTCTGTTTCTAGGGAAATTGAGATCCAAATGGTCGGGACCTTTTAAGGTAACTCAGGTATTCCCGTTGGGTTCTATTGAGCTTGAGAATGACAAGGATGATAGGTTTAAGGCCAATGGTCATCGAATCAAGGCATACATAGGTGTTCTAGAAGAAGTGAAAATATTGGAGGAATGTAAGCTTGATGAAGTCTGAGTAATCAAGTAACTTGCGTCGCGCCGCGATGTTAAATAGTATGTTCCTTGGGAGGCAACCAAAGATTGTAATTGTAATAGGTAGTTTTCCTTTCTCTCATTTTTCTTCTTTGTTTTATAGAGTCACTAGGTCTTAATGTGTGCAGGAAAGATTTGGACTGAGAATTGCAGAACTGGCTGCAGGAAGCCCTTCACGGGTAGTCCCACAGGCCATGGTGCCCTTCACAAGCAACTTCACGGTCCCATCACAAGCACCAACTTCAGAAGAGAACCACTAGAAATTGCAAGAAAATGTTCACGAGAATGTTCATGGGCAATCAAAAGTTGTACGAACCATCTAGCCTCTTGTGACCTCAGGTAAGTCTTCCCTAAACAAGTCATGTCCACGGACATCTCTACAGACCATGGTGCGATTCACAGGAAACTTCACGATCCGTTGTACATAACCTAGCAGAACAATAATCTGACCCGACCCAGGTGAATAGAGAAATTAACTTTTTAATGTTTTATATAGTTCTTAAAGTGCTAATGGTCAGTTTCTTCCTCCTCACTCTCTTCCATAACGGTTCATAAAGCTATTAAATGGTTTTTCATCATCCATAAGTTCTAAATTCAATATAGAATCAAAACCCTAGTTCAATTTTGTCAAGATATTGAAGTCGAGCTCATCATCTCTCTTTTGGGCAGTAATTTTACTCTAAAGTCGAAGTAAGTTTCTCTAAAACTTGTTATAAGTTTGATCTTATCTAAAAACAAGTTAGATTCACTTTGATTTAGTTGAATTTTCTATGATTATGTTATGAACTCTCTTTGGTGATATTGAATTGTTGTGGGTTGGCTTAAATTGGGTGAATTTGGTTGTTGAGAGTTATGGGTTTGATGATTTCTTCCGTAATTAGTACAAATGATGATACAAGTGTATGTTTGAGTTCTATTTGTAAGTTAATGGTATATCTATGCGTGTTTTGCAGATAAATTAGGGTGAAATTGTTGAAATTGCATGACTATTCTCATGGTATGTGGTTACAATCATAATGAAATATATATTGTGTTTGATTTACATGACGATTGATAAATGTAGTAGAATGGTTGGACTCATGTGCTAATAGGTCTCGAAACTTTGTGATTGGGTGTAATTGGGCATGGGTTATTTTTAGGAGGAGAGGAGCACTGGAAAAGGGCCAAGTGTAAGTCCACGATGGGCTTCACAAACCGTGGGATCAACTACTGGTCGTGAAACCCTTCGTGGACCACACTTGGCAAAAGAGGGGTACACTAGGTAGGATCACGATGGTCTTCACGGACCGTAGTTCATTCCACGAGCCGTTAAGCCGTTTGTGATCCATTCCAGTGAATTGTCCCCCACAGTCAATTCACCAACTTTGTACACGATGATCTTCACGGACCATGGTAGCCACCACGGCTCGTCTTGGTACCCCTATATAAAATATATTAACTTTTAGTACTTTTATTTTTGTTTTGTAGTTTGATTATGTGGCCCTTCCTAATGATAGATTGGGTGACGACATTCTTAAGGCAAGGCGTCACATTGTAGTTACAAAGGGGAAGTCTGGGTACCCTATAGTGTGTCATTTTACTGATTTTCTTATTAATGAGTTTTTGGTATTTCTCAGGTACTATGGCTCCCCGAAGAAAGAACACAACCAAACATTCCTCACCTGCTACTTCTCAATCGAAAGGTGACGCTTTGGAGTCTAGTAGTTCGGAGTTCAAATAAATACCACGATTGAAAATCACCCACCTCGAGCTACTAGATCCCATACAACGAGGGCCATTCTCCAGAACACCCCTTCCTAATCTGAAGAGGAAGGTAGTAGTTCCAATAATGGTGAGAAATCGAGTAGCAAGTCTAATGTTTGGTTCGGGAGGTAGTTCAGAGTCTCCAAATGGCTCTCAGGAAGATGCAACAACACCTCCACCTGAAGTAGACACAATAGCTAAAACTGGAGCACAGAAAGAGGCAGGTGTTGTAGGTGAGGATAAATAGATCACCAACGATGATACCATGGGTCCAATATGTGAACATCTAAGAAGTCGATGCGAGACAACAGTTGATTGATTATTTCCGTTCTATGTGGACAATGGACAGGTTCGAGGATTTCTGTAATAATGGAATTGTGACCAAGGCCGGTGGCTTTAAAAATAGACCAATCATGCCTGAGACTAGAGTGGTGGTGGCCGATATCAAGTCGATCCCCGACATTTATAGGATATTTCAGTTTCATCAATTTGACTATATGAACAATGCACCTGGAGAATATTCTAGCCACCTGAAGAGTTTTATGATTCTTATGCAACCACATTGATGAACTTTGCTGCAGAAAATGAAACAACTAAAAGGGGGCAGAAGGACATTGCCAGTAACTGGGGCCACTCAACTCAATTATGGTTTAGGGAAAATCTATAGATAACTCCGAGGCTACTATCAACAGGATGCTGCATTGCCCAGAATACACAACACCAGTCTCAGTTGGCCCTTTTGAGGGAAAACATCATGCAGTCACCGGTGAAACTGAGATGGAGGTTCAGAGTTCTCGAGAGCAAGTATTGCATTGGAATGCGAGGCAAATTGCTTTAGAGGAGGAGAATGCATCTTGGGTTACAAGAATGCCAGTACACATCACTAAAACTTCACTGTCTTTTCTAGACAAGATCTGGTGTGCTATTGTTCATGCACAGTTGCATCCTGCAGGTAATGATAACATCCTGTCTCCCTTATTGGCATCTTTGGTAGCTTGCTTCATGGCTAGTTACCTAGTCAATGTAGGTAAGATCATAGCTAAAGAAATATGGGACAGGGCACTAAATGAGAGAGATGTACTTCTATTTCCCTGATAAGAAAATTGTGTCAACGAGCAAACATCCCCCCAAACAAGCTAGTGGACAGATGGGGTGAGGCATTCAAACTCACCCAGGCATCCAAAATCAAATATATCACTAACCATCTTTTGGTGGTAACATCAAGTAAGGACCATGGACGACCTCACGGTCCGTGGTCCTCACAATGGTCTGTGGTAGTGTCCGTGAAGTTGAACTAGTGGCTAGGAGTACAGGAGTGAAAATGAGAAGTGACCAAATGAAGACCATGGACACCCAGATAGAGCGTGGTCCCTATGATAGTCTGTTGTGTTGTCCGTAGTACCTATCATGTGTGTTGGCTTTGAAGATCCAAGTCACAGACGTGCCAAGTAAAGACCACAAAGGGCTTCACGGATCGTGAAGCCCATGACGAATCGTTAGAGTTTCTATGGAGTTGCCCGACAGTTCAGTCCTACTTCGATTAAGACTCTTTTAAAACATTTATTTGAATTAATTAGGTCGTTTTTTAGTTTTTATTATCTGGAATGAGCGACTAAGTTTCAAATATTTTTAGCTTTAGTTTTTGACTATTATCATTGAATCAAGTTGCGAAATTGGATTTTTGGTTTTGAATTATCAAAGTGCTTATCAATTTTGCATATTTTTGTAAGTACTTTCTTATGATGCTTTCATTATATAATTATGTATGTTTACGTGAAATCATGAGTGGCTAAATACCACAACTGGGATTGTGGAATCTATGATGTAAATTAAAGTGTAATTTTGTAGGACGAATGGAAGGAGATTTATATTTGCAAATCATAATTTAGCTTTCGTTATTCATGTATTCTAATGATTACACGCATTAGAGTTAGCATGTATCTATCATTTGTTCGAGAGAAAAATGATAGTTGGGAAAAAGATGAATTAACCTGAAGAAATGGAGTCAAAGTTCGAGCTCGAGAGAAAAGAACTTTAACATTATTGTAAGAGAGAGTAAAACTTGTCAACTCTCTAGGAACGAGAGGGCTTGAGTGAAAGTTATCTAATTAGACTGAAAAGTGTTAGGTATATCTAACTTGCCTGTATTTTACAGAGATTAATTGCCTGAAACTCATTTACGAAAAAACACTAGATATAACGTTATAGGGAACACAGTCCTAGTTTCATTTAATTATCGAAACAACATTAGAATTAATACTATGTTAATTGTTAATCTAGATTTTGCTTAACAATCTTAGTTACTAGAAATTTATAACTAAACCCAATTTACAGTCCATAATTGTTTTCTTTAGGAAATAATAACAACATTTGGGCAAACAAGACAGTGAAATAATTTCTATAAAGAAATTCTCTCTAGGATCGACCTTAACTCATGTTGAGTTCTATAAATTGACTTCGACCGTTTATACTTCTTAATTGAGGTGTAAGTTTGGACGTAACAACTTTCACCTTCAAAAGGATGTCATTTGGGTTATGTAATGTTCCAATGACTTTTTAGCGTTGTAGGATGTCGATATTTTTAGATATGGTGGAGGACACAATAGAGATATTTATGAATGATTTCTCTGTAGTAGGTGACTCGTTTGATGATTGTTTGACACATTTGGTTGAGGTACTAAAACAGTACGAAGAGTGCAATCTTGTGCTCAACTGGATGAAGTGCCACTTTATGGTCAAAAAGGGTATAGTTCTGGGTCATCAGATTTCGCATAAAGGTATTAAGGTTGATAGATAAAGTTGAGGTAATAGAAAAACCTCCACCACCCATCTTTATAAAAGGTGTTAGAAGCTTTCTTGGGCATGCAGGTTTCTACCGGAGGTTCATAAATGATTTCTCTAAAATTGTACATCCATTGTGCAAGATAATTGAGAAGGAATGTAAGTTTGATATTGATGATGCTTGTTTGAGACCATTTGGAGAGTTGAAAGAAAAGTTAACTTCGGCACCTATCATTATTTAATCGGATTGGGGACAACCATTTTAAGTGATGTGTGATGCAAGTGGGGTGACGCTCTAAGTAGTATTAGGAATGAGGCGAGAGAAAATTCTTCATCCAATTTACTATGCAAGCAAAGCTCTTAATGTGCCTCAAAAGAACTATACTATGACTGAACAGGAACTGCTTGTTGTGGTATCGCATTCAAGAAATTTAGATCCTACTTGCTTGGTATAAAAGTCATAGTACATAGTGATCATTCTTCATTAAGGTATTTGATGGCTAAGAAGGATGCAAAACCAAGGTTGATTAGATGGGTACTTTTTCTACAAGAGTTCAATTTTGAGGTGAAAGATAGAAAGGAAACAGAAAATCAAGTCGTTGATCACTTGTCCAGACTAGAGGAGGTAGCTATGATCAAGCTAGAAGATGGAATTGAGATAAATGATGTGTTCCCTAATGAGCAGGTGTTGGCTGCTTCTTATGATCTTATCCCTTAGTTCCCAGACTTTGCTAACTATTTGGCAAGTGATTTGATGTCGTCGGATATATCATTCCACCAAAGGAATAAATTTCTGTTTGATGTGAAGAAATTCTTTTGGGAAGAGCCTTCCTTGTTTCGTGTTTATGTTGATGGGATTATTCGTGACTATGTGCCCGAGCTTGAGATGATGAGTTTACTAGAGGCGTGTCACTCATCGCCCAGTTGGTGGGCACCAAAGTGGTATCCAAACTGCCCATAAATTTTACATTGTGGGTATTACTGTCTTACGATCCACCAAGATGCTCATTCTTTCACCAAGTCTTATGATCGATGCCAGCGTGAACGAGGGATTTCGAAGAAGCAAGAACTACCAATAAACCCAATACTCGTGATTGAGCTTTTTTTATGTTTGTGGTCTTGACTTCGTGGGTCTATTTGTGAGTTCTAATGGGATGAAGTACATTCTTGTGGTAGTTGACTATGTGTCGAAATTGGTGGAAGCAGTCACGCTTTCAAACAATGAGGGAAAGAGTGTCCCCGCGTTCATGAAAAAGAATATCTTCTCCCGATTTGGTACACCAAGGGAAATCATAAATGATGGAGGTTCCTCCTTTTGTAATAAGTTGTTCGAGGCGCTGCTTGAGAAGCATGGTGTTTGTCATAGCGTAGCAACCCTTTTTCATCCGCAGTCAAGTGGGCAAGTTGAAGTGTCAAATTGCGAGATAAGCAAATCCTTGCAAAGACCGTGAATGATAACACAATTGATTGGTCAAGAAGGCTTGATGATGCTATATGGGCTTATTGCACTGCATTCAAAAATGCCATTGGTATGTCACCCTATAGCCTTGTATATGAGAAGTCTTGTCATCTGTCTGTAGAGCTAGAGCATAAAACGATGTGGGCACTCAAGAAACTAAATTTGGATTAGTGCACCGCATCGAGCCAAACAATGAATGAGCTTGATGAGTTTCATCTAAAAGCATATGAAAGTTCATTCTTGTACAAGGAGAAGATGAAGAAGTACCATGATCGTAGATCAAAAAGTGTGAATTTACTTCTGGTGATCAAGTGCTATTATTTAACTTAGGGTTGCGCTTATTTCATGGCAAACTCAAGTCTAAGTGGACCGGACCATTCGAAGTTACCCAAGAATTTCCACATTGAGCAGTTTTACTTGAGAACAAGGAAGGAACGAAGTTCAAGGTGAACGGTCAAAGGATAAAGATCTACTTGGGGCAATCTGAGAGTGTCAATGAGGTAATAGAGGAGTGGGGCCTTGATGAAGTATGAGTAATAAAGGTGTATGCCTCGTGCCGCAATGTTAAATGAAGTGCTACTATAACACCTCAGATTTGAGAAAAAATTGTAGCTTTCCATACCTAGTGCATGAACCATGAAAGCTACCGACTTTCTGTGGTCATATACGTGGTCCGTAGGTGGGATCCATCATTGAGCACCAAATATTTATGGTCTCTGATCCCACCCACGGTCGACCAATATGGTTTGTGGTTGGACTTATGGACCGTAGGTGAGGATCAGTAGTCAGTTACAGGGAAATTGATGTTGGATCAACTTCAAATGATCATAACCCTTAGCACAAAAGGAATTAGATGGCCCATGACCTACCAAATGATAGATAATTTAATCATCTTTCCAACGCCACCAAGTTTGCTAAAATCTCATATGCGAGTAAAACGTTATGCTTATTTAGTGAAGCCATGTCAGGTAGATCATGAACAACGAATCCAAACGACGGCTGCTAGGTCAAACGACGGACCGTCGTTCCCTCCGCGGATGGGCTTCACCAGAATTAAGTCAGGGTCATTTTAGTCCTTTACCTTATGTGTTGGGAACTTAAACTACGTTGTTTAATGCCTAAACTATGTCGTTTTACTCATAATAAGCCTAATAACCTAGTCCGACATACCCATAACTCTTATTCTCCAAATATCATCCAATTAGAACGAAAAAAGGATAAAAAGGCACCAATT
This sequence comes from Solanum commersonii, assembly GCA_029007595.1. Lineage (NCBI taxonomy): Eukaryota > Viridiplantae > Streptophyta > Magnoliopsida > Solanales > Solanaceae > Solanum > Solanum commersonii. Next base: position 14,759,118 of record JAJTWQ010000004.1, read on the forward strand.
CTTTCAAGAACAGGCAGCGGTGTTCTTCAAGTTTTAGCCTCGAAATCCAAAGGATTTCTCCATGAATTTCAACACCAGGTATGTGTGATTTCACTAGTGGACTCCTTTCTTCAACTAGGTCCCTATAATTCAGTCAGATTCATGATTCTCTATATCATGTTTAGTCCTAGGGTTTCTCAAACATTGCAGAATTTTTGTGAATTAGTTGTCATAGTATTCCTAATTAGATTATCATTCTTTCGTAACATTGTTGCTTAGTTCCTTGCAAGAAACTGAGAACCCTAGTTGTGTAGATTTGTTTAATGCATGAATTACACTTGCTAGGTCAGTTTAAACAGATATACATGCTCTAGTTAAGAATGTTTCATTATCAGTATTAAAATTTTGCATTCTTAGATTTGCATGTCAGAACATTAAGCTATCTAGTATGTCAGTTATGTTGTTTATACACATTCCAGTTGGGAGTATGTAATACCCTGGAAACTAGTGCACTAAACTAGAGCTACACGTGAGGGTTAACGTCAAGGGAGAAGGGTAAGGGCCAAGGAAAAAAGGTGAGGGCCAATGCAAGGGGGCCAAGGCTTCCCATATTGGCCAAGCCACTGCCCACCATAACCTCGAGGGTCTTCACAACCCATGGTGGTCACCACGCCCCATGGTGCTACTCGTGGTGGTGAGGTAGTGCCCTCCTTAAGGCTGCCCCAAATTGGATCCTCTACACAAGCCACTTCACGGCTCGTGAAGCCTTTGAAGGTTAATGGGAGTGGCTTTTATCATGGAAAGCTACTGCCTCAAGGCCCACGAGAGGAAGGTGAGGGAAATGGAAAGCTACTGTCTCAAGGCCCACGAGAGGGACCACGGCTCGTGGTCTTGACCACAGCTTGTGGAGCCCCTTGTGAGGTTTCCTTGGGTTGTTAGCTAAAGGCACACGTTGCTTAGCCACTACCTCAAGACCACAGATGGGACCATGGCTTGTGGAGCCCTACGTGGTCCCTGGTAGCTCACTTTAATTGAGGGGTATTTTGGGAAATTCTAGTTTATGTCCAATCAAAGTGAAGTTGTTTTATGTAAGTTCAGGGTCACTATTTAAGTCAAATTCACTGAAACTAAGTAATAATTCCCAACAATTCTCTCTCTAGAACTTCAAGGAAGAAGTTGAAGGAGTAAGGTTTTCTTCTCAAATTTGTTGGATTTCAATGCTAAGGTATGTTAATCCTTCATCCATGGAGTCTCTTCAAAACCCCAATTTCAAAGATAGAAATCCCTTAAAGGTAGGGTTTTACTCCAAAGTCATGGGTTCCTTTCTAAAATGATTTTTATGCTTTAATTATGTTATATTATGAATGAATTGATGATTTATGATGTTTTTATAAAGCATTCCCCCAAGAACCCATGAAACCCCCATATTCCCAATTATGATCTTGTGATGTGGGTGTGTTGATGAAAGAAGGATATAATGAGATTATGGTTGTAGTAATTGAACTACTTGAATTATGTAACTATCCATGTCTAATGTAGTGAATTCTAGATGTGTTGATGCAATATGAGCTTTGGTCCTTGAAAGGGCAAATTATGATATTATGCATGAATTATGAAGTTTAGTATATGCTTTAAGAACACTTTGAGAGTAAAGTGAGCATGATTATGATCTAATTGTTGTGTTGTTGAAAGGTTATTATCATATACACACTTATGCATGAATATGATATGTTGTGGAAGGTTTTCCCACTATATGATGATTCTAAGGTTTAAATGTTTTCTCACCTATTGAATCTATATGTAGACATGGACGGTGAAAGGTTATTCTCACACATGATCTAATGAGCTATCCTAATGAAATAAGTTATGACTTAATAAGTACTACAACTGGACACCTATAAGTTTGAAAGGTACAAACATCAAATATAATCCAATCTCCCCCTGTAAACCAAAGGGTGCAATAAACAAACAAGTATATTGGTGATTGGACACACATACGAATGTAGAGTATGTAGTAGGACCATTAGTAACAAAATGTATAGACTTACCTTCTTTTTGTATGGGTAAGGTAGGACCTATGCAGCTCCCTCAGTCGGTACTATGGTACTCAGAGTATGAGGGGGCCATATGGGATGCATGTAGTATGTATACACTGCCTAGGCCCGAATCTATGTCTTACAACAAATCATCTATTAAAAGGAAAAACCAAATGTTGAATCTACAAATAGTAGCAATCAACTCTATAGAGGATAATGAATAGTAAAAACCATGTATGAAACGGAATCAACATGTCGGCTAGTCAAGTAAAAGCTGAGCACATCCTTAAAATGACGTGGTTGGTAATTTTTGTGAATTTAGCATATTGGCCCCTATTGATCTTGATCCCTAGTCTTTTATGATTGCGTTTTGATTGTTGGTTTCAAACTTTGTGTTTAAAATTGAGAACTTTGTAAGTTTTGAATTCTTAATGCTATAGTTTTTTAAAAGTGATTTTTGGTGACTTTTGGGGGTTTTAGTGTGGAAATGGATTCTACTAATTTCATCAATCTTAGAATGTGGAATTAAGTTTCTAAGAGTTGTTAGTTTTAGATTCGGAGTCCATTTAAGGTCCTAAGTTGGAAATGATAGAAAATTTAGCCTTTGGGTAGATTTTTGTACACCTTGGAGTTCGAAAAAGCTAAATTGAGAATCTTCAAGATACTCTTAATATTTTGAGTTTTTGGGTCAACTTTAAACGACAATAGCTTTCAACATATAAATATTTAGGTGGCCCATGATGTATCAAATCGAAGGTCTTTGAATCCTTTTTCCAATACCACAAAGTTTACGATATTCTGCGTTACGATGAAGTATTTATACCCATTTGAGTACAATCTCTCTAGTTAAGCCATTTCATCCTATTTATGGAGGAGTATTTTGGCCTTTTCTCGACCCAACTATGGCTAAACAGTTATTTCACCCAAATAGAGGTCTAAACTTATTGAGATCAATTTTCTTTCATCTTAAACGTTCAAAAGGTTAGGGTAAAGTTAAAAAGGAGAAAAAGATGAGAGTTTCAAGCGTTCATTTGAATTTGTATATTTTCCGCCAAGAACAATATTCTTTGAAGGTATGTAAGCTTTCATAGTTTTGGTTCTGTTCGCCCTCATGCCAATCATGTAAACTTTTACCATGGATTTATTCTTGAAGTATATTTATTGAGTGCTTGAGAAGTTCGTGAGGTTTTAGCTTCATTCTTTATCAATGAGGTCTTGTTTTTTTCTTGAGGTGAGGGTTTTGCAAATAAGTATGGTTCTTGATAGATTTTGTGTGGGTTTTCATTGAGATGGTATCTATTTTATGAACTCAAGAGATTTTGGAGGAAATCATTCGATTCTAGATGTGACAGGTCTTGAAATTGAGAAAGAAAGTTTGTCGGATTTATTGGGTCTGGGTTAGGGTGGCGTCCCCGATGCACTAGGAGGACTAGTGGCCTATGTTGCACTGCACCACAAACCAGCCACATTAAGTGGAGGGCTCGAACACTACACCACTGATGCGCCATGGGCGTCAGTCTACTATCTTCTCCGTTCTTCGTCCCATATGCGTTCCTTTGAATCATGTCATCGCTCTCTACTTATTACTACCTATCTATGTTTGTGTTAATCATTGAGAGATCCTATATATCCTAATCATAACTCTTAAATATTCATTTCAAATTAAAGTAAAGATTAAGATCAATTTTTGAGAAACCTTTTTGAGTCATTTTGAGAAGTCTTTTACAATATTCTAAAACTTGTTTTAAGACTTTAGTAGATAGGTATGAGAATGAGGAGAGTTTTCTTTCATGTTTCAAAATAAGTATAAGGGAACAAAGTATTCCATGTTTAAACATTTTTACATTTAAAACGAGAGGAAACCTTAATTTCTAAACGAGTTTATGAGGAGTTTTTGAGCACTATCTCTTTTAAGAGATTCTTTTGAGTAATAATCTCAAGTTGAGGATGAGTTTTGATTTAAAAATTGAGCATGCATTATATATATTATTTCGAGTAGTATTGAGCACCAATATGGGAATAAGTTCAAACAACTCACTATCCTCATAAACCATGTAGCAAACATGGGTAAATGATAATACTTTTTAGATGATTCCTTATTGATTTTAAGCATAACTTAGTGGATCTACTTAGTTGAGAAGTTATATACCCCCTCCATGGTATAAGAGAGTTCTGGTAGCGTGGTGAGATGTTGTATAATCACGTAGCTCATAGTGATGGTTGTCGGTTAGAGAATCTCCCAACTAACAAAGAAAAGTTTAATATTCTATTTTAGTGTACATTTGAGTTATTAGCTACCTTTTAAAATCTTTATATAGATATATGTGTGTGTGTGTGTATATATATATATATATTGCATCTTTTATTGTTGCTTTCATAATGAGTTGAGTTGAGGTGAGTATGTTTTCCCTTTCTATCAGTTCAGGTAAATATCCATATGTTCAGTTTTCCCCTTACATGCTCATACAGTCAATCTACTAATTCCATTTGGCCGGCATTGTTTCATGATAGAGATATCGGTGTCTAGGGTCATCAACAGGTGCTCCGTTGATACCACTTGTAGTTCCAATTAGCTTTGGCCAGCCTGCTTGCTTCCGGAGGGTTCCACATTTACTTTTCACTTAGTTAGGATGTCGTGGATCTTGTCCCAACTTCCATCATTGTATTTAGAGGCTTCATAGACAGTAGTATTTTGAGTAGTCTTTTTCATTTTCCTTATTAATGTTTCAAGACTTGAGTTGCCTTCTTATGGCTAGTTGAATATTTTTAAACATTCTGAATTATTTATTTTGAGACAATCGAATTACTCTTTGCATTTGAGTTTCTATGTTGTTGTGTGAGTCTTCCATTGAGTATTGAGCCAGGTCAAGGGTTCTCTAAGGGACCAAGGTTGGATCTCGAGTGCCGGCCATGTCCATGGTGTAGGGTCAGGGATGACAAACTTGGTATCAAAGCACAGAGTTCAGGACTTCTAGGATGTCTTTGAAGCCGTGTCTATAGAGTTCTTGTTATAGGTGGAAAGCGGGCCACATCAATAATTAGGAGGCTACAACATTTATGAAACACTTCACTCCTTTCTTACTCTCTTTCATGCGATAGAACTCAACTCTCTAAGAGTTTTCCTCTAATTCGTGCTTGGACATATAATTTCAGATCTTACCTGCACAAAGAGATGTTCAAGGTCATCCGTCCAGGAGAAATGCTGACGCGCTAAATCAAGAGGTACTTAATGCACTCGAAGTGAAACCCCTTTAAGGAGAGATCACTAATCTGGTGCTTTGGGTTGCTATCCGGATGTTGAGTCAAGTAGTGACAAGTCAAGTTGGTCATCAAAGAGAGGTTCATCAGGATGTGGCTAATACGTCAAGGATCTGTGAGTTCCTGATAATGAATCCTCCAAAATTCACGGGGTCAAATGTCACTGATGACCTGGAAAAGTTTGTGGAAGAACTACAGAAAGAGTTTGAAGTTATGTGCATTGTTGATGTTGAGCATGTGGAGTTAGTTGCATACCAACACAAGGTTGTTGCTAGGATTTGGTACGACCAATGGACGAAGAGCCGGGATGAAGGGGCACCAATTATGAGATGGGTTGTGATCAAAAATGCCTTAAAGGGGCTTTTCTTCCTCCGCAAGCTGAGAGAGGAAAAGGTAAGAGAATTTATGAATCTTAAAAAAGAATACATGAGTGCGTATGAGTACTGCATTCAGTTCAGTAAATTGTTTCGTTATACTCTGGGGATGATGTCAGATATGAGAAGTAGGATGAGTCTATTTGTGTTTGGGATAACCAGCTTGTCAAGAAAAGAGGGTAAGGCTCCTATGTTGGTAGGAGGCATGGACATAGCAAGGTTTATGATCCATGTGCAGCAGTGTGACACCTTAGTCTTAGAAAGAGCTAAATTTAGAAAGAGCAAAATTAGAAAGAGTTAAATGGAGATTGGTACAAGTTACTCTTCAATGGTAGATCTTTAATTTAATAGTTCATATGATGGGACATATGATATTTTAAAGAGGAACAAAAACATAAAAATGATGAAGTCTCTTTCACGGATAGCTTCACGGTACATGAAAAGATTTACAAGCTGGTCCAAGGATCATGCAACTCTAAGCGGCCCCTGAAACCATTCATGATAAAACTATCACGTTTAACGTTCATCATGGTTGGTTATACGACCGTTGATATACTCTACGGACCATTAACCTTCCATACATATGCATTAGTACTAAATTATACCTTTTCTCTTTTCTATTCCATATCCCAATTTCCGAGGTATTAAAATATCTCCCCATTGGGAATATTCATCCTCGAATGGAGTTCAATCTACCACGAAAAGAGTTTGGGAGAAACTAACAACCCAACATGAATGCAACTTCAATAAAATGCACATCAACAAATAGAAACCTTGACTCCAAGCTAAAATATATTCAAAACATCCGTTCATAAGACATACATGAAAATCATACTCAAATGCACTAATCATGAAGGAATCAATCAAGCTAAATATTATCTTTGAAAATGAAATTTTTCGTGAGCATGCATGCATGCATAAGGAAACATGAAAATAACTAAATCATAAGAATCCTAAGAGTGAACCATGAGTGTCTAATACCTCAAGATAGATCCAAAGATAGAAGGAAGAGATAGGGATATTAAGACATCATATCACCTCTAGCCTTTTTCCATATAAAACCATAGAAAGGAACTCTTCCAAAATCAAGCATAACACAAAAATCTTAACAATCATGGAACGATTAATACAAGTAAACACTAATGGAATTTTGATGAATATTTCAAGATCGAATTCCAACATAATAACTATTTATGGATCCATAAAATATCCAATGAAACACCTAATATAATGTAATGCATAACTACTAGCTAAAAGATCACAACTTACTAATCGTCGCATATGGGTAACCCTCGTGATCTTGTCGAGCCCAAAGTGCATCAGACCTAATAACCTGAGAAAGGGTAAGGTTAAGCCCGTCGACGATTATCTCCCTAATTCTTAGCAACCGAAGGACAATCACTTATCTTATGATCCATTTTTCCATAACAAAAACATGCATTTGTACTAACTAGACACTCACTTTTATGGCTTATTCCATACCTTTGACAATCAGATACCATTTGCTAAAGCCAACAGTTCTCCTCATTACTAATTTTGGAATAAAATGTTATGGTCATTTTAGTGAAGCCCTATAACGTAGGTGAAGTTTAAAAATCGACTTTACAGCCCATGAAGTGTTTCATGGAACTTGAATCCCAAGACAATCTATGAAGCCTCTCTTGTAAGGCACCACATTAGTTTTTAAGTTAGGGTGTAACACCTCAGATTCGAGAAATCCCTAAAAAGGGGTAATTCTGAAGAACTCACAGGCCAATACATGGACCATGGACCCTCTACGGAGCCCTAGACGGACTGTGAAGGGGACCACAATCTGTGGGGTGACCCGTGGCAAGTTCCACCATGGCCCATGAAGTCTTTGATGGCTCGTGAGGGATAGCATTTGGTGGTTGCGTCAACTTTAAGTTAGGGTTTTTGGGTCTTTTCCTAATCATCCTATACTAACAATATGTCTTTTTGCCCTTACCTCTAAGTCCTATATAGGTGTTTTAACTGCAAATTTCCCCAATTGAAATCATTCTCTCAAATTCCTAAAATAAGAATAAGTTTTCCTTTTAAATATTTATCTCTCAAGAAAGCTTGAAGAAGAAGGAATCAACATACGGTTAATTTCAAGTCAAGCCTCCAATTCCACCATTGAAGTCATGCTTTTTTCACTGGGTTATGATAGTTTTCATCTATGGAGCCATTTCCTCCATGCATTCCAAAAAAATTCCAATTTACAAAGTTAAAATTCCCCAATTGAGTCAGAGTTTTCTTCCATGTCATTGGTTCCTTTCAATGTTGATTTACTTAATTGATTTATGAAATTTTATGCATGATTTGATACAATTTCATGATTTTACGATGAATTCCCATGAACCCGTGTCTAACCCACATTTTCTAGATATTGATGATTGAAAATGGGTTTCAAACTATGAAAGGTGAATTATGGTATTATGCATGTCCTTATTGAACTTATTAGATATAATGTAGATTTCTTGAGAGTAAAAGCATATATGTTATTGTTGTGAAATGATTGCTCACATAACTACCTCATGCATGTACGTGAAAGGTTTTCTCACATAAAGGATTTTAAGGTTGGAAGGTTTTCTCTCCTAAAATGAATCAAAGATAAGGAGTTATTCTAATAAAACCTAGCTTGGATTGGTAAGTTAATTGTAACTTTCCATGGATGACATATGATTTAGCTTGGATTGACGAGATGACGTGCCCTTCCATGGATAATAAAGACAAGTTAAGAAAATTACTATTCTCTGGGATTTACTCTCAGCACCGAGTAGATTTTGAAATGGGAGCTCTCCTATTAGTAGAGGGCGGGCTTCTGGAAGCTATATCTTTATCCCATGTCTATGTTGTCCCATAGGATGATTCTCTTAGATAGACATTAGCTAGTGGATCTACATAAGCTAGAAGATTATGGTCTTCCCTTTGCATATAGGACACCCCTTACGGCAGACAACAAATTTTTTGTTGATAGATCACATGGTCTTATATGTAGATAAAGGTAAATATCCCACAATGATGAACAAAAATTACTTGAAGAAGTATCTCATGTATGACTTAAGATGATGTCGATTTGCATTGTCCATGTTTTATAACTATTGTCTATTTTCTCATGTTTTCAAATGTGTTATGAATGGCTATCATACTTGGTTCATATTTTGTACTTACATAAACTGTTGTCTACATTTCTCCAAATGTATGGACCGACCTTAAATATTGGCACTTTCGTGGCTAGGGATCTCATACAGAAGACCTGAAGTTTGGTGAGTCCTCATATTAGGAGAAATGAGTTTGATTTCCCTTTTGTTTTTACTTTCAGTTTTGGAACATGATGTACGGCTACGCCCCGATAAACTCTGATGTACTAATCTGTCTTTGTGACGATGTTTAGATTTCCACTATTCTCTATAAGACTTCTATATGTTGAAACTGTCATTTTAATATTTTTATCCTATTATCTTGTATGATGAAAGCTAAGTGGCTTATATGGGGTCTCTCATGGTCTTATACGCCATGTTACGCCTAGGGACTACCTTATTTCTTGACAAACGTGGTATCAGAACCATGTTTAGGATGGTCCTAGGAAGTCTCACAAGCCACATCGCATAGATTCTTGTTCCCGAGTGTGAAATGCACCACATTTATGAATGAGAGGCTACGTGATGTTTAAGAAATTCAACTTCTTTCATTACTCAAAAGTCGTGCGATAGAGCTTGACTCTATAATGTCCCTCTCCTAATCCTTACCCAATGCTCTACAAGATATGGTCACTCGAAGGGCATATTCTAGAAGGAATGTGGGAGTGAATGCGAATCAAGAGGCTCCTTCTCATGCTCCTCAAGTTTTGGTCGACCCTTTGGCCTAGCAAGTGACCAATGCGGCGTTTAGGGCTACTTTTCAAGTGTTCTCTTAAGCTATGACAACCAACAAAATAGGGAGGTTTTGGCTCTTGTGAACCCAAATGTGGGTATGGAGGCATCTAGAGTGAGGGACTTCTCTAGAAAGAATCCTCTGAAGGTTTTTGGATCTATGTTTGAAGAAGATCCTCAAGAGTTCATTGATGCAGTTTACAAGGTATTGATGATCATGGGAGCGATACCTTTGGAAAAGGCGGAGTTGGCCTCTTATGAACTTAAAGGTGTTGCACAAGTATGGTTAAACCAATGGAAAGAAGGGATAGTGGAAGATGTGTGTCATCTTGATTGGGAAAACTTCAAAGTTGCTTTCCTTAATAGGTTCTTCCCCTAGAGATGAGGGAGGAAAAAATTCTTGAATTCATCAGCCTTGGTCAAGAAAATATAAGTGTGAAGGAATATACTTTGAAGTTCACATAATTGTCTCGATATGGTCCGACTATAATTGCCAATCCTAGGGAACGGATGAGAGAGTTTGTTTCGGGGGTGTAACGACCCAAGAGCACCCCCTAGCCGTTACCGGCGTATTCGACCTCTCGGAGGTCTTATACAAGCCCTTAGCATTCATCATAGCATTTATCATAGAAAAATAGCGGAAAATTTAAAACCTTTTCATAATATAACACAAGACATAAAAGTCACCTCATTAAACCTTTAATACAAAAATTGGAGTACTACATCTCAAGGTAGCCATCTTAAAACATGAATACAACACAAGAGGGACACAGCCCTTACAATACAAAAGAAACTACTATCTAGTACATAGAACTTAATGAAACTCTTTAAGATAAAGGTCCTTGAATCTTTAAGGACACACCCGAACTTGGGAATAGTAAGCCAGGCTCATCATTTCTAGGAAAGGCCCTTTAGAAGCCACCACCTACACTTGGTGTAAAAGATGAAGAAGAATGGTGTTAGTACAAGAATGCACTAAGTATGATAACCATGCAAAACATGCTTTTAAAAGGACATTTAGTTGGAAACTATGCGTCATGCCTTTTTAGAGAAACTTAAAGAACATTTAGTACACAGGCACAATATAAACCACATACATCATCATACACATGGAAACCATTCATAATAGCACATAGAGCCATTTATAACATTTTAGGCACATTCAATGCATTTAATACATTACCTTCCTCTTTATCTTAACTCCTTTCCTCAAGAAACCCTTAGGGAATACTTGGTGCAATGTATTGCCTTAAGGTTACCAAGGGTGAACTTACATATAGCCTTCATCAATCCAACCACATATATTCATAGAGTCATAAGCACACCATAAGACATAGTCTTCACATAAGAACCATCACCTAAGACAACCCCCAAGTCACACTAGTGCAATGTGCAAGTAGCATCCCATAATAATACACCCACCAAGTGTTCCTAGGAAGCCACCATAGACTAGGCACATCATATTCAACAAGTCATAACATCTTCATTTAACATTAGACATAAGACCAACATACTTCATAACATCATATAAGGACTCATTCATTTACTACATCATTAGTCATAACCCATTTAGTTCATATCATATATAAACCACCCTCACGACCCCTTCACAAGCTCACTTGTGCAATGTACACATAGAGTCCCATAGCCCCACATATACTAAGCAAACCCATTAAGAAGTCATAAGTGTAATTCACATGCATAAACATACTTCATGTCTTGACATAAGTAAAGTAAACCTTAATATGCTTTCATATTAACATACATAGACCATAGTCTTCATTACATAAAGAGCCTAATCATAACCTCCCTTAGAGTCCACTTGTGCTTTGCATAAGTAGGGTCCATAGTCCTACCTACACTAAGTAACTCTTCAATAAATCATGACTAGAGTTCATATTCTTATCTTTGTTCATCTCTTAACTCTCGGGAGACATTGCCATAACCGACATAAACCATGTGAGCTACATGGAATCCGGTGTTCTACTCCCACACTGAAAAGAGAAGGTACTACTTGCCAAGGTAGGACCTACATACATAATAGCTATCTAGTGGATCCACTAAGCTAATACCTACGGGGGCACGTAGTTATGGAACAAGGAGATTGCTACTAGAAAACCTTGACTTACTAAGCGTGGAGGTTTCTATCTCATCAGACAACATCTACGTTGGGAACCCGAACTTGCTAAACATGAAGGTTCTCTTGTGGGAAGCCGGACTTGCTAAACGTGAAGCCCCCACTCTCATTTTTCATGTTCAGTCGGTGCTAAGCTCCAACTCCCTTTTTAAACATCTTTAAGCCTTTATTTAACATTAGTTCATAAAATAGGCTTTAGGGACCTAATCCCTCATATCATATAGCTCAAAGGTTTCTAATATGAGAATGACCTTTCATCATAGAACCTACATTATGTGAGAATGACCTTTCACATAATCATACCATATTCATAACATAGTCTAGTTTAGAGTACAATTAAGCAAACCTTTCAAGAGACTCACTTTCACTAGATTATCATAAACCTTATTCACTTATTCATGTGTGTGTACATATGTGAGAAAGCCTTTCACATAAACACCTTTATACAACACATATTCATACCTTGCTAATCATAGACTTTGCATGCATAATAAGATGTAAGGGTGCATATAAGAGTTAACCTTTCAATAGACACCATAACACATCATATTCATAGCTATATATGTAGAGTGTGTGTGCGCACATATTGGTCCTCATAGTGACATATTCGCAACAACATTGATATTGAGTGTTTCCCTTAAAGGGATCACAACACATTCACAATGTCCCCAATTCATGAGCAATTCACATATAAAGCCCTTAGGGATTCTAGACCACACACCCACAATTCATCATAGGAGACGAGGACACATTCAACATCGAATAGGTACTCCTAACATATATATGATCAAATATTCATATAGGGGTCATATAGGTAGGGGTCATTCCACAATAGTACCTAACATAATCAATCATGTAGACCACACCTTATCCCTAACATTATCATTCATGTTATACTCCTCATCATCAACACACTTTAAACATCATGCTAGCATTGAGGATTTCATACATAACCTTCATAGCATAACTTTATAAACATAGGCATCATAATCATCAATTCACTTCACATCTATTACCTTCAAGGCCATGATCTCAACATGCATAGATAGATAGTCAAGGTCTTAATTACTCCATTGAAGGCTAGCTTTCATATTCAAGGTATTATAGTTTTAATCCATGGATTCCTTTCATTCATGGAATTCCCAAATTCCTATATTTCAAAAGGTAGAATTCCCCAATTGAGTTAGGGTTTTCTTCAATTATCATGATTTCTTTTCATTGTTGATTCTAATGATTTAATTATAATCTCATATACATGAATCGATGAAATATGATGATTTTATGATGATTTACCCATGAACCCTGTAATCACCATGTTTTCAAGTTATGAATCATATGATGTGGGATTTTGATTTTCAAGAAAGACTTTTATGAAATTGAGCATGTATTGCAAGCTTTACATGTATTTATGATGAAATCCATATCTTACCCATGTTTGCTAAGAGTTGATGATTGAAAGTGGGTTTTGAACCTCAAGAGGTAAATTACAGAACTGCATTTTCTTATGAAATCTATGCAAATGTTTTAAGGGTGCTTTGAGAGTAAAGTACCAATAATGATGTTCTGTTGTGAAAGGATGTTCTCATAAACACATAATAGCATGATGTAAAAGGTTTTCTCACATAGAAAGGATTCTTAGGGTGAATGATTTTCTCACCTAATTGAATCAAAGAGTAAGAGCTATCTTAATGAACTAGCTTGGTTTGGTTGTCCAAGGGTACCTTTCCATGAAAAATAAAGTCAAGTAAGAAATGACTATTCTGTGGGATTTATTCTTAGCAACGAGTTGATATTGATGATGGGATGAAAGCTCTCCCATTGTAAAGGTAAGGTTTCTAGAAGAAATCTAATGAGATGGAAGCTCCCCCGTTAGTATAGGTCAACTTTCTAGCAGCAATCTCCTTATCCCTTAATGATTTTCACCCATAGGTTGATTAGCTAGTTGATCCACTTAAGTTAGAAGTTCATGGTCTTTACCTTGGCAAGTAGGACAACTCTTTTTGGTGTGACAGACACCGGGGGATAATGTTATAACTCACATAGTCTCTATGTCGATCAACGCTAATTCCCCATATTAATAATGAACTAAGGCTACTTCAAGAAGTATCGCATGATTTCAAGGTTTTAAAGATGAAGTTAGCTTGCATTGACCATTGTTTTATGACTTATATTTTCTAACTGTTCTATATCATGTTTTAGCTTGGTAAATTGCATGTCATGAAATGAAATGTCCCTTTTAGCATGAATTAAATGTTTAATTCATGGCTATCATACTTGGCACATTGTTTTGTACTAACGCATACTTGTCGACATTTCCTGAAATGTAGGCTTTGATAGTCAAGGTCATCTGTTTCATGCCTAGAGGTTGACTTGAGATATTTCCAAGCTTTGGTGAGTCCTCAGGCTTCGAGGACGAACATTCATTATCATAGTTCCATTTCTTGTATTTCTCTTTTGGATATGATGTATGGGGTAGGCGTAATTTCATTCTATTGTATTAGACGGTTATGATGAGACAAGTGTATTAGAAATCCGCTTTGCTTTTATAAAAATGACTTAGACTTGGACTATTGTTTTACTCTTATTGTTATATTTCTTATGTTATGAGAGTTAAGTGGCTTTTATGGAGTACTTCGGAGTTCTATACACTATGTTACATGTAGGGGGTACCCCTGGATCATAACAAACATGGTAATCAGAGCACAAGCTTTAGAATGGTCCTAGGATGTCTCATAAGCCACGTCTAGTAGAGTCTTGTTCAGAAGTATGAAGCGCACCACATTTATGAATGAGAGGCTACAACATGACTAGGAAACTCCACTTTTTTTATTACTCTTAAGTCATGCATTAGAGTTCAACTCTATAAGGTCTCTCAAAATCCATATCCTATGTTCTTCAAGATATGGCAACTTAAAGAGCGTATACTAGAAGGGATCTGAGGGAAAATGCTAAACAAGAAACTCCTCCCTAAGCTCCACAAGTTCTGGTCGATCCTTTGGCCAAATAGGTATCTAATGCAAAGTTTAGGGCCACTTATCAAATGTTGGACCAAGACATGACGACCTAAGACAATAGGGAGGTAGTGGTTCCTATGAACCCAAATATGGGTACGATGGCTTCAACATTGAGGAACTTAACAAGTATAAATCCTCTAGAGTTTTATGGTTCTAAAGTTAAGAAAGATCCTCAAGAGTTTATTGATGAGGTCTACAAGGTTTTGATGATCATGGGAGTTAAGCCGGTGGAAAAGGCGGAGTTCGCCACTTATCAACTAAAAGGTGTGCCTCAAATATGGTATAACCAATGGAAGGAATGGAGACCAAAAGATGCTAGCCCTCTTGATTGGGAGAAGTTTATGGCTAATTTTCTTGATAGTATATTTTCCCTTGAGATGAGGGAAGCAAAGGTGCTTGAGTTCATTAACCGTTGACAAGGAAGTATGAGTGTGAGGGAATATGCTCTAAACTTCACTCAATTATCTAAGTATGCTCCAACTATTGTTATTGATTCAAGGGCTAAGATGATTATGTTTTTTTCAGGTGTCTCCGAAATGATGGTTAAAGAATGCACAACCTTTATGCTCATTATTGACATGGACATCTCTCATCTCATGGTCCATGAACAACAAATTAAAGAGGAGAAATTTAAGTAAAAGTCTACAGAGATATTGAGGGCTAAGACCGGTTATGGAAATTTCTCATATGCAAGTTATGATGGACAAGGTCGTCCTAGATTTCTACAAAGGTTTTCCAATCAAGATTCCTCTAATGCTCCTCCTAAGTTCAACTAAGATAGAATGTCTAACCCTAAGCCTCAATGAGGTAATGGTAGTGGATCTTCATTACCTAAGTCTAATTATGCTAGGTGTAGAAGGAAGCACAAAGGTAAGTGTCTAGTATGCACGAATGGTTGCTTTAGTTGTGGTAAGAGTGGTCACAAAATGAGGAATTGCCCAATGCTTGCGGCTAAAGAAAGAGAGGCCAACAAGCTTCTACTAGTGTTGTGGGTTCCAATGCTCCTAAAAAAACCGATTCTATCCACTTCAGACTAGATGTGAAAAAGAGAGTTTTTTCCTGATGTGGTTACCAGTATGTTTAATATTTTGCAACTTGATGTTTATGCTTTACCCTATCCCAGTGCTACCTTGTCTTTAGTGACATAATATATGGCTATGAGGTTTCACGTTCCTCTGGATGTGTTGTTAGAACCTTTTTCTGCCTCTACCCCTATTGGTGGAAAGTGTCCTATTTTCTTGTCCCAAAGAGTTACTCTTGTTGACTCTGTAGAGCTTAATATGCTAGATTTTGATGTTATCTTGGGTATGGATTGGCTACACTCATTTTATGCTTCTATCAATTGTAGAACTCGTGTAGTCAAGCTTCAGTTCTTGAATGTGCCTATCCTAGAATGAAAGCGGGGAAATTCTATGCCTAAAGGTTAGTTTGTCTCTTATCTTAAATCTAGAAAGATGATCTCTAAGGTTGCTTTAACCAAAAGTTCTAGCATGCCAGCCTTGGGGAAAACCCTACTTGGCAATGGAAATGCGTAGTCGGTATACCGTCGAATGGATCGGCAACCTCGATCATGATCGTCTAAAGTCATAGAACTCTTAGGTTAAAGATCCAAGGAAATCCGGTGAAGGAATGGAACCATTGGCGCATCCTCGACTTGGGAGGTGACACTCAACGTACGGTGTCTAATAGTCCTTAAGGCTAAAATTTGGGCAACTATAAATTGAATTTCAAATAGCGGAAAAATAATCGAGTCTTCAATCCAGTTATTTTTCTAAGTAATTTTCCATTGTAGAACGTGGAGCTTTCATTAGAGACTTTGTTTTACTTGGTTTTGAGGAATTTTTCAATTGGGTTTTTGATTTAATTTGATTTGAAGCATTGTTGAGATTTGGGAACCATTACCCAGTTCATGGATAACATAATTGGAAATCATTTCTTCCTTTATATGATGTGTGGCTAAAATCCAAATTTTGGGGTGTGATCATGTGATTATTTTCTTTAATTAGCCTATTTTCGTAATTGTTATAGTTGCAAATTGACAAACTAAATCCCCCCATCTGACACTCGTGTCAACTGATTTGATTTATCTAAATGATTTTGTCAATTTCTATTCCTATAGCAAATTAGACCACATTTATAACTTCGTGATTGAATTCGAACTTGTACCGCTCCCTGTGGGTTCAACCCCAACTCTTCATTGGGTTTTATACTAGATTAAGATTGCCTAAACTTAGTATTAGATGAGGTGTAGTTGAGCGTATATCAAAAAATGGCACCGCAGTCGGAGAGTGGAGTTTAGAATTCTATTATTGAAGTTTATATTGTGATCTTTTAGTGTTGTAGTTGAATCGACTTACCTTCTTTTGCGTTGTTGGTTGTTTGTGAACAGAGGATGAGATGGGTGTGAACGGAAGTAACGGTAGCCAACTTGGCCACCAAGATGACATCAAAAATCTGAAAGATGGCAATGACCCAATTCAATTGGGTTGCGTAGGTGCTATATGCTTACCTCTTGTTAAGGGAATTGTTGTCTTCCACGTGACTAGCACAATGTTGCCACTATTGTAAATGTAAGTATTATTCGGAGGGATAGCTCATTAGGATCCCCGTGATCATATTCAAAACTTCTTGGATGTATGTGGTGCATTCGAATTCAAGAATGTCTCACAAAAGTTAATCCGTCTCCGATTGTTCCCTTTTTCCTTGATGTAGGAAGCTACCAAATGGTTAGCTCATCTTGATAAGTTCAAGTTTTAGACTCATTTAGGTCTTTATTTTGATATTATAAGTGTCGTCAAATGCCTAATTTATACTATAAACAGATCTTAAAATGTTGATTTGCAGCTATGGAGTCAAGGAGCAATGCAAGGACATTACCTGACAAAAAGGAACTAAAAGCTGAAGCAGGAAAGAAAAGTGATCATGGTGATCGCCAAGACCACTCTGCCGCACACCGCCAAGTGGCTTTCAGCTCACCTAAATTTCTAGTGTGCTAGTCCTGGGGAGAAAAACAAAGCCGGCGATAGAAATAGGGAGTTGGTGAATCACCGATCTGTTCTGTGACAACACACCGGATCACCTAAAGTTACTGGACTTGGGATGTTGACGACCAATGCAAGATAGCGATGGAAAGAGAGCAAATAGTGGTTCGCCAAACCAATCGGTGAGGTGCAACTTATCCAGCCGAGTGGACTTTTAGGCCAAAACACAGGAAACTATAAATTGGATTTTAAAATGAATTTTGAGGAATTCTCTCCCCAGAGATTGTAGTTCCCATTCTAAAGTTAGAGTTTTTTTCTTAGTTTTAAATCTTATTGTAGACTTTGAGGATTTCTAAGATAAATTGTGAGGATTTGCAAGTGGGTTTCTAAAGTCTTTCAATTTGGACCATTGTAAAGACTTTGGAACCTTTACCTAGATCATAGTGAATGTATTTGGTAATTGTTTCTCTATTTTTATGATGTGTGGCTAAAACCCCAATTCGTGGGTCGTGATGATGTGATTATGGGCTAAATTAGCTTATGGGTATTGCTTATTTGTGATTTCAATGCTTGATGGGTTTTAATTGATAGTGTTAGTTTAAACTAAGAATTGTAGTTGCAAGTGCAATTCAAACGTAGTATTCTGGGCTTGCTTGGAAAAGAGCTTTTAGAGTCAAAGATTTAAATTGATGATTGTAGTTATTGGGGTGATATGGGTTTAGCTCGATAGAGTAAATACTAACCTCGATTTTACCCATCTATCTTGAAAGAGTAGATGCATTAAGGTGTGGGTTGTTCTTATTTTATAAGCTTGTGAATGTTCAAAAGAAATCACTTGACTCGAGATAGTTGCTCAAAACAAAGCTATTTCACTTTTATCCTAGTCTACCCACTGATATTTAGCTATTTATTTGTAGTTTAAATTACACTTATAGTGAATTTTGCCTATAATCGATGACATCCCAAGAATTCCTCTATATATTGTTATTTCTTAATGTTTGATTGTGTTGCAACTAATAATTGCAAATCAAACCCCCCCCCCCCACATCTAACATTTGTGTCATTCCCTTGTCCTTGTTTACATGTCCTTTCCGATAATTTCTATTCCTTTAACTAATTAGACCATATTTGTACTTTATAACAAAAATTTGAACACATATCGCTCCTCGTGGGTTCGACCCCAACTTTTCGTTGGGTTTTATACTACTTAACGATCATTTATAGAAAGGTTGTGATAAGGTGTGCTTGAAATGTTAATCAAAATAGTGTCGCTGCCTGGGAGTGGTGTTGTATGAAATTCTACTATTGAAGTTGAATTGTGATCTTTTTGGTTGTAACTAAATCGACTTAATTTGTTTGGTGTTTGTGTTGAACAGAGGAAGAGATGAGCGTGAACGGGAGTAATGGTAGCCAAGTGGACCACCAAGATGATATTGGGAATCTTAATGATGTGAATGACCCAATCCTTTAGGTGGTTTTGGTGAAATACGTCTACCTCCAATTGAAGGAAATGTTGTCTTCTATGTTACCAACACAATGCTACAGCTCCTCCAAATGAAAGGTCTATGTCAAGGATTGGCTCACGAAGACCCCCATGAGCATATCAAAAATTTTGTGGACGTTTGTGGTTCGTTCTCGTTCAAGAATTTATCACAAGAATTAGTCAGTCTTAGGTTGTTTCCTTTCTCTTTGATGGGTAAAGCTACCAAATGGTTAACTGAGTTAACGAGGGATTCTATCACCTCTTGGGATCAATTGGCAACATCGTTCTATGTGAAATTCTTTCCCCCTTCAAAGATGATGATGCTCACAGATAGCATCTAAGGTTTCAAACGCTTGGAAGGTAAACCTATCCACGAGATGTGGTTGAGGTTTAAGAAATTTGTACTTCGATGTCCGACTCACACATTGCCAAACCATATATTGCAGCAATACTTCTATAGGAGTTTTGACTCGATGAACAACGGAGTTGTCAATAAACTTGTTCCCTTAGGTATAATGCAACAGACCTATGAAGTACTGTCTCAACTCCTTGATGGCATGACCAAGATCAATAGGGCATGGTACCCTCATGAAGACCAAGTATATCCTCCCACTTTTAGGATGACAAAAGAGCAGATCGAAAAGGATCAATAGAGGGACCTAACCATGGCTAAAATTATGAATCAGCTAGATATCTTGGCAAAAATGTGATGGGGAGTGGTGTGAAAAGTTGTAATGTTGTAGGTTTTGGTGGAGTAAGCCCCTATGAAGCAGAATTGGAAGCATTGTACAATGAGTAAGTGAACTTCCTCGCAAATCAAGGAGGAAGTTGTCGTTCCAACTATCAGAGTTCAGGTGGAAATCTGGATTGGAATAGAGATGATGGATGGAGAGATCGAGACAGGGAATGGCATGATCACAATGCTACTTGGAAGGAAAGAGAGGGTGACAAGGTCATGTACGTCACACCACATGAACGTCAAAACCCCAAAGAGTCGGAAAATGCCTGTAAGGAAGACATGCTCTCTCGCATTCTCAATAAGGTAGAAGGGTCAAACAATGTTTTGAAAGAAATGAAAGTAGGTGTATATACTCTCAATCAGACGGTGACTTCTCAGTTAATCTCTAGTAAGAAGTCGGAAATGCAAATGGGTCAAATCTCAACCTAATTGAATCTAAGACAAAAACGGGGGTTGCCTAGTGACATAATGGCAAACCCTAAAAATGAAACTTGAATTGGTATTTTATTCATGCCACGACATTAAATAAGGCACTTCTTGGGAGGCAACCCAAGTTTTTGATGCTTTAGTTTAGCTTTTGAATAACGGGTGATGATTTTGCAGGTTGAAAAGTGAAACATGTTGGAAAATGGGTACTTTGGCAAGCCAAAAGTTCAGTCGACGACTCGCCGAATAGGTCAGCGAGCCCCAACTTGGACCGCTATTGGAACCACCTAATTTGAATGAGAAATCTGTAAAAAATGGCGAGATAAAACCTTAGTCGGCGACTCGCCGAATAGGTCGGCGAGCCCCAACTTTGTTTTCCATTCAAACACCTAAATTTCTGGGAGTTACGTAAAACTCGACGAGCAAATATACCACGCGGTGCATGAATGAATGGTTCGGCCAGCACGACTTATATCTCCCAATGGATCGCGAACTGAAAGGTTTTAAAGGCCAAACGGTTTAAAATTTCAAAATCCTTCATCCTCTCCCATTTTTAATCCCCGTACTCTCACACCCTATATTAGATCTTTGGTATTTTCTTTTTTTTACTCTCATATCTTGTGAAATTTTTGCTCGGGATTGCTGAACTTTGTCGCCTAGCAATTCAATTAAAAACTTCGGCATATAGGTTGGTTTTTCGAACCCTGTACATAAATATGTGGTTGAATTCGAATCCAAGTATTAATGTGTTATTGGGTAGTTGATTTTATCGTGTTTAATTGTTGGATTTCGTGTAATGAGTTAAATTAGTGCTTAATTGTGCGTAATTGGTCGAATACCGTGTTTTTTCTTGTTAAAATTGAGTTTGAATTATTGGATTGCGATGAAAATATATTGGGTCTTGCTGGATGATGTCTGAGTAACCCTGGATTGTGCTAAATGATGTATTTTGCCCAATGATGAAGCAGTGGACGTCATTCTTTAGGGTAAAAAAAGTCAAATGGCCAATTTTGGCCAAATCGGAGGAAGTATGAGTACCCCAAGGGCATGGGTAGTATGGGTCTTGGTTGAATTTCACAGTGCATATATTTAATTTTGTTTTCATGGGTTATGAGTTGAATTTTAAAGAAGTGTGGGGAAAACTGGGATGTTGAGCCATTTGGCGAGCTGAGTCGAGGTCGCCGAGTGGACCGACGGCTAGCCTAAATCCCCCTAGATCGACTTTACTTTCCATAAAATGCTGAGCTATATTCTGTAACTTTTGGCGATATGTCTAAGCTCGCTGAGTTCACTCGACGATTCGCCAAAAGTCCTTCTTGATTGCCCTTCTACACCCCTAACCCCTAAAATACACTATAACTTTCGGTGAGCTGCTTCTGGTTCACCGAATGGCCCTAGACATAACCAAACATTCTTGAATATTGTAAATTTTTTAGCTGGTACTATCGACTAACCCAATCTGCCTCGCCAAACTAACTGGGAGACTCGCCGAAGGGTTCGGCGAGTCTTTTTGTAACATATTTTCTGCACCTTTTTTGGAACTTTATCTAACGTTTTTCTTCATTGTTTACAGAAATGGCTAGGCCCAAAGTGTCAGGAAGAGTCATACCACCGTGCAAGCAGGAATGAGAAATAGTTATATATGAGGATGCAGCTGCATTCAGAGCAAAGGTAGCCAAACTCCCTACGAAGGGAAGAAAAGGGAAAGTCAAGGGCAAGGCGCTCGTGGGTGAGAGACCAGAGTACAGTTCCGCCAGTGAGGGAGTCTACCAGACTCACCTTACATCATCAGACAACGAGGGGGACTCTCAGGATTCTCAGGCTTCCATCTCTGAGCCTAAGGATGACTAGCTCTTACAGGCTCAGAGAGCATAACTTCACTCCAAAGCGATGCATGATCAGTCTAGGACCCCGATTCCTTAGACTCCTCCTTAAGCTGCAGCTCCAACTCAAACAGTGGTCCCGGCGCCACTAGTACAGGGTCCTCCCCGGTCTCTCCATAGAATAAAGGCTGAGGGATTGAGGAACATTCTTGAGGACAAGACATTGTTCACAAATGGTGTGGTAGATAGGTATCCAGAGATATAGAACACTCTCAAATTCCATAAGTTCGAAATTTTTACTAAACCAGTAGGTCCCTACATTCCAAATTGGGTCCGGAAATTTTATTCATCTTACGAAGACTTGGTGCCAAAAGGGAAGAGGAAGGTCAGTGCCTTCAAACCAGTTGACACTCTGATAGTCTAGGGAAAGAAGGTGAAGTGCCAGAGTGAGGACATAAACGTTGTTTTGGGATGCACTTATAACTTCAGGCACCAAAACATCGATCTGAACTAGAGAAAGTCGTCGGAGGACCTGAAGGGTCGGTTGGCACCCATATTATCTGATTCCACCCCGAGGTGGATAGAGGCGGGTGTGCCCATAGAAAAGAAGGATCTTAATGTAGCCGCTCGGTACTAGTCCGGCTTCATTAGCAGCACTATCATGCCATCCCAAAATGAATCCATACTCAGACACCCCAAGGAAGTATGTCTAGGGTCCATCATTACTTGACATTCACTGAATTTAGGACTATTGATTGAGCCGAAGATGGACATATGGACTAAGCAGAGACATACTTCACTTCCATTGCCGATGTTGATCACCCAGCTGTGCAGACGAGCCCGTGTTCCTCGAGATAAAAAGATGGATGTGGAGGTCACACCCACCTCCTCTACTGACATTCGACGTGTTGAGGTCAAGTACCAGCTGGATGAGGTTGGAAGGAAGAGGGTAACTCGGTGGACATATCCTTAGAGGTTAATGTTGATATAGTCCCTATAGAGGCAGTCATGCCTAATCAAGATAGTGGACCCTAAGGTACATTTGTACCTCCTTCTTCTCAGACTCTTAGCTCTTCTACTACACCCTCTCCCCCTAGATCTTCTTTTTGTGTCGCTTTTTCTCATTGGCCTCCGATCACCTAGGCCATGCTTTACAAGATGGGGCACTTATCCAATCTACTGATGTGCGTGCCTCCCAATTAGAAGACGTTATTCATGGGATGTTCGAGAGAGCCATTGCTACTACATTGACACCTGTCCGAACTTTGATTGATGCCCTTACAGCAAGAGTAGAGGTATGTGAGAGAGGACAGGGAGCCACTAATAAGGTGATGGCTTTGAAGGGTAACATTATTGAGTTGAGAAAAGATGTGGAACAGCTAAAGTCCATAGATATGTCCCTGATCTTTGGCACTGTGGAGATCCAAGATGGCCCAGGCACCAATATTCCATCTTATGCAGATGTGCCTCCGACTACCACTGGAGATGAGGTTAGAGCTGATGAGGCTGCTTCTAAGTCCGAGGCTGAGACAAATGAGGAGCAGCTTGGTGATTGAGAGGAGGTTGTCTATGAGTACTTTGTCAACAAATGCCTTGATCCTTTACTCTTTTCTTCTCTTTTCTCTTATTTTCTCTTATTTTCTCTTCTTGAACTCTCAACTAAAACCCTAGGCATATATTAGGATTACAAAATTGAACCAATCAGATTAGACCCCTAAAACCTTACAAAAAATGAATTAAATATGATTGAGAATTACCAAAATACCCTTACTATTTTTGGGTAACTTTCCTTATTGGGACAGTCCGATTTCAAATGGCATATCTCCTTCATACAATCTCTAAATTTAGCAAACTTGGTGGCATTAGAAAGATAATTCGATGACCTTTCATTTTAAATCTTATGGGCTACTTAAATCATCATGTATCGAAAGTTATGGTCATTTGAAGTTGACTCAAAACTTAAGGGAACTTAGAAATAACTTGAATGAATTCTCTTTAGTTCTTCTTGGAACTCAAGGTTCTACATCTAGTGACCTTAACACTCAAGAAATTTTAAATTCCTCGGCAAAATCTACTCTCAAAAAAGAATGGTTCGAGCTTAAGTTCAAAAAATTTCCGGGGTGTTACAAAACCTCTCCCTTGGGATCATTCGTCCTCGAATGACTACTGGATTAGGTATGGAACGGGGTTACTGTTATTAAGGTCTAAGTATAATGGTATGCTCTTACTATATTGAAGTTTAACCTAAATCCTAATGTTCGGGTTCTAAACCTCAATAGGGAATCTCATCCTCCTCTTCCTCCTCATTTAAAACCTTAGATGGAATTATCACACCATCACTATCACGTTAAGAACATGAAACTCCTCTTTCTAACATCACTCCATTATTAAAAGGACCTCCTATAGGATATCTTCCATACTATTTGGAACTCATTACTATCTTACTTTCAAACACTTGACTTGATTTCTCATCTTATCATCTCCCCCTTAGGTCTAAAGCTGACAGTTGAAAGCCATGGACCTATTCCATCATCTCTAAACTAATCTACATCCTGTTTTATGGTAACGTCTTTTCTAAGATGTTTCTCTTAGCCTCGTCTAATTAGATACCTTTTCGATACACCTCTTAATTCTCTTGTTACTCTTCTGACTTAGCCAGACTTCACTGCCCTTATCTAAAGATTAGGGTCTCTCACTTGTACCACTCATATTTATTGCAACTAACATCTCATTTTCTCACATGCTCTATGTTAAGTCTTCTATCTCAAATCTCAAGACTAACATCAACACCCTCATGTTGTCATTCTTTTGGTCATAATACTAATCTCAAATTCAAACTTAAAGTTTATTACTAAACCCGAAAATCAATATGATTGCTCGCCTAATATACTAACACAATACTACTATGCATAAATTTAAGAAACACTCGTCCACTCGAACCTTATGACAAGTAATCAATCCTTACCTCTCAGTCTCCATACTTACTGATAACAGCGAGGTTAAGGATATCACAAATAGAGAACTGAATATTAGAATGCGGAAGCACAAAGAAAAGAAACAAAAAAACTAACTAAAGATATGGGAAATTCGAAGGAAAGATCCACAAATTTCCAAGGATTAGATGTTCTAAGGCCTTGAAAAGATCAAAGTAACAACGTATAGATTTATGGAAGAAATCTAACGCCTTTACTTGAGAAAACGAATCAAAACGATAGATTCGGATCTTGACCGCTTTATGAGTAACTAAAGACAATAATTAGTATGTAGAAACTAATCACCTTCTAAAGAATACCAAAAAGAAACCAAAGATATCACAAGAAGAAGTTACTTTATACCTTAAACTATGAAACTAGTAAAGGTTTAAAGATAAATTCTCAAAGAACAAGTCACAAAGGTTCAAAGAACTCTCTCAAATATTATTAATATCAATCTAAATTGTCTTTAATGAATAAAAAGGACCCCTATATATAGGAGAAGGGGTGAAAAACGTCCAAGACCCTAAAAGACAATTACAAGGACTCCTACTCTAGAAAGGAAATAATGTAATCTAACTAAAAACAAATTTAGTACTTCTAGGAAAGCTATGGTACTTAGGAGACCATAAATAGAATAAGGAAAATATTAATAACCTATAAATAAATAAAGAAATAAGGTAAATCCCAACTAGGAAAAGAATCTTGACAATCTTGGAAAGTTTGACTAGTCTTCTCTCAAAACTTGGGCAGAAAGCAACTCTTGTTGTGGCTGATTCTTGGACTCTTCTTGACCTTATTTGCACGAAATTGGGCCTTAAAATTACTCATCTTGGGCTTGAATTTGGGCCACCAAATAATTGTAGCATTTGGACAATTCCTCTTCCTTGGGTTTGAGCTCTTCTTCCCCAATAAGACACCTTTGGATCAGCGATTGAAGCCTATTGAGCTTATCATTGAACTCCTTGGTTTGAGATCTTGTTATGGGCCTCCTTGGAGTTTCTAAAGCTTCATCCTTGTCCTTCAATGGAGTTGCGCTTCCTTGGATGCTATCACTTACAAGTTACCATCATATTCCACTTCACAACTTAAGTACTACTTACTCACTTACTGTGCATTATCTGTCAAATACTTCTATCATTATTTGAATACCATGGGGTTCTCCTTTCAAAATCCGTAAGCCTAACTTGGGTCTATCACCTCATGAGTACTCTGCTATCTGATTCCACACATATATTTAGTCTCCTTTAACACAATGGCACATCAAAATCAACTCTATTCCGGCTAACAGTAGACTTTAACTTACCTTGACTAGTAACTATATATCTTCCTTCTACCAAGAACACTCTACAACCTTATTAATCGGTTGATATCTCTAGAACTATTTTTGAAGAAATCACTTATAACTAACTGGGTACACCATTTCAATACCATAATCTGCCTTATCACTATCTCCTTTCCTTAGATTACTGAACCTCTGCATGCTTTAATCTTAGCTTAAGGGAACTCTTTACCTCTACTACTCATAATCTCGTACCTTCAGCTACCTTTTCAGGCAAAAATACTACCAAAGATCTAATCATACTTCCTCATAAGTATCTCAGCTAAAACAAGGATTAGAGAAGAAAGTACATCTCACGTTTAGCTTAAACGCATGAGAATGAATAAATTTGTATGACATAGATCTATTGCACGATTTAGAGTATGAAAAAAGGGAAATTGTTCTTGAATGTATGTAGTCCCTCGTTTATAGAAGTGGGGCTCTCATAACCATAAACAAGACCCTGCTAACACAGCTTCATAGACACTCTATGGCACTTGAACAATAAGCTCTGATGCCAAGTTTTTCATGACCCAAGCCTACACCCTGGACGTGGCCGCCACCTGAAAAATATTATTGGTGATGCTTATCGTGTAAAACGACACTAACCTATGGTACGAGTGTCTACGAACGTCGATAATATAGTAACCCAACTAAAGCTTGGGGTCATGTCCCAAGGGAGTGGTTTTGAAAATTGATAGAAAAATAAAATTTAGCTCTAACTAGTCGTAGCTAAAGAAATTAACGAGTTAAAACATAGTAAATAAAAGGGGGGGTGACACAAAAGTGTCAAATATCAAATGGGGGTCTTGTCACAAGTAGTAAAAACAGCGAAAATAACAAGAAAATCAAGTATGGAGAAAAGTTCTTGGGGTGTGACCGCAATACAAGTTAAGATAAATCGTTGGGTACATGCTTGCAATAGGAAATTTCAAGATAATAGTGCCTAGACTAAGCTTTAAATGGAAATAGGTTCCCTCTCGGGAAACTTACCTCGTTTCAAATGGGTTCCTCTTGGACACCCATTTACCGCATGAAGGCCAGCCTATGCATTACCTCACTCACTCTCTCGAGCTGAGTCTTAGGATATGGGACTAGGGCTCACCCTCTCGGGCTGAACCTCATGTCGGCCCACTTCTTAGGCCATTAGTCTAGCGGTCTTGGTTTCCGACCTCTCTCTCTCGCAGGCCAAAAACACATGGGTGGTTTTGTATTTGCAACTACAAACCCATTAAATTAAACGACAACCACTAGGTGAAATCACCATTAAAATACATCAAACTTATCAGCAAACAAGACCCAACAATAATATCAACACATATTTACTAAATCATACCCCAAGAATGGGGGGTTTTAGCTACACATCAAGAAATAACAAAATACACATAAAATGATACTACAATAAAATTGGTATAAGGAATTAAACCTTGATTTAAGCAAAGGAAGAAGAATGGAGAAGACCACTTCCAACTTGGGGAAGATGAAATTCTTGTTTCTTCAAGTCTCCCAAAAAACCCTCTTAAAACTTGAGAGAAAATATCCCAAAAAAGTACTACTCTCTTGTGAAAATTAAAATAATAATTTGACTCTCCTAAAATTAATAATGAGTTTACTATTTATAGAATTCAGAAATTAGTTCTAGCAGATCGCTCGGCGAGGTTTGTCAAGGCCGCCAAATAACTCGGCGACTCACCCTTCTTCTGTGTCATCACTGCTTCGTGCTTGCCTTCAACATCTACACGTTTTGGATCATTGGGCGGTATAGTACTGCTTTGCCAAACTATTTGGCAAAGCGCCGACTACTCCTTTCATTGCCTTTTTTATCCTTCTCCTTCAGGCTTCGCGTACTGAAACAAAGGGCGGAGTGCGTCCCTTTGGCGAATCACCAAGTGTGCTTGGCGATGCTCAGGCTTCAGCTTCTTCGTTCGTTTAAGCCTTTTTGTTCCTTTTTGCGCCTAAGTATTCATGCTTCCACTAAAACTTTGAATACCTGAAACTTAAGAGTTTTCATCAGATATTGAGACAAAAAAAGCATTTGAGGACACTATTTCTATCAAAATAAAGCCCTAAATGAGTCCGATTTGTGGACTCATCAACACCCTAAACTTAAACTTTTGCTAGTCCTCAAGCAAACATTGATTTCAGCCGTTCAAAAAGGGTGTCTCAAACATTGCTGCACAAGACTCAATCATGAATGCACACAACAAGACTCAATTTACTTATGCAAGGATCCATTGTGTACTCAAAAATTCAAGTTGTGACACACCATTACCAAAGATTCTCATGCTCGCAATACTTGTTATTTGTGCAAGTTCAATCTCAACAAAAAGTATCTAAATGCCCTCACATAAAGAATGATTCAATATTCACACACATAAGTTAATTAATTCAAGATCAGGAATTAAATGCAACTCTCACACTCAAAAAGAGGAACACAATGCATGTTTTCACCCATAGCCTTGCCCTTATTTTCTAATCGATCTTCGACCCAACTCAGCCAAGATCAAAAAGGTCTTTCTACGACTTGTAATGGGGATGAGTGCAAAGGTATGGTCATTTAGGCTCAGTGACTTTTTCCTCGTGAGATATGGTATTCTCAAGGCATTCCCTTCTTTTCCTTTATCAATTCTTTTTGTAGTGTTTCTAAGTCATCCTTTTATTCACCTCCAGGGATTGCTTGGAAACCCAATTTCCTTTGTACTTTATTCTACACACCATTTCTTTATTGAAGGGTTTCCATTGTTCTGCAGCACTGTCACGACCCAAGCCTAGGGCCTAGACGTGACCGGCGAATGGGGAACCCGAAGGAACCCCAAACAAGCCTCATAGCGTATCATTACACATCCTTGGTCGCGGAAGCAATTAAAATGACCTTGCAATAAGCATAATCAAAGGGGGAAATCGGGACTAAGGGAGCAAGAGAAAAAAGAAGAAATGGTACATCTCCTTGAGTCAAGCTTTTACACAACTTGTCCAACACCACCCTAAACATGAGTACTTAGCGGGGGCCAAGACAAACTACCGGGCTCACCCTCATAGTCAAAACATAACAAAAAGAAAAGTCTTATACATAGCAAAAGATCATGAGCAACGCCCCGAATGGAGGACTCACCAATAACCTTGATAGGAAATCGTATTAGCCACGCGGAGGAGGATGGTCAAGCGGTGCTCCGGTCCCTACATGGTGACATCATGTAGGCATAGAGTATGCGTTAGTACGTTTGAATGTACTAAGTATGTGGGATGCAATGCAATGCAACAAGGGATGGACATCATAGGCAAAATGCATAATCGTACCCGATAGATAGCATATTAATGAGATGATATGTATAATGATGCTTATATAAAAATCATATTTAGTAGGACATAGTATATGTGTAGTGAGTGACCATCAATATAGTATTTCCAAGGCCTACCACCCCCTGGAGAGGCGAAAGAGGTACAAACCCCTCAATATGGTTATACGGGCCTACTTACTAGGCAACCAAGGTACAAACCCTCGATAGTTATACGGGCCTACTACCCCCCGTACTAGGCAACCAAGGTACCAACCCCTCGATGTGGTTATACGGGCCTACTACCCCGCGTACTAGGCAACCAAGGTACAAACCCCTCGATACGGTTATACGGGCCTACTACCCCCGTACTAGGCTTGATCGACTCACACACTATATAGAGAAAATCATATACATATATCCATTTCATCATCATTTCAATACTTATATAATCATCCGACTCATAGGACGTACATTGGACCTTCCATTTCATAAGAATTCTATGAATGACATTTTATCAAACATATGGTGGGCTACTTGTTCATGTAAATAAAATCATGTGTTTCAAGAGTACTAAGTCCAACCAATTTCAAAATTTCAAAATCATATATATATACATATATAACAACCTTCATAATTTGATCATTGAGGCATGAAAACCATAAACATCATATAATTATTCCATTTCATGATAATATACAAAATAGACCATAATAGGATGTGTAGTAATAATTCCATAATTCAAGAGTTCATAAATTATCATAAGGACCCATAAACTTGAAGTAAAATAGAGGATAAATGGTTGGGCTTGTGGAAAGGAAGGTTTCCACAATCAACCCACATACCTCAACTTTGGAGACTTCTAGATGAAGATTGGAATGGAGAATTGCTTGAGATTGAATCTTGAATCCGGAATTAAAGCTTAGGATCCTTGAATTTGGTTGATGATCTTGGTGGAATTTTGGAGAGGGTTTAGAGAGAGTTTTTGGATGTTTGAGAAATGTTTTAGAGACTTGGAATGAACTAATGATATATAGGGAATATCATATGCCCTTTGGAAAAAAATTGTCCAACACTTAGAAAAATAATGGGGCGGGTGAACAGTGTTTCGGTTTACTGGAAATGGCACTTTTCTGCCGGCGAGGTTTTTTACGAAAATGGTCATAACTCCTTCATCCTAACTCGGAATGAGGTGAAACAAATTGCGTTGGAAAGCTAACTCATAGAGCTTTAATTTTGATAGTTTGAGCTCCTTCCAGTTCCTTGTGTGCTGGGAGATATGCCCTTTAAAGTTGACCCTCAAAATCGCATTTTTGCGATTTTCGAATTTTGATACGGTTGTTCTAAAATTCGGGTTAGACTCATTTCCCACTCAATTTGACCCCTGAATAAGAATATGAAGTCAAATTTCCGAAATGATGCACGAATTTTGAGATATATGGAAATTACAATTTTAGGTGTTTTCAAGCACATTTTCGGGCATTTTGGGGTCGTTTCAATATCTCCCCTTGGGAACATTCGTCCCCGAATGTTAAAGAAACATACATGAGAGACACAAACATGGCAATTTCAGCCCACATAAGGATGCAACAATGCACTTACACCTTATTTCAAAATCTCAACATAATTGTAAAACCACAATGAACCAATTGTCAACTTAAACATGAATGTATGTAATGACATTATCATGTTTAGTGATGTTCAAGGAGAAACTACCTTCTCCTAGTCATAACACACCAACATCAACATTTCTCATGTTCATAGGAGGAACTACCTTCTCCTAGTCATTACATAGTCCATACATCATTAAGCACATATGCAAGTCTCCATGTTCAATAGCACTCTTTCAAGGAGGAACTTCTCAACTCCTTACTAAGACATGCTCATACCTTATTTTCATAAAGTACAATAGATCACTTATAACCAATGCACTACAACATGAGGGAAACAACTCATACAACTCATCTTTCTTCAAAAACACAAGTTTTTATGGAAATGCGCAAACCTCATTAATTCACATAAACATGGGAGGAACTACCTCCTCTACTCTTTAGGAAAGTTTCCACCACATAAGGAGCTAACATTCCATTTCATAAGAACACATTCAAGCATGTTAATTTAATTCACATCATCAAGTCAAGTATGCCATATTACACACAATGCACATCTTAGGAGAAAAAAATCTCCATTTAAAACACACATCATACAACATGAGAGAATAGGACTACTTCTACGAACTCAATATGCATGCAACTTAGACATATTCCGTTTCATTGAGGAATTTCCTCCTCCAACTCAAATCATGCTTATCATATGATCTTCGGCCAATTATGCAATTACTTCTTAAAAGCACATTTAAACCATTCACCTCATGAATCACATAGGTTACTTACTCTAATTGCCTATCAACATGAGGGGCATGAAACATGAAAACTCATTTTTATCTCAAAACATGAATTCTCAAAAACATACCTTTCGTAAGGAAATCATCGAATATAAAAATCACACATGACTTCTAAAACATAACATAGGCCCATCTAGGAACTCTTGGTCTCAAGCTAGAATAGGAATGGAAGAAAGAGATGAGGATGTCGGGATTTCAACAAATCATGCTTTTTAAGCACACCATCCCCTCCTTAGGAGGAGGTCCTCACTACAACCCTCAAGAAAACTTTTTACCAAGCACTCCTAAAGGCATAACCAAACTCACATTTTGCCATTTTTGCAAAAGTCTATGGTCCTCAACATCTAGCCATACCACCCTTATATGGCACAATCAAACACCAAATCCATAATAGGAAGAAATTGTACCCAAATGTCATCCTACTCAACAAGGTGATAACTAGTACACACTCAAGGGCCCCATATTCTTCTAACCATCCGAGCCCTATCATCAATAAAAACACACCAAGTATGCAACCCATCCATACTAAGAGTCACATCAAGGCTTAACATGCCAAGTTTCACTAAGTCAACAAGAGTATTCCTAGGGAACAAGGTAAGAGATATTCTTCACAAACCCCCCTTTTTTTTTCTAACTTTAAACCACTAAAGGGTAAAATCCGAAAAAGATTCTATTAACTCATCCGGAGAACTCTAAGCCTCATAGCCTCATAAGGCATCATACAAGATAAGGTAGTACCGGAAATCAACATAACACTTACTCTCATATGAAATTACCACATACCGGTACCTTCATCCCAAAAATTCTTCCAAGTCAACCCTAGTAGCATCCTTTTCTAAGGCCGTCACTAGGATATCACTCAAGATCTCATATGAATCTACCAACTGGTCTAGATTGCGCCAATTCACTAAACCACATAAGGTGAGAATTCAAGCAAACCTATCTCATAAACGTCAAGGACACTCAATAACCTTACCATCTAAGCATATTATCCCGCATTGGGGTAAGCCTAAACTATCTCATTACACAACATGATTCTCAAACCAATGAGGATCTCACTCCTACCCTCTTTTAAAGGAGCTTAATCACTCAACATCTCTAGGTACCACTTAAGAATCACTATTCGTCAAAATCCAACACATCATAAACTCATAAGGACTAAGTTGAGTTATACTAATCACTCACATATGGCCATAACTAAACCTATGAATATTAAGGACGACACAAAAAAAAAAAAAAATTCGCGATATTCTCTTTATCAAGTCACGAAAGACAAGTATTACTAAGATTACTCCTACAAGGTTCATCACCTTAGATAACTCCTTTATAAACTCTAGAGGATCTTCCTCTATCTTTGGCCCATGGAATTTCCGCAATTCAATAAAACATAAAACACATACCGGAACCCTTAAGATCCACTACCACTCACTCTTTGAGACTTACGGGTAGACATCCTTTCTTGGTTAAACCTTAGAGGAACTTAGAGGAATTTTGACCAAGAAACTTTTTCTCTTTTTTTTTTCACTAAAGTTGGATTAAGACAACTCTAGACCATGTCAACCCTTATCACCACTTTTGGTGGGGTCTACCAACCAACTATGCCTAGGTATTATCTAAGCACCCTACTTAAGTGACCATACTTAGGATCAATCTTAAAATACAACAACTAACCCTTTGAAGTTGGTCAACACTTATACTTCTTATTCTTCACCTTAACTAGATGGTACATGCAACCTCAAAGTCAACTTCAAAACACAACATAATCCCGACCTAGGGCATATAATTTCTTTTCCCATCTCCACTCTCGGATAGGCTCCTTTGGGAATCAACAATTTGACCATACGGGTTCTACCATCAACTAAACATAACTTCACAATTACCTTGCTAGGTAGGCACACTATCTCCCCTTGGAGTAAGCCTACACAAGTTCTTCTAACTAACACAAAGACAATTATGAAGCATTAATCACACAAAATACAACTTCATAATCTATTCCATCAAAGCTCACAAGTCACATAGCCATAATTGGCATTACAACCACTCGCTCCTTCTAGCAAGAACCTTCAAGTGGTCCAACTTTAAACACCATAAGACAAGGAGTAAGAGAGAGAGCTTATAGATCTATGGCATGACTTAGAGAATGAAGAAGTGAAACATTTCCTAAAACGTCTCATAGCCTCCTACTCATAGTTGTGGTGCACAACACAACCATGAATCGGACTCTAATCAACGCGGTGTGTTGGACTGAGGATCTATCAACCTAGTGCTCGATACCAAGCTTGTAGCCCTAGGGCCTAGACGTGACCGGCGAATGGGGAACCCGAAGGAACCCCAAACAAGCCTCATAGCGTATCATTACACATCCTTGGTCGCGGAAGCAATTAAAATGACCATAAAATAAGCATAATCAAAGGGGGAAATCGGGACTAAGGGAGCAAGAAAAAAAAAGAAGAAATGGTACATAAATACCATAGATGAGTCAAGCTCAAGCATAATACACAACTTGTCCAACACCACCTCTAAACATGAGTACTTAGCGGGGGCCAAGACAAACTACCGGGCTCACCCTCATAGTCAAAACATAACAAAAAAGAAAAGTCTTATACATAGCAAAAGATCATGAGCAACGTCCCCGGAATGGAGGACTCACCAATAACCTTGATAGGAAATTTAGCCACGCGGAGGAGGATGGTCAAGTGCCTCCGGTCCCTACATGGTGACATCATGTAGGCATAGAGTATGCGTTAGTACGTTTGAATGTACTAAGTATGTGGGATGCAATGCAATGCAACAAGGGATGGACATCATAGGCAAAATGCATAATCGTACCCGATAGATAGCATATTAATGAGATGATATGTATAATGATGCTTATATAAAAATCATATTTAGTAGGACATAGTATATGTGTAGTGAGTGACCATCAATATAGTATTTCCAAGGCCTACCACCCCCTTGGAGAGGCGAAAGAGGTACAAACCCCTCAATATGGTTATACGGGCCTACGGGGGGTAGTAGGAAACCAAGGTACAAACCCCTCGATACGGTTATACGGGCCTACTACCCCCCGTACTAGGCAACCAAGGTACCAACCCCTCGATGAGGTTATTCGGGCCTACTAGGCCCCGTACTAGCCTACCAAGGTACAAACCCCTCGATATCGTTATACGGGGCTACTACCCCGTACTAGGCTTGATCGACTCACACACTATATAGAGAAAATCATATACATATATCCATTTCATCATCATTTCAATACTTATATAATCATCCGACTCATAGGACGTACATTGGACCTTCCATTTCATAAGAATTCTATGAATGACATTTTATCAAACATATGGTGGGCTACTTGTTCATGTAAATAAAATCATGTGTTTCAAGAGTACTAAGTCCAACCAATTTCAAAATCCATATAAAACAGCCCACCAACAACATACATATATATATACATATATAACAACCTTCATAATTTGATCATTGAGGCATGAAAACCATAAACATCATATAATTATTCCATTTCATGATAATATACAAAATAGACCATAATAGGATGTGTAGTAATAATTCCATAATTCAAGAGTTCATAAATTATCATAAGGACCCATAAACTTGAAGTAAAATAGAGGATAAATGGTTGGGCTTGTGGAAAGGAAGGTTTCCACAATCAACCCACATACCTCAACTTTGGAGACTTCTAGATGAAGATTGGAATGGAGAATTGCTTGAGATTGAATCTTGAATCCGGAATTAAAGCTTAGGATCCTTGAATTTGGTTGATGATCTTGGTGGAATTTTGGAGAGGGTTTAGAGAGAGTTTTTGGATGTTTGAGAAATGTTTTAGAGACTTGGAATGAACTAATGATATATAGGGAATATCATATGCCCTTTTGAAAAAAATTGTCCAACACTTAGAAAAATAATGGGGCGGGTGAACAAAGTGTTTCGGTTTACTGGAAATGGCACTTTTCTGCCGGCGAGGTTTTACGAAAATGGTCATAACTCCTTCATCCTAACTCGGAATGAGGTGAAACAAATTGCGTTGGAAAGCTAACTCATAGAGCTTTAATTTTGATAGTTTGAGCTCCTTCCAGTTCCTTGTGTGCTGGGAGATATGCCCCTTTAAAGTTGACCCTCAAAATCGCATTTTTTGCGATTTTCGAATTTTGATACGGTTGTTCTAAAATTCGGGTTAGACTCATTTCCCACTCAATTTGACCCCCTGAATAAGAATATGAAGTCAAATTTCCGAAATGATGCACGAATTTTGAGATATATGGAAATTACAATTTTAGGTGTTTTCGAAGCACATTTTCGGGCATTTTTGGGGTCGTTTCAAGCACCATGGGCTAAGGGGGGTTTTTCTTGCACTTCTTGACTCTCCTTTTCCTTTTTTCACCACACCCCCTACTTAGAATTTTGGACTAAGTTGGCTATTCGCTAAACCACAAATCAAGATGATTATAGGTAGTGGATCAAGTAATGTCTAGGGTTCATCAAGGTACTTCCAAAGAAAGGTAAGGCTCACAGGGTCTTCAAAAAAGTTTTACACGCTCACAGGTAGGCCATAAAAGAGGTATATGTTAAATTTGTCCCACACTCTTTAAAGTTGCCTAAGATCATCTCAAGAGGACACCTTTCTAAATCAATTAGACTAACGGGAAAAATTCTAGGTTTATTCATGCATGGTTCAAAGCAAGCTAATCACACAAGGCATAGACACTTAAATCAAACAAAACTACACACTTTCGCTAGTATGCAACGGTAATTACAAGAGAATCAATTCGATAAATAGCTAATAACAAAGAGATGCAAAGAGTTCATATATTGTTTATGCAACTTCATTTGGCCTCGTCGTAGTCACATATTCATGTTCATTCAATTAAGAAAACTATTTAAGTCATCGGTATTGATCGAAACCGAGACTCAATTTTTTGCAAAAGAACAACCACAATAAAGTCACGAGGGGTGGTAACTATGTGCAAAAATTTCAAAAAAATTTAGAAGGTTCAAAATCATTTTGCAATTAAATATAAACAGAGCCATGAGCTCAAACATCCACAAAAAGCAGTATTAACCACAATGATAGCTCAAAGCCCAAATACATAGCAAAACACGAGTCAGAAATAGCACACACAAAAGGTGGGCGTCATCCCACCACAAATAAAAATCATTTGTCCTCAAATGCAAATGAAAGTAGCCAACAGTTAAAGTAAAGAAAGAACAGAGAAAAAGGTAAAGAAGAGATCCTGTCTACACGCTTGTTCCATTTGTCAGGGCACTGTTTCCTGATGCATTAGCTTGAAATTTGACAATGGTTCCTGGATTGTCATTTTGGTTCAGATTGTGTTCATTTTCCTTAGCTTCTATAGTGATGTTAGTAGCACCCATTCTATCCACGTCATGGCTTGCCAAAAAAGAATTTATAGCCATGTAGACTCCACATTTCCGTGAAGGAATGGTAGGATTAATGGGGACCCTTCTGCTGGAGCATAATTTCTTACTTTCTCTTCTTTCTTTTGCCAGTTCTGCTATCTTTTCATCTCTTTTGAAATCTCGTGGTCTTACATGTCTGGGTGGCATGTCTCTCCCTGCAACATTTGTTCTAGCCATTTCTATAAAAGACTTCAAGACAAAGTTACAAAATATTTAAACAGGTGAAGGGGAGTCCTAGGTGTAGAATCGCTTTGCCAGGCTAGTTGGCGAAGTGCTTATCCAGCTAGGCTATTTGCTGAAAATGATGTATGAATGATATAAGGGCACAGACAAAGGGCGAACAAAAGGGCCATTAGGCGAGTCGCCAAGTGCGACTTGCGATTTAGGCTGATCGCCTAAAGCCACAGATTACTCGATACTTACAGCATCCAGTTACTGCCGAAATGATGACATTAGGTGAACCGCTGAGCAATTCGATGAGTTTTGTCCATTTCGCCAAATAGGTAAACGTGTCTATTTTCAACCCATTTCTTTCAATATTCACCCTGCAACCCAAATAATGCAATTTAGGCTTAAATAAAACAATTTCAACGAAGACCTATAGAAGTTTCATATTTTCCTTCAAGTGAAAAAAAACTCAACTCAGACCATAGTTGAATGAGAGTCCCTCAAATCGCGCAACAATTACTGAATTATAATCAATAATACATGCACTCCCAATAATTCAGAGACTCAGCAGTGAGTTTACACTATCAATCATTATGCAAATAAGTACAATGTTAATATCTTAAATATTGGGTTCGAATTACCAACCTTTGATACCAAATAGATACTAATTAAGTGCTAGGGAACAATGCAATCCATCTTCGAGCACAATTCAATAGCTAAAATACTCTAAAGGTACCAGAAATAAAAGGCTAGAGTGCAGGTGTGAGTTTGATAGAACAAAAAAGTGAGAGAATATGAATGAAATAAAACTTATAAACATGTGGCTTGCAGAAACCGTCCAGTTTCTGCCCATTCAGCGATGTCAATCAAGTTCGCCCATTCACTTGGCAAAACGCCAAGTGTCCACTTTCTTCGCCAACTGTGACAGGATCTGCAGCTCATGTAAGGATTCCAATCGACGGTCTACATCGAGATCGCTGACATGGTCGACGAGTGCCACTAATTTTCCACAGACAATTGATATTTACAGGATCTAAGTTGATAGTTCCTTGAGTCAGATGGCGGAAAGAGTTATGTTCGTCGATTTTGTCGGCGATCCGCCAACTGGACCTATTGCTTGCCTCCATATACTATTTCAATCACCTCCCTTACTGTATCCTGTACAAATAACACACCATTATTCTACTAGTATTTAGGAAATACTTAAAGGGTTTTGGGTTGCCTCCCAAACAGCGCCTTAGTTAACATCGTGGCACGACGCAAGTCCACCTTCAGACCTCATTCTTGGGGTTAGCCATGGTATCACCAGGCAAACCCCCTTATTATCTTGGATTGAGATGAGACGAGATATGACACATTTGGGTCTCTAATTGCTTGATTTAAACTGAATGAGAGGTGACAGTCTGGCTGAGGGTAGGTACATCTTATTTCATGCCTTTCAGCATTTTGTCTGACCCTTTAACTTAATTTAGAATGCGCGAGAGCATATCCTTGGACCTACCACCTTCTGAATCCTTGGGCTTCTGACGCTCGTGGGGAGGCACATATCTATCCTTCTCCCCATCCTTCCAATTTGTATTACGGTCCCTCCATTAATGATCTCGATCCTTCCAGCCTTCGTCTCTAACCCATCCTTGGTTACCACCTTTCCTTAAGTAGTTTGAACGATAGACCCCGCCTTGGTTAGCTAGAAAATTTACTTCCTCGTCATATATGGCTTCAAACTTCATTTCCTCAAGATTTGCACCCCCGACTCCTACATCATTGACATTATAGGAACCAGCCCCCATGAAATTTTTGGATAAAATGTCAAGTTGTGTCATCATCTTCGAGGGAGGGAAAAATCACACATTAAATGTGGTGACCAACTCTTCCAACGAAGTGATCGAGTTACGTGGCAACTCAGCTAGCCACTTGTACGCCTCCCCCATTAATGAGAAAGGGAATAGCCTTAATCGAACTGACTCCAGAGAGATGTTTTTAAACGAGCATGGCCCACACACATCTACAAAGTTTCGAAGATGCTCATGTGCGTGCTCATGGGCTAATCCACTGAAGAGTCCCTTAAGTTGAAAGAGTTGCAACATGGTGCTCGTTATGTACAACACCGCATTCCCCTCTGCGGGAGGTATACGGATGGCTCCAACACATCCCATGAGATGTGGATCATTAATGTTGGGCTCTTGGACATCATTGAGGTTGCAGATGTCATCCTGATGGCCCACCTAGCTCCCGTTACTACCGTTAACACTCATGCTTTCTGAAATGTTTACACAATCAAAAGATAAAACTAAAAATTAAATTAGTAAACCACCACTAATAAGAACAGGACCTCTATTAAACTAAAAATTGTCAAATAACACTACTCCCTGACAGCGGCACCATTTTGATGTTTATCGTGACCAATGACACTAACCTACTGTACGAGTGTCTACGATCGTCAATAATATAGTAGCCCAACTAAAGGTTGGGGTCATGTCCCAAGGAAGTGGTTTTAAGAATTGATAGAAAAATAAAATTTAGCTATAACTAGTCGTAGCTAAAGACATTAACGAGTAAA
This sequence comes from Solanum commersonii, assembly GCA_029007595.1. Classification (NCBI taxonomy): domain Eukaryota; kingdom Viridiplantae; phylum Streptophyta; class Magnoliopsida; order Solanales; family Solanaceae; genus Solanum; species Solanum commersonii. The sequence continues at coordinate 14,799,379 of JAJTWQ010000004.1, forward strand.
GACATAGTAAATAAAAGGGGGTGACACAAAAATGTCAAATATCAAATGGGGGTTTTGTCACAAGTCGTAAAAATAGCAAAAATAACAAGAAAATCAAGTATAGAGAAAGTTCTTTCAGTGCGACCGCAATACAAGTTGAGAAAAATCATTAGGTACATGCTTTCGATAGGAAATTTGCAAGATTGTAGTGACTAGACTAAGCTTTAAATGGAAATAAGTTCCCTCTCGGGAAACTTACCTAGTTTCAAATGGGTTCCCCTCGAACACCCATTTGCCTCATAATGGCTAGCCTACACCTTAACCCACTCACTCTCTCGAGCTGAGTGTTAGGATATCGGACTAGGGCTAACCCTCTTAGGGTAAACCTCATGTCGACCCACTCCTTAGGCCATCAATCTAGCAGTCTTGGTTTCGCGACCTCTCTCTCTTGCAAGCCGAAAACACATGGGTGGTTATATATTTGCAACTGCAAACCCATTAAATTTAACCATAACCACTAGGTGAAATCACTATTAAAATACATCTAACTTATCAGCAAACAAGACCCAAAAATAATATCAACACATATTTGCTAAATCACACCCCAAGAATGGGGTTCTTAGCCACACATCATGAAATAACAAAATACACCTAAAATGATACTAAAATCAAATGGGTATAAGGAATTAAACCATGATTTAAGCAAAGGAAGAAGAATGGAGAAGACCCACTTCCAACATGGGAAAGATGAAATTCTTCTTTCTTCAAGTCTCCCAAAACACCCTCTCAAAACTTGAGAGAAAATATCCCAAAAAAGTACTATTCTATTGTGTAAAATTATAATAATAATAATTTGACTCTCCTAAAATTAATAAAGAGTTTAGTATTTATAAACTTCAGAAATTAATGCTGGCGGATCGCTCGGCGAGGTTAGTCGAGGCCGTCGAATAACTTGGCGACTCCCCCTTTTTTGTCTTATCGCCATTTTGTGCTTGCCTTTAGCATCCTCAAGTTCTGGACCATTGGGCGGGATAGTACTGCTTCACAGAACTATTCGGTGAAGCGCCAACTGCTCCTTTCATCGCCTTTTTGATCCTTCTCCTTCAGGGCTTCGGGTATTGGAACAAAGGGCAGAGTGCATCCCTTCGGCGAATTGCCAAGTGTGCTTGGTGATGCTCAGGCTTCAACTTCTTCGTTCTTTTCAGCCTTTTTGTTCCTTTTTGCACCTAAATGTCCATGTTTCCACTAAAACTTCAAATTCGTGAAACTTAAGAGTTTTCATCAGATATTGAGACAAAATAAGAATTTGAGGACACTATTTCTATCAAAATAAAGTCCTAAATGAGTCCAATTTGTGGACTGATCAGTTGGTCTCCAAACGAACCCTCATCCTGACTGACTACAAGCGGAAAACTAACTCAAGAATATAAAAGCTTAAAACTAAATATAATACATGAAACTCAATAAAAATAGTGTATTCAACTTGCCATAAAATAGGAAACTTAAGTCTTTAAAACATTTAACAAAATAAATGAACAGAATTCTGAAGCTCTACTGTCTATCTATGAAACCTCTAACTAACAAAGATGGATGTCGGGACAAGACCCATGACATCCTAACAATTGATACAACTGAAAGTAAAAGTGGAACCCTCCGAAAGCAAGGAGGATCAGCATAGGTAACTCGAACTTCATGTGGTATCAACGAAGCACCTATTGATGATCCTGAGTACCTATATCTTCATCATGAAATGATGGAGGCCAAATAGCTCAATACATAGAATGTACGATCATGTAAGGGGAATCCTAAAGCATAACATAGGCTTGAACTAGTGGAATAGCAACACACTTACCTCTTCTCAACTTACTCAACTACTCAACTCAGAGAAAATAGGGCTCAATTCAACAAAAAGATATTCAACTCAGTGAAATAAGACTCAACTAAACAATAAGATATTCAACATAGTGAAATAAGGCTCGACTCAACAATAAGATATTCAAATCAGTGAAATAAGGATCAACTTAACAATAAGATACTCGAATATGGGTACTCAACTCTGGATACTCAACTCTAGATACTCAACTCTGTATACTTAACTATGAATACTCAACTAAATATAAAGCAACAATACAGATGCAATGTATGGAAAGCTTTTAAAAAAGTAGAAAGAAACTCAATGTATTGAAAAATATAATAGTAACTCAGTTTGTATGCAAGGATACAAGATAAACTTTGCTTGTATATGAAAATACAAGGTAAACTTTATGTATATAAAAATACAAAATATCTTTGTAAGAGTTTCTCTAACCGGCAATCATCACTATGAGCTATGTGATGATACAACATTTTGCCTCACTCTGGCAGGGCCGTCATATACCTTGACGGGGGCATAGAACCTAACTACTAAGTGGATCCACTAGTCTATGCTAAAAAACACTAAGGAGTCATCTAAAAGTATGACCCTTTTCTACCCATGCTGGCTACATGGTTTATGGAGACTTTGAATTATCTGAACTCAAACTCGTCCCCAAATGGGTACTCAATACTACTCCCAAAATGTAACTAGATCATATGTTTAAAAATATAACTCTTTCTATGGTTTGAGATAATTACTCAAAAACTAGCTCAAAGGCGCTCTTGGAAATCAGTGTTTCCTCTCTTGCTTAAATGTGAAAACATTTACTCTTTGAGAATACTTAGCTCCCATATACTCTTTTGAAGAAAATAAACTTCACTTGTACTCTTACTCAACTCAGTTCTCAAGTCTTTAAAACAAGTTTTAAAATAATTTGTAAAAAAACTTCTTAAAATATGGTTCATGTCGAATGATGGACGTGAACGACTCAATTCAAGGTTTTCAATAACCATAGATAAAACTCAATACTCAAAACTCAAGAACTTCAACGATACTACTCATTTCAAGAATGCTCGACTCAAAGGGTTCATGCCGAATTATAAGCATGAACTACTCAACTCAAAGAATCAAAGATACTTCTCATCACAAGACTGCTTGACTTATAGGGTTCATGCGGATTTATGTGCATAAACTACTCAACTCAACGACTTCATGGGTAACATGTAATAGTCTCATGATTAGGAATATAGTCTCAAAAGGATTATGAACACAATACTCAAGACTTAGAACTTGAAGATACTATTCCTCTCAAAGATACTAAAATATAGAGTTCATGTGGAATTTATGGGCATGAACGACTCCACTCGAGAGTTTAAAGAACATTATGGAACTCATGTAGACCACTCTTCTCATTCTAATACTAATTCTTCAAAACATAGTTCAAATAGATAGTTGATCTCAAAGGAATCAGAATTGAACTCAAAATCTTTCTTGAACTCCACTCTTAACTCTCTCTTGAATATGAATTATGAATTCAAGAGTTATGGTTCATGATATGATGGATCTTGTGATGATAAAGTAGACTCATGAATACATTATCATCATTCTAATACTCACTTGCTCGAGTCTTGAAATTGTTATTAGAAATTGTAGAAGACTCCTAAAAAGGACTCGAATGGACTTTCTCGAAATGTTCGAATGAACTCTCAAGACTTAACTTTTAATTCTTCCTTGAATTTGAATTTAGGCATTCAAGGTTATGATTTGTGATAGGAAGGATATCATGATAATTAAGAGTGCTTTTAGATAGTTAATTATGACAAACGGTAAAAATAAAAAACAATGTCCGGGAGCAAGTCCGCGACGCGGAGATGCATTTTAATATTTGGCTACAAAATAAATTTTGAGACACTGGGGTCTGCGATCTCTTCGTGATGCGGAGAGTAAACGTTCACTTTGAAGGAACAGGACTGTGACACAGACATGGTACTGGTTTTCTGTCTAACTTTTTCTTTCTCCTTTTCTCACCCCAATTCACCTAGATTCAGTTTTTTTTCTCAATTTCTCTTTAAATTCAGATACACAAAACATGTACACAAGACTCTACTCATAAACGACTCTAAAATCAACACGATTTCCTCAAGAACTCAACAATCCCATCCTAACTAAAGAACGAAAGCCAATTTCAAGAACACAATTTAAGAACATCGCACCTTCAACTTTCTATAATGAATTTAATGTTGAAATTAACATGATTGGCATGTGGGTGAAAGAACCCAATACTATCAAAGCTTACATACCTCTTAGGATAAAATCTTTGGTGAAAATCCGCAATAACTCTCATGAATCTTGATGAACGCCTTGATCTTTTCCTCTTTTCTCCTCTTTACTCTTTTTTTCTCTTCTTGAACTCTCAACTAAAACCCTAGGTGTATATTAGGATTATAAAACTGAACATACTCATATTAGAACCCTAAAATCTTACTAAAAATGAATTAAATCTGATTGGATAAGGAAAAGACAAAAATACCCCTTACTATTTTTGGGTAACTTTCCTTATTTTGACAACCCGACATCAAATGGGAATATCTCCCTCATACGATCTCAGAATTTATAAAACTTGGTGGATTTGGAAAGATAATTTAAAGACCTTTCATTCCATATCCTATGGGCCACCTAATTCATCCTGTACTGGAAGTTATGGCCGTTTCAAGTTGACTCTAATCATAAGGAAACTTAGGAATGACTTGAATGAATTCTCTTTAGTTCTTCTTGGAACTCAAGGTGCTACATCTAGTGTCCATAAAACTCAAGAAATTTTAAATTCCTTGGTAAAATCTTACTCTCAACGAAGAATAGTTTGAGTCTAAGTTAAAAAAAAATTGGGGTGTTACAATTTCTCCCCTTGTGATCATTCGTCCTCAAATGAAGGCTGGACTAGGTATGGAACGGGGTTACTCTTATTAAGGTCTGAATCTAATGGTATGCTCTTACTATATTCAAGCTTAACCCAAATCCTAATGTTCGGGTTCCAAACCTCAATAGGGAATCTCATCCTCCTCTTCCTCCTCATTTAAAACTTAGAAGGAATAATCACACCATCATTATCACGATAAGAACATCAACCTCCTCTTTCTAACATCACTACATTATTAAAAGGACCCCCGATAGCATATCTCCCACACTCTTTGGAACTCATTACTGTCTTACTCTCAAACAGTTGACTTGATTTCTCATCTTATCATCGCCCCGTTAGGTCTAAAGTTGGTAGTCGAAAGCTATGGACCTATTCCATCATCTCTAAACTTATTTGCATTCTCTTTTACTCTAACACTAGGGAGAAGTTTATCTCGTGACTACCAAACTCTCCATAAGGAGGTACTAAGACCTCTTTTCTAAGGTGTTTCTCTTAACATCTTCTGATTACATCCCTTTCGGTACACCTCTTAATACTCTTGTTACTCTTGTTCCATAGCCACACTTCACTGTCGTTATCTAAAGGTTAGGGTCTCTCACTTGTACTACTCATATTTAATGCAGCTAACATCTCATTTTCTCACCTTCTCTATGTTAAGTCTTCTAGATCGAATCTCAAGACTAACATCATCACCCTCATGTTGCCATTCTTTTGGTCATGACACTCTTCTCAAATTCAAGCTTAATGTTTATTACTAAACCGAAATATCAATATGATTGCTCGCCTACTATACTAACTCAATACTATTATGCCCAAAGTTAAGAAATACTCGTCCACTCGGACCTTATGACAAGTAATCAATCCATACCTCTCAGTCTCAATACTCACAAATTACCTTCACATTCCACTTCACAACTTAAGTACTACTTACTCACTTACTACACATTATCTCTCAAATAGTTTTCTCATCCTCCTGATATTAAAATGCAAGGTAAATTCTTCTTGTATATGAAAATACAAGGTAAAATTTATGTATATAAAAATACAAAATATCTCTATGGGAGTTTCTCTATCCGAAAACCATCATTATGAGCTATGTGATGATACATCATTTTACCTCACACTGCCAGGGCCATCATACACCTTGTCGGGGGTATAAAACCTAACTACTAAGTGGATCCACTACTCTAAGCTAAAAAAGCACTAAGGAATCATCTACAAAGTATGGCCCTTTTTTACCCATGATGGCTACACGGTTTCTTGAGACTTTGAATTATCTGAATTCAAACTCATCCCCAAATGATTGCTCAATACTACTGCGAAAATGAAACTAGCTCATATGTTTAAAAACATAACTCTTTCTGTGGTTTGAGATAATCATTGAAAAATTAGCTCAAAGGCTCTCTTAGAAATCAGTATTTCCTCTCTTGCTTAGATGTGAAAACAATTACTCTTTGAGAATACTTTGTTCCCATATACTCTTTTGAAGAAAATGAACTTCACTTTTACTCTTACTCAACTCAGTGTTCAAATCTTTAAAAACAAGTTTAATAATTATTTGTAAAAAGACTTCTTAAAATAGGGTTCATGTCAAATTATGGATGTGAACGACTCAAATCAAGGTTTTCAATAATCATAGATAGAACTCAATACTTGAAACTCAAGAACTTCAATCATACTACTCATTTCAAGAATGCTAGACTCAGTGGGTTCATGCAAATTATGAGCATGAACTACTCAACTCAAGGACTCAAAGATACTTCTCATCTCAAGACTGTTCGACTTACAGAGTTCATGCAGAGTTATGGGCATGAAGTACTCAACTCAAGGACTTCAGGGGTAACATGTAATAGTCCCATGATTATGAACTCAATACTCAAGACTTAGAACTTAATGATACTACTTCTCTCAAAGATACTAAAATTATGGAGTTCATGCCACATTTATGGGCATTAATGACTCGACTCGAGGGTCTAAAAAATATTATGGAACTCATGTATACGACTCTACTCATTCTCATACTACTTTAAAACATAGTTCAAATTGATAGTTGATATCAAAGGATTCACAATTGAACTCAAAAGCTTTCTTAAACTCCACTCTTAGCTCTTTTTTGAATGTGAATTATGAATTCAAGAATTATGGTTCATGATATGAAGGATCTCGTGATGATAATGTAGACTCATTAATACATTCTCCTCACTCTCATACGCACTTGCTCGAATCTAGATACAAGTTATTAGAAATTATAAATGACTCTTCAAAAAGACTCAAAGGGACTTTATCAAAATGTTCGAATGAACTCTCAAGACCTAACTCTTAACTATGCCTTGAATTTAAATTGATGGATTCAAGGTTATGATTTGTGATAGGAAGGATATCGTAATGATTAGGAGTGGTTTTAAATAGTTAATCATGAGAAATGGTAAAAACAAAACACAATGTCTGGGAGAAAGTCAGTGATACAAAAATGTATTTTAATATTTGGTCATGAAATTTTTTTGAGACAGTGGGGTCCACGATGCGGAGAGATAAAGTTCCCTCTAAAGGAGCAAGTCTGCGACGTAGACTTTGTACTGGTTTTCTATCTGACTTTTTCTTCCTCATTTTCTAACCCCAACTCACCTAGATTCGATTCTTTTTCTCAATTTCACTTTAGATTTAGATACCCAATACATGTACACATGAATCTAATCATAAACAACTATAAAATCGACACGATTTCCTCATGAACTCAACAATCCCATCCTAACTCAAGAATAAAATCCAATTTCAAAAACACCAAACCTTCAACTTTCTAGAATAACTTTACTGACGATATTAACATGATTGGCACATCGTTAATTGAACCCAAAACTATGGAAACTTACATACCTCTTAGGATAAAATCTTTGGCGAAAATCAGCAGCAACTCTCATGAATCTCGACAAACTCCTTCATCCTTTCCTCTTTCTTCTTCTTTCTCTTCTTGAACTCTCATTTAAAACCCTAAGCATATATTACGATTTTAAAATTGAACCTAATCATATTATAACCCTAAAACCTTACTAAAAAGGAATTAAATAGGATTGGGTAAGGAAAAGACAAAAATACCCCTTACTATTTTCTAGTAACTTTCCTTATTTGGACAGCCCAACTTCAAATGATCATATCTCCATCATACAAGCTCGAAATTTATAAAACTAAGTGGCTTTTGAAAGATAATTCAAATATCTTTCATTTGATATCTTATTATCCACCTCATCTTGTACTGAAAGTTATGGTCATTTGAAGTTGACTCAAAACATAAGGGAACGTAGGAATGACTTGAATGAATTCTCTTTAGTTCTTCTTAGAACTCAAGGTGCTACATCTAGTGACCTTAACACTCAATAAATTTTAAATCCTTCTGTAAAATCTTACTCTCAATGAAGAATGGTTGAAGTTTAAGTTTTAAAATGTTTAGGGGTGTTACACAAAAAATGTCAATCGACTAATTATGGCCAAAACAGGGGAAGTCTGGGTAGCCCGAGTTCATGGGTAGTATGTGTCTACGCTTGATTGCATAGATTAATGCGTTAATTTTTATTTTGTGGACTGTGGGTGAGAAATTGATGTTCGGGGTAAAAATCAGGCAGATTGGACTATTCGACGAGTTGGGTCCAGCTCGTCGAGTGGTTCGGTAGTTCCCCTAAAGACCCCTTGATCATCTTTTTTATATTTCATTTTTTTATTTGTGTTTTTTAACATTTGATGATACGCTTGAGATCCCCAAGTTCACACAATGACTCGCCGAATACCTTTTCGGATTGCCTTTTAGCCCCCTAATTTTTTGAAATTATTCTATAACATTTGGTGAGCCACTTCTTGTTTGCCGAATGGTTCGATGAGTCTTCCTACATAGTTTTATAACATTGAATTTTTTTTAATTGCATCTAACGTATGTGGTGTTGTTTTGCTGGAATGGCTAGACCAAAAGTTGTCGAAAGGAATTAACCGTCCTGAAAGGGGACAAAAGGCATTGTAATCAATGAGGGGGATGCTCTCTCCATAAACACACCAGCAAAACATTCTTCGACTAGGAAAAAAGAAAAAAGAAAGGGGTCGATTGTGCCCACAGTAGTGGAGCGGAGTTCAGATAGCGAGGGCATCTATGCCACTCACCTCACTATATCTCCGAGTGAGGTCCATTTAGGGGAGAATTCACTAGCATCTATTTTAGAGTCGGAAGATGATCAACTCCTGCAAGCTAGTAGAGCGCAGCTATGCTCCAAGGAGATAAATGATCCAACTCGGATCCTAGTACCTCTTATGCCTCCTCCACCGCCAGCTCAGATAGTAGAGCAAGCTCCTCCATAAGTTCAGGCTCCTCCACCTCGGTCACTAAATAGATTAAAGGTCAAGGGTTTGAACACCATTAATGAAGAAAAGAGGTTGTCTATAGAAAGAGTTGTAGACCTATACCTAGAGGTGTGGAACACCATTAAGTTCCACAAGTTTGAGCTATTCGCTATTCACAAAGCCTTGAGGCCCTTACATTCCTACTTGGGTCTTAGAGTTCTACTCGACATACGAGGAGTTGGTACCAAAGGGAAAGAGAAAGGCCAGTGCTTTCAAGCTAGTTGATTATGTGATAGTGCGGGACCGAAAGGTTAAGTGCATCAGCAACAAGATCAATGAGGTTCTTCGGCATACAATTAACTTCATGCACTACTATATCGACAAAATTTAGAAGAAGACCCTAGATGATTTGAAGGGTTGGTTGGCACCTCTAATTTTTTATGTGACTGCGAGGTGGATTGAGGCAGGTGCACCTATTGAGAAGGACCTGAACATGGCAGCCAGATATTGCTTAGGTTTCATCAGCAGCACATTAAAGCCTTCGCTAAATTAGTCGATCCTCCTGCATCTGAAGGTTGCTTGTTTGGGTTGCATCATGGATCAAGAGAAACTAAATCTAAGTCTAATTGTAGAGTAGGAGATGGCCATGAGGGCTAAGCAGATTCATACTTAGTCTCTTCCCTTTCACGTGTTGATTACTGAGTTGTGTAGGTAGGCCTGTGTTTTGATCATTGCAAAGGCGGATGTGGAAGTGACTCCCACTTTATCTACTGACATCTGACAGATCGAGGTAGAATATATGAGTGATGAGGATGATCAGAGGAGAATTGCACTGGTGGATACGTCCCTGGTAGTCGATGTTGATATGTTGCCGGTAGAGGCAATAGTTCCCCCTCAGGCCAGTGAGACTACAGGTACATATGGTCCCTCTACTTTTGTATCTCCTGGTTCATCTATTGCACCCCCTCCCACCACTAATGTTGCTTTCTCCCGACCCCTTATCACCCAGGCCATGTTACACAAGATAGGCCTTTTAGCTTAGTCTGCTAATGTGCATGCCTTTCGAGTAAAGGCTGTTGTGCATGGGCTGATTGAGCGGGCGATTGTTGCTACCCTGGCCTTGATTAGAGATGAGCTGAGAGAGCACAGGGAGTCGAGTCGATAGAGGCCCACATATTTGTGTTGGATGCCCTTACAGTAAGGGTAGAGGCTTGTGAGCAGGAATGGGGTAATTCTGATGTTATGACGGCCTTGAAGATCGATATTATTGGGCTGAGGAATGATGTGGATGAGCTAAAGTCCACTGATCTATCAATGTTATTTGGCACAATAGAGATCACTGACGTCTCGAATGCAGAGTTCCCGACTACTTTTGAGGTTCCTCTGGCTTCTACTACCGGAGATGTTGCTATGGATAAGGTTGAAGTTAGTTTGAGGCTGAGACGGATGAGAAAGAGTTGGGTGTTCCTGACACAGTAGTGTACGATGATTTGGAGGACCTTGAGGGTGTAGTGGTCCAGTCAGTGGTAGAGGCCTCCTTGCAGGATACCTCCATGATAGGCTCTAGTGGAGCAAAGGATGTTGATGAGCTGTACACTGTTGCCCTGATAGATGGAATCACCAACATGCAGAGTTCACCCTAGGCTTAGCCTGGCAGGATGATACTTTTGACTCTCTGTTTATTATTTTTAGACTTCTCTACTATTTTTGAGTATTTGAGGACAATTGCTAGTTTACGTTGGCGGGGTGAGGTATTTCCATACCCACCTCTTTTGGATCGTTCTATGGATACTAGTTGATTTGTGATTGTTTTATTTATGGATAGCCTTTTTGGTTTATATATATAATGTTTGTGATCCATTGTGTTGATCCTCAATTTTAAAATGTTGGAATGTTAGTTTTGAATCAATTAAAAAAAATAAAAAAATTGCCACCTCTTGAATGTCTTTTAATGTTGTCGTTCTTTTGTATTTTTGAGTGTCAGTTGTGATCAATACTCATGACTTGAATAGTGCTCTTGATTGAATGATATGATTGGATGACTAGGAAGAGGAAAATTGAGTTACATAGGTCATATGTGAACTCCTAGCATCTCGTTGTAACTAGCTGATTTTTGAGTCTATCTTTTGTGATGATTGTTGCATGCTAGATGGAAATTGTAGAGTCTTGATTGATGATTATGTTGAATGCCATGTGTGGTGAGGTTTTCTTGAAACATGTGTTTGGTAATACCTAGAACTTGCCCCGTTAGTCCAATTGATTGATGTAAACAAGCGATTGAAATGATCTTAGGCCCAATTTGTGATGAGTGAACCAAAAATTAATGTTATACCTCTTTGTGACCACCTTGTGAAAGTGTGAGCCTAGCTTGACAGCATTTGAGTCTATCCTTTTCTTTGGACGAAACTTGAACAACTTTGACCTCTTTGTCCGATCACCTATAACCTTCATGAAGTATTGGTTCATTTGAATAGTAAACTTAGCCAAAAAGCCTATGTTTGGGGTGTGGTGAAAGAAGGAAAATCAAGAAGTTTGAAAAAATGCCTTTGAAGGATCTTGTTGAAAAAGATGGAACCCTCCATGTAAAAAGAAGAGAAAAAAAAGAAAGATGTGAAAATAGAAGAAGATTGAAAAAGAGAAGAGTTTGTGAAATAAAGCTTATGAAATGAGCAAAAGAAATGGGGCATCCAATAAGTCATGCTTAAATGAACATAGGGTAGATTGTGAACATCATATAATGTGAAAGAGAATGAGAAAAACTTAAACGCCAGATGCTTCATAAAGGTAGAAGTCACTAAACCAAAAGGATCATACCTTTACACTCAGCCCAATTAAGATCCTTGAAAGACCTTTGTGATCTTGAGTGAGCTGAAAATAATGTTGATTGGAAAATAAGGGCAAGCATATGGGTAGAGTCATGCATGTGTTTATCTTTTGGAGTGTGACAGTTCTATTTGAAACTGATATTCTAAATTGTTGAGGAATTTCATGTGAGCATGGAATCATTCTTGGTGTGAGGTAATTTGAATGCTTTTGTTGAGCTTGAAATTGCATTTAAAGCAAGCATTGTGAGCTTGAGTTCCATTATGATGGTTAGTCACAGTTTGAAACTTAGAGTGCACAATTAAATATTGTATGTGTAGTTTGAACCTCTTGTGTGCATTCGTGTTGAGTCTTGAGAAAAACTATTTGTAGACATCCTTATTGAACTGATTCATCTTGTGTTTTAGTTGAGGACAAACAAAAGTATAAGTTAGGTAAATTGATGGGTTTGGAATTTTGACTCATTTAGGACTTTATATTTATAAAATTAGTGTCCTCGATGCCTATTTTGTGCTCCAAACTGATGTTTCAATGTTGATTTGCAGATTAAAAGGCAAATGAGAAAGGCAAAGATATTACCTGACAAAAAGGAGTGGAAAAGATGAAAAAGGCAGAATACAGTAAAAGTTGAAAATCGCCAATGCCACTCAGCAACTCGCCAAGTGGCACTTTAGCTTAGCTAATTTTCCTGTAACTCCTCAGAAAACCAGACTTAGAAAATTGTAGCAGAAATCACCTGAACCAGTGAACCACGACAGGGTTCATGGACTGTGACAGGGTCCATGGTTCGTTGACCTGCCCGTGGACTTGAATACCTTCTAGCCGGGGTGGACCACGTAGCCCTTCACAGGCCGTGGACCACCTCACGGACCGTACTGGCATTCGTGGTTGCTAGGCAGAGACCACATAGCCCAGACGTCAAACAACGGGACCCTTCACGGGTTGTGGTCCTGACGATGGGCCGTGGTGGCACCCGTGAAAGGCCACCAATCGACCAGTAGCTACTAGACCAGGACCATGACCAGCTCCACGGTCTATGGTCCATTTGACAGACCGGCATAGGGGTCGTGGTCTATTACGTCTGATTTTTAAGTAGGGTCGTTTTGGTCTTTTCCCCTATGCGTTAAACACCTAAACTACGTTGTTTAACCATTAAAATATATGGTTTTGGTCAGTTTTAGCCTAGTAAACTAATTAGAACCTAACCTAATCAATTATTCACCAAACAAATTTCAACTTTAGAGCAAAAATCAGAGAAGAAGTCGAGCAGCCCAAGTTCAAAAACACAACAAGTTTTCATCAAATCCAGCACCAAAATCCAAACATTTCTCTGTGAATTTTGTCACTATATATGTGGGATTTCAGTAGTGGGTTCCTTTAACCCAGTAGGTCCCAAGATTTCAGTCACAATCTTGATTCCCTTAATATTATCTAGACCTAGGATTTCTAGAATTTTAGCACATCATTATGAATTAGTTACTTTAATGTTCCTAATCAGATTAACATGACTTTAGTATTGTTTTGCGTACATTCCTTCATGAATTTAGAACTCTAGCTATGTAGTTCGTTTAGTTCATGAATTACACATGCTAGGTCAAATATTACCAATGTACATGCCTTAGATTTTAAATGTTTCATTATCAGTACATTAATGTCGCATTTTTCAGTTAGAATGTCGATATTTTTAGCTATCCAGTATTACAGAAATTAAGTCATAAATTGTTAATGACACAATCAATTGGAATTAGCTTAATACCGAGTGGACTAGGGTCAGTCACCCTCAAGTCCCAGAACTACATTCCCCTGTAGGTTTATAAGTCCCCTCTGTGGGTATTAAATTTTAGTGATCACGCTAGTCATGCCTCTATACATCTGGCAGGGTATATTGGGTCCTCTCAATAGGGCGTATACATCGGACTCCACATGTAGTTCATGTGGTTTTATGTCGGTTATTAGTAGCTCCCTTACAGTCAGATTCTATTGCAATGACCATGTTATCGATAACAGCCAAATCTTAGTCTCAGCATGTTATAAAGTTGGTCGTTGCCTTTAGTTAGTCTATGTTCAGTATTTTCAATTTAGTATCATGCTTATCCCATATCATTTCTCAGTTATATGCTTTGGTTCAGTTACGTTTATTGTTAAGCTTTACTCTAGGTTGCATGCTCAGTACCTTTCAAGTACTGACGCATACTCTACACTACATCTTCTCGTGATGTAGGTTCAGGTTCTCAACTTCAAGATCACGCATAGATCGGTTCCCAATCTTCAATTTAGCAGCTTCAGTGGTGAACCCTTATTCTTTGAGGATGATTGACATGATTATCTTCCTTTGCATTTTAGTCTTTAGTTTTTAGTATTTCCTAGACTTAGCTGGGGCTTGTCCCAATATTTCTAGTCAGTAGAGGCTTTATTTTAGACAGAGTTAGTTTTAGCTTTAGCTTTTGAATTTGACCTTTCAGTTGTTGTTAAACTCTCAGTTTTCATATATTAATATGGTTTATGGGTATTCCCATTATTTCAGTTTACATGATGATTTATCTTCTGCACACTATTTATTTACTGTAGTTTACATTAGTATGTTTATGATATGCGAGCAAGATTAGCTTGGGGTCACTCGTGATCCTAGGTCCCGTTTCCCCATCCTGGGGTAGCTTCAGGGTGTGACAAACTTAGTACCAGAGCATTAGGTTTAAGTATCCTAAAGTGTCTAAAAAGTCACACTAAGTAGAGCCCTTTTTATGGGTGTGAAGTGCACCACATCTAATGAGAGGGAGGCTATGATGTGGTTTAGGAAAACATCATTTTCTTGTTACTCTTATCGTGCGTAAGGTATGATCTAATTCCTCATTCCTAACTCGACGTTATGCTCTTTCAGATCATGCCTCATTGTAGAGCTTACGAAAGGAGTACTAATGCACTATATTCTAATACAGCTCACCCAGTCCCCGATCAAGAAGCTTCAAATGCTAAATTTTGAATGCTATTAAGCTTTTGGTGAAATATATCTTTCATTGATTTGATGAACAGAGTGTTCAAGTAGTATTTGACTTGTTAGTTATCGTCTTTATTGATGATATCCTCATTTACTTTAGGAATAAGGAAGAACATGTGAATCATTTGAGGGTTATCCTACAAACTCTCAAAAATCACCAGTTATTCGTTAAGTTTAGCAAATATGAGTTTTGGTTGCAATCTGTTGCTTTCCTTGGGCATACTGTGTCTAGCGAAGGAATCTAAATAGATTCCTGAAAATAGAAGTAGTGAAACAATGGCCTAGAGCTACATCTCCTACAGATATAAGAAGTTTCTTGGGTCTAGCTGGTTATTACAGAAGGTTTGTGGAAGGATTTTCATCAATAGCCTCTCCATTTACTAAGTTGACACAGAAAATGGTTTAGTTTAAGTGGTCAGATAATTGTGAGAAAAGCTTCGCATAACTGAAAACTAGGTTGACTACAACTCCTGTTTTGACTCTACTAGAGGGTTCAGACGATTATCTTATCTAGTATTATTCATCCAGATTTGGCCTAGGTTGTGTGTTGATGTAGCGAAGTAAGGTTATAGCTTATGCTTCTACAAAGCTTAAGGTGCATAAGAAGAACTATCCAACTCATGACCTCAAGCTTGCAGCAGTGGTATTTGCAGTTAAGATTTTGAGACACTACTTGTATGGTGTTCATGTAGATGTGTTAACAGACGATAACAGCCTTCAGTATCTGTTCACCCAAAAAGAGTTGAATCTTCGCCAGAGGAGATGGCTTGAGTTCCTCAAAGATTACGATATGAGTATGGATTACCACCCTGGTAAGGCCAATGTAGTAGAAGATGCTCTTAGTAGACTATCTATGGGTAATGTAGCATATGTTGAGGAAGAAAAAAAGGAACTAGAAAAAGATGTTCAAAGACTTGCTCGTTTAAGATTTCGCCTTATGAGCATATCAGATGGTGGTGTAATAGTTCAGAATGGGTTAGAATCTTCGTTGGTAGCGGAGGTTAAGGAAAAGAAAGACAGTGATCCGATATTGCTTCAACTAAAGGGTGCAGTCCATCAGCAGATAGTTGAGGTTTTCTCCCAAGGGGGAGATGGCGTGCTTCTCTATCAAGGTCGATTATATGTTTCTAAGGTGGTAGTTGAGACAACATATTCTTTCTAAAGCCCATAACTCCAAGTGTTCTATTCATCCATGTGCCACTATGATGTACCGTGATCTGCGGAAAGTCTTTTGGTGGAATGGCGTGAAGAAGGATATTGCAGTTTTTGTGGCTAAGTGCCCCAATTGTCAGCAAGTGAATGTAGAACATCAAAAACCATGAGGTATGACTTAAGAGATGAACATTCCTACTTGGAAGTGGGAAGTGATCAAGACGGACTTCATTACAGGTTTACCTCATACTCACAGAAAGCATGACTCCATTTCGGTGATAGTTGATAGAGCTACTATGTCTGTGCATTTTTTGGCTTTTAAGACTACGAACTCCGCGGAGGACTACACCAAGCTTTACACTAATGAGATAGTTAGGTTGCATGGAGTTCTTTTTGTTTATCATCTCAGATAGAGGTCCTCAGTTTACCTCTCATTGTTGAAAGTCCTTTCAGAAAAGTCTTGGTACTCAGGTTAATCTTAGCACAACATTTCATCAAAAGGTGGATGGTCAGGAAGAGTGTACCATCCATACCTTAAAGGACATGTTGAGAGCTTGTGTGATCGATTTCAACGGTAGTTGCAATGATCACCCTGCTCTTATAGAGTTCGCCTGCAATAAAAGCTACCATTCCAATATTCAGATGGCCCCTTATGAAGCATTGTATGGGTGTAGATGTAGATCTCCAGTCGGTTGGTTTGAAGTAGGTGAAGCAGCCTTAATACGGCCAGATTCGGTTCATAATGCTATAAAGAAAGTTCAGCTCATTAGAGATAGACTTAAGATAGCCTAGAGTCGCCAGAAGTCCTACGTAGATGTAAGGAGAAGGGACTTGGAGTTCCAAGTTGATAATTGGGTTTTCCTGAAAGTGTCACCTATGAAAGGGGTGATGAGATTTGGCAAGAACAGGAAGCTCAGTCCTAGATATGTAGGCCCTTACAAGATCTTGAAAATAATTAGCAAGGTGTCTTATGAGTTAGAGTTGCCAACAAAATTAGTAGCAGTGTATCCAATTTTTCACATTTCGCTGTTGAAGAAGTGTGTGGGTGATCCAGCATCTATAGTGCCATTAGAAAGTGTGGCTATAAAGCATAGTCTCACTTATGAAGAGGTTCCAGTTGAGATTCTTTATCGTTAGTTTTGATGGTTGAGCAATAATGAAGTCGCTTCAGTGAAGGTTTTGTGGAGGAGTCACTCAGTAGAGGGAGCTATTTGGGAAGTAGAAGCAACAATGAAGGCCAAGTATCATCATCTCTTTCCTTCCGATTCCACTTCACCTTGAGGTAATAGTTCCTCTCTAGTTTTTTAGTCATTCATGCGTAGTTTCAGTCTTAGTATCATGTTCTTTCAGTTTGTACTTGCATTTTTATCGTATTTGCATGTTCTTGGAACTTAGTTTAGTCAGAAATAAGTTTCTTGTAATTACTGGTAGGGTTTGCAGCTCTCTCCCTCCCTATCCAGCTAGTTTAGACTTCATTCGAGGACAAATGTTCCCAAGGGGGAGATATTGTAACACCTCTAAAACCAAGACTTAGAAAAGTATAACAGAAATCACTTGAACCAGTGAACCACGGCAAGGCTCATGGACCGTGACAGGATCCACGATCCATTGATCTGCCCATGGACTTCAGTACCTTCTAGTCGGGGTGGACCACGAATCCCTTCACGGGGTGTGGACCACCTCACAGATCGTGCTGGTGTTTGTGGTTGCCAGGCAGAGACCACTTGGCCCAAACGTCAGACCACGAGACTCTTCACGGGTCCTGGTCCTGACTGTAACACCCCAAATTTTATGTGTACAAGTCCTACATATATGGAACTTGAGTTAGCTTGGTGGTATAAGTAATGAACTTGATTTTCTAGATGAATGGTGACAATAAAGAAGCTATAAGGGTAACTCCCATACATTGCAATATTGCACGATCGAGTGAACGTTAAATTTTAGAAGTATTTAAATTCTAGATTGAAGGGCTATATGTAAGTCTAAAAGTTAAGGTGATCAAGTGTATATAAGTTTTGAGTTAAACTAAGGAGATTACGCTCGAAAAGCGAATAAAGAATTGAGGTGCTTGTTGGACTTTATAAAGCTAGCAGGTGTCTCCTACTTGCTTAGCTCAAATGGGCTAGGTAGATGGGGAAGATTAGTTTATGCATTAGTGGGCTCACTTGAGGCCCAAATTAAATAAAAAGGAAAAGGGAATGGAGATGATGCCTCACACCAATCTGTCCAAGTCCAACTACTTGAGCCCAATAAAGACTAAGGCCCAAATTAAGGGTATAATTATGGCCCATGGCTTAATATTAGAAAGGGGAAAGATTTCTGCCAAGATGAGAACATAAAGGGCCCATTTTGTGTATATATAATTCCAAGCAAGTGGATCACCTACTTGGACCAATTTGATAAATTAGTGGTTGAAATTAAAACTTGAGAGGTGGGGAAAAATAAGACCTTTATAATCCCCAAGAACCTGGCTATTTCCTCACTTTTAAGAATAGATAAAAAAAAAAACCAGATTTCTCTCTAAGTTTCTCCTCTCTCTTTCAAAGCATAGAAGCAACCATAAGTTCCTAGGGTTCTTGGATAAACCCAAGCCCTTGCAAGTTAAGATAAGTGAAATTACTAATGGATTTAGCCTAGTTCTCTCATAGAATGCTAGATAAACATGTTATTAGTTAAGAACAAGCAGAGGACTGAATCTGTCAAAAGTTTAATTGCTCACTTTCCTTTGTTATTGAGAGGCTTTTCTCTTTTTTTTTTACGCTATGTTAAGGTAAGCTCAAGCTATTGAAGAGTTAAAGTTAAAAGAAAACGAGTTATAAGAATTAAGGTAAAGCGACTGCCCTATCTTTGTCTTCCTTAAACACGAGTCTAAGTATGATATTTTAAGTATACTGTTGATAAGAACTCGAGGGATGATGATGGGAAACTATGGTTTCACGTCCTCTATTGTATGTTGGATTGTTAGGACTATTTTGGGACAGGTTGATGTGTAAACATATTGGGGACAACTTGGTTGATGTCTGGAAAGAGTGTAAATTGTTGATATTGAAATATAGTTGTGTAGTGTACAAATGCAATAAAAGAAGGCGAGGATTGAAAGAACACCCTTAGTTTGGTAATTACGGGTTTGCTGCCCGAGCTTTATTGTTGAGTGAGATTGGACTGCCTAAGCATGTTTAGTAACTACTAATACTAGTTTATCACCTACTCTATTGTAGATAAGTATTTGAAAAGAAAGGAAGGTACTTCAAGGTAACTACAAGGTGGTACCGTAAGGTATGTAAGGCTTTTCGATTTCCTACTAATTGGCATGAAATCTAGACTCATCCTCGACACATAGAGGCAGCCTACCAGCTCCAACATGACTTATGACCTTGTTCTCACTCTTTAACATGTCTGCACGTTCTAATACATGTTCATTGTCAAATCTGTACATATACATCGAATACCCTGCATGAGTTCTCCTTTTAGCTAAATAAGGTCCATATATTATTTCAGCTCCTATGCATTTCACTAATGGTGTAACTACTCTCTACATTGTTGTTCTTGCATTATATGATTATTACACGTCACTTGTTGACTACATAGTCCCACAACTCAAAATGCTATGACCACCAAAAGAATCATCTCAAATATTAACGAAAAGATATTAAATGAACCTACTTATTAATGGGTGGTATCCCAGGGGTGGAAGAATCACCTATCATGGGTCGATCCCAATATTACGGGTGGTATCCCAGGGGTTAAAGAAAAGCCTAGCATGGGTCGATCCCACTTTATATGTCTACCACTGATCAGCTGGTCATTCGTACTATATGATGTGCACAGAGTGTAAAGTAAAGAATGATAAAGTAAAGAAAAGAATGTAAAGTACCTGATTCCATAATATGAGAGAAGGTAGTTTGTATCCTTACATTGGTATATGATTTCATTTGAGTTCTTATTTAACATACAGTACTTTATGCCTTACATACTCAGTACATTCTCCCATACTGACATCTCTCTCTCGGGGGACTTGCAATTCATACTGCAGGTACAGGAGCTAATAGATCTCCCCAATAGGAGAACAGGACATCCAGCGGCTATTGGTGAGCTCTAGGTTGATTCGGGGCTTTTCGAGTCTATAGCATGTATTTTGGTATTGTATAGTAGCTGAGTGTAAGACAGGGCATGTCCCGACCTTAACCCCATAATGTTTTATCATTTAGAGGCTTTGTAGACTATGTATAGTGAAGTGTGGTTGTGCCTCGTGTCTTAGACATCATGGTCCCAACGGCCAAGTCATGTGCACTTTCTTTTGGCTTGTTAATACTGTCTAGTTTCATGAAAATATGTTATCCACTATGGCAACACCTTTAAAGGTTCATAGATACAGCATGATTATAAGTTGGTCCTCCCGAGCCTTCCCGGCATGGGTGCCGGTTCGCCTTAATGGGATTTTGGGTGTGACAAAAATGGTATCAGAGCAGGTCATCCTAGGGAGTCTACAAAGTCGTGTACGTGTAGATTCTTGCTTTTGGATGTGTTGTGCACCACATTTATAAACAGGAAGCTATGAGACATGTAGGAATTGTTTCTGTTCTTTCATTTCTTATATCGTACAATAGAACCAATGTTGTAGGAAAATCATATCTAACTTCTGAATTGCTTTATTATAGCAAAGGTGCCGATTACAAGGAGTAAAAGTACAGGTAAGTGTGTAGATATGGCTACCCAAGAAGGGACCAGCCAACCACCACCTAATCAAGCTATTCAAAGTGAGGCTCAAGATGAGTCTCTATCACAGACTTCCCCGACCTCTCCATCTCCAGAAGATCTAAGGAAGGAAGCTGCACCTCAAGAACCCACTATTAATGCTACCGAGGAAGATTTAAGGAATGCGGTTCAATTATTGACTCGTATAGTTGTTGGCCAAGGTCAAAGGCAAAAAGGCCCAGTTTTAGGTATTGGTGGTGCAGATAGGGCAACTAGCACGCGAATACGTGATCTCCTTAATTTGGACCCTCTATCATTCACCGGGTCAGATCCTAATGAAGATCCGCAAGACATTATTGATCAAATCCAACGAACTTTGGATGTTATGCACGTGAGTGGTAAAGAAGCTGTTGAGCTAGCAACATATAGATTAAATGGTGTGGCTATATTATGGTATGAAACTTGGAAGCAATCTAAGTATACAGATGCACCTCCAACTACTTGGAAAGAATATAAAAAGGCATTTCTTGATCATTATTTGCCATTGGAGATTTGAGAGGCCCGTGCAGATCAGTTCTTAAATCTTCACCAAGGGGGTATGAGCGTGAGAGAGTACAGTCTCCAATTTAATTCATTGTCTAGGTATGCTCCCAATGTAGTTGGTACTATGGAAGATAGAGTTCATCGATATGTGGATAGATTGGATTCATATCTGGTTAGAGATTGTACTATTGCTTCTTTAAATAAAGACATGGATATAGCAAGGATGCAAGCTTTTGCACAGAAATTGGAGGATCAAAAGTAGAAGAAGGGCACAAGAGACAGAAAGGGGGCAGTCCAAGGTCTACCGGGCAGTTTACACCACCCCAAGGTGACTTTAAGCCTCGGTTTTCTAATAGACCAGCTAGGCCATCATTTCCCTACTCTACAGCTAGCGTTCCACCCTAATTTCAATGGCTGAGAGGCAATCAGTTTAGGCAAAAGAGTGAGAGCCAAGGTTCACGGACAGCAGGATATCCAGAGCAGGGTAGTACAAGCCAATCAATGCCTCCTAGGCATCCTTGTAAACAATGTGGGAGGATTCATTTAGGTATATGTTGTTTTGGAATAGATGCATGTTATTGGTGTGGTATGCCAGGGCACCTAATGAGAGATTGCCCTAAAAGGCGCATAGGTGATATAGCACAACCTACTGGATCAGCTGTTGCATCATCATCATCGGTGCCTCCTTTAGGTAGAGGTCAACAGGTTCCTACAGGTAGTGGTAGAGGTTTTAGAGGAGCAGCTAGTTCTAGCAGAGTCCAAAATCACACATATGCTCTAGGGAGTTGACAGAACTTGGAGGCTACACCTGACGTAGTAACAGCTACATTGCTCATCTTTTCACATAATGTATATGCGTTGATTGATCCTGGTTCCACACTATTGTATATCACTCCACTAGTTGTTGGGATGCTTAAAAGAACACCAAAATTATTGAATAAACCATTTGAAGTTTCTACACCAACCGGTGAGTCTATTATAGCAACAAGGGTCTATCATAACTGCATAGTAACGAGATCGTGATACATTGGCTGATCTAATTGAACTAGAAATGGTTGAATTTGATGTTATAATGGGTATGGATTGGTTGGCTTCTTGTTATGCCATGGTGGATTGCCGAACTAAGAGAGTGCACTTTCACTTTCCAAACGAGGCAGTCTTTGAATGGGAAGGCAATGTTGCAGCGCCAAGGGGTAAGTTTATTTCTTATTTGAAAGCGAGGAAGATGATGTCAAAAGGGTATATATGTCATCTAGTTAGAGTGAGAGATGTGGAGGCAGAACCATCGACTCTTCAATCTGTTCCGGTAGTAAATGAATTTATTGATGTGTTTCCAGAAGAGCTTCCAGGTTTACCCCCAGAACGAGAAGTAGAGTTTGGTAGCGATTTAATTTCAGGCACTCAACCTATCTCTATTCCTCTGTATAGAATGGCCCCGTCAGAATTACGTGAATTAAAGGAACAATTAAAGGACTTATTAGAAAAGGGGTTTATAAGGCCTAGTGTCCCCGTGGGGTGCACCAGTGTTATTTGTACGTAAGAAGGACGGCACGTTGAGAATGTGTATCGACTACCGACAATTGAATAGAGTGACAATTAAGAATAAATACCCCCTCCCCAGAATTGATGATTTGTTTGATCAGTTACAAGGTGCCAAGTGCTTTTCAAAAATTGACTTGAGATCAGGTTATCACCAAGTGAGGGTGAAGGCTTGGACATGACCACTAGGTATTAAGCTACTCCCAATTGACTATGTAATTAACAATTTATGACTGAATTTATGTAATACTAGATTGCTCAAAATACTGACATGCTAACTGAAAAATGTGACATTAATTTATTGATAATAAAACATTTAAAATCCGAGGCATGTATATTAGTAATATCTGACCTAGCATGTGTAATTCATGAACTAAAAGAACTACATAGCTAGGGTTCTGAATTCATGAAGGAATCTACACAAAACAGTAGTAAAGTCATGGTAATTTGATTAGTAACATTAAAGTAACTAATTCATAATGATCTGCTGAAATTCTAGAAACCCTAGGTCTAGATAATATTAAGGGAATCAAGATTTCGACTGAAATCTAGGGACCAAATGGATGAAAGGAACCCATTAGTGAAATCCTACATACATGGTGATGAAATTCACGGAGACAGACTTTTCTAGTGTGTAGAGGCTTTATTTCAGACATAGCTAATTTTCGCTTTAGTATTTGAGTTTGACCTTTCAGTTGTTGTTAAACTCTCAGTTTTCATATATTCAGATAGTTTATGGGTATTCCCCATCATTTCAGTTTACATGATTTAACTTCCACATAGTATTTATTTACTTCAGTTTACTTTAGTATGCTTATGATATGCCAGCAGGATTAGCTTGGAGTCACTCATGATCCTAGGTCCCGTTTCCGCGTTCTGGGGTAGCTTTGGGGCATGACAGTTCCATACTGCCAGCCCTAGGGGGAAGCCAACTTAGGGATGGATTCAAACCTTCGGCGAACCGCCGAATGGATTGGTGATAGAGAATTTGATCGCTAAAAGTTACATGGTCTGAAGGATGAAGAGTCAAGGAAAACCAACGATGGAGAGAAGTAATTGGTGCATCGCTGATCGGGTCGGCAATGCTCGACTAACTCTGCCGAATGGCCCCAAAGGCAAAAATCTCAAGGCCTATAAACTATTTTTTATAAAGAGGAAAGAGTATTCTAAAGTATTATTAGAAATATCTGAGTGATCCTTCATTGTTGAACTTTGAGCTTTCGTGTGAAACATTGCTTTTTTTTGTTTTTAGGAGTTTTTCAGTAGATTTTCAAGTCGGTTCGATTTGTAATTGAGTTTTAAATTATGAATTGTAGTTGCAAATTCAGTTCTAGATTAGTATTCTATGCTTACTCTAGAGAGAGGTTTTAGAATTAAGGTTACCAATTGATGATTGTAGTGATTGGGTTGTTATGTGTTCAACTCGAGAGAGTGAATCTTAATTCAATCCTACCTATCTATCTTTAGAGAGTAGATAAATTGAGGTTTTGGGTTGTTCATAGTATGATGCTTGTTGAGGTTCGAGAGAACTCACTTGATTCGTGATAGTTGATCGAGAGATGGCTATTACCTCTAAAGCCTAGCCTACCCACTAAGATTCAACGAACTTTCGTAATTAATAATCCCCCGTATAGAGAAATTGACAATTAATCAATCACATCCCCAAGTATCCCTATCTACTTGATTATTCCGTGTTTTTCTTAGTTGTTAATTGACAAACCTTATCCCCCCATTTGACACTTGTTGTCACCCCCTTTTATTTAATTCATTGTTTTCGATAATTTCAATTCCAACAATTGATTAAAACATGTCTTTCACTTCGTAATTGAATTCTCCACCGTATCACTCCATGTGGGATCGACCCTAACTCTTTGTTGGGTTTGTACTAGATTGCAATCCCCTACATTTATTATTGGATCAATTGTAGTTGAGCGTTATCGATTTTTTTCAATATATAAAAATAAACGTAAGATATACAGAAATACACAGACAGATTGAAATAAGATTCAATAACTTTTAAGTTTATAAATAAAATATTTTCCTTCAAATTGGTATTAGAGCAGAAGATTAAAGTGTTTTCGTTGTTAGCGGGCGGCTATGACTCATATATGCTACTCGTCTGGCCAATGATCATGTTGACAAAGCTTGGACAAATAATATATGGATTTAAAAAGCAAGCTACGAGGAAAGAATTAAAAAAATATTGCAGATTTAAAGAAGTGAAACCAATCACAAGAAGAAGAAACTCTTCTCTAAATTAAAAGTTAGAGAGAGAGAGAGTGCTCCAACACCAAACACAAACAAAAACACAAAAATAAAAGGAGTCAACAGGAAGGGCATCAACGAGAGTTTGAGAGAGAGTGCTCCAACAATAAAAACAAAAAAAAACACAAAAATAAAAGGAGTTAATGGGAAGGGCAACAATAAGGGTTGGAGAGAGAGTGCTCCAACACGAAAAAAAAGTCGTAGGTGGGAAGGGCACAAACCTTGGAAGTTGGAGAGAAATGCTCCAATAAAACCAAGAGAAAAAATATCGTGAGTTGGAAAAAAAGTGCTCCAATGCTTGGAAGTTGGAGAGAAGTGTTTCAACACAACCAAGAAAAAATATATCATGAGTTGGAGAGAAAGTGCTCCAACACATGAAAGTTGGAGAGAATGTGCTTCAACACAACAAAGAAAAAAAGTAAGTGATAATTGAAGAGAAGTACTATAACAATTGAAAGATTGAAGAGAAGTACTCCAACCGTTGAAGATTGAATAGAACTACTGCAATACAAGAACAATCACAAGAAGAAAAAGGCAAGAGTTTACAACTTTGAATTATGGGAGAATGTTAGAAATAATAATTCAAAGTTGCAGTAGGAATCCTAAGTTGATTAGGATTTGTTATTTATGGTATTTACTTATTTCTGTTTAATTAGGATTTGTTAGTTAGAATGGTTCCTAGTCCTAGTTTAATTTGGTTTTTACTTTTATAAATAGGGATGTTACTAGTTATTTTCAATATATAGAAATAAATAGAAAATATACAAAAATACAAAGATAGAACTTAAAATAACATTCAAGAACTTTTGAGTTTATCAATAATATATTTTACTTAAATTTTGGGGTAACATACATCAAAATATTGACTAACACTTTAATCAAATTTGCATCTTCAAAGTACTCATAATATCCATCAATTAAATTTAGTAAATAGATAAGTATAATTTGAAAATAAAAAAATATGGACATGCAAAGTCATTCCCTCTTAGAGAATTTCCCTCAAGAACAGAAACACGTCTTTATATGGCAACGTTGACGTTGTCGATGAAGAAATGAGAGATCCCAATTGGAAATTTCTAGCCTAGTCCAGATTTGGACGAAATCTAAGTTAGGTATGGTCTAGGGATATATGGTGATGAATGGGAGATCTAATTATGAATTTGATCAAATGAGTGGATAGCTAAGATGTTAAGGACCCCGTACGACTTTATAGAATCGAATTCGGGAGACTAGAACTCCTGAAATTGACCTTGGCCTAAATGGGTAGTTTCTGAACGTCAAGGGTGGAAGGTGTGTTGTGAAATGGGAGCTTGGAACTCAAAATCCAAGCTTTTGTCTCCGTGCAAACCGCCAGGGCGGGGCCGCTGTGGGGGGTTTGGGTACGCCGTAGCGTGCCAGTCGTGACTTAAGTAGGGGAAAAACCCTAATTTTGTTATTTTTCTACAAACTTCGTTCGTAAGTGTTAGGCAACGACCCAGAATGAGTTCTTGATAGTTTTTTACAACTTTTGGTGCAAACAGTAAGGATTTTACTCCCCTAATCCATTTTTCGATCCTTAGAACTTAGATTCTTGGGTAATTATCATTGGGGAGAGGGTTTTGACCTGAAGTTAATGGTGGGAAAACAATAGCTTCACATTAGTATCATGGGTTTGGTCTTGGGTTATTGGCTTTGTTATAATTCAGGTAAATAGACCTTAAATATCGATCCTTACATTGTATTAATCGTTTGTAGACCTAGAAAAAATGAAAAGAATTCGGAAAGGGAAGGCTAAGTTTCTTAGGAGGATTCAAGCTTGATTTCGAGGTAGGTGATGGTTTGATTTCCTATTTGTGTGATACATGTCGGATAATTTCTTTGTTGCGTGCATGTATGCATGTATGTGAATAGGGACATGTGAATCGAAACTAATAGAGATCAGTATATGTATATGATTAATTACATGCCATGAAAACCGTTGCTTGATTTTATGACTATGAGCATTGTTGATTATGGATGTCATTGTAATTATGGTTGTGATGACTAGATCGGGTGTCATGTTCCGACACATATATTGTATCGAGTGTGACGTTCTGACACATGTATATTGGATCGGGTGTCAAGTTCAGATACACTAACTATTTGGGTATGGGTTCCATGAGAACTAATGTGACTGTTATGCTTATGTCTACTTGGCATTGATAATGGAATAATTTATGTTGCTCTGAAATGATAACAGAATTGTATTATGTATATGCGTGATTACTATGTTGTGATTGATAGTTGTAATTTGTGCTTATGGGAGTAGCCACGTGAGCCTACCAGTATACTGTGGTTGTGTACTGATACTACACTTTCTCGTTCTTTGCTGAGTACATGACATCTTCAGGCAACTACTGACATACCTCATTTAGGAGATCACTAATCGAGATCAAATTCAAAGGTGAGCCAGTTCTTCCAGGCTGCTATGGATTTTCTTGTGTCTAGTCCATTCTCTTCGGACTTAGACTAGTTCTTTAGATATTTGTTATGTTTTAGCTTTCGGGGTTGTACCCTTTTTTCCTTAGAGTTGTTGATCGTTAGAGTTTTGGTACATTGACTTTCAGATTCTAGGATTTGTTTTCCGCAAATCTTTTAGTAGTTGTTTTATTAAACTTTCAGAGTTTATGGGAGCTCCAATTTTCTTTAGACATTTAAACCTGCATCCATATGATTAAATGTTCTAGTATAAGTTATGTTGTGTGGTTGGGTTGTAGTAATGGTTCTCCCATCGGAGGGTAGTGTGGGTACCAATCACGATGATCTGGTTCATGACAATTTTTCTACAAAATCAGACCATTATATATGATCCTTTTCTCACCTATACGCCCTATTTCATCCATTTCTCCAAAGCCTACTTAGAATTTATTTAATCCTATTAAACCTAATTATGATGCCATTAATTAACTTTCGATTGTTCAATCACAAATTCAGAATACGAAGATAAATTAAAAACTAATCAATTTTAGTGCAAAACTTAAAGTGGTGGTACAGTAGTTACTAACCTCCATAAACTTACATATTTTTATTTTTATTAGATCTAGCTGGTTGAAATAATAAAGGTAGACAAATAAAAGTAAACATATTTTATGCCATAACCTATCTCCATGTATAACGACTATCTATGTAACATAGACTTATTACTTGAGAAAGATAAAAGTAACATATGCTTATATTAGTACATCGTCCACATTTGATAATTTATAGGATATTAAATGGTACAACAATATAGCAGATTCAAATAAAATTTAGAGTCTATAATCAATGGATAAATCTATAAAACATATTTTTTTTAAAACATAGCTTTATATACATATGAAACCTTGAATGTTTAAAGAGCTTACCAGATAGAATAATATCAGATGCATGACAAGAAAGTTTCACATACCACAATTATCAATCTTTTCTAATAAGGCATACCAACACATGTTTATACACCCTATTTCTTCTATTTTCTCAAAGCCTACATGTAATTTCGTTATTCCTGTTAAAACTAATTGTGACATCATTAAACAAATTCGATTGTACAATAACAAATTCAAAATACAAAGATTAATGAAAAATCAATCAATTATAGTGTGGAACTTAAAACACTGGTACATTAGTTACTAACCTCCTTAAACTTAGACCTTTTATAATTTTAATATATCTAACTAGTTGAAATCATAAAGATATACAAATAGAACTAAATATATTTTATGTCATAACCTATCTCCGTGTATAAGGACTATCCATTTAATAAAGGCTTATTACTTGAGCAAGCTAAAAGTAAAACACACTCATATCAGTACATCGCTTGCATACCTCACATTTGATAATTTATACAATGTTAAATGGTACAAAAATATAGCATATTCAAACTGAATTTGTGAGTCTATAATTAATGGATAAATCTAAGAAATTATTTTAAAAAACGTGATTTTTAATACATATGCAATCTTGAATATTTAAAGAGCTACAAGATAGAATAATATCATACGTATGCCAAGAAAATTTCACATGCAACAATAATATATCTTTTCTAATAATAATACATAATAAACATATGTTCATACTACCTTTGTTGTCTATAAAAAGAGGAGTTCCCTCACAGTTTTAAACTATACTTTTTTTAAGTTTTCTATTCTTCTTCTTAAAACACTCAATTTAGTATACATTCTATATTAATTTATATTATAATAGAAAATATATTAAAACACTTTCAAATTAAATAATTCTGACTATTTTAAAGGGTTGTTACTTTACCAAAGAGTTTTTACTTTTCCAAAGGGTTGTTACTTTTTCAAAGTTGTGATCTTTTCGAAGGATTGTGACTTTCGAAAGAGTTGTGACTTTTCTGAAGGTTTGTGACTTTTGTGATAAGACACAATAAGCATTTGTTCATACAACCTATTGTTGACTATAAATAGAGGGGTTTTCTCATAGAAATTAGGGATAAAATTTGTTACAAAATATAAGATACAACAATTGGTATGATTTTCCTAGTTTTTATTGGTAGTTCTTGAAGAGATGCAAATGGAGGGATACGATGGTCTGAAGGGACACAAGAGTTGAAGAAATGGGTTAAAAGGTAAAATTCCTGAATTCTAAGGGTGCCACCTAGGCGGATGTAAGATTCTCTTTATATATATATATATATATATATAATATAAGTCATTCTCTAGAAAATTGGAAGTTCTAGAAGATACTTTTTTTGATGTAATATTTGTATCAGAATATTTTTTACGTTTTAATTAAAAATAAGAAAAAAGTTGTCATTCCTTATCCATTCCGAATGAATTAAAAAAAGAAAAACCAAAACATATCGAATTTAATTTGGTATCATAATTAGTATAGCATTTTAAAAAGTTGAACATAAAAGATGAACCAATATGTCGAAAATCGTACCAAACCTAAATACTTCTAAAAAAATTAGTTTCACCTTGATCCCATTCCGCGCAACTATGTTAAGTTAATTTGTAAACTTTCCACTTCTTTTGATCCATTTTGTTGTCGTATTTTTTTCACGCTGCTTAAGAAAATATCTACAAAAACGTTAATTTGACTAAATTATCTTTATTTACCCTTTGATTATAATTTAATACTACTTTTTTGCCACATTACTCTCTCTCTACTTTTATTGAATAAGGATAAAGGTTAAACCAAATACAGCTCTGTAGAAATTTATGTGACATACTTTACTTTTTAGTCTCTAAAAAAGGACACCTTACTATATATATTATCAGTTTAACTTTAAAATATTCTTTTCAGGATTAATGATATGATTTATAGACACACAAACAACTATGACTTGTTTTAGATTACAAGTTTCAAAAGTATTTCTTTCTTAAATTTTGTATCGAATAAAGCAACAAGAAATAAATTAGGACAAAGAAAATAACTAATTGGATCTTCATTTTCTAAAATAAGATCTATTTTCAAGTAAATGGACCTAAACTAATAGGTCTAAACTCATTAGATTTTTAATAATATTGCCTCCATTTCCAAAAGAGTGATCTAGTTTGACTTGGTACGAAGTTTAAGAAAATAAAGAAGATTTTTTAATCATGTCGTCCTAAATTGACGTTATGTCAAATATACAAAATTGTCTTTTAATCTTGTAGCCTTAAAATGTCATCTGGAAAGTTGAAATTAAAATGTCACCAATAAAGGAAAGAGGTCATTATTTTTTAAACAAACCAAAAAAGAAAATAGATCATTCTTTTTAAAACAAATGAAGTAGAATACAACAAAGCAAACATTATCAACTAGTTATGACTAAACTAATTATCATTTATCTGATATTTCGTTACAAGGTAAATTATTTAGTTTTGTAATAAAATGAAGTTAGAGCAAACTAAATATAGAGAATTCAAATTATATTTGAACAAACATGTGTTTAATACACTATCTGTAACAATAAAACGAATAAAGCTCAAAATAAGAGGAAATGAAACTGAAACTAGAAAACAATAATGTAAAAAGTAATTAATCTCAGTTTGTAGATTGTGAAATGGTATAGAATTGGCAAAGCCAGACAAAGTTTGGATAAATAAATTACCAATTTTGTCAACAACCCATGATGGCACAATTATTTATATAGCCATCATTATTACTTTAGTCAAACTCCTAAAGTCAATTCAGGCGGTCCTCCACTTAGAACCCATGAATATACTTTGATACGTCTATCACCAGAAGCTTCAATTATAATTAACCTATCAACACAAGCTCTTAAAGTCAAACTCCTATTTATCATCAAACCTACTTTTCCAGCATACAAATCATTCTTAACAACTGCCACTCCTATCTCTTGCTCTAATAGGAAATACACTTGAAATTTCAATCCATTTTCCTGTTTTGAAATCATATTCCTCTCCACATGTCACTAACGACTCTTTCTCTCCAATGCCTCCAATTACATAAAACTTTTTGTCCATAAATACCCCAAAACCCAAAACACATCTTATGTTGCTTGTTCATGCTTGGTAACATCTTCCACGTTCCAGTCTTTGAGTGGTAAAACTCTACTGAGCTAACGATATCGCCATGTGAGTCACAACCTGCAGCTACAATGGCAAT
Source organism: Solanum commersonii (assembly GCA_029007595.1). NCBI lineage: Eukaryota > Viridiplantae > Streptophyta > Magnoliopsida > Solanales > Solanaceae > Solanum > Solanum commersonii. The sequence continues at coordinate 14,831,038 of JAJTWQ010000004.1, forward strand.
CTCACCAGAGGTGGCAGAGGAAAGCAAACACCTTGGTGCATTCATTTGCATTATAGATGACCAACTGTTTGTGAGTATACTATAACAATAAATGACATGCGATAAGAACTCCTGTCCAAACACAAGTAGCTCTGTGGCAACGGCTAAACACTCCTTGTATGAGAATAGAAAAGATTGATTGGGAATATTGGTTGAGGGTAGATGCATCCAACGGCCACGACCGGGGTCAAAAGCTTCCCATGCAAGTAGATGACAAGAAAAATAAATCCTATGCTCAACCACATTATGTTAACGTCGCAATTTGTACATCTTCCCACTCCTAATTAATGAGAGGAAGTTACTATTCAAAGATGCAATAACACCATAATAAGATCTAGAGCAATGAATGAGAGTGTTAATGGAGTTGTCTCGGCCAATTGCTGGAATAAGAGGAGCATTATCAGATCGCTTGTGTTGCACAACTTCATTATTTTCCAATCCTCTTTTACCTTTCGAGATGTCGTCCTGGATATATACAACAATTTGTATTGAAATAAGCCAAAAAAAATAAAAAAACTGAAAAAGAAAGGAAATCCCTAACTATATTTCCATCGACATCAATAAAGTAATCATACAATGAATAAAGCCAATCCAGATTACACCCCATGAAGAATAAGTTAACGTAATTAAACAAGAATTTTAATATCATGTATAATATATGAAAATTAAGGTGTGGACAATTATTGTTATCATATCATGTAGAAACAATAGTGTTTAGACAAACTGTTGGGCTCATTTGGGATGTGTATATGATAGACAAACTTATCCCATGCATCATCTCTCTCTTAACTAACACCCCTAATCAAATGTTCGATAAAATAATTATGCATTTTATCAAAAAAATTAGTATACCTCATACGCTCGTACCAAACGATCTCTAAGGGATGGATTGGTGTGATGGATAAGGAAAAATAAGCCAACGATAATTTTTTACTACTCCTCAATTCTTTTTTGTTGAAAACTGTGGGGTAGCTTATCCCATGATTAATAATTATGACTGGGATAAGCTATCCTTATTTTGTGGGTGGAACACACTAATCCCGGGATAACTTATCCCAAGATAAAAATATAAAATAACAAAAGTACGTCTTTTATAAACCAACTTATTCTTAGAGTTTATTTTTAAAAACAAACAAATTATTCTTAGAAATTATGTCATGCATATTATTTGAGTATGACAATCCAAACAACCAATAAAAAATAATCTCAATGTAACTAATCACATCATAACGTATCCTAAAGTAACTTATTCCATCATAATTCATCCCAACCAAACTTGGCATCAAACCAAACGTCCCCTGAGATGATAAAGCAAGACAAAAATAACCTAGTGAACTTCAAATGGCTTATGATTCTTGAAAATGTTAGCTCGTAAGTCTTTAGTCATAGGATCAAGAATCATCAAAAGTAATACTATCAAATTCAAAAATCAATCTGATTGTCTTTAAGTCTAACCACGAAAATGGATCAAAATTACTTTTATGTAAAGATAATATCATCTAGTGCAGACATGTGCATACATCAGCCTCCAAAAACTGGTCAATTTTTGGGCACTTGAAAATACTTCAAAATCTACTTCCGTAATCTATGGCCAAATGCTACCTTGTTAAAATATGAAAAAGGTAAACTGAAGAGCAATAAGTTTACATACTAGTAGAAAGTTAAGAAAAATAAGAAGAAAATTAAACAAATTATATCCAGAATATAAACAACTCAATATCACAAAAATTGATAACGACAAATTAGATCAATTAATAGATAATATATCTAAAATAGAATATAAATATATTCAATATTTAAAGATACAATGAATAACGAGAATAACGAATATAGACAAAAACTTATTGAAATAATTATAGCAAAAAGATAAGAATTGAGACATAGGCAAAATAGACTTAATAGTAATATATTTGCAGGAATTTGTAAAAAATCCATAGTAGCACAGAGAAAAACTATTTTATATCTACAGATACAAATAGAAAACTTAAAATATAAACTACAACACAATTTATAAATGAATAAAGAAGAATACGCAATAGATGAAAAAACATATGAAAACTATGACGGATTAAAAATAAAGATAATATTTTCTAATCTAGGAAGAAGATATAAGAAAATAGGTGACAATCTAAGTTTAATGTTAGAAAAAGAAACGGTAAAACTAGAAGATAGTTTAACTGCTATGATAAGAATAACAAAAGAAAATGAAGAAATAGATAGAAAAATGGAAATTGAAAAAATAAAACAACAAGCAAAAAAGGAAGTACAACAATTAGAAGAAGTAAAAAATACTAAAATAATAGAACTAGAAAAAGAGCTGGCAATATTGAAAGAAATGTATGAAATTAAACAAAAAAAAAAGAACAAAAGACAAAAGACAAAATTAGCAAATGAGATAAATAAATTTAAAGAAAAATTGCAATTAGAAGAAGAACTAGAAGAAAGAGAAGAAAATAACCAAAGATAATCTACCTGAAATAAGAATTGATGAAATCAACAACGATCTAGATGAACAATATTCAGAAACAAGCGAAACATATACGAAACTCTTAGCAAACATAGATAATACAAAGAATTTAGAAGTAAATACAGGAGACGTAGACATGGATGAAAAACCTAGTACATCAGGAATAAAATACCAAAAAAATTGAAAATATTATAATACAAACTATGAACAATATGATAGAGAAAAAACTATATAGGATAAAAGATTGAATAAAAAATGGACACCTAAATCAATAACTGAACAACATAATTTTTTAGATTTAGACTGTGTAGCAAATATAAATAAAACAATCCAATTATGAATGGGATATATATCAAAACAATTAATAGATAACAAAATAGGAATGACAGAAACACCAGGATATATAGAAAGAACACTTATAGGAACAGTAAAATTATGGCTACAAAATTTATCAGATGAAAGTTTAAAAACTTTAAAAAGTAATAAAAAATTTGATGGTGAATTAGCTAATATAGCTATGGAGATATTATATAAATACGAAATAGCTATAAGAAATGAATTTAGTAGTATGACAACAGAAGTGGAAGAGCAAAATAAAGAAAAAATCATAAACCGGAATCTAATGACAAAATTAGCAATATGTAATGTGTTATATAGATGAATATACATGTGCATTTAGAGAATACTATTATAAAGAAACATATAGCACAGACACTACAAAAGGAACCCCAATTACCAACAAAAATATTTGTTGGTAAATTGATCAAATTGGTTGGCAAATTGAGTTACCAACCAAATGCCAACTTCTATTAATCTGCTGCTAAAAGGCTCGTCGGTAAATATTACCAACCGATTTTAATTTGTTGTTAAACTTACCAAGCGATTTACCAACCAAAAATCGGTTGGTAAACACCCAAAGATGTTGTTACAAAATTTTGAAACATGACCCTGAAATTTTCATTGGTAAATTCACCAACTAATTGTTGGTTAGTATATCGTTAGTACCTTTACTAACGAATTGAAAAGGAGTTAGTGAATTTTTTTTCTTCATTATTTGATTCCGTTGGTAATACGTTGGTAATTATAGTAAATATTTGTTGGTAATTTACCAATAAATTTTAAATACTTTTATTTTTTTTGTTTTCCATCCGGTGTCCGGTACCCCACACCGGAGCCCGACTAAATTCGGATTCACACCGGGAAGTCCCACATTGGGGAGTAAAGCGCTTCCTAACAAAGGCGACTCCGTACCCGAGGGGAATCAAACCTAAGACCTCTAGGTTAAGGATGATGCAGTACTTACCACTCCACCACAACCCTTGTTGGTAATAAATTTTAAATACGTTAGTATGATTATTTGTTTATCTAATACATCTACTAATTGATTGTTAGTTTGTTGGTAATATATCATTCAAGGCGACTCTGTATCCAGGGGAATCGAACCTAGGACCTCTTGGTTAAGGATGTAGGGGTACTTACCACTCCACCACAACCCTTGTTGGTAATAAATTTTAAATATGTTAGTATGATTATTTGTTTTTCTAATAAATTTACTCATTAATTGTTAGTTTGTTGGTAATATATCATTCAAGTTCAATGTTAGGTTAGCAATTGATTGACAATATGTTCAAAATATTATTAATTGAATGATTATCCAATAGTAAAATATTTATTAATTTATTGCATTTAAAAATCTAAGAGCACGAATATAAATCCAAAAATATTAATATCAATTTTATAAATCATATTTGAATGAAACAATGCAAAATCTATGACAACAAGTTAAATTAATCTCAATATGACACATCATTATATCAAATTTTTTAATTTGAGCACGTTTACCAAAAATATTGACCAAATCTAAATTTTGGCCAAAATTTAAAAGTTAAAATGCCTAACAGCACAAACTAAAAATGGAAGCCTCAAAACCTGAACCAACGTAACCATCCTATTAGATATAAAAATGACCTTCCAAAGCTAATCGCGCTGACGGAATTCTCATCAGAGCACGTTTAAAAAAAATGTTAAGCAAAGTCAAATTTTGGCCAAAAGTTAAAAGTTAAAACGTCTAACGGTACAAACTAAATATGAAAACCTCAAAATCCAAATCGACCATCCTGTAAGACGAAAAATGACCTTCCAAAGCTAACCGCGCTGACGAAATTCAAATTTCAGCATGTTTCCCAAAAAAATTGACCTAATTCAATTTTTTTGTCAAAAGTTAAAAGTTAAAACCCTTAATGACACAAACTGAAAATAAAAGTCTCAAAACCCAAACCAACCATCCTATGAGACCAAAATTGAACTTACATGGCTAACCGTGGTGACAAAATTTCAATTCGAGCACGATTACCAAAAATATTGACTAAAGTGAAATTTTGGCCAAAAATTATAAGTTAAAATACCTAACGGCACAAACTAAAAATGGAAGCCTCAAAACCCGAACCCTCTAGCTTGCTACATCAAAACTGACCTTCCGCATCTATCTGCACTGATGAAATTCTCATCTGAGCACTTTTATCAAATAAATTGACCGAGGTTAAATTTTGGCCAAAACTTATAAGTTAAAACACCTAACGGCACACACTAAAATGAAAGCCTCAAAACCTGAACCAACCATCCTATTAGATAAAAAATGACCTTTGGAGTTAATTACTCTTATGGAATTCTCATTTGTGCACGTTCACAAAAATATTGACCAAAGTCAAATTTTGGCCAAAACATAAGATTTAAAACACCTAACGGCACAAACAAAAAACGGAAGCCTCAAAACTTGAACCAACCTTCCTGTTAGATAAAAAATGACCTTTCGAAGCTAATGACATTGATAGAGTTCTAATCTGAGCACGTTTACCAAAAATATCGACCAAAGTCAAGTTTTGGCTAAAATTTAAAAGTTAAAACGCCTAACGACACAAACTGAATAAGAAAGCCTCAACACTAGATGCTGATTTACCAAAAAGTTTAACTTCAATTGATAAATTTACCAACTATTCAAATATATGTTAGTAATTAATAATTTACCAATAAATAATTAATATATTGGTAAATTTTACCAAAATGATCGGTTGGTATATTACCAACTATTTTAATGATGTTAGTAATTTACTAACTACAATCTTTATTCGTTGGCAAAATTTTCAACTAATTGGATATTGATTGACAAGTTTACCAACAAATTACATTTCGTTACTAATTTACCAACACATTTATATTTGGTTGGTAAATTTAGTAACACAATCTTGCCGTTGGTAAATGTTTGGTTAGTAATTCATTGGTAATATGTTAATAAATTATAAACATTTTTTTGTCATATTTACCAAACGATATATACTTCGTTGGTAATATTACCAACAAAAGTGTGCGTTAGTAATATTTTAGTTGGTAATCCATTGATAAAATGTTGCTAAATTTGGCGCCATTTTTTTCCGCCGTATTTACCAACTAAAATACTTAGTAAGATTTTGGTTGGTAATCTGTTAGAATTTTGTTGTTAAGTTTTAAAATATAATTCAGTTAGAAATATGTTGGTAATTTGTTAGTAGAATACTAACCAACTTAAGTTGTTAGTAAAATCTGTTGGCAATTTAGGGATTTTTGTAGTGAGAAGAGAGTAAAGAAATAAGAAAATTATATTTTACAAAATTACCAGAACCTTTTAATTCAAAAGTAATAAAAAGTTGGAATGAAACAGGATTAACAGATACCTTAAGAGCTAGAATGAAATTCTTACAACGATGGATTATAGAACTGTGTGAAAAACATAAAGAAGAAATTAAAATTGAAAAAGATATTAGTAAAAAACCTAGCATGTTGCAAAAATAAAACAACACCCTAATTTGGTTGTACGGATAGGTATTATAAAAATAAAAAAAAAACTATAAAAAATACAGATCAAAATATAAGTATAAAAGACCAAAGAGAAACTACTACGTAAAAAACTACAAAACCAAAAGACCATATAGACCTAAGAGAAAACTAAAGGAATGTACTTATTATAATTGTGGAAAATTAGGACACACAGCTAAAGATTGCAAATTACCTAAAGATCCAAAGAAAAAATAAATATCAGAAATACTAGCAGACAACGAAAAATATATACCAATAGAGTATATAGATTATGAATTAGAAAGCGATGATAGTATATATGAATTATCAAAAAACGAAACAAACGAAATGGAAAATAATTCAGTAACAGGATCAGATAATGAATACTATATAAATGACTGAAACAGATATACAAATAATAACTAAAGAAAAACATCAAGATGAAGAATCTTTAGAACAAAAAATAATATTTGATAATAATATATTTGAACAAATAAAAGGAAAAGAATTAGACCTAAGTGTAGAAAAATATTCAAAATACCAACAATAAGAAATTGGTTTAAACGACAAAAAGAAGAATATTATGCAGTAAGTCAAAGAGAACATATCATAGATTGCAGATACACTAAAGGAAAGGCTAAAATATCAATAATAAACAAACAAATAATCATTAAAGAAATACAAGATATTAAGGCTAAAAATCCAATTAAATATGTATATTTAGAAGGAACAGAAATACTAATAAAAGCATGTTTTAGAGAAGGAATAGATACACCATAGAAATATACTTAGCGGATGATAGAATTATACAACCCATAGAAAAAAGTATAAGCTACCATGAAATGGTCTTGGCCAAACCAAGTCATGCTATCAAGAAGTCATCCTAATAATAATAGGTCAAGCTACTGTTAGAAGAGTATAGATCTTCAATTCTAGGCTACCATGACTATCCCTAACTCAAGCTACCCTTGACATGCATCTTACAATGCTAATTCAAGCTACCCTTAGGATAGTATGCTTCCTCAATCCTAAGCTATCAATATTGGTCTTGTCTTACCAAGTCAAGCTATGCATGAAGGGAACATATGTCACAACTTCAAGCTATTCTAAACTAACAACTTTGATTCATTTTAAGTTATTAAGCCAACCTAGAATCATTATATGCTAGAGAACCTAGTATCTCCTAAGTGTGTAAATGAGATACAATACCCAACACGATCACATCATATTAGCTTTACCCCCAAAGCCCTAACATTGATAACTACAAGCCTTATTCTCAAGATTTTCCTCTTACTATCATCATTATACCTAGATTTCAAGGAATTCTAATCACATTCTTCATAACTAGGTGATTATAGTCATATTTGATCATAAAGGTTCAAATTTAACTTTACTAGTTATGATCCTTCATATGCATTAAAGTCTAGTTCAACTTATGATTATATGCACCAAATCTTGAACAATTACTACACGTGACATTGATTTTAGAAGATCACCTATGAATCCTTAATTTCACCTTCCATGGCATAAACCCACATAATATCAAATTCATCAATTGGACTAGGGTTAACCATAGAAATCACATAAATTCATAATAATATCATAATTCAATGTTGATTCATTCATAATTAGGTATTATCCACTAGAATGGAATCATACCTAAACACTACCCACAATGTAGGAAGAAACTCTAGCTAGAGTTGGGTTTTGACTTCACAGTTGGGGGAAAACTTAGGGGCACTATGGGTGGAAGAACCCATAGATGAATAAGCTAACATACCTTAAATCAAATACCTAACCAATCTTGAACAATGGAGGAAAATCTTCCCTACTTCCTTCTCTTCTTCTTCTTCCTCTTCTTCTTCAGTTCTAGAGAGAGAATTATTTAGAGATAATTTGGGGTCTTGGAAGAATGAATTAATTGACTTAGTTTGGGGGTCTATTAGGCTTATATAGGGGGTTTAATAACTAACTAACCGACCTTGTTTAACCCTTAAATAATTACCAATTAACCCCTAAGCCCCTAATTTAAAAACTAAAACTCTAAATCTACCTCTATTCACGAAACCCCTACCCACGGACCGTGGGTAGGTCTACGGATCGTGTTGCACCCTCGTGGGTGGTGGACTATGGCTAGAAGTTGCAGGGACATTTCGTACGTGACCCCAAACCCCTTCCCAAAGGGTGTGGGTCCATCCACGGCTCATGCATGCCCTTCGTGGAAGGCACTGTTTTGGCAGCTTTTGGACTGTTTTGGGGTCCTCCTGAAGGATCCCATGGTTGGTCCTTGGGGAGTCATGCCTTGACGTGCAACCCCTAAAACCTTCATTCTAAGTTCGGGAAGTCATTTTACACTTCTAAACCCCACATCAAACTCAAAAACCCTAATATTAGGCTCTAGAACTCTTTAGTTTAGTTCAGTAGTTTTCGGGGTGTAACAGGAGCGTTACTGAAAATTGATGCATGTACCTCAGCCAATCTAAGAGAACGATAAGGTAGAATATGGATATAGGTCCCGTTGGAGGTGCCAGTCAAGAAGGAAGTAACAATCGGAACACACAAACAAAAGGTGGTTTGTGAATTGGAAGGAATCATGTGCACTGTTGTGGAATGTTAGGCCATATAATAAAAAGTTGCCCACAAATCATTCAATGTAAGCATACAGAACAAAGAACAACCACAGAAGTCAAGCATAAAGTAAAACACTCGAATGATGGTTGGAAAATTGTAAACATCCGAAGAAGAAACAACGAGCAAACTATGGACAAAAAAAAGGTGTAGTGAACAAACAATAATGAAATCCACCTCAGGTAAAGGCTTATGACCCGCACTCATGTAAGTTTATTGACACCACCATCCCAACCCAAAAACATGGTGATGGATGGCCCAAAAAAAGGAAAATTAAAAAAAAAAGAGCTACAATAGTGGGCTCGGAGCTCAAAGCACGAAATTCCAACGCCCAGCTGCAAATGTCATTAATTCCATTAATGGTATATCTTCTAAATTAGTTATTGATGGTAATCAAAAAATTGAAATTTGATTTGGGAAATCCAAACATTATGTAGTCTTTAACACAAAAGACACCAGTGGGTCCCAAAACTCAACTACACGTAGCCACTTTCCCATATCTCCCATAGATACTCTCCCAGTATCCACCGCTCCACCCTTCCTTTATTCTGGAATAAATAATCATCATTCCTGCGTTATTGATATGGCCATGTCAGTCACATCAACTAACGATCACATACTCGCCTGTAGAGAAATGGAAAAGCCCTATTCAAGGAAACAAGGAAGACCTCCCTTGAACCTTCAACCAACTACAATGGCGCCACACTCCCTCCTCCCAAAACACATAGACAACCCCACAAACCTTTATAATAGTACCGCTCTCGCCATCCCACACTTCGACATCATGGATAGAACTGGCGCTACAAGGAAAACAACTAGCCTTCCATACGACGGTAGGGACAGGACCAATAACCTTAATAATCCAGGACCAGGCATATCTAGCCTAGATAGTCAAAGAAGGGATTGACCATCTGATAGAGCGATTAGGAACCAAAATATGGATGCAAACACTAAAGAAAGCTCTTCAAATGGAGCACATCAAGTCAATACCAATGCACAAGCTGAGCTAGCTGATGGAACAAACCATCCAAACATTACCCTTCTTTTCATTCTTCCCATACCTCTCCAAAACTCAAGGCCTCAAGTTCACCTCTCTAAAAAACCCAGAGGAGAAGGGAAAGGAACAACCATAAAGAGAGGGGCCGTCAACCATTGAGATGCTAAAACAAAACACCATGGAAATGGAACAAATTCGATCAAGTTTTAGAGAACTATATCCTGAAGTATTTACTTTAGAGAAACTACTTCGAAAGGAGTTCTAGGAGATGGACAGCACAAAAATCATTGTCCAGTGCCCACAACACATAACTTTGTTCTCACTGAACTTGAGGAAAGAAAAGGAAGTAGTACCCACAACAGTAGCCTTGAACACACTGAGGACATCCAAGAACACAACCACAATGGAGAAAGGTAGAACTACAGGAGACTCCAACCATCTACCGGTTATGATGAATTTTATTATCTGGAACGCACGGGGAACCAATAGTGCCAGCTTTAGGCTTCAATGTGATTCCATAGTGATGTTCCACATTCCTGCACTCTTAGTCCTGCTGGAAACAAATATGATTGAGCATAGAAACCTTACTGAAGAGATTAACTTTGACACTCAAATTCAAATAGTTAGTAATGGTTTCTCTAGTGGAAATGTGATCATGTGGAAGGAACAGATTCTAAACCTGGACAACATCAGTGTCACACCTCAAGGAATCCATGTGATGGACAAGGTAATCCCCAACTCACATACTTGGCTTTTTTTTGCTATTTACGCTAGTTCGGACTTCCACACCAGGACTTAACTTTGGGACTATCTTTGTAGCCTCTCACATAGGTTTAATAGTGAGTGGGTTATTAGAGGAGACTTCAATAAAGTACTTCAAACTAGAGAGAAGCTCGGAGGTAATAACATCAATAAATTTAGAATTGGCCTTCTTTGTGATTCTCTTAACCAATGCAAAATGATTGATCTAAGGGTTAGGGGTTGTAAATATACTTGGATCAACAAGTGAGATAAAAACAAAATACAACTCATCCTATAGAGGCTTCATAAGTGTGTCGGTAATGAGTCGTGAATAAAAAAAATTCTCAACTCCTTTGTTACCTACCTCCCCGGGACTAAATCTTACAACTGTCCACTTCTTATAAATTTCAACAACCAAAGAAGTAGGAATGCTAAGCCTTTCAGAATTGAGCCCATGTGGTGTGGTTACCCATCTTTTCGGAGTCTTCTCAGCCAGTGTTTCGAGGGCCACACAAATCTGGGCCCCATTCATTTGTTCCAAAGAGAAGCGTCCACTTGGAACAAGACAACCTTTGGAAACACCTTTGCCCAATTGAGGAAAATCTTAAATTGACTATCTGGGCTCCAGAATTCCCAAAACTACCATCGCAACACCTTCCTCTAAAGCCTCGAGACCAACCTCCTCGAAAGATATGACAACCTCCTTAAAGCTGAGAATTATTTTTGGAAGGTTCAATCTAGAATCAACTGGTTAAGTGATGGAGACACAAACTCTACCTTCTTCCATACCTCAACCATTAATAGGTGGAAAAGGAATAGGGTCACCTGAATCAAAGATAAGGTCGGCAACCTATACGAGAACCACAAAAGTATTAAGAACCATATCTTTAACTTCTTCATAGATCTCTACATCACCTGCCACACCCACTCAAATAGTACTCCTTATGATATGCTCGATAGGTGAAATAACCTCCCTATCGATGCCCTCAAAGTCCTGGATGCACTACTGTAACACCTCAGAGACTAATAGGCCTAACTAGAGCTTGTCATAAGTGTTAGAGTCGTAAAATTTGCTTCTCGTACTTAGAATGAAGGGTTTAGGGTTTAAACATGAAGGTATGACTCCCCAAGGACCAACCAAGTGTCCTTGAGGAGTACCCTAAAGTTCACCTAAACATTGCCCAAAATAAAGTACCCACAGAGGGATCTACTCACCGTAGGGTGGTCCATACTCCATGGGTGGCCCTTCGTGGGTCAAGGCCAAGGGGAGGAGTTCCAGTAAATCAACCCACACCTCATCAGCATGGACCGTGTGTACAACCACGGTCCATCAGTGAGGGTAATGGGTGGTCACCTGGAGACTGCCTCTTGGAGGTTAAGGCTAGGGGTCTTTAAGCAATTTGCTTTTTAAATAGTATTAAGTGTGGTCGCTTAGTCTAGTTTTAATTCACCTATATAAGTCTTTTTAATTCATTAACCAACCCATTTACCTCATAAGTTCCAAAACCCAAATCAGTAACCAACTTTTCGCCAAAATCTTCTCTTTAGAACTCTAAGGAAGAAGAGGAAGGAGAAGAAAAGTGAGGCTAGGATTGAGGAATCAAGATTTTCTCCTCAAATTCATGGGAATTCTACAATAAGGTATGGTATCTCTTCATCTATGGGTAGCCTTCACCCATGGAGCCCCTTCAAAGCCCCCAATTTCAAAGCTATAAAACCCAAAAGTTAGGGTTTGCCTTAAATCTCATGGATTCCTTTCAAATTCATTTTTAAAGGTTGAATTATGTTTGTTTCTGAATATATTGACAATTTTACATGATTTTAAGTTGAATTCCTCAAGAATCCATGAATAACCCTATTTTCTCAAATTGGATTTTAAGGTGTGGGTATTGATTGATGCAAGTAGAATGTTATAGAATTATTAATGTAATTAATTAATTACTTGAATTATGTTATTATCCATGTCTAATGTAGTAATTCTAGATGTGTTGATGAATTATGATCCATATTCCTTGATGGACAAAGTATGAGAATTATGCATGTTTATGAGGTTTATGTATATACTTTAAGAACACTTTGAGAGTAAAGTGATTATGACTGTGATGTAACTGTGGTGGTGTTGAAAGGCTATTCTCAGACACACACTTATGAATGAAGTATGAATGAAGTTTCCATGATTATGATAACGATGTTGTGTTGATTGAAAGGTTATTCTCAATTATACACTTAGGAATAAAGATGACATGTTATGAAAGGCTTTCCTCGCCTAAATGAATTGGTAGGCTAAGGGCACCTTTTTATGTGTAATTAAAAAGCAATTTTGATTGATATACCTTGAATAGGTAGGCCAGTGGCATCCCTTTCATGAGTTACTAATGAAGTATTCTAAGGCTTGTTTTGAATTAGTAGGCCAATGGTACCCCTTTCATGAGGAGTCAATGAGTTATTCTAATGATGTACCTTAAATAAGTAGTCAAACGGCACGTTTTCATTAGTAATCATGTTAATAGAGAATTAACTATTTTATGGGAATTTAATGCTTAGCTTCGAGTGGATAAGGTGAGGTGGAACCTCTCCCTATGTATGGTCGAGTTTCTAGTAACAACCTCCTTATCCCATAACTATGTTCCCCCATAGGTCTTTAGCTACTAGATCCACCTAAAAGATAATACATGTTAGTTCTACCTTAGGCAAGTAGGACACCTCTTTTCAGTGTGTGGCATGACACCGGATTCCATGTTAAGCTCACATGGTCTATGTCGGTTAAGGCTTATTCCCACTATGAAAAAGAATATGAGGTATGAACTATGGTTACTCAAGAAGCACTACTTAGTGTGGGTGGGGGTATGGTACTTCATCCATGCATTGCACAAGTAGGCTTTGAGAGTAGTTATGGTGTGTTCCTTTTATGTTACGATGATTTATGAAACGAAGTACGCTTAATGTGAATTGTTGCTATGAGTTGCTTTCCTTGAAATGACTTAGAAAATAGGAAGGTTTCCTTGTCCATGAGTATTAGCTAAAGATGAGACCAAAGAATGGTAAGTATGATTTTGGTGGACTAAAAGTAGTACTTAGTATAGATGTAATTATGGGATCTTATCTATGCATTGCACAAGTATGACTTAGGGTTACTTATGAGATGGTTCTATTATGTTGTGATTATCTACATGTTGAATATGACTATGACTTATGCTTTTATACTAATGTGCATGATGATTCTCAAACTTGGTAAGGTGCATGCTTTTTAACTAAAATGTTCTTTTTAGCATGTTTTGAAGTATTTTACTCATGGCTAATTGAGACATGTTTAGACTTTCGCTTTCTTTTATAAAACACTTCGATTGTATGGATAAAGTTTTAAATTCCGCATCATTTCTTTTATCCTATATTATGATATGTTAAGTGGCTTGTATGAGACTCCTTCGGGGTCAAGTACGCCATGTTACATCTAGGGTGTACCGTTGCGTCATCACAAATTTGGTAATCACATCAGAAGGTTTAGAATGATTCTAGGATGTTGTCGCATAAGCCACGTCTAGTAGAGTCTGGTTTATAGTGTGAAGTTCACCACATTTATAATTGAGGGGCTATAAGATATTTAGGAAACTACACTTCTTTCATTACTCTTAAGTCGTTCCATATAGTTTAACTTTATAAAGTCCCTCTCCTAATTCGTCTTTTGTGTTTTCAGGATATGAATACACATAGGGCTAACACAAGAAGAAAGGAGGGTGACAATGTCAATGAAGAATATCCTTAAGTGAATCAAGCTCCTCAAGCTAATCAAGCTCCGATTAATCCTTCGGTTATGTCGAATGTGGAGGTTAGGTCGTCTTTTCTAATGTTGACCCGAGCCATTACAACTCAAGCTCAAGTTGTGACAACTCAAGACCAATCCATGACGACACAAACCAATAGAGATGTTGGGACTCATGTGAACCCTAATATGAATTTCACAGCTTCTAGATTGAGGTATTTTTCATGAATGAACCCTCTCGTGTTTCTTGGTTCCAAAGTAGATAAGGATCCTCAAGAATTTATGAAAGAGGTTTATTAAATAATTAATACCACGACAGTGACTTCGGTAGGGAAAGTGGAGTTAGTCGCAAACCAATTGAATAGTGTGGCTCAAGTATGGTATACTCAATGGAAGAACAATAGGGAAATGTTCAAATCGATGTTCCTTGATAGGTTCTTTCCCCACGAGATGAGGGAAGCTAAGGTGTAAGAATTCATTAACCTTTGTCAAGGAGGTATGAGTGTTCAAGAATATTTTCTAAAGTTTACTCAATTGTCCAAGTATGCTCCGGCTATGGCGGCGGATCAAGGGATTTGATGAGTAGGTATTTGACGGGTGTGTCCAAGGCAATGCTCCTTCATGATATGGGTATCTCGCGTCTTATGGTGTATGCCCAACAAATGGAGGATGAGAAACTCCAAGGCAACAATAGGGAGGTGAAGAGAGCTAGAACTAGTGAGGGGAATTTCTCTATATATAAGTCTGACGGATGATTAACGTTTCAAAGACACTTCATCTAGTTTTAAGTGTCAACGATCACTAGTCAGTATATAACCCAACTAAATGAGTTGGGGTTGATCCCACAGAGAGTAGTTGTTCCTTCAAATTCAATTATAGAAGTATGACAACAATTTCTTCAACTGAACACTTACTGCACCTTTTTGGTTTAAGCTTCGAATTTCAGGTTTTAATCATCAATCCAATTCAACACTAAACACGAAATAATCAAATAATAAGGTAAAAGTTGGGGAATTGACCAACAAATTATTGAATTCAACTTAGTTGATGAACATTGATACTCACAATGGGATAACTTGTCGTGGGTAGGTAGGACTATATGTAAAGCAATTTTCTCTCGAACAATTACCTTATCTATGTTGAATTCTCTCGAACTTCAACACTAGATGGAAAATGCCAAACCCTTGTCCTCATCAAACCCACTCTCTCGACCTAGATACAAAGGATAGGTTCCATGTTTCACATTCTCAAGCTGAAATCATGGCGACCCACTACTAAGGATGCTGACCTTGCTACTTTGGCTTTGCCCTTATCTCTTGAGCAAGCACATGTAACAACTCAGAAAACTAGTAAGACCAAGATAGAGTCAAATGGAAACTAGTAGGTGAGACTAAAGTCGTACGTGTGAGCTTCTGAGTTTGATGTTTGGTTGTAGGTTGTATATTGACTTCCCGAGCTTACGTTGGGGTGTCTATGGGTTAAAAGTCAAGGTACGAGCCTACAAACACCAACCAAGGGTCCTTGAGGGGGACCCTAAAGCCTGACCCCAAGGCTTCCCCTTAACAGAAAAAGCTGCCTGAACCACAGATGGCCAATCACTGTCAGTAGATGGAGTGATGGCTCGTAGGTCATGGGGCATGGTTCAAGGCCTGGTTGAGGAGCTGCAGTTCCAAAACACAGACCTGTAGCACGCCAAGTAGATCAATTGACAGACCATAGGTCCATGGGGCGTGGATTGCACCTGCAATCTACCCAAAGTCGGCCAATAGGTGGGTTAGTTTAGGTAATTCATTTTTAGTTTGTTTTAAGTAAAGATTACTTAATATGGGTTTATTTCATATATATATAAAGTATTTTAAGTTAGTAAACACTTCATTAAATCATTATAACCCAAACTCCAAATCAAAACCCAACTACTTTCCCCTCTAATAATCTTTTCTCTAGAAACTCCATTGAAGACCAAGAGAAGAGATCAAGCTAGGGCATGACGATGGAGGCTTATTCATATGAATTTGATGGTATTCTAAGTCTAAGGTATGGTATTTCTTCATCCTTGGGAAGCTATCACCTAAGGGAGCCCTTTCAAAAGCTTTTAACTCGATTCTAGAAAACCCAATTAGCTAGGGTTTCAACTCAACCCCATGGATTCCTTTCAAACTTGTTCTTAAAGGTTGAATTATGTTTGTTATTGATGATACTACTGATTTTAGATGATTTTAACATGAATTCCAAAGAATCCATGAGTTTTCCCAAACCTAGTTATGGCTCCTCTACATTGTGAATGCTGTTAGAAGTGGATTCAATTAATTGAATATGAGGTGTTATGATGAAATTACATGATCTAAGTATAATTACACATGTATTCTTGATTAACCTAAGATTCTAGGGTGAAATTGATGTAGCCTAGGGTTATGTCATGAAAGGGGCAAATTGAGGGTAGATGTGAACCCCTAAGATTGAATAACATATTGAAGAATTGCCTTAGATTAGATCACCTAGACATGAAAGGCTTATGAATGAATCTTCCAAACATGAATTGACTTGATTAGGTCTTACATGATGAATCATTGTTGAATAGTATTGAGGCTTAGTTTACTTGATGCTATATGACTATAATTGAGTAAGAATGAAGAATGTGGTTAGTCTACCTTGAGTACTAGGTATATTTGATGATGATGTGAGGCATTGCTTGAGAGTAAGACTTGTAACATGAAGATGACTCCTTGGGCTAAAAAGGGGTAAAAGATAAAGTAGGTAAACTAAGTATGTTAAGGCTTCAAGAAGGCCATTATGTATGTTGGTTTGTATATGGCCCTATGGTGAACTAGACTTCACCCACATGATCTACAATATTAGTATATGAGCTTATACATGAAAGGAATGAACTACTTGAATTATTGTTATGACCATGTCTATTATGATGAATGTTAAATGTGTTGATTTACATGGTCTATGATCCTTGAATGCAATATATGTGAAATATGCATGATCGTGATATTATGTACATGCTTATGAGAACTTTGAGAGGGAAGTGTCTATGATGATAATGTTATTGTTGTGTCATTTGAAGGACAATTATACACACACACACACTCCATGCTTAAATAAGATTATGAGGTATTTGTGGTATCAAGTGAAAGGCTAGTTCTCATATGCACCTTTACATATTATTATGCATGAATTATACATGACCATGATGATCCACTTGAAAAGTGGAGGTGTTAATTATTGTGTATGTTAGGGTATTGATGCAAGATTCTTCTTCTCCTACACCTTTACACTTATCTATGCATGACAAGACTATGGTTATGATATTAATGTTGGGTTGATTGAAAAGGATAGTTTCATGAACATGATTTGAGAGACTTGCTCACATACTGAGGATTTTAAAGGTGAAAGGCTACTTTAACCTAAAGAATCCATGAGCTACCATGATACCATGATGGTTGGGTGTTAGACATTCTACCATAAACATGATTTTAAAGTAAAGACATAACATGAATATTAAAAGGGAATTAATCTTATCACCGAGTGGATAGGAACAAGAGATGGAAACCTTTTACCTTAGTCAATCTGGATTTCTAGTAGCAATCTCCCTATCCCATAACTATGTGCCCACATAGGTCTCTTAGCTAGTGGATCCACCGATAAGCTAAACATGTTAGTTCTACCTTAGGCAAGTAGAACACCTCTTTTCGGTGTGGGTTCATGACACCAGATTCCATGTAGCTCACATGGTGTATGTCGATTTAGGTTATATCTCCATACATGAACAAGTAACATGAACCATGACATAAACAAGTAACAAAAACAAGTAACATGAACAAGAACAAGAACATGGGTTATTTACTATAGTCCCCTTAAGAGGTTCTACTTAGTGTGAATGCGGGTATGGGACTTCATTCATGCACCAGTAGTCTTTGAGAGTGTACGGTAGATTTCCCTCATGACATGATGATTATGAGTTATGCATGCTTTATTATGAATTATGAACATGGACTATGCTTATGACTTCTTAATAGGTTTACTTAGTGTAGGTGGGGATATGGGACTTCACTTATACATTACGCAAGTAGACTTATAAGGGGGTTGTGGTGTGGTTTCCTTATACTATGAAGATATGTGAACTTATGTATGCATTATATGGATTGTTGTTATGAATGACTTTACCTATTAGAAGATATGAAAATGGATGTCTCTTTGTCTATATAGGTTGGCTATGAATGAGGTCAAGGAATGTTATGCTTGATCATGGTGGCCTAGAAGTGATACTTAGTGTAGATAGGATTATGGGGTCCTATCTATGCATTGCACAAGTATAGCTCAAGGTTGCTTATATGATGATCCTATTATGATGAGATAATCTTGGTACTTGTCTTTTGTCTATGTGGATGAACCATGCCTTGTTAAGATTGGGATATGAATTATGTTGGTGTTGGAGACTATGCTTGTTATTATAATGATATCTCTTATGTTATGTTGAAATGTATGTGAAGTGCCTTATGAGTTGCATTCTCCAACTATATCAAAGATGATGTTCTAAGATGCAATATAGCATGGTTTCAAACTAAATGTCCCTTTTATGCATGTTTTAATGATTTTTATGGATGGCTTCCATACTTAGTACTCTTTGTGATAATCCCATCTTTCTACATTCTCTATAAGTACGCTTTGGAGATATTGGGTTCCATCTTCGTGGCTAGGTTCATAGGAGATCAAGAAGAAGAAGATTGGTGAGTCCTCATTGTATTAGAGGGCTCAACCACATGTCCTTTATTGACTTTCTATCATGTCTTAGACTTTGGTTGTAAGGACTATGTCCCTAAGATTATATTTCAAGAGTTTTATTCCAAGTGTTATAGATGGTTTGGGATATTGTATTATAGATTCTCTCTCATTTTATAAAAGACTTTGATTGTAAAGAAAAGTTTTAAATTCTGCACTATTTTCCTATGATCTTATCTCTATGATTATTCTAAGGGCTTGTATGAGACCCCTTCGGAGTCAAGTATGCCGTGTTAAGTCTAGAGGGTACCACTGGGTCATGACAAACTTGATATCAGAGTATAAGGTTTTGGGATAATTTTAGAATGTCTCAAACCACATCTAGTAGAGTCTTGTTCATAATGTGAAGCGCGCCACCTTATGAATAGGAGGCTATTGGGTGTTAAGAAAGTTCACTTCTTCATTCTCTACTTGTGCAATAGAGTTTAACTCTTTAAGGTCTTTCTCTCTAACCGATGGTCTTTAGGATATGATTACACAAAGGGCTTATGCTACAAGGATCGAGGGAAAAGATGTTGGTTGTTATGCCAATGATGGCGATGTGACTAGAGAGGACTTGATATGCTAAATTTATATGTCACCCTTAGGGTGGATTGGTAGTGTTATTGTCATGCTCCTAGGTGGTGATAGAACCCGTATAGTCAATTTGTTGTTCCCGAATGAGCCTATCCGAGGGTGGAAAGGGGGAGATTCTATGCCATGAGTTTGGATTATGTTATGTCTTAAGGTTGACTTTGAGGGTTTCATGTACCACCTAGTTAAGGTGAGGAAGAAGAGTGTAAATGTTGACCAACCTCAAAGATTTAGTTATCTTTTAAGATTGATCTTAAGCATGGTCATTGTGATTAGGGTGCTTATATAAATCCTAGATATGATCGGTTGATAGATCCCACCCAAAAGTAATTATATGGGTTGAAATGGTCTAAGAATTGTCTTGATCCAACCTAAGTAGAATTGAAAGAGACAAAGGTTTCATTGACAAAGTTCTTCTAAGTTTCCCATAAGGTTTAACCAAGAGAGGATGTCTACCCCTAAGTCTCAAAGACTGAGTGGTAGTGGATCTGAAGGGTTTCGGTATGTGTTTTATGCTTTATTAGATTCCGAAATTCTATGGGTCAAACATAAAGGAAGATCCTCTAGAGTTTATAGATGAGATATCTAAGGTGTTGAACCTTGCGGGAATAATTCTGGTAGTACTTGTCTTTTATGAATTGATAAGTTGGACATGATGAGATTTTATGTTGTCCTTAGTATACAAGGGTTTAATTGTAGTTTTATGTGATTGTTGGTAAAACCCAAATTAGCCATAGTGAGTTTTATGATGTGTTGGAAGACATGATAAATAGTGGTGTTTAAGTGATGCATATAGATGTTGAGTTAGTATACTCCTTTGAAAAAAGCTAGAAGTGTAATTCCCCTTGGTTTAGAATCACCTTGTCGGATGGATATGAAAAGTTGGGTGTTCTAGATGTCCATGATTTGGATTTGGCTTAAAATTCTCACCTTAAGAGGTGTAGTGAGTTTGATCGATTTAGTCTCAGTTTGGTAGGCTCATATGAGACTTTGAGTGGTGTTGGTAAGGTTGCTTGTGAGCATGAATGCTTAAATGAGAACCTCTTTAATGTTGAAGTACCAATGGGGATCTTAGACTAGCAAGTTAAGATATAGAGAAGAGTAAGAGAGTAATTCCATGAAAATGTTGAGGAGCTGTATTTTAGTAAGGGTTGTAGTTGAAGCTTATTTGGGAAGCCAATGGCCAATGAGATGTCCCAATATCCTTATGTTCCCTTCTATTCCTCATCTAGCTTAAGGTGATAAGTTCTCCTTGACTCATTTCAACATTTTGGAAGTCTTGGATGTTATATGTATCCTATGATTTCCTTGTCCCTTAGAATTACTTTTGTTAACCTTGGTAGGGTTTGGATGCATGGCTATTTGACCTCTATGAGTTTTAGAGCTCGGTAATCTTATAATGAGCCTTAGTAATGCTTGAGATTGTTTGAAAAGAGTAGTATTTGAGGTTTTAGTAAAAAGGGTGCTTACTCCCAAGGGGGAGATCATGTGCTTAAATAGAAATATTGATTAAGAGTCCTAATATCCTCATCATTTTCTTTTATTCTTATTCTAGCTTGAGACCTGACTTCACGTATTAGGACACTACTTCGGTTCAAGTGAAAGCGATTGCATCTAGTGATATAACCCAACCAATGATTGGGATCGTTCCCACGGGAGTGCTTTCGAGAATTAATAGAAAAATAAAATTTAGTTCTAATTAGTCATAGCTATAAACATTATCGAATACAAACATACTAAATCTAAATGGTGACATAAGTGTCATTATCAATGGGGGTTTGTATTAGCTAATCAAAAGAGGACAAAATATAAGGGAATGAGATGGGGAGACGGGATTCTTGGGATGTGATAGGAATATGGGATAAAAGACACTATCGAGTAAATGCTATTGATAGTACATCGCTGAATATTTGTAACTAGGCTAGACTTTAGTGGGGGCAAGTTCTCTCTCTCGTAACTTACCCCGAATCAACTCGGTTTCTATCAAACACCGAGTTGCCACATTTAAGCATAGCCTCCTCCTTAGCCCATTCACTATGTCGAGCTGAAAGTGTGGGATAATGCCTAGGATTCACGGGGCGTGGACTCCTTCCATAGGTCACCCCATTTTTTTGGGCATTCTTGGTTTTCCTTGGGGTCTTGGGGGTTAAGCTTAGGGTCCTCCTCAAGGACCCTTAGGGTGGTCCATGGGGAGTCGTACCTTGACGTTTAACCCCTAAACCTCCAACCATAGCTCGGGACAACATAAACTAACATGAAACCTCACACCAAACTCAAACACACACACGATCGACTCTAGTTTCATTTATTAGTTTTACGGGTCGTTACAGTCTTATAGTTATGAATGTTGATTACTACGATTTTGGAAGTAAATCCAATATGATTAATTATACATGGTAAGGCATTAAGAGTGAAGATTATATGATAATGGTAGACTACTAGATAGAATTGGTGTGGAAGGACTTTACCCACCTAATCTACCTTATAAATGTTTGAATGTATGAAGTGATAGAATCATTAGAGTTGTGAGGATATCCATGTCCAATGTAGTCATTTTAGATGTGTTGATTCAATGTGAGCTTTGATCCTTGAAAGGGGAAGACATGATATTATGCATATTTTATGAAGATTAGTATATGCTTTATGAACACTATGAGAGTTAAGTGTCTATGATTATGATATGCTGTTGTGTTGTTGAAAGGATATTCTCACACACACACCTATGCATGAATATGATAGGATATGAAAGGTTCTATCACATAGAATGATCCTAGAGTTGAAAGGCTTGCTCACCTTCAATGAATCAAAGCATGTTTAGTAATGTTAGCTTGAAGTAGAGTCACTACAACATTTTAGGCCTACGGTCAGACTAAATCTGGATAACGCTTGTAAAGTGTTGCCTAAAATATTACATTCCCTCCAACATTTTTAACTCTCCCTCCCATTTTTATTGGCCAAAAATAATAATTAATAAAACATTAAAAATTCATAACACTTTTCTATCTGAAGTCGAAGAACACATTTTTTTCTTTCTCCAAAAATGCTTTTCTCTGGAAGAGCTAAAGTCGAAGAACTGAAGAGTAGAACTAAAGATTTCTCCGATTCTCTTCTCCCTGAACTGAAGAGCTGAATTGAAGAGTTGAACGAAAGATTTGAGCTTTGCTAAGCTGAAGATTTCGTCTAGCGTAAGTACCTATTCCTTCTTATTCTAATTATTTTTGTCAATATGTTAGAGGATGATGGCAGAATCACAGTGTATTTGTGTACAGATCCTAGCTTGAGCTAAAAAAAATTGCCTTTTTAAGTTTGGTATAATTTTGCCCTAAGATTTTGCCATTGCCACAAATTTCACAGTGTATTTGTGTACACATTATTGTGTTCAATGCTCTTAGTTGTTCAAGAAAAGAAGGGGGTGGGGGGTTCTTTTTAACTATAGATACTAATAACATTGATCGGTGTTACCACTTTTAAATCTTTTTAGCTAGAGGTTATGGGTGGGTTGGGTTGGGTTGGGTTTGGGAGATTTACTTTGCAGATTAGTGAATGAGGTCCTTTGCAAGTCAATTTGAGTGCTTTTGCTTTCTTGTTTTCGGAGCTTGTTCAGTACAATCAGACTCAAGTGGACAACATTACTGAATTAGAGCGAAGGTGATTTTCAACAACTCTGTTATTTTGTTTATTTGCCCTTGTATTGCTGAATTATAAGGATTCTTTATGAAATGAGCTTAAATGAAAATTGGGTATTGATATAGTCGAACCCCGGCATGTTTGACACTAAGTTGTAGTTGCTCTTGTATTGCTCAAATTAGAGGGGAAGTGACTTGTATGCTATTGGCTTCGAGAAATTCTAGTATTGAAATGGACCTGAATATGGAGAAATGGTTGTGAAAGATTCAGACACTAACTATTTTGGAGGGTAAGCTTAGTTGATTAATGATCATTTTAACTTATTGTTGCTCTAAACATGGAGGTGTGCTATAGTGCTAAGAGTATTTTTGATGGTATCAGGTCATTATAGGGTAAAAAAGGAATCTCCATATTAGTAGTGTCAAATGAACGGGATGATCACTTTTAAGGTAAGGATTAGCTATTTTAACTATTTGTATGTCATGGTTGCTACTGTTACATCCATTTTATTGAAGTCTTTCCTCATCAATTGGGATAAAATTGTTATATTTGCTAACACCTCGTTCTTGTGGATGGAACTGTTGGTTCTGATCATTAGTTACCTTTATTTTTTTTTAAATTGTTGGTTCTGATCATTTAGTGCTAAAGAAAAGGCATTAAAGGAAGGAGGTGGAATATTAGTTTAATTGTTTAAAATACCAAATGATAAGCAGAATCTTCCATAAACTTGAGCTTAAATTTTTCTGCCCTTTTAGGTTTGAAATAGTTTTTGTAGTAAGTTCTTGCCTCGCCACAATTTCACTCTGTATATGTGAATGCATTGTTCTGGATGTTGATATTTATCCGGAAAATATGTTAAAGGATGATGGCAAAGTACCAAAGGATAAGCAGAATCTTTCACAGCTTCAACTTAGATTGTTTTGCTCTTTTAAGTTTGATATAGTTTTTACCGTAGGATTTTGTCGTTGCCACAAATTTCACAGTGTATTTGTGTACACATTCTTGTAGATGTTAATGATTTTCTGGAAAATAGGTTAGAGGATGTTGGCTATGCTGTAAATGATGTTGCTTTGCTATCTTCAGACCGAAGCATTTGTATAAAATAAGGAGTGCACATTATTCACTACTAGAATTTTGGACTATAGAAACAGTTTCATATGTGTTGCAATAGAACCTAAAACCGTTGCCATAGAGCTACAACAACGGTTTGTCAACCGTCTCATCTGCTCACGTTACTATAGCTCTATTGTAATAGTTAATGTAACGGTTCTCAAAAGTGTTGCTATAGGGACCTCTATTGCAACGGTTTTCCTTCCATCTATAGGCACTATAATATTACAACAATTGTAACGGTTAACAACTGTTGCATTAGGGGTTGTGGTAACTGTTAGCAAGCATTGCAATAGAGCCCGTTGCAATAGGATGTTCTTATTGCAACACTTTTTTATTGATATGGCAACTGTTTTATTTTCTATTGCAACCAATCTATATGAATCTACAGTTTTTCCCAACCTATTGCAATAGTTCATGTTTCTTGAGCATTATGTATATATATATATATATATATATATTTAAAAATCAACAATTTATAAAAAAGTTCTCTAAATCAAATCACGAAAGAAAATGACTAATTGTATTGCCGAATCATATATATAATTCTAAATATCCTAGTCACAATATCCATAAAGGTAAAATATACATACCAAAACACATATTTTCAATAGTTTGCATAGGTTCCATACTAATAGAAATTAAAACAAAAGAGGCGTAGCTTAACAAAAGTTTCAAAATGACAAGAAACAAAAGAGTCGAGCTAATGCAATAGGTTTCTACAACTTCCAATCAAATATATCAAGGTCCTCATCACTACTGCTTTCATCATCCGCTTGGTTATCTTCTCCACCTACAAAAGACCATAAATAAAAGTTTATTGAGAGTAAATGTGGAAGAAAGATAGTTCAGATTTAAGTACTTAAATCATTTCTCTCGATCTACTCCACATCTGTGTAAGTGAAATAAGAAAACATTTCATATGCTCAATCAACTGTGCTTAACAAATTATTTTTTTGCCTGCTGTAAAATGCAAGTTGTATCCAGCAACCTGAAATGGCTCTCAATTGAATTTTGAAGATGATCATTCCCACAGATTAAACAGGAAACACATAAATTATTACAAAATATACCTAGAAGAAAAACAGACATCTATGCAGAATATCAATGGGCATAAATTAGACAAGTTAATTTATTTACTCTTACTGTCCTTTACAACCAATAAAAAATTCACAAGTGAAGATATCACTTGTTATATGTAGGAGTTTTTATCCTAGTGCATTCAGCGTAACAATATTCACTAGATAAGTTCTGTATAAAGAAAAAAGGAAAGGAAGTATACTTAGTTTTGTACACAGTAAGCTCACATTAGAACTGTTTTTGTTTTAGTGGGTGCAGGGCTAGTTGGGCAATACAAATGGCTCAAAAATTGGTAATCCAGCATCGTATTGAAAGAGAGACACATTAACAAAACAATGCAAGGGGAATATGTAATAAAATAAACATGACACTCAAATATAGCAACACTAATAGTGTACCAAAGTATACCACAATATCTGGAAAAAACAATTTTCAAGGAAAGGAATTTAACAACCAAACAGGAAGGGACAAAACCTTTAGACTTTATTAAATCACTTCCAATTCACGATGAGTACTAGTCAAATTCAAGCCATGGAAGTTATAAAGGTCAACCAAAATCAACAAATGAGTAGTCCAAAATAGGCCTTCACTGACATGAAGAACCCATATTCTTAAATAGATGAAATCCAAGATAACATTGTGTGATGATGCTCATCCAATATTTCATAAGTAAACAAACTGAACATTACTCCCTATGCCAATTATAATAGTCGAGCATGAAAAATTATTCAAAAAGGCATCATAAATCACACGCACACACCAAGCACAAAAGTTATAACTTTCCAAAACATCATCCAGACTCCAAGTAGGTTTGAGATTCATAGTTTTTCAGATCTACCAAGTCAAGCGAGAAGGATACTTAATTTGAAAGAGGATCACATACCAGCCCTTAACAATTTGTTCATTATATTCATATGTTTGAAAGTGTATTATTTTGGTCCTATTTTGTTTCGTTTTTCTATTAGGATCCAATATTGGTTAAGTTGGTGCATGGTGTGTATGGGTAAACTGTAAGTAGAAGCAACTGGTTATGGAGGAAAATCAACTCCATATAAGTAAATATGCAAAGTTGATATGTGCAAAATAGGTACAGAAGCAACATAAGGTTGGAAATAATGCTGAAAATTAAAAGAAAAAAATAGAAGCAGTTTCAGAAACAAGTAGTAGCTGCAACCTTCGGGAAATGATCTGCCATACTTAAGCTAAGAATTGAATATTTTTCAAAAGAGTACATGTACAATAGCTTAGATACACACACAAATTGTCTACAAACGAGCAGTTACAACAACATTTTATCTGTGTCAGCTATAGGCCAGCTCTTTAGTGCTAAAGATTTATCATTTCCAACTGTCCAACAATTACACTAACAAATAAGAGCCATAATAATTTCACAATTTAAGATGGTAAACTAATGAGAGAGCTATGATTCAAAGACTAACGTTTTCACAACCAAAACATTTGGAAAAGGAAAAGAAGCGTCCAAGGTTCTCTTCCTACTTTACCCTGAATACTCAAAACAAGGGCCTGATCGAGATAAACCTATACATAAAAAGTGCGTACAAAACTCAACAGTCGCATTGACTCAACTGCACATTGTTAAGGGCTCTTTAAAACGCGAGTCTCTCTAAACTCACAATAGGTAGATGTACAACACCATAACTAACATGGGAAGTTGAATTGTAGTCTCCCTTTTAGCAAGAAAATTTGGCAGCACATTCATACCAAGCTAGCGTTGAAGTGAAGAAGAAGAAAAGTAATAAATGTCATACCTTGATTGTTTTTGCTAGAAGATGGACGATTCAAAGGTTCCATAGCTTCTTATGGTGACTGAGCACCCAATGATGCCAACATGGCAGCATTTAATTGAAGTCCAGGGTACATATGATTAAGTCGTCCAAGAATATAATCTATAACTTCTTGGTGTATGGTTACTTTTTGTTGTTCTAATTTTTCCGCCATCCTTTGATGCATCCCCTCTTCCAATTCCTCCAAAAAAAAAACTCCATCCTCTCATCATTAGTAGTTAAATAAGGTTCAGAAAGCACTTTCCTTTTCAAAGTACTTTTGGTAACTCCTCGTCCATACA
The DNA here is from genome assembly GCA_029007595.1 of Solanum commersonii. Taxonomy (NCBI): domain Eukaryota; kingdom Viridiplantae; phylum Streptophyta; class Magnoliopsida; order Solanales; family Solanaceae; genus Solanum; species Solanum commersonii. Next base: position 14,858,759 of record JAJTWQ010000004.1, read on the forward strand.
ATCTCAGGCTCCCTGGGTGTTCATCTCCCATGACTGCTGTAAAAGCATCAAATGATTGATTGGCATCTTCACTCTGTTGACTTTGCAGTTTCTCCATTTCAGCCTACAAATCAAATTCAAATAAAGAAATTCAAGTATTTAAGAACAAATAAAGGATCTTAACAATGTTATAACCAAATAAAAGTCATACAATTTTACTAATTGTATCTTCATTGGAGTCCTTGTATACTTAACCAGATTTTCTTGATCTTGTAGCCACAAGGAGTTCTTTATTTGACAGCTCATCGTGGCTTTCCTTCTCTTTTTCCTAATTACATAAAAGTTGGCATTAAAGATCTTTTATGGAAACAACTTTATATTTAATGATTAATAGGAGAACATACGAAATTATTGCGTATCACAGCAAAACTTGTTTTACCAACAGTATGTGGATTCATCCTTTTACTATCAAACTAAAAAATTAAAATCTAAGCTTGAATTTTTCGGAGTCCCAATATTTGAGAAGATCCTTAAAATCAGATTCTGAAACATCTTTGGGCTTATTTACCATTCGAAGATCATCATTATTATATGCTTTATAGTGTTTCTCATACAAGTCATTCTTATACTTTCTCCGAGCATTTTTATTTCCTTCCAAAGCCCATTTTTTTGCACTATCAGGAATATCATATTTCTCCTACAATTTATTCTTTATATTAGTAAAAAGTATGAAAAGTTTATAACACTCAAACCTTGGTATAATCCCACAAATCTTTTATTGTGTCCATATTCTTCCAATTATGAATATTAAGAACAAAGCATCACATTCCTTGCCAAGGTTCCAAGAAAACTCCCCAACTCTGTTACAATGGCATTAGTAGGACCAATGGGTTGGTTGTACCTATTCAACAGGACCAACTTACGCTCTTGTCGCCCATGTACATTTTGCATTACTGTATTACCTCTTTTCTTTTTTCGAGTCACATGGCCTAAAATAATACGAAGCAAAGTTAAACAACATATCAACAATGTTATCTGATTTTACAATTCCAATACATTTAAATATTTAGAAGTGAATTTATATGTTTTTACCTAGTTCTCCTGATAGTTCATTTTCTTCTGAATTCTATGTCTCTTGTTGCACTTGGTCCTGTATATCGTGTGCCTCCATAGTAGGAGATTCTCTTGGCATATGTTGCAACTGTTTCTCTGAAACTTGTGCTACTACAGTGGAAGAATTCATAGGTGCTTGTTGCACTTGTTCTTGTACAGCTTGTGCTTTTAAAGTGGAAAAATTTGGAGGCACATGTTGCTTTGATTTCGGCATAGATTTTGCTTTTAGAGTGGATTAACTTTGAGGCATTTGTTGCATTTGATCCTTTTTAGACTGTGCTTTAAAAGTACAAGAATTCTGAGGCACTTATCGCAATTCTTCTTGTAATGTTTGTGCTACAAGAGTAGAGGAATTTCACGGAAGAATAGATTGAACATTCTCTTTTGATATCAGTGATGAAACCCTTTTGTCAGCCATAGATGTAAGTGTTCCAGCTTGCATATATTGTTTTCCTTTTCCTTTCTTGTTTTGTCTTGAGGTCTCCTCCTGCCTTATGGCTGTCAAATCTGTCAAAACAATATATATGAATAGAACAAGATCTTTTTAAGCACAGTATAAACATAAGGTACTTCACATGTGCATCAGGTACAATAACAGGTCTAAGATTTCACACAATACAATCTACATGTGCATCATGTACAATAACAAGCCTCAAATTTCATTCCAATTAGGTATGAGTTTATCACAATTTATCATGACTTCTATCTTGTCTGGTTACCCTGGAAAGAGATGATTCTTATTATATTACCAACAGCTTTAGGATTGCCATCAATTTTAAAAGTTATCATAACTAAGATGAGTTTAAAGAACCTTTAGGACTGCCATCAATTTTAAAAGTTCAGTGACATTGAAAACTTTGCACTAACCAAAAAGAAATTTGATTCAGAAGATAGTTCAAGCAACACAGACCTTCCAATAGTCGTAGTCTGTCAATAGTGTTGTTAAGATTCCCTTTAATGATTTACTAGCTAGCCTGTAAATAGAAGGTGAATCTCCTATAAAATTGAAACAATTAAGAATATAATTTTAAGAAAAAATAAATAAATGGAATCAATATCATGAAGTAGTTCCATCAATATCATCATGGTTGCTTGAAAATGGTGTATTTCGTGAGGAAAGTCTCTCCCCGTGAAAAATCCATTTGTTGTATCCATTTACAATCAAGCAATCCCCCACCACATTTCTATAATGCCAATAACGATTGATGCATTTTTTGCAAGGGCATAATATTTCATTTCCTCTAGAAGCTCGTTGAAATGTCTTATCAAGAAAATCATTCACTCCACTAATATATTCATCACTACATCGTCTCTGACTCATCCAACTTCTATCTAAATTATCCATTGATATCTATGCGACATAAAAAAAGATAAAAAGAATCAAATTTATGACAACCTATGAAATAAAAAAGAAAACAATGTTTTACACATGAATAAACATACCTCAAAATGTACATGGAGAATATGAACTTTAAAACTCATAGCAATCACAATGCAATTTACAACAATCATTTCATAGTTTTGCTTAATATATCAAACAAATATCAAAGTTCCCTTGATAATTGCAAATATATACAAAACACTGATCCACATGACCTATCAAGAAAAAGTTTTAACAATGTTGATGGAGCCTGCTTTTCTTTATTTTTGATCCTAAAGTAATGGGAAAATACCTAATAGTCCGTCAAAGTTTGCTTCTTTTTCATTTCGACACTTCAATAAAGGTTAGTACTATTAAACGCTACAACCTTAGAAAGTCACATAATGGATAAGTTGGAGTGTTTGATAGGTTCTGACCTTAGTTGTAGTGTTAAAATGAAAATTGAAGCCAACTTTGACCGGTTATCTATATATGTATCTAGAAGTAATCTTACTTCTTTGGTTTTGGGAGTTCAACTGCTACCTAATTTAGTTATTTTTCAAAAGCAATATTTACCTGGGTAATAATACCAAACTAGTCTAATCCTACTAGTACACCATGGAACAAGCCTACATTCTGTTTTGTTGAACAACTAATCAACACTTCTTACCCACATGAAGATAGATTATTTACCAAAATATATGTTCATAAGATAGATTTAGAAAATCAGATGTCATACCAATTAGAAATAGTTTTAAAAATAGCTCATAATCAATAACAATTTACTTTATATTATCCTAAAGAACAAGATTAACGATTATGAAATAATTTCAAAGATACTTTTAACTACTAAAAGGAAAAGAAGAAAAATCATAACAAGCTTATCATTCTTTCAAATTTATGCTATTAACAACTTATGGACATTCAAGAAATTAAAAATGGTCGCTGGATTCATATGAAGTTCAGATCATATTCTAACACACCAAAAAATCACCTTGAGGATTCAATTCTTTTCAAAAAAGTATCCCTACTGATATTCTTTTTGATAAGAAATCAGGGCAAAATAGTCTTTAAAAGTTATAAAACAGATTTTTAAGGCAAATAGTATTGTTCTAGAATTATAAGAAGTTTAAGATTTTCATGTCAAAAGCTCTAATACCAACCAACAATGAATTTCAGTTTTTTCCTTTTTCATGCTAATGTATCTCTTGTTTCATGTTGCTCTAACGTAACTCTTCAACAATAATGAAGGCAAAATTTCTCACATCCTAGCTACTCAAGCAAGAGGTGAAATCAAGGAAGACATCATCAATGCAAGGGTCTTCAAACCCGATTGAATAACTCATGGAACAATAAATCCAACATCAATATCAAGAGAAATATGGTCTAGAATAATCAATTGCACCATAACTACCAACAAAACTTTAAACCATAGTATCTAAAATTGAATGGGAAAAACCCACAATCAGAAGAAAAAAAAAGATACATCAAATAAACACTAACTACACCTCAACGATTAAACTCAAAAGAAGAGATTCAAGAAAAAAACCTCAACAACTCAAACTTGAAATTTCTTCAGCTATAACCTCAAAAATGTAAGAACAGAACCTCCAGCAGTTGAAGAAGATTGCATCCAGATTTCTCAAATTTCACAAGCAAGCCTTCAGCCTTTCATTTCCTTTGATTTCACAATAGTTTAGAGAGAAATGGGTTTACATTTGAAGAAAAAAAGGGTTTAAGTTTGCCCTAAAATTAAAGACAAGAAGAACGTACCATAAGAATCAAATCCTTGCAAAACGCTACAAGCTTGCTCTGAAATGGTGTTCTGAAACAACAAATCCAACATCAATTTCACCATAACTACCAACAAAACTTTAAACCCACAATAGCTAAAATTGAATGGGAAAAACCCATAATGAGAAAAAAAATACATCCAATACACACTAACTACACCTCAACGATTAAAGGCAAAATGAGAGATTTAAGAAGAAAACCTCAACAACTCAAACTCGAAATTTCTTCAGTTATAACCTCAAAGATGTAAGAACAGAACCTCTAGCTATTGAAGAAGAAAGCATAAAGATTTCTCAAATTTGACAAGCAAACCTTCAGACTTCAATTTCTTTCGATTTCACAAGAGTTTAGAGAGAAATGGGTTTACATTTGAAGAAAAAAAGGGTTTAAGTTTGCCCTAAAATTAAAGACAAAAAGAACTTACCATAAGAATAATCAAATCCCTGCAAAAATCTACAAGCTTTCCTTGAAATGATGTTCTGCTTTATGAAAAATAGGTCAAAGAGAATAGGAGCGACAGTGTATGGTGTTGTGTTTGTTGAAGAGATGAAGAATGGCTTTAGAAAATGTTTGTATATATCTGGTAGAGAGAAAAATAAATTAGATTTAATAAACTAATTAAATAAAAATAAATTAGAGTGAAATGTTTTTAGCGGGTTTAGCCAAAATAAAAGAAGGAAATTATGGAGGGATTTAATAACCGTTCCAATAGAATTTTTTTTGCATTAAATGTTACCATAGATGACTTTATGGCAACTGTTCTAGTAATTGTTGCAATATGTAAGTCTATTGCAATGATTTTCACACAGTGGCAACAAATTTATTACCAAGTCGTATAAAAAACACCCAATACTTTTGGCAACGGTTCAAACAGTTGCAATAGACCCTCTATAGTAACAGTATCTTAAGCGTTGCCAAAAATTCTATTGTCGTAGGCCTAATTTCTAGTAGTGATTCCACAATCTTAAATGCTAATTCTTGTAAGGATCCTGCAGCTGCTCTATGTACCTTTGAATCAACAAACTCAAGAAGTGGAGGGATACCATGGCCTTCAGTCCTATAGTCACAAAATAAAATCAAAGGAAGAAAAAGAGGTATTATTTCTATATATACTTCAATAACAATGTTTCCAGATAAGAATAATCAAACCTAACATGAGTTTTTATGCTATTGTTCTAATGAGCAAGATTGTAACTGTATCAGTTGCCCGTTGAATAGCACCAACGACTCCTCAAGAGTTCTAAGCATCTATGTGCCTCTTCAACAGATTAAGAATATGATGCAAACAACATTAATAACAAGACGACACAAAGCTACAACAGATAAAGAAGATGAGGTAAAATCTTTTGCAACACAATAATATAGAACTTTTCAAATTGAAATTTCCTCCACCTCATTGTTTGTTGTATCTGGGAGCCTTTAGTATGTCTTATAACACATTCCATAGGAACTCTTACCACTGTTTCTTGTCATTACTGGATATGATTATGTAGTTAACATCTTGATCAATTTTTTAAGTTGAAGCCTAAGGTGATTACTTGATTTACCAAGCATTGTCTTAGAATGTTGATACAATAAATAATATGATCAAATTTAATTTCATATGCATCATTACATGATTTTAAATAATCTATGCTCTGTTTATCTCTTTCATTGTGCGAGACATTAGATATTGTGCCTTAGGAATATGATGATAGAAATTAGTAAAGAATGTGAACTTATCATCTGAAATCTTTATAGGTTTCACATTGACAATGAACTGGTCCTAGCTTACTGTCACAGAACAGGTACTTATTGAATTTTTTAAATTATTTTTAACTTTAAAAGGGTATAAATATAGCACAAAACAACATAATATTCTATTCCTGCACAAACTATGTTATATCTATCTGCATATCCAAATTCCTAACTGGCCATATAATGAACCAACATGACCAAGACTAGAAAAGAAAGAGATGAGTTTAACTAAAATCTATATGCTTCAACTATGGTGATACTTGAGATCTTAACTAAAATGACATTGATAGTAGCAACAATACCTATGCTAGTTCTTTGAATGTTCAAGGGTCTGTTAATGATGAAAATGTCATAGCTTTCATAAGAGTCAATAATCCTGATTCTGTTTCTAAGATTCTCAGAGAAGTTCCTGGAAATGACAAGTGCTCTGACTATGGTGCTTCAGAACCTGATTGGGCTTCTTTAAACTTGGCATCCTAATTTGTATAAAATGCTCGGGCATTCATCGAAACCTTGGTGTCATATCTCAAAGGTATATCTTTATCCATGTTGAAATTTTTTTGTTCCTCTTGTCTACAAACATCTGCCTTGTTCTTTAAAAAAGATTAATTCCATTTAGTTCATTGTGTTTATTCAATTTTGTACTGGTCCACATGCATTTATATTTGAGAATATGAGTATTTTCATTACTGTCATGACAATGCACTATTCATTCTGGAATGTTAGTAGCTATTGGATCTTTTTTGGAAATTTATTTTGAAGTATAACTTGTTTTCGATTCTTGCGCCCCCGGAAAGTAACAAAATGAAAGATCTATGGGCTGTTGAGTTGATTGATATTTGAGATACTTATCATTTGCAGGTAAGGTCCATAACATTAGATGTCAGGGTTTGGGAGCCTACCATCTTGGATCTATTCCGCACATTGGGTAATTCTTATTGTAACTCGATGTGGGAGAAGCTGGTTCAACTTCCAAGTGAGGGGTATGCAACCTTAGTTGATAATATATACAAAAAATTCATTGTTGCATGGGTATAAATTTCTATAGATCTTATATGTTTATTGATATTTGGGTTCAGATTTAATGTGAAAGGTCCTCTCCCAGCCAAGAAAAGACTAAATGTTGAGAGATATCAAAGATCACAAAATTCCAACTTAACAGTTCCCAGGATTATGTCCACATTTCTATTCATTCTTAAATTGAACTAGTTAATTTACAATCTATTTTTCCATTACAATTTGACATTCTACCTGGGTCAGCCTATCTATTCAGTACACATTGTCGGATAAATAATGTTCCCACGTGCCATAATGATATAACATGCATTTAACTCAAATATTTTTAGAAACTATGTTTTGTTGGTGTTAGCTCATGTAAAATGATTAATTCATTCAGATTAACAAATGTTGATGCTATTTAATCTGCTTCCAAGCCAAGCCTCAAAGATGCCTTTCATGAAAAGGAGAAATATATTTTGGCAAAGGTATACTTTCTTGCATATTTTAAGGGTTTTCCTTCTCCATGTTATACATTTTATCCCTTGTGCTAAGCTTGATCATCCATCAACTCGGTCTTCTTGTTTTTCCATGAAATTCTACAAAGAGAATCTCATGATCATTTGTCTGTTGTTTCATTAGTAGTGGAAGTCCAATGTAGAAACAATGTGTCTTCCCACTTACTGTGAAAGAACTATTTAAACAACGTGTCTTTCGTGGTTTATAGCAGTAGAAATAGTTGACAGGTTGTGACAGTAGAAACTTTGGTTTCTTTTCTCTTTAATCTTATCCCAAGCAGACGAGCAAGTGAATTCTCCATTTGCATTGGGCTTCCAGATTGGTTGATCAGAAACCATCGGCTGGTAGTGAATTTGAGTTGAAAGAATGGTCGCGACAAGATTCAGAGGTGCAGTTTTAATGATCTTTCGATAGCCCAGGTTCCATTGATCAAAAAAGCATACACTTTGATGTTGAGTTTCCTCTTTTTCCATGCTTTATTTTGTGTGACTACTATCCTGATTTACATGTTTGCATTAGAGTATCTTAGGATTTTTCTCTTGCTGCCCCTGTTCTTTGGCCTGAAGTGGACTACAAAATTATGAAAGTTTTTTGGCTGATAAATTTTGATCTGTAAACTGTAGTCTGAAACCTGCAATCTGGAACTATAATATGTAGTTTGCAATCTAGAATCTGGAACCTGAAACTGTAATCTGCAGCAATTTGCAATCTGGAATCTAGAACCTAAAACTGTAATCTGCAGCAATTTGCACTTTGGAGTTTGGAACTGTAATATGCAATGTGGAATTCAAAAAATATGCAGTCTACAATATGTAATCTGGAACAGCTGCAATCTGGAACTTTTTACCTTTTCTATAATTGCTACAATCTGATTTGCGGTACATTTTAAATGTTTAGGGAAATGGAGGTGATCAAATTTGAAGGGTCGCCACAAGTCAATTTGATCTCATTGAAGTGGATGATGAAGAGTTTTTTTACTATTGTAAAACTTTGAATACATTATGTTTGCTTTTGTGAAATATATTCATTGCTAGAATATATTGAACTATTGTAAGAGTACTTTTTTAACTATTATGTACACATATTTATAATATTGCTTTATAAGTATGTGTATGTACAAAAGACATGATATTATCTTTTGAAATTTATTGCAAATCTATATATTTGAATTACTTATTAGCCAATTTAATGCTTGAGATTATTTATTGCAAAATAATATTGGTGCTTTTTAATTAGACATTGTGGCATATAAATATTTTATAGCCAAAATGATATGGCCACACTTAAAAGTGTAGCCATAGGACTGTAAATTGTGGTATGCACATGGGCAAGGACTACACTTCAAAGTGTTGTCATACATTGGATAGAAAAGGCAACACTTTAAAATTGTTGTCATACATTAGATAGAAAAGGCAACACTTACAAATTGTGTGCAATAAGGAAGCTTAGGTCACGCTTAAAAGTGTAGTTGTATGAGATAGAAATGTTGCTATTTGAGGTACATAAAAGCGTTGCCATTTTTCCTTTTAGGCTACGCTTTTAAGCGTAGCTAATAAGGCAAGCCTAAACTCTAAGGTAATGCTACTTTTGGGCACCCCTGGAAAAGTGTTTCTTAAAGTCCAAAAGTGTAGCCTTTTATCAAAGGCCACACTTTTTGCTAGTTTAGGCTACACTTTACTGGGCTGGACGTAGGCCTAAAATGGTATAGTGAGTTATGAAGTCCCTTCATGTATAGCTTGACTTGGTAATATAAGACCATTTCATTGAAGCCTTGGATTGAGAAATCATACTCTTCCTAAGGGTAGCTTGCATTAGCATCATAGAATGCTTGCATGGTAGCATGACTTGGTTAGGCTAAACCATTTCATTGGTAGCTAGGATGGAGCAATAATACCCTTCCTTGAATAGATTGGACTTGCATGATAGTATGCTTTCAACGGTAGCTTGGTTTCCTAGTATGGTGCTATTCATTGGTACCCTAGATATGATAAATATTAATCATATGAGTATGATGGTCTAAACTAGTACTTAGTATAAGTGGGATTATGGAGTCTTATCCATACATTGCATATGTCACCACCCAGGGGTACCCCTTAGATGTGACAAGGTGTACTCAATCCCGAAAGGTCTCACACAAGCCCATTAGCATATCATAACATAGGATAAAAGAAATGATGCGGAATGTAAAACTTTATTCATACAATCGAGCTCTTTGAATCAAATAAGGACACAACCCTTACAATATAGTCCAAAAATGAAATAACTAGAAAGGAACTATGAATGACTCATATGTCCTCAAATCATGAGGACTCACCACAAGCTAGGAGAATAGTCGATCCAAGCTTGAACCAAAAGAAGATCACCTCAAAGTCCAGACCCTACACTTATAAAAAAATGTAGGAAAATATGGGTTAGTACAAAAATACACTAAGTATGATAGCCATACATAAAAACCTTGAAACCATGCTAAAAGGACATTTTAGTTGAAAAGCATGCACTTTACCAGGTTTTAGAATCATCATGAATTTTAGCGTAAAAGCATAATTCATAAGCATTTTCAACATATAGATCATCATAGCATACTAGAAACATCTCATAAGTAACCTGAGTCATACTTGTGTAATGCATGGATAAGATCCCATAATCCCATCCACACTAAGTACCACTTTTAGGCCACCATAACAATGAAACATTCACCTTTAACAAGTAATATCAAGGAAAGCAACTTATAGCAAAAATCCAAGTTAAGCATCCATCATTACAAATAGCCTTCATATCAACATACTTAGTAGTATCATCATAAGCATATTCATTTCATAAATCATTATAACGTAAAGGAACAAACCATAACTACTCTCAAAGAGTACTTGTGCAATGCATGAATGAGATCTTATACTCCCACCCACACTAAGTAGTGCTCCTTGAGAAGCCATAGTTCATAATAATTCATTGTGGGGGAAAGCCTTAACCAACATAGACCATGTGAGCTAAACATGGAATCCAGTGTTGCCCACACCGAAAAGGGTGTCCTACTTTCCTAAGGTAGAACCATTAACTTAGCTTAGGTGGATCCACTAGCTAAAGACATATGAGAACACATAGTTATGGGATAAGGAGATTGCTACTAGATACCCCACCTCAACTCACGTATGGGCATCCATCTCAAGATATTGCTTCTAGAATCCCCGCCTCAACTCACGTATGAGCTTCCATCTCAATCAATATCCACTCGATGCTTAGCATTATTCCCCGCGGAGTACTTATCATTTTATTACTTGAGTTTATTATTATGGACGAATATATCAACACTCAATCTAACATCATTCATTATATAGCTCCTAGATTCAATAAGTGAGAATAGCCTTTCAACCTAAGATTACCCATTTTGTGAGAAAACCTTTCACAACATGTCATCATCATTCATAGGTGTATAATTGAGAATAACATGTCAATCAACACAACATCATTATCATAATCATGGAAACGTCATTCATAAGTGTATGTGTGAGAATAGCCTTTCAACAACACCACAATTACATCATAGTCATAATCACTTTACTCTCAAAGTGTTCTTAAAGCATATAAATAAATTTCATAATCATGCATAAATCTCATAATTTACCCTTCAAGGACCATGGATCATAATTCATAAACACATCTAGAATTACTACATTAGACATGCATGATAACATAATTCAAGTAATCAATTCATTACATTCACAATTTTATAACATTTTACTTGCATCAATCAATACCCACACTTTGAGATCCAATTTGGGAAAATTTGAGAATTCATGAATTCTTGAGGAATTCAACTTAAAATCATATAAAATCATCAATATATCCATCAACAAATATAATTCAATCATTAAAAATGAATTTGAAAGGAATCCATGAGATTGAAGTCAAACTCTAGCTTTTGGGTTTTCTAACTTAGAAATTAAGGGGTTTTAAAGTGGCTCCATGGGTGAAGGCTACCCATGGATGAAGATCTACCATACCTTCTTGAAGAATTACCACGAATTTGAGGAGAAAATCTTGATTCTTAAACCCTAGCTTTGATGAGTCCTATATTTGGACTCATTTAGGGGTGTGTTTGTATCAATTTAGTGTCCTCAAATGCTTAATTTGTGCCATAAACTGATGTTAAATCCTTGATTTTCAGGTATGTTAATTGAGGAACAAAGTAAGGACACTAACAGGCAAAAACAAACAAAATAAACTGAAGAAGTGTAGAAAGGTGAGTCTGAGGATCGCCATGAGCATTTGGTGTGACGCCCGAGTGGCTACTTTGACTACCTAAGTTCCAGTGTGCCAACCCTGAGGGAAGAAACCAAGTTGGCGATAGAAAAGGGGCAATCGACGAATGGCCAAGCAATTTTGTGATGCAATGAGAGATCACCCAATGTTATAGGACTTGAGGATGCTGAGAGCCAAGGCAGAAAGGTGATAGAAGAGAGCATTGGGCGGTTCGCCGAGTGGTTCGGCGAACCCGACTTACTTCACCTAATGGCCCTGCGTGGCTCATTTTTGGCACCTATAAATTAGATTTTGAATAGTTAATTTAGATGGCTGACTTAGGCTGAATTAGTCTAGAATAGTTTTCTCTAGAGTTTTTGATAATTCTTAGTAGACTTGAAGGCTTTTTGAGACTCAATTTGGAAATTTTGCAAGTGGGTTTTGAATTTTCTACAAATTGAAACATTGTAAAGACTAAATTACTCTTACCCAGTTGATGGCTAATCGATTGGGCAATTGTTTCTACTCTTTTATGATGCTCGACTAAAACCCTAATTCTTAGGGTGTGATCATGTAATTAGGGGTTGAATTAGTTTATGGGTATTGTTAATTACTAGTTTAAATGCTAAATTAAAGTGATTTTAATCATTAATTGTGGTTTAATTTATGAATTCTAGTTGCAAATGTAGTTCTAACTTTGTGTTCTTGGCTTGCTCGAGAGAGAAGTTTTAGAACTGAGATTATTGATTAATGATTTGTAGGTATTGGGTTGAGTTGGGTTCATCTCAAGAGAGTCAATCCTAAACCAAATCCTAACCATCTAACTTGAGAGAGTGGATGAATTAAGGTGTGGGCCTCTTCATTGTTATAATTGTTGATGTGCGAATAAAATCACATGATTTGGGATAGTTGTATGAGATAAAGCTATCTCCATTATAGTCTAGCCTACTCACTGATTTTTAGATGTTTACTAGTAGTTTCAATTACCCATATATAGAAAATTGCCTATAATCGATCACATCCCGAGAATTCCTCTCCTTATTGTTATTTCAAAATATTTGTGAATGCGTTATAGTTGATAATTGCAAACAAAACCCCCCCCCATCTGACACTCGTGTCATCCCTTTTTCCTTGTTCCATGTATTTTTTGATAATTTCTATTCCTATATCTAGTTAGATCACATTCGTACTACTTAGTTGAATTTAAACATGTACCGCTCCTTGTGGGATTCGACCCCAACTCAATTATTGGGTTATATATTGCTTAACGACCATTTACACCTAGAATTAGATGAGGTGTGCTTGAAATGTTAACATTCATCAAAATGGTGCCGCTGCCTCGTAGTGTTGTTGTTTGAAATTCTCTTATTGAAGTAGAATTGTGATCTTTGTAGTTATAGTTGAATCTACTTATTTTAGTACTTAATTTTGTGTTGCTTGTGCTAAAAAATAAGAGGAGATGAGCGTTAACAGAAGTAATGGTAGCCAAGTGGGCGACCAAGATGACATCGGGAACCTCACAAACGTCAATGACCCACTCCAAGTGGGTGGTGTTGGAGCCATTTGTTTACCTCTGGCTGAAGGAAACTTTGTTTTTCACATCACAAGCACCATGCTTCAGCTCCTTCAATTGAAAGGATTATTTTGAGGGGCTAGCTCATGAGGATCCCCATGAGCATATCAAGAATTTTTTGGATGTCTATGGACCGTTCTCAATTAAGAACATATCGCAAGAATCAGTCTGTCTCAGGTTGTTTCGATTTTATCTGATAGGCGAGGCTAGCAAGTGGTTGGCTGAGTTGCCAAGGGATTCCATCACTTCTTGGGACAAGCTTACTATTGCATTCCTAGTGTGATTCTTTCCCCCCATCAAAGTTGATGACTCTTAGAGATAGTATCCATGGTTTCAAATGCTTGGAATGTGAGCCAATCCATGAGACGTGGCTGAGATTTAAGAAGTTGGTGCTGCAATTCCTAACTCATGGATTTCCCAATAATGTGTTGCTGCAATTGAAACGACCCAAAAAGTTTCTAAAAATGTGCTTCGAAAGTTACCGGAAACTTGTTTTAGCTATATATAAAAATCCATTTCGTTTTTCAAAAATCCGACTTCATATTCTTGTTTAGAGGGTCAAATTGAGTGGCAAATGGGTCTAACCCAAATTTTAGAGCAACCGTATCAAAATCCGAAATTTTCAAGTGAAGCCTTTTTCGAGGGTCTACTTTGGAGGATCATATCTCCTAGAACACAAATAATTGGGTGGCCCATAACATATCTATGGAAAGCCCTTTGAGTTATCTACCCAACGCACTTCGTTTCACCTCATTCGGAGTTCGGACGAAGAAGTTATGCCCATTTTTGTAAAATCTGTCCGTGCAGGAAATGCAATTTCCAGAGAGCGAAATTACTGTTCACCCGCTTCATTTTTTTTTTCTAAGTGTTGGACCCATTTTTCCAAGGGCATATTTTATTTCCTATATAGCATTAATTCAATTCCCATCTCTAAAACATTTCCCAAAATACCTCTCCCATACTTAGACACTCTTTATCTCCAGAACCCTAATCCAAAACCTTCCTCAAGATTGAAGAGATTCTTGCTCCAAGTTCCAAGCTTCCATTGAAGACACTCTCAAGACCTTCATAAAAATTCAAGGTATGTGGTGTTGAACTCATGGGTCCTTCCACCCATAGTGCCTAGACTTTATTCTACTCACTAATTCATGGTTTAAGTTGAGATTCATAAATTAGTCTTGTTTTTTGTATAAATTTCCTGCACAGTGAATTTTAAACATGAAAAGTGATTGTTTTGAGCATGTTGCGACTCTAGAACTTGAATCTAAATTTGGAATGGATGTGGATATTTTTCATGTGGTCTTGTGGGTGTTAAAAGGCATTGTTGTAGGTTGTTCACTGGTTTGGCTGCATAATTACTACCCTATTTTCCATGCTCTTTGATCCCATTACATGCCTTCAAGGTGTTTGACAAAATGTCCAATTATGGAGAATTGATGAATTGATGCTTTACGGCTTGAGTTATGAAATGTATGGCATTGCAGAGATGTGTTTATGACAAACTAAGCTTGTGTATATGTTCATTCCATACATGAGATTGCATTAGAGCCTAATGTGAATTTCCTATATAAAGTTTTGCATAACCATGCCCGGTCCGGGGGAAAAGAACTGGATAACCATGTGAGGGGTTTATACCTCACCACCTAAGATGTTTGGGGTGTAACCAACATCAACCATGTGAGGGGTTTATACCTCACCACCTAGGATGCTTGGGGTGTGACAAACATCAACCATGTGAGGGGTTTATACCTCACCACCTAGGATGCTTGGGGTGTGACCAACATCAACCATATGAGGGGTTTATACCTCACCACCTAGGATGCTTGGGGTGTGACCAACATCAACCATGTGAGGGGTTTATACCTTGCCACCAGGGTGTCCGGGTGTGAACGGCATCCCCCATCCTAAGTTGGGGTTATAGATTGGTTGAATCATGCACACACATATGATATCTACTATTAGTATGGATTGACTTAAACATGTTTTGACTTCACTTTGATCATGCATCCTCATATTGTTATTCATTATGCCTATGGAACTATTTGTTGCATTACAATTATGTCCTTGTCTATTGTTGTATTGCACCCCGCATACTTAGTACATTCCAAAGTACTAACGCATATTTTGCCTACATGATGTCACCATGTAGGGATCGGAGCTACTCTTGATCCTTCTCTCCATCCACGTGGCTAGTACGGTGCTTATCCGAGTTTGTTGGTGAGTCCTCAATGATTCAAGGGCTATGTTATGTTTCCTACTCCTATGTTTTGAGACTTTAGCTTGCAATTGTATTTTGACTATGAGGGGAGCCGGTAGTATGTCATGGCCCCCGTCCTATCTATGTATGTAGAGGTGTGCGTTGGACAAGTATTTTTGTAAATGAGCTTGGCTCTTATTCTATGATGTTATTTTGAAATGGCTTGCCCTTAGTCCCTAATTCCCGTTATTTAGTGTTGAATGTACTTCCGCGACCGATGAATTGTGATGACATCTTTGAGAGGCTTGTTTGGGGTTCTTCGGGTTCCTCATTCGCCATGTCACATCTAGGCCCTAGGCTTGGGTCGTGACAGCAATACTTCTATAGGAGCCTCCACTCGGTGAACAAAGGAGTTGCTAATTAACCTGTTCCCGGTAGTATAATGCAATAAACCTATAAAGTAGAGTCTCAACTCCTTGATTGCATGACCAAGATCAATAGTGCATGGTACACTGGTAAGGACCAAGTCTCTCCTCTCAATTTTAGAATGACAAAAGAACAGATTGAAAACGATCAAGAGAGAGACCAAAACATGGCCAAAAAGATGACCCAATTGGATATCTTCTCTAAAAATGTCATGAGTGTTGGTACAAAGAGTGTTATTATTGTGGGTGTTGGTGGAGTAAACCCTGATGAGGCATAATTTGAAGCGTTGTACAATGAGAAAGTTAACTTCCTAGCCAATCAATGAAGAGGTTATCGTCCCAACTGCCCAAGACCGGGTGGAAATCAAGGTTGGAATAGAGATGAGGGCTGGAGAGACCGTGATAGAGATTGGTGTGATTGCAACGCCACTTGGAAGGAAAGAAAGGGGGAGAGGGATAGGTATGTTCCTCTCCATGAGAGTCAAAATCTCAAGGAATCTGAGGGTGGCCGTACAGAAGACGTGCTTTCATGTATTCTCAACAAGGTTGAAGGGTCCGACAAAGTGTTGAAAGATATGAAAGTAGATGTCTCGACTCTCAATCAGACGGTGACCTCTCACTCAGTCTCTATTAAGTAGCTGGAGACCCAAATGGGTAAAATTTCTTCACATTTGAATCCAACACAACAAGGGGGTTTGCCTAGTCACTCAATGGCAAACCCCAAAAATAAAGCTTGAATGGGTAGTTTTGTCGTGCCATGACGTAAACAAAGGCACTTCTTGAGAGGCAACCCAAGTCTTTAATGCTTTAAGTTTTGATTTTGAATAATGGGTGTTAATTGTGCAAGTTGAAAAGTGAAATATGTTTGAAAATAGGAAGTTTGGCGAGCAAATCATCCTGTCGGTGACTCGCCAAAGAGGTCGGCGAACTCGACTTGGACCACCGTTGGACCCATAAAATCTGAAGTGGAAGTCTATAAAATTGGGAAAGCCAACTGCTTAATCGGTGACTCATCGAACAGGTCGGCGAGCCTGATTTTGTCCACCGTTTGAACCCCCAAATTGACTGGAAGTCCTGTAAAACACGGTGAGGAAAAGTACCACTCGGCGTATCACCAAGTGGTTCGGCGTGGATGACTTACTTCCGAAAGGGCTACGAACTGAAAGGTTTTAAAAGGCCAAATGGTTTAAAATTTCAAAATCTTTCATATTTTCTTATTTCTAACCCCATAAAATCTCACCTGAACTTTAGATATTCCATATTATTGTTATTTTATTAGCTTTTTGTGTGTGATATCCTGCTCAGATTTGGAATACTGTGCTGCCTAGCTTTTCAATTTCTCAATTCGGCATACAAGTTGGTTTTTCGAACCCTGTACTTTAGTTTACTGATTAAACTCAAATGCAATCGGTAATTGTGTATTGATATGTGCTGGGTAATTGTTTAGATGGTGTTTTATGTGTTGGATTTCCCATATTGTGTTCGAACTTGTGCATAAATGCTTGAAAAGATGATTTCTCATGTTTTGTACGATTATTTTGGTTCTATATTATTGGGTTGCGGTTACTTTGTATTTGGTCTAGTTGGGTGAAGTCTGAGCAACCCCAAATTGTGCAAAATGATGAAATTTTACCAATGATGGAGTATTTGACGTCATTCTTAAGGGCAAAAGTCATCAAATGACCAATTTTGGCCAGATCAGGAGAAGTCTGAGTACCAAAAGGCATAGGTCATATACGTCTGGTACTAATAGCTTAGTGAATGTTTTTTATTTTGAATTTGAGGGCTGTAGGCTTGAATTCGGAAAATGGGGTTGAAATTTGGCACGTTGGGCCGTTTGGTGAGCTGCGTTGTGCTCATTGAATGGTTCAACGGTTCACCAACATCCCTTTTTGATTGCCCTTAATTTCATGTTTTGGCTTAATTGATTTGGTAACTTTCTGCGGGAAGCTTGATCTGGCCGAGTTCACTCGGCCACTTGCTGTAAGGTTTCTTTAATTGCCCTTTTGCACCCCTAACCCCTAAAATACACTATAATATTCGACGGGCTAGTCTAAGCTCATTGATTGGTGTCCGATTCACTGAAGGGCCTTAATTATTGCCGACATTTCTTAATTCTGAAAATTTGTCAAGATGGTCCTTTCAGCAAGCCCGCTCAGGCTCGCCTAAGAGACTCGGCAGCTCACCTACTAGTTTAGTGAGTCTTTCTACAACTTGATTTCTGCAACTTTCTTTAACGATTTCTAACATTTTCTTCGATGTGTTGTGCAGTTATGGCTAGGTCCAATTTGGATAATAGTGGCATGTCACCTCAAAAAAGGGCACATGGAATTGTGATAAATGAGGGAGCAGTTGCTTCCACCACAAAGAGCAAGAAAGCACCTCCTAAGGGAGGCAAAGGCAAGGGCAAGGTTCCTGTAGTTGAGTTACTGGAGCACAACTCCGACAACAATGGGGAGTCCTTTGATTCTCAGACTTCATTCTCCGAGCCTAAGGATGTCTATTACTACTGACCCAGTGAGCAGAGATTCATACCAAAGCTCATTAAGATTCGTCTAGCATTTCAGAGTCTACTCATCCTGCTGTAGATACAGTGCCAACTCTGAAATAGACGGTGGTTACAGCACCACCAGTTCAGGGTCCTCCTCCCCGATTACTCAATAAGTTAAGGCTGAGGGGTTGAGTACCATTCTAGAAGAAAAGAGGTTGTCCACGGATGGTGTAGTGGACAGGTACCCAAATGTGTGGGACACTCTCTGGTTCCACAAGTTTGAGATCTTCACCAATCCATGTGGCCCATACATACTTACATGGGTATGGGATTTTTATACAGCTTACAGTGACCTGGTACCAAAGGGAAAGAAGAAGGACAATGCCTTCAGACTGGTAGAGTTTGTGATGGTCCGAGGGAGGATGGTGAGATGTAGCAGCAATGATATAAACAATGCACTTGATAGGGCTATAGGATTTGAGCACCAATATTAGAGAATGATCACTGCACAGACTCTGGATTACCTAATGGGATAGCTAGATCCCCTTATTTCTGACGCCACTCCGAAGTGGATTGAGGTCGGAGCCCCTATTGAGAAGAAGTACTTGAACATAGCACCTCAGTATTTATGTAGGTTCATCATCAGCTCTATCACGATATCATAAACAAGTACATTCTCCGCCACCTAAAGGTGGCCTGTCTCAAATCGATCAAAACTAGAAAGAGGTTGAACTTTGGGTTAAATATAGAGCACGAGATGGCCATGAGGGAAAACTAAAACCAGATGTCCCTTCCATTTCAAGTACTCATTACAGAGTTGTATCGTTGGGTTAAAGTTCCTCATGACGAGAAGAAGGATGTTGCGATTACACCCACATCCTCCACCGACATCCGGTGCATAAAGGTCGAGTACAGATAGGACGAGAGGGATAGGAGGAGAGGAACTCCGATGGATACATCTGCAAATGTTGATACTAATTATTTACCTACAGAGGCAGCCTTCCCTACTCCGGTCTCTAGGTCTTCATGTACATCCACTTACACTCCTACCTAGGCCTCGAGTTCTTCTGCTGCTTACCAGCCCCTAGAGCTACTGCTAGTAACACTACCTCCTAGACTCCTATTACTCAGGCTATGCTCCTCAAGATGGGGTACCTAGCCCATTCTGTAAATGTGTGGGCTTCCCGGTTAGAGGTCGAAGTGCCCTGGATGATTAACAGAGCTATTACTACTGCATTGACTCCTTTCAAGGCTTCCATTGATGCCCTTCCAGCAATATTTGAGGTTTTTGAGAGAGGTCAGGGTGTTTCCACTGAGGTTACGGCTTTGAAAGCTAATATTTTTGAGCTGAGGAAGGATGTGGACCAGCTGAAGTCCACAGACTTCACTTTTCTATTTGGGACAGTTGAGATCCCTAATGATCCTAGTGCTGATATTCCTGCTTGTGATGAGGTACCTCCGGCTACCACCTAAGATGATAATATGGAGGATGATACTACTGTTGAGTCTGATACTGAGACCGATGAGAAGCAGTTTGGGAAGCGAGATTCAGCTATTTATGTGGATATGGCCGAATTAGAGGGTGCCATGTTCGAGACAGACTAGCAGGCTTCCTTGAGAGACACAATTGATGCTACATCAGGCACTAATGCCCATACTCAGAGTGTTACCACGGGCACTGATGCCCAGACAGATGGAGTGACTGAGTAGACAGGATCATTTTCTTACCTCCCTCTCTGTTGTTATTATTGATTACTTTTAATTAGTTACATGTGAGGACAATTGCTTTTCTTTTCTGGATGGGTGAGTTATTTCCATACCTATCTCGTGTGATTTGGTTCTATTTGTGAATATTGGATTTGGTGATCTATATGCGTTTTGATCATAACTTTATGGATTCTTGAGCTTGTGGTCTCTTGTTTTAAATAGAAATGGGATTGAACCTAAATTTTAAAATTTGCCACCTCTTTTGTGTGTGATTATGGATGTTCTTGTGCGAATTTGAGTGTCAATTATGATCAATACTGATGACTTGAATAGTGCTCTTAATTGAACAAAATAAATGTGCAGCTACAAAAAGGCAAATGAAGTTGCATAGACAATGTGTGAACTTTTAGCATGTTGTTGTGACTAACCGATTATCGAATGAGTCTCTTGTGATGAACTTGGCACACTTGCTAGAAAGTGTGTAGTCTTGTTTGATATTGGTGTTTGCCCTGTGTGATGAGCTTACTTTGAACATTATGTTTGATGGCACCTAGAATTTTCCCTGTTGGTCCGGTTGGCTAAGTGATGCAAGCACTTGAAATGATCATAGGCAACAATTTTGAAGAGTGAAACAATTCGACAATATACCTCTTTTGTGGACAACCTTGTGAGATGTGTGAACCTTACTTAACCCTCTTGAGCCTTATCCTTTTCTTGGAAGAAACTTGAACACTTGTGACCTTTCTTTATCCATTCACCCTTAACTTTCATGAAGTGTGGTTTGTTTGAAGATCTAACATAGGCCAAAAGCCTAAGTTGGGGGTGTTGTGAAAAGAGAAGGAATGTTAAGAAGTGTGAACAATCCCTCCTTTGAGTAATGATTTTGAAAAAAATGGAACCCCTTCATGTAAAAAAAAGAAAAAAAACAGAGAAAAGAAGAAAGCAAAGAAAAACAATGAAAAAGTTGTGAAATTTGCAAAGGAAATGGGGTATCAAGTAGTTCATTTGAAGTTGAATAATGGGGTGGATTATGAGCACGATTTAAATGTTATAGAAAAGGAGGAAAAGTGATGTTCAGACCACACTTCATGAAGGTAGTAACCACTAATCCTAAATGACCATATCTTTACACTCAGCCCCGTTACAAGCCTTGAAAAGACTTTTGTGATCTTGAGTGAGTTGAAACGAATGTTGATTGGACAATAAGGGCAAACATATGGGTGAAGTCATGCATGTGTTCATCTTTGTGAATGTGAGAGTTGTTTGTGATTCTGGAACCTTACATTGTTGAGAAATTGTGTGTTAATTGGGAATCATCTTTGTTATGAGGGCATTTGAGTACCTTTGTTGAGCTTGAACTTGCATTTGAAGAAAGTATTGTGAACTTGACAATCTTTGATAATGGTGAGTCACAATTTAAATCTTTGAGTGCACAATTGATTATTGCATGAGTAAGTTGAACCTTGTTGTGTGCATTCATGTTGAGTCTTATGCAGTATTATTTGAGACATCTTTTTTTGTCACCACCCAGGAGTACCCCCTAGATGTGACAAGGCACATAGAACCCCGAAAGACTCCATGTAATCTGCTTAGCATATCATAACATAGGATAAAAGAAATAATTCAAAATTTAAAACTTCATCCATATAATCGCAGACTTATATAAAAGAAAGTGGAAGTCTAACTTGTCTCAATTAGCCATCTAATACAATCTTTGAATCAAATAGGGATGCAGCCCTTACAATATAGTCTGAAATCAAATAACTCGAAATAAACTACAAATGGCTCATACATCCTCAAATCTTGAGGACTCACCACAAGCTAGGAGAATAGTCGATCCAAACTTGAACCAAACTAAGATCACCTACACTTGTGGACTTGTGGAAAAATGTAGGGAAATATAGGTTAGTACTAAAATGCACTAAATATGATAGCCATGCATAAAAACCCTTTAAAACATGCTTAAAGGGACATTTTAGTTGAAAAGCATGAACTTTACCCAGTTTGAGAATCATCATGCACATTAGCATAAAAGAATAAGTCAAACATTTTCAAAATATATATCCTCATAGCATAATAGAACCATCTCATAAGTAAACCCTAAGTTATACTTGTACAATGCATAGATAAGATCACATAATCCCATCTATACTAAGTACCACTTTTAGGCCACCATAGTCATACTTACCATTCTTGATTTCATCATTTGATCAAACTCATAAACAAGGAGAACTTCACATTTACTAAGTCATATCAAGGAAAGCAACTCATAGCAACAATCCACATTAAGCATACTTTTTTTCATAAACCATCATAACATAAAAGGAACACACCATAACTACTCTCAAAGCCTACTAGTGCAATACATGGATGAAGTCCCATACTCCACCCACAATAAGTAGTTCATTCTTGAGAAGCCATAGTTCATAATCATTCATTGTGGGGGTGTGCCTTAACCGACATAGACCATGTGAGAAAATCATGTAATCCGGTGTTGCCCACACCGAAAAGGGTTTCCTACTTGCCTAAGGTAGAACCATTAACTTAGCTTAGGTGGATCCACTAGCTAAAGACCTATGAGGGCACATAGTTATGGGACAAGGAGATTGTTACTAGATACCCCTCCTCAACTCACGTATGGGCATCCATCTCAAGAGATTGCTACTGAAACCTCGCCTCAACTCACATGGGAGCTTCCATCTCATATCAATATCCACTCGGTGCTTAGCATTATTCCCCACGGAGAACTTAATATTTCATTACTTGAGTTCATTATTAAGGAAGAATGTATCAACACTCAATCCAACATAATTAATAAGATAGCTCCTAGATTCAACAAGTAAGAATAGCCTTTCAACAAAAGAATCCCCATATTGTGAAAAAACCTTTCACCTATCTTCATCATTCATAAGTGTATAATTGAGAATAGCCTTTCAATCAACACATCATCAATATCATAATGATAGAAACTTCATTCACAAAAATGTGTGTGTGTGTGAATAGCCTTTCACCAACACAACCATTACACCATAGTCATAATCACTTTCTTCTCAAAGTATTCATAAAGCATGTGCATAAATATCATGATCATACATAATTCTCATAATTTACCCTTCAAGGACCATGGATCATAATTCACCAGCACATCTAGAATTACTACATTAGACATGAATGATAACATAATTCATGTAATCAATTCATATCATTCATAATTCTATAACAATAGCCACACATTAAGATCCAATTTGAGAAAATAGGGTAATTAATGGATTCTTGAAGAATTCATCATAAAATCATATAAAATCATCAATATATCCATAAACAAATATAATTCAATCATTTAAAATGAATTTGAAATAAATCCATGAGATTGAAGTCAAACCCTAACTTTTGAGTTTTCTAACTTTGAAATTGAGGGTTTTTTAGGGGCTCTATGGGTAAAGGCTACCCATAGATGAAGAGCTACCATACCTTATTGAAGATTTACCATGAATTTCAAGAGAAAAGCTTGATTCTTCAACCCTAGCTTCAATTTTCTTCTTCTTCTTCCTTGGAATTCTAGAGAGAGTTTATTTAGGGAAAATTGGTTATGGATTTGGGTTTGGGGATTTTATGAAGTGAATGGGTTGGTTAATGACTTAAAACACTTATATAGGTGCATTAATATAATATAAAATGACTTCACATCAAACTAACTAAAATAGAAATTACCTAAACTACCCCATAACTTGGCTGACTTTGGGACAACTTGCACGCATGATCCACAACCCATGACCAACAGACCATGGGTGGGACCACAGCCCATCATGGTTGGGCATGGTTCATGGTATGTGGCATGTTGATATGGGGCATTAGCTATGGAGCTCACCCACGAGGCGTGGATGGACCTATGCCCCGCAGGTCCCCATCAGTGGTTCACTTGTTTGGGCAGCTTGGAGGTTAGACTTTAGGGTCCTCCTCAAGGACCCTTGGTTGGTCCTTGGGGGGGGGGTCTTACCTTGACGTTTAACCCCTAAACCCAAGTAAATTTTATTACTCTAACCTTTATGACAAGCCCTAGTTAAGCCTAATAGTTTTTGGGTTGTTACATTTTTGAACTACTAATCTTGAATTTGACTTGAGGACAAGAAAAAGATTAAGTTTGGGGTGTTGATGAGTCCTATATTTGGACTCATTTAGGGTTGTGTTTATATAGATTTAGTGTCCTCAAATACTTGTTTTGTGCCATAGACTGATGTTAAAGCCTTGATTTTCAGGTATGTGGATTGACGAACAAAGCAAGGACACTAACAGGAAAAAAGGAACAAAACAAACTAAAGAAGTGAAGTGAGGTGAACCTGAGGATTGCCAAGAGCATTTGGCATGTTGCCGAGTGGCTACTTTGACCGTCTAAAGTTCTAGTGTGCCAACCCTGAGGGAAGAAACCAAGTTGGAGATAGAAAAAGGGCAGTCTGTGAATCGTCAAGTAGTTTTGCGATACAATGAGAGATTTCTGAATGTTACAGGACTTGAGGATGCTAAGAGCTAAGGTAGAATGTCGATAGAAGAGAGCGTTGGGCGGTTCACCGAGTGGTTCACCGAACCCAACTTACTTTTCCTAATGGCCCTGCGTGGCTCAATTTTGGAACCTATAAATTAGATTTTGAACAATTAATTTAGAAGGCTAAATTAGTCTAGAACAACTTTCTCTAGAGTTTTGATATTTCTTAATAGACTTGAAGGCTTGATGTTCGGCTAAAACCCTAATTCTTGGGGTGTGATCATATGATTATGGGTTGAATTAGTTTATGGCTATTGTTAATTATTAGTTCAAATTCTAAATTAAAGTGATTTTAATCATTAATTGTGACTTAATTGATGAATTGTAGTTGCAAATGCAGTTCTAACTTTGTGTTCTTGGCTTGCTCGAGAGAGAAGTTTTAGAACTAAGATTATTGATTAATGATTTCTATGTATTGGGTTGAGCTGAATTTAGCTCAAGAGAGTGAATCCTAAACTCAATCCTACCCATCTAGCTTGAGAGAGTGGATAAATTAAGGTCTGGGTTGATCTTCATTGTTATGTTTGTTGATCTTCGAAAGAAATCACCTTATTTGGGACAGTTGTTAGAGAGAAAGCTATCTCCCTTATAGTCTAGCCTACTCACTGATTTTTAGTTGTTTACTAGTAGTTTCAATTATCCATATATCAAAATTTGACTATAATCGATCACATTCCAAGAATTCCTCTCGTTATTGTTATTTCAAATTGTTTGTGGATGCGTTGTAGTTGGTAATTACAAACCAACCCCCCCCCCCCATTTGACATTCGTGTCACCCCTTTTGACTTGTTGCATGTCTTTTTCAATAATTTCTATTCTTATAACTAGTTAGATCACATTCATCCGTTTACACCTAGAATTGGATGAGGTGTTCTTGAGACGGTAACATTCATCAAGCTTTACCTTTCTTCTTCATCCTTGGAGTTCTAGAGAGAGGATTTTGGGGAAAAGTTTGTTATTGATTTGGGTTTTGGGATTTTATGAAGTGAATGGGTTGGTTAATGAATTAAAAACGGTTATATAGGTGAATTAAAACAATACAAAACGACTTCACTTAATACTAACTAAAATAGGAATTACATAAACTACCCCTAACTTAAACCAACTTACAGGCCCCATCCACGACCCCCACTTACGGGGTGTGCACTAACCCACAGACGGTACTGGTGGGGCGTGGGTTGGGGTTTGCAACTCCGATGTTGGCCCCTTGACCCACTACACCAAACCATAAGGCGTAGGTCCACCTACTGGGCGTGAGTCCCATCCGTAGGGGACCCATTTTTGGGCAGTTTCTAGGGGCTATTTTGGGTCCCCTTCAAGGACCCTTGGTTGGTCCTTGGGGGGTCGTACCTTGACGCCCTGACCCTAAACTCTTCATTCTAAGTATGGGTAGTCATATTTACGATTCTAACCCTCACTTCAAACTCTAGACTCCTCACGTAAAGCTCTAGTTTAGCCTACTAGTTTCTGGGGTGTTACATTATCTCCACCTTGGGAACATTCGTCTTCAAATGACGATCTAGACACCTTACGAAATTAAAGACTCAAGACTAGTAGCCCATCATGCATGAAACATCAAAATAATGCGCAATTCAAATGAGGAAACATCAACTCCATCTCAACATACTAAATGCAACACAAAGAAGTAGGAACTACATCTAACAACCCATTATGCATGAAAACTTCAACATTTTGTCAAATTCATTGGAGGAACTACCTTCTCCAACTCAAAGCATGCTCAACTCAATAACATGAAACCAATTATAAAATTACTCTCAAAAGCATAGTAAATAATGTTTGACAATTCATCTCATGAAGCATATAAGCAACACATACTTAATGCACAACAATCATGAGGAACACATAAATCATGAAAACTTATTTTTTTGCTAATCATGAACTTCTCAAGAACATGCATAACATAACGAAAGCATGGAAAACACATGTAACACACACGACTCAAAATCATAAAACAAGCAAAGATGAATTATTTGTCTCAAGCTAGAATAGGAATAAAAGAAGAGAGATGAGGATATCGGGACTCTCAACAATCTTGCTATCTAAGCATACCATCTCCCCCTTGGGAAGAAGCCTCCTACTAAAACCTCAAGTACCATTTCTTTCAAACAATCCCAACCGACATAACCATAAACTCATAATAACCATTCCGGGTTCTAAAACCAATAGAGCTCTAGAAACCATGCATCCAAAACCTACCAAGGCTAACATCAAAGTCTAAAAAGTATCATAGGGATCTAATAAAACAATTACATATATAGGGAACTATCAACATACCGGAACCATTAGGAGGAACTTGCTTACCCTCTCTTCTCATAGCCTTTGTCTTTAGAGAATCCCTCATTTTGTGACCACTTTCATCCCAATTAGAGCAACCTCTTTGCCGGTCAAACATCTATCCTCATGTCTCTTTCAATTCTACTAAGGTCGGATTAAGACAATTCTAAACCATTTCAACCCATATCATCACCCTTGGTGGGGTCTACCAATAAATCATATCTAGGTATTATCTAAACACCCTACCCAAAATGACTATACCTAAGATCAATCTTAAAAGATAACTAACTCTTTGAAGTTGGTCAACACTTAAACTCTTTTCCCTCACCTTAACTAGGTGTTACATGCAACCCTCAAAGTCATTTTCAAGACAACATATAACCCAAACTTAGGACATAGACTTTCCTCCCTTCCACTCACGGATAGGCTCATTCAGGCACTATCAAATTTTTTTGTCTATCGAGTTCTTCAATCACATAGGAGCATCATAATAATTCTACCAATCCATCCTAAGAATGACATCTAAATCTAGCATAGCAAGTCCTACAGTCACATAGCCATAATTGGCATCAAAACCAATATTTTCTCCCTTGCTCCTTGTAGCATGAGCTCTTCGAGTAGTCACATCTCGAAGACCATCGGATAAGGAGAAAAACATTATTGAGTTGAACTTTCTGTCATGACTTAGAGAATGAATAAGTGAGATTTCCTAATCATCTAATAGCCCTCTCATTCATAAATGTGGCACGCTTCACACTATGAACAAGACTCTACTAGATGTGTCTTATGAGACATCATCCTAGAACCATTCTAAACCTTGTACTCTGATACCAAGTTTGTCATGACCTAGGGGTACACCCTAGATGTAACATGGTGTACAAGACCTCGAGATGCCTCATACAAGCAACTTAGCATATCATAACAAAAGATAAAAGAAATGATGCGGAATATAAAACATGTAGGCTTCTCATGAATGATTATGAACTATTTCTTCTCAAGGAGCACTACTTAGTGTGGGTGGGAGTATGGGATATCATTCATGCATTGCACAAGTAGGCTTTGAGAGTAGTTATGGTGTGTTCCTTTATGTTATAATTATTTATGAAATTAATATGCTTATGATGATGTTACTAAGTATGTTCATATGAAGGTTATTTGTAATGATGGATGCTTAACTTGGATTGTTGCTATAAGTTGCTTTCCCTGATATGACTTGTTAAAGGTGAATTTTTCCTTGTCTAAGAGTATTAACTAAGGATGATATCAAAGAATGGTGAGTATGGTTAGTATGGATGGAATTATGGGATCTTATCCATGCATTGCACAAGTATGACTAGGCCATCAGTCTAGTGGTTTTGGTTTCGCGACCTCCCTTTCGGGCAAGCAGAAAACAAATGGGTGTCTTTGTATTTGCAAGTACAAACCCTTTAGATTAAACCACAACCACTAGGTGAAATCACCATTAAAATACATCTAACCTATCAGCAAGCAAGACCCAACAGGAATATCAACCCATATTTGCTAAATCACACCCTAAGAATAGGGATTTTTAGCCGCACATCAAGAAAAAAGAAATTATACCTAACATAATAATGATTTAAACTGGGTATAAGAAATTAACCCTTCATTAAGCAAAGGAAAATGAATAGAGAAGACCCACTTCCAACTTGGGGAAAAAGAACTCCTTTCTTCAAGTCTCTACAAATCCCTCTCCAAACTTGAGAGAAAAATATTAGCTAGAATATGTTCTAAAGTGAAAATAATAATAATAAATGTTCCACACTCCAATCTCTCCCCTTAAGACTACAATTCTAAATAGTATTTATAGTTTTCACAGATTGTGCTGCGGAGGATTGTTCAGCGACATTAGTCGAGATTGCCGATGAACTCAGAGATCCACTCTTTCGTCAGCTCATCGCCTTCAGTGTCTTTCCTTTAGCATCATCACATTTTGGATCATTGGGAGGTATAGCACAAAACTTTTCGGTGACTCGCCGACTGCTCCTTACCTTGCCTTTTGATCCACTTCTTTCAAGGCTTCGCGTACTGGAACAAAGGGCGGTTCATGTCATTTTGGTGACTCAAAAAGGTAAACTCGGTGATCCGTAGGATTCCATTTCTTGTTCTTTTTAGCCCTATTTGCTCCATTTTGTGCCTAAGTGTCCATGCTTCCACTAAAACTTTAAATAGTTGAAACTTTAACATTTTAATCAGGTATTGAGATAAAACAAGCATTCAAGGACACTATTTCCATTAAAATAAATCCCTAAATGAGTCCAATATGTGGACTCATTAATCGTACCATTGAGTTTAACACTATAAGGTCTTTCTCCTAATTCGTGCCAGTTTATTTTCAAGGTATTGCTAATACAAGGGCAAATGCTACAAGGAATGAGAAAGACAATGTACATCAAGAGATTCCTCCCCAAGCTCCTCCTCAAACTCTAATTGATCCTTTACCTGAGAATGTTACTCATGCGGAGTTTAAGGTGGCCTTTCAAGTTTGGCCCAACCCATGATGACTCAAGACAATAGGGAAGTGATTTCTCCGGTAAACCCTAATGTGAATTCCATTGCTTTAAAAGTGAGGGATTTTTTGAGGATGAACCCTCCAGACATTTATGTCTCTAAAGTGGAAGAGGATCCTAAGGAGTTTATATATGAGGTAAAAAAAGTACTTGTTATTATGGGGGTGACTTTGGTAGAAAAAGCGCAGCTAGCCGCTTACCAATTGAAAGATGTTGCTCAAGTATGGTATAATCAATTGAAAGAGAGTAGACTGGTAGGACCAGGTCCCATAGAGTGGGAAATGTTTAAATTGGTATTTCTCTATAGGTTCTTTCCCTTAGAATTGAGGGAGGCTAAAATGCAAGAGTTCATTAACCTTAAGCAAAGTAGCATGAGTGTCAAGGAGTATGCCTTGAAATTTACCCAACTATCCAAGTATGCTCTAACTATAGTGGCGGATTTGAGGACTAACTGAATAAGTTTATGATGGGAGTGTCCGACTTAGTAGAAAAAGAATGTCATATGCTAATGCTTGTTGGTGATATGGATATGTCATGTCTTATAGTATATACCCAACAAATTGAGGAATCGAAACTCAAGGAAGTGAAATCTAGGGATAAAAAGAGGTCTAGAGTGTATGATGATAAGTCCTTTCATGATGGGTCCAATGGACATGGTCTCTCTAAGAATCGACAAAGGTTTTTCGGACAAGGCTCTTTTAATACTCCTAAGTATAAGAAATATAAGGTGTCTAACCCTAAGCCACACAGAATTAGTATTGAGTCCCTATGGCCTACTTGTGCTAGATGTGGAAAGAGACATGAGGGTAGGTGTTTGGCCGGTAGAGAGGGTTGCTTTAACTGTGGTGAAAGTGGCCACAAGATGAGAGATTGCCCAAAGGCAAAGGCTATGAGAAGAGAGGGTAAGCAAGTTGATCCTAGTGGTTCGTATGGGGATTCTCCAAAGAATAATATGTTATATGCTCTTCAAGATAGAGATGAAGAAGAGTGACCTACGAATGTTGCTACCGGCATGTGTTGTATGCTTTATTAGATTCCGAATTACTTGTCTTTTGTGACTTGATATGCTAGACTTTGATGCTTGTCTTTAGTATGAATGAGCTTCATTGTTGTTTTATGTTATTGATGGTAGAACCTTACTTGGCCATGTTGAGTTTTGGGTAAGTTGATATATTTCATGAATAGAATGTTTAAGTAATGCCTAGATGTGTGTGAGTAGAATTTTCTAAAGAGTAGTAGTGTAATTCACCTTATTTTAAGAATCATCATGTGTGATGGATGTGAAAGCTTAAGTGATAACGTGATCCGACCTTAGAATTGAAAGTGATGGTGCTTAGAAAGTCCACCTAAGCTTACTCCCAAGGGGTAGATGGCGGGCCTACATAGCAAGGTCATTGTGTGTTTATGTGTCGCCATGTTTTTTTATATGCGTGTTCATGAAAAAGCTTAAGTCTTGATAGAAATGTCTTATGTGAATTGTTTTCCTCATGTTGTAGTGCATTGAGTCGAGTCGCCCATAGAACTTCATGAGATGAAAAGATGAACATGTCCTAGGTCGAAGTTGAGAGTTCCTCCTTGGATGTATGATTGAGTATAGATTGCATATAGGTGTTATGAGTGTATGTTGAGCATGATTTATCCCGGAGATAGTAGTTCGTCATTGAACATTAGTAGCTGTAGAATTTCATGCATTTTGGGCTGTTAGATGTAGTTCCTATTTCCTTGTGTTGCATTGAGTATGGTTAGCTAGGATATGAAGTTTTCCTCCCTGGTTGTGTGCATTTAGATGTATTGCATGCATGATGGGCTGCTAGTCTAGAGTCATTTCCTTTAAGAGGTGTTTAGAATCGTCATTAATATTGTAACACCTTGAAAACTAGTATGCTAAAATAGAGCTTGACGGGAGGGATAGAGTAGTGAATAACTCCCCGTACTTAAAATGAAGGGTTCCACATTAGAACGTCAAGGTACGACCCCTCAAGGACCGACCAAGGGTCCTTGAGGAGGACCCTAAATTCTACCCCAAAATAGTGACCCACGAAAGGGACCCACGCTCCATAGAGGGATCCATGCCCTGTGGGTGAGGGGTCATTAGTCAGGGTCCCAAAACAGGCCACATACCCCCACCCCCAGTTGACCAGAATGCCCCATGGGTCCACCCACGGCCCGTGGGCATGGTCTCATGGGTGAGGCAGTGTTGCTCTTAGACGCTTAAGTGAAAACTTAGTGGAACTTTCCATATTTAATTAAAGGTTAAGTGGTGTCGTTTTAACCTTAGTTAAACCACTTACATAAAGCCTTTAGAATCCTAAATTCATTGATCCTAGTCATTATATCAACTCACCAAAAAGAACTCAATTCCCTCTAAACAATTATCTCTGTAGAGAGTGATGAAGAAGAAGAAAAAGAAGAAGGAGGAGGAGGAGGAGGAGGAGGAGAAAAAGGAGGATGAGGAGGAGGAGAAAGAGAAGGGGAAAGAGAAGAAGGAGGAGAAGGTGGAGGAGGAGGAGGATAAGAAGGAGAAGGAGAAGGAGAAGGAGGAGAAGAAGAAGAAGGAGAAGGAGAAGGAGAAGGAGGAGGAGGAGGAGAAGGATTAGGAGGAGAAGAAGAAGAATAGGAGGAGGATGAAGAGCAGGAGGCGCAAGAGGAAGAGGAGGATAAGGAAAATGAGATGGGGAGAAGGAAAAGAATGAGAAAGAAGGAGGAGAAGAAGGAGGAGGAGGAGGAGGAAGAGGAAGAGGAGAAAAAGAAAAAGAAGAATGAAAAAAACCAAAAGAAAAAAGAAGAAGAGGGAGGAGGAGGAGGAGAACAAAAAGGAGAAGGAGAAGAAGAAGAAGAAGAAGAAGAAGAAGAAGAAGAAGAAGAAGAAGAAGAAGAAGAAGAAGAAGAAGTAGGAGGAGGAGAAGAAGAAGGAGAAAGAGAAGAATAAGGAGAAAGAGAAGAAAAAGGAGAAGAAAGAGGAGGAGGAGAAAAAGGAGAAGGAGAAGAAGAAGGAGGAGGAGAAAAAGGAGAAGGAGAAGAAGAAGGAGGAGGAGGAGGAGGAGGAACGAGAGAAGGAGAAAGAGAGAGAAGAAAAAGAAGAAGGAGAAGAAGGAGGAGAAGGAGAAGGAGGAGAAGAAGGAGGAGGATGAGGAGAAGGATATAGAAGAGGAGGAGAAGGAGAAGAATAAGGAGAAGGAGAAGGAGAAGAAGAAGTAGAAGGAGAAGAAGATGTTGGAAAAGAAGGAGGGGAAGAAATAGAAGGAGAAGGAGATGGAGCATGAGGAGGAGGAGAAGAAGAATAAGGAGAAGGAGAAGGAGCAGGAGAAGCAGAAGGAGAAGGAGAAGGAGCAGGAGAAGGAGAAGGAGAAGAAGAAGAAAAATAAGGACAAGAAGTAAAAGAAAGAAGAGAAAGAGAAGGAGAAGAAGGAGGACAAGGAGGAGAAGGAGAAGGAGAATAAGTAGGAGGAGGAGGAGGAGGATAAAGAGAAGGAGTAGAAGACGAAGAATCAAGCTAGGTCAAGATCCTCCAATCTTGCAAGCTTTGTGAGCGAAGAAGAAGAGAATCAATCTAGGTCAATTTCCTCCCATCTTCCAAGCTTTGTGAGGATTTTAAATCCAAGGTATGATAGCTTATTCATCCATGGAGTTCCGTAGAATTCCTCCAATTGTGAAGATGAAATTCCCAATGCAAGTTAGGGTTCCTTCCAATATTGTGGGTTAAGAGTGGATATTGATTGTTTATGATTGAATTAGTATTGAATCATGTTATTATGATGATATTACATGTTTTCCATGGTTAACCCTAGTCTAATTGATGAAATTAAAGTAAAGTGGGTTAATGCCTTGTGAAGGGAAATTAAGGATCCATAGATGATCTTCTAGAATTGGTGATATGTATAGTAATTGTTCAAGAATAAAAGCATGTATACATGAATTGAATTAGAATAATGTATATGTGATAGATAATGACTAGTAATTCTTGAGATTGAACCTTTATGATGATATATGATTAGAATCACTGAAGAATGAAGTATGCGATTAGAATGCCTTTTAATCTAGATTCATAGGATGATTTTAAGAAGTAAAGCTATTGAGAGTAAGGCTTATAGTTATGAATGTTGATTACTAGGGTTTTGAAAGTAAAGCCAATATGATGAATTATGTATGTTAAGGCTTTAAGAGTGAAGCTTATATGATAATGGTAGACTACTAGATAGAATTGTTGTGGAAGGACTTTACTCACCTAATCTACCTAATGAATGTTTGAATGTATGAAGTGATAGACTCACTAGAGTTGTGAGGATATCCATATCTAATGTAGTCATTCTAGATGTCTTGATTCAATATGAGATTTGATCCTTGAAATGGGAAGAAGTGATATTATGCATGTTTGATGAAGATTAGTATATGTTTTATGAACACACACATATGCATGAATATAATAGGAGATGAAAGGTTCTCTCACATAGAATGGTTCTAGGGTTGAAAGGCTTGCTCACCTAAATCAAAGCATGTTTAGGTATGTTAGCTTGAAGTAGTGTTAAGAAATCCCTTCATGTATAACTTGACTTGGTAATATAAGACCATTTCATGGTAGCCTTGGATTGAGAAATCATACTCTTCCTAAGGGTAGCTTGCACTAGTGTCATAGAATGCTTACATGGTAGCATGACTTGGTTAGGACAAACCATTTCATTGGTAGCTAGGATGGAGTACCCTTCCTTGAATAGATTGGACTTGCATGATAGTATGATTTCCATGGTAGCTTGGTCTAGCATAGTATGGTGTTATTCCTTGGTAGCCTAAAAATGATAAATAGTAATCACCTATGTATGATGGCCTACAGTGGTACTTAGTAAGGGTGGGATTATGGGGTCTTATCCATGCATTGCACAAGTATGACTTTAAGCTACTTATGAAGTATTTCTCTTATATGTTATATGCTTAGCTTGGATTGTTTCTATAGTTGGCTTCCATGATACGTTGGACTTAAGGTGAAGATTCCCTTTTCTATGAGAAGTGAGCTAAGGATGAGATCTAAAGATGGTAAGTATGATTATGATGGCCTAAAAGTGATACTTAGAATGGGTGAGATTATGGGGTTTTATCCATGCATTGCAGAAGTATGCTTTGAGGTTACTTGAGAAGTAGTTCTCTTATGTTATGCAATCTAATTATTTACTATGCTTATGAACATGATATATTTCTTATGCTTATGGATCATTCCTTATGTTGACTAATGCGTATATTATGTGTATGTTGAAGATCACACTTTCTAATATGTTGTTATGCTTTTATAGTATTATGCTAGCTATCATATTTAGTACATTTTGTACTAACGCATACTTTTACCTACATTCTTATCAAATGTAAGGTTCGGCGATATTGAGTTCCATTCTCGTGGCTAGGTTCCTAGTAGAGCAAGGAGTTTAAGATTGGTGAGTCCTCATAGCATTCGAGGATATGCCACCATTTTCTTTTATGTCTTTATTTAATGTTTTAGACTTTTTTATGGGTTGCATCCCAAATATTTATTCAAGTTATTTAGATGGTTTTTGACAAAGTGTTATAGACTTTTTCTTGCTTTTACAAAAGACTTCGATTGTATGGAAAATGTTTTAAATTTCCGCATCATTTCTATTGATTTATGTTATAATATGCTAAGTGTCTTGTGTGAGGCCTCTCGAGGTCCTGTACGCTATGTTACATCTAGGGTGTACCCCTGGGTCGTGACACTTCAAGAGGCATCAGGCAGGGAGACCCTATGTCCCCCTATCCCTTCATTATGTGTATGAAGAGGCTCTCTAGACCTATCGGTAACTCTGTCCTAAATGGGCATTGGACTCCAATCAGGATCACCCCTAGAGGACCCAAGTTCTCCCATCTCTTCTTTGTTGATGACTTGACTCTCTTCGCTAGAGCAAATTGACTAATAATGTTTCGAAGACACTTCATCCAATTCTAAGCGTCAACGACCATTAATCAGTATA
Organism: Solanum commersonii; assembly: GCA_029007595.1. Classification (NCBI taxonomy): domain Eukaryota; kingdom Viridiplantae; phylum Streptophyta; class Magnoliopsida; order Solanales; family Solanaceae; genus Solanum; species Solanum commersonii. The sequence goes on from JAJTWQ010000004.1 coordinate 14,894,224, forward strand.
ATAACCCAACTAGATGAGTTGGGGTCGAATTCCATAGGGAGTGGTACGTGTTTAAGATTCAATATCAAAGTACGAATATGTTCAAGTCAATCATAGGAATAAACTTTATCGAAGGAAAACATCAATCAAATTAGGGGGTGACACGAGTGTCAAATAACAGGGGGTTTTGATTTTAACTATAAGCTCCAACAATAGCAAATAAGAAGTAATAAACAATAATGGGATGGGTTCTTGGGATGTGATTCGATTATAGGCTAACATAGACAAATGGGTAATTGTAGCTGTTAGTAAATAGTCGTAAATTAGTGAATAAGCTAACCTTTAGTGGGGATAAACTTTCTCTCCAACAATTTACCTCAAATCAAGTTGGTTTCTCTCGAACACCAACAAGCAAGCAATTAAGAACAGCCTACGGTTTAGTCCATTCACTCTCTCGAGCTGAATGTGTGGAAAAGGATTTAGGATTCACTCTCTCGAACTGAACCCATGACAATCCAATACGCACAGACCATCAATTCAGTAATCTTGGTTTTAAAACATGTCTCTCGAGCAAGCCAAAAACACGAAGGTAGAACTGCATTTGCAACTACAATCCTTTAATTTTAACCACAATTAGTAATTGAAATTACTTCTAAACATCATTTAAACTATCAATTAGCAATACCCATGAGCTAAATCAACCCATAATCACACCCCATGAATTGGGGTTTTAGCTAGACATCATATAAAGATAGAAATCGTTGTGTTTTCATCAACTGGGTAAGATTAATTTTATCTTTAAAAAGGTCCAAATTGAAAAATCTCAAAGACCCACTTCCAATTTCTCAAAAATGGAAAAATTCAATTCATCAAAGCTAAAGAAAACTTAGTCTTAAAACTCAGAAAATACTCTATTGAATGTTCAAAATAAAATTTGATTGACAAAAGACACTAAACATAATGTTTGAAAAAGTATTTATAGTCGCCAAAAATATGATGTGAAGGTCCATTCAGCGCAGTAAGTCGGGATCGCCGCTCAACTCAGTGATCCACTCTTTGGTCAGTTCCATCGTCTTTTTGCTTGACCTTCAGCATCCTTAAGTTCTGTAACTTTGGATAATCAACACTGCATCGCGGAACCACTCGGCGACATGCCAACTGCTCATTTCTATCGCCCACTTGATTTTCTCCTTCAGGGCTTGGCACACTGGAACTTTAGGCGGTCAAGAGGCCATTAGGAGACTCGCCAAGAGGACTCAGCCATCACCAAGCCTTCATTTCTTCTTTCTTTTAGCTAGCTTCGTTCTTTTGTAAATTAGTGTCCATGCTTTGTTCCCCAATACAAATACTTGGAAATCAGAGGTTTTACATCAGTTATTAGCACAAACCAAACATTTGAGGACACAAAATCTATCAAATTAAAGCCCTAAATGAATCCAAATCGTGGACTCATCAACACCCCCAACTTAAACTTTTACTTGTCCTCAATTAAAACTCAAGCTCAGCAGTTCAAAAAGGATGTCTCAAACAGTGCTACACAAGACTCAATCATGAATGCATGATGAGTCCATAAATTGGACTCATTTAGGGTTATATTTTAATAGAAATTATGTCCTCAAATGCTTATTTTATCTCAATATCTAATGAAAACCCTTAAGTTTCAAGTATTTGAAGTGTGAAGGAAAACATGGACACTACGTCGTAAAAAGGAACAAAATGGTTGAAAATAATGAAGAAATGAAGGCCTGATGATTGCTGAGTCAACTTGGTGAGTCGCCGAAGGGTCTTACTTCACCTTTTATTCCAGTGTGCTGAGCCTTGAAAGAAAGGCTCAAGTCGATGAAATAAGGTAGCAGTCAGTGCATCACCGAGAAGTTTCGTGAAGCAGTGACATGTCGCCTAATGACCCAGAGAACGACGATGCTGAAGGCTGGTGAAAGATAGTGATGAACTACACCAAAGGGAGAATCGTTAAGATGATCGGTGATTTCGACTAACGACACCAAATGATCCGCTGTAGCACAAATCTGTGAAAAATATAAATACTAGTTAGAGTTGTAGTTATAGGGGTCAAACAATTATTAAAATTTGCATATAGAATAGTACTTTTGATATTTTTTTCTCTAAGTTTGAGAGGGTTTTGAAGACTAGAAGATCCAAAGGGTTTCATCTTCAAGATTTGGATTTGGGTCTCTTAAATTCTTCAATTTTGGCTTGTATCAAGATTTAAAGTTTCATACCCAATTGAATGCGAGTTCAATTTGGTATAAATTTCTATCTCCTATACATGTGTAGCTAAATACCCCAATTCTTGGGGTGTGATTTAGCGAATATGGGTTAAGATAATTGTTGGGTCTTGCTTGCTGATAGTTTAATCGTAGTTTGATTGTGATTTCTTTTAGTAGTTGTGGATGAATTTAATGAATTTGTAGTTGCAACTACAAGTTTATTTATGTGTTTTTGGCTTGCGAGAGAGAGATATTGTAAAACATAAACTATTAATTAATGGCCGGTGGGAGTGGGTCGACATGAGGTTCAGTTTGAGAGAGTGATTCATAATCTCATTTCCACACACTCAGCTCGAGAGAGTCAGTGGGCTAAGGTGTGGGCTGGTCTTCATGCGGCAAGTAGGTGTCTAAGAGGAACACATTTGAAATGGAATAAGTTGCTCGAGAGAGAGCTCATCCCTCCTTAAAGTTTAGCCTAGTCACAATTATTCTATGAATTTTCTATCGAAAGCATGTACCTAATAATCTAAATTAATCTGTATTCCCGTCATATCCCAAGGATCCCCTCTCATTACTTAGAAATCCTTGTTTATTTTGTTGTGTTTACTTACTTGTGACAAAACCCCCCATTGTTAATTGACACTCTTGTGTCCCCCTTTAATTTATAATGTTTTTACTCATTAATGTTGTCACGACCCAAGTCTAGGGCTTAGACGTGACCGGCGAATGGGGAACCCGAGGGAACCCCAAACAAGCCTCATAGCATATCATTACACATCCTTGGTCGCGGAAGCAATTAAAATGACCATAAGCGATACGCATAATCAAGGGGAAATTGGGACTAAGGGAGCAAGACAAAAAGAGAATAATACATAAATACCATAGATGAGTCAAGCTCAAACATAATACACAACTTGTCCAACACCACCTCTAAACATGGATACTTAGCGGGGGCCGAGACAAACTACCGGGCTCACCCTCATAGTCAATACATAATTAAAAAGGAAAAGGTCTTATACATAAAAAAAAATCATGAGCAACATCCCCGGAATGGAGGACTCACCAATAACCTTGATAGGAAATCGTATTAGCCACGTGGGGGAGGATGGTCGAGGACGGTGCGCCGGTCCCTACATGGTGACATCATGTAGGCATAGAGTATGCATTAGTACGTTTGAATGTACTAAGTATATGGGATGCAATGCAATGTAACAATGGATGGACATTATAGGCAAAATGCATAATCGTACCCGATAGATGACATATTAATGAGATGATATGTATAATGATGCTTATATAAAAATCATATTTAGTAGGGCATAGTATATGTGTAGTGAGTGACCATCAATATAGCATTTCCAAGGCCTACCACCCCCTTGGAGAGGTGAAAGAGGTACAAACCCCTCAATGTGGTTACCCGGGCCTACCACCCCCCGAGCTAGGGACCAAGGTACAAACCCCTCGATATGGTTATACGGGCCTACTACCCCCCGTACTAGGCAACCAAGGTACCAACCCCTTGATACGGTTACCCGAGCCAACAACCCCGAGCTAGGCTTGGTCGACTCACACACCATATAGAGAAAATCATATACATGTATCCATTTCATCATCATTTCAATACTTATATAATCATCCGACTCATAGGACGTACATTGGACCTTCCATTTCATAAGAATTCTATAAATGACATTTTATCAAACATATGGCGGGCTACTTGTTCATGTAAATAAAATCATGTGTTTCAAGAGTACTAAGTCCAACCAATTTTCAAAATCTATATAAAACAGCCCACCAACAACATACATATATATATACATATATAACAACCTTCATAATTTGATCATGGAGGCATGAAAACCATAAACATCACATAATAATACCATTTCATGAAAATATGCAAGATAGACCTTAATAGGGTGTGTAGTAGTGATTCCATAATTCAAGAGTTCATAAATGATCATAAGGACCCATAAACTTGAAGTAAAATAGAGGATAAATGGTTGGACTTGTGGAAAGGAAGGTTTCCACAATCAACCCACATACCTCAACTTTGGAGAATTCTTGATGAAGATTGGAATGGAGAATTGCTTGAGATTGAATCTTGAATCCGGAATTAAAGCTTGGGATTCTTGAATTTGGTGGATGATCTTGGTGGAATTTTTGGAGAGGGCTTAGAGAGTGTTCTTGGATGTTTTGAAGTTAAATGACTAAGTATGGATATGTCCCCTTTTTATAAAAAACGTCCCAACACTTAGAAAAAAATGAGGCGGGTGAACAGTGTTTTCGGCTACTGGAATTTGCATTTTCTGTCGGACAGGTTTTACGAAAACGGTCATAACTCCTTCATCCTAACTCGGAATGAGGTGAAACAAATTGCGTTGGAAAGCTAACTCATAGAGCTTAAATTTTGATAGTTTGATCTCCTTCTAGTTCCTTGTGTGCTGAGAGATATGCCCCTTTAAAGTTGACCCTCAAAATCGCATTTTTTGCGATTTTTGAATTTTGATACGGTTGCTCTAAAATTTGGGTTAGACCCATTTCCCACTCAATTTGACCCCCTGAATAAGAATATGAAGTCGAATTTTCGAAATGATGCACGGATTTTGAGATATATGGAAATTACAATTTTAGGTGTTTCCGAAGCACATTTTCGAGCATTTTTGGGGTCGTTTCAAATGTCTTTAGCTACGACTAGTTAGAACAAATTTTATCTCAAAACCACTCCCTTGGGAACGATCCCAACCCTTTGTTGGGTTACTAAACTATTGTACGCTCGTAAACACTTGCATCGGAAATTGTGTCGTGATTATGCAAACATCAAAATGGCACCGCTGCCGGGGAGTGGTGTTATTTAGGAATTATTAGATTAGTAGAATTTTTGTTCTTCTTAGTTGTAGTTTATTCACCTATTTTTAGTTTCATATTTTGTTTGTTCGAGCTTTGAAACAGAGGAGGTGAGTATGTCAAGCAGTACTCGTGAGCAAATGGGGTTTCCACCATTAGAAGTAATGATGTTCAGGCATCGTATTCTAACTTCCAAATAATTGGAAGGTGAACGGATTCATGAGGCATGGGCAAGATTTAAATCTCTTCTGATTCGATGCCCCACTCATGAAATTCTTGATATAGTCCTCCTGGACTGTTTCTACAGAAGTCTTGGTCCCGAAAACAAAACATTGGCTGACAGACTAATTTCGGGTGGCATTACACATCACCCTTATGAGATAGCAGCCCACCTACTTATTCACATGGCGGAAGCAGACCAAGAAGTAGAGAAGGACTTCATATTGGCTGCACTGATGAGTTAGATGGATAAGTTGGCCAAAAAGATTGAAGGCCAATGCAAAAGGAAGGATCGATACGTTCCCCCTCATGAGCGAAGAAAGCCCAAGGACAATGAGGGTAAATATGTTGAGGGAATGCTCTTAATCATTCTTAACAAGGTAAGTGAGCATGATAGGGTGCTGAAAGAAGTGAAGGAGAGCATCAAATTGATGAAACAGATGATTGGTTCTCATTCCAGATCCATTCAGCAACTCAAGAACCTTACGGGTCATGTCATGCCTCATCTCCATCCGGCACAAGCAGGGGGTTGCCAAGTGATGTTTTGGCTAACCCCAAAAGTGATGTTTAGGTGTTAACCTGCATCATGCCACGACATTAAATAAGGCGATATTTGGGAGGTAACCCAAAACCATTTATTACTTTATGTTGCTTTGATAAAATATTGGTGTGTTAATTGTGCAAAAAGAAGTATGGGAAGCATTTGGAAAGAAAGAGATTGGCGAGGGAAATGTCGATTGGCGAGTCGCCAATGTATTAGGCGACCTGAATCACACCACCGTTTGATCCAACCCAGCTTGAGTTTGGGGTCTGTAAAACTCGGCGATCTTAGAGAGTTGCCGATCAGCTTGACGACCCTGATTTGTATTGCCATTTGGATCCCCATATTAACTGGGGAATTCTGTAAAACTTGGCGAGGAAGGTGATTACTCGGTGTGACGTGGAATGGTTCGGTTCTGACGACTAATGTCGCTGAGTGGGAAAGAACTGGATGATTTTTCAAGCCAAAGGTTTAAAAGTTTCAATTTCCTATGCTCTACCTCATTTTCAAACTTTGCAAACTCACACCTAGTTTTATTCACAATATCACTGCATCTCTATTGTGTTTTGGTTATTAAATCATGCTCGAATCTGGATTGCATTGTCGCCTAGCATCTCAGTAGCATTTTAATCAGCACAAAAGGTTAGCTTCCTGAGCCCTATGATTATTTTGTTGAAAGTCATACTCAAATGCAATAACATTACTTCGATAATGCGTGTTTGACCTTGCTGGTAGGATTAGAACATTTGTTTGCCTATTAGGTTCACAAATTGTGCTCGTGCTAAGTTAAAAAGTTAGTTCCTAAAGATTTCGCTTTAAAAATGGCTGAAAATTGTGGGTTGTGCATGATTGTCATTGGGTCTAATCCAAACTTGAGTTGTGCACACATTAATTTTGTTTTCGAGAGTTGTGGGGCTGAGTATGAGAAGTTTGATCTAAAGTAGGCATGTAGGGTTAGTTGGCGAGCTATGACAAGCTCATCGAACCACTCTGCGGTTCACCTAATCACCCTATCTAGCCCTATGTTATCATGTTTCATATGTTGTGGCTTCTATAAGTTTCGGTGAGAAGCATGAGGTCGCCAAAAGCACTCGGCCACTCACCAAAAGTCTTCTTGTTCGCCCTTTGTCTGCACCCTTATATCTTCTGTGCACTGTAATCGATGAATCATCGAGTGATTGTGCACTTCGTCGATTGCTTCAGTGAAGTGACTCTACAACCAAACTTTCGTGCTTTTGTATGAATACTTTCTAACTTTTTCTCAAAGCTTTGCAGAAATGGCTAGACCGAAAGTTGCTGGAAGAAATATGCCACCTCGATATATAATAGTTAAAAATTTCAGGAAAAATGAAAAGGCAACAAACCCATCCAAACCGGATAATGAGGGAAAGAAGCCCAGTGCCAACAAGAAAACAAACCCCCAAGGCCCCACTGTTCCCTCGTAGAGACGTGGATTCTTCACAGTTATCCACTCCTTTTTGGCGGCTCATGAGTTTGACAATCTCAGTAAGTCATTTGTTGTCGAATCTTCTGAAGAAGCTCCGAGGGCCATTGTCAAATTCCAGGATAAAACTCAGGGCATTGATGCCCAGAAAGATGGAGCGACTGATTAGACACGATCCCCTCTTTACCTCCATGTCTATCTTTCTTTCATTGACATTCTGGATATTTTGTTTTGTGCATTTGAGGACAAATGGTTTTTAATTGTGGTGGGGGTGAGACCCACTATTGTGTGCTACTCGTGTTTGTATTTTGTTTATATTTGGTTTTTGTGCTTATGTCATGCTAATACTGCTTTCTGTGGATGTTTGAGCTTGTGGCCCCATCTTTTTAATTGTGAATGATTTTTTAACCTTGCGAAAAAAATTGACACCTCTTGTTTGCATTTAATGTGGTTGTTCTTTGGAAAATTTGAGTCTCGATTTCGATCAATACCAATGAATTGAATAGTGCTTACAATCTAACGAACATGAATGTACGGCTACAATAATGCCAAATGAAGTTGCATAGACAATATGTGAACTGTTTGCATCTCGTTTAATTATCCATATATCAAATCGATTCTCTTGTGATGACTGTTGTACACTAGCAAAAGTGTGGAGTCTTGTTTGACTTAAGTGTCGATGCCTTGTGTGATAGGCTTACCTGGAACCATGCATGACAACATCTATAAATTGCCTTGTTGGTCCGGTTAACTAAGTAAGACTTTCTCTTGATATGATTTTAGGCAACTTCGAAGAGTGTGAACCAATTTGACATATGCCTCTTTTGTGACCTACCTTGTGAGCATATGATTCTCTCTTGAACACCCTTTGAGCCTTACCCTTCTTTGAAAGAAACTTGATGAAAACTAGACCTTTCTTAATCCATTACCTATAAACCTCTTGAATTGTGGTTAATTGAATAGCCAACTTAGGCCAAAAGCCTAAGTTGGGGGTGTGGTGAAAAAGAAAAGGGAAAGTCAAGAAGTGCAAGGAAAGTCTCCGTTAACCCATGGTGTTGAGAAAAATGGAACCCTCTAATAAAAAAAATATAAAAAGGGAAAGTTGTGGAATAAAGTACCAAAGAAATAGGGCTGCGAACAATCCATGGAAAGCGAATAATAAGATGACCTATGATGCACAAATGAAAATGATGAAAGAAAAAAAAAGGAAGTGTTGAGAGCACCACATTTCATGAGGATAAAAGTCACTAATCCTAAATGATCATACCTTTGCACTCAACCACGTTACAAGCCTTGTTAAGACCTTTGTGATCTTAAGAAAGTCGAAACAAATGTTGATTGGAAAATACAAGCAAACCTATGGGTGAAAGCATGCATTGTGTTCATCTTTCTGAGTGTGAGCATTGTATCTAATTCAAACTTTAAGTTTATTGTACCTTTTTGTGTGAAAATGGAATCATCATTTGTGTGAGGGAATTCGAAGGCTTTTGTTGAGCTTGAACTTTCATTTGAAGCAAGTATTGCTAGCTTGAGAATCTTTGGTAATGGTGTGTCACAACTTCAATCTTTGAGTACAGAATTGATCCTTGCATAAGTAAATTGAGTCTTGTTGTGTACATTCATAATTGAGTCTTATGTAGCACTGTTTGAGACATCCTTGTTGAACTTGACTTTTACTTGAGGACAAGCAAAAATTTAAGTTGGGGGTGTTGATGAGTCCACAAATTGAACTCATTTAAGGCTATATTTTAATAGAAATTGTGTCCTCAAATGCTTATTTTATCTCAATATCTAATGAAAACCCTTAAGTTTTGAGGTATTTGAAATGTGAAGGAAAGCATGGACACTACGTTGCAAAAAGGAACGAAAGGCTGAAAAGAACAAAGAAATGAAGGCCTGAGGATCGCCGAGTCCACTTGGCGAGTCGCAGAAGGGTCTTACTTCTCCTTTTGTTCAAGTGTGCTAAGCCCTGAAGGAAAGGATCAAGTCGATGATAAAAGAGAGCAGTCGGCGCATCACCGAGAACTTTCGTGAAGTAGTACCATATCGCCCATTAACCCAGAGCACGACGATGTTGAAGGCTGGTGCAACACAACGATGGACTACACCAAATGGCAAATCACCAAGTTGATCGGTGATTCCGACTAGTGACGCCGAATGATCCGCTACGGCACAAATCTGTGAAAACTATAAATACTAGTTAGAGTTGTAGTTTTAGGGGTCGAACAATTATTATAATTTTCATATAGAATAGTACTTTTGATATTTCTTCTCTAATTTTTGAGAGGGTTTTGAAGACTTGAAGATCCAAAGGGTTTCATCCTCAAGATTTGGATTTGGGTCTTTTGGATTCTTCAATTTTGGCATGTATCAAGACTTAAATCTTCATACCCAGTTGAATGCGAGCTAAATTTGGTATAAATTTCTATATCTTATACATGTGTGGCTAAAAACCCCAATTCTTGGGGTGCGATTTAGCGAATATAGGTTAAGATAATTGTTGGGTCTTGCTTGCTGATAGTTTAATTGTAGTTTGATTGTGAATTCTTTTAGTAGTTGTGGATGAATTTAATGAATTTGTAGTTGCAAATACAAGTTTATTTATGTGTTTTCGGCTTGCTCGAGAGAGAGGTCATAAAACTAAAACTACTAAATTGATGGCAAGTTAGAGTGGGTCGACATGAGGTTCAACTCAAGAGAATGAATTCTAGTCTCATTCCCATACACTCAGCTCGAAACAGTCAGTGGGTTAAGGCGTAGGCAGGTTTTCATGCGGCAAGTGGGTGTCTAGAGGAACGCATTTGAAACGGAGTAAGTTGCTCGAGATAGAGCTTATCCCCCTTAAAGTTTAGCCTAGTCATAATTATTCTATGAATCTTCTATCGAAAGCATGTACCCAATAATCTAGCTTAACCCGTATTTCCGTCACATCCCAAGGATCCCCTCTCATTACTTAGAAATCCTTGTTTATTTTGTTGTTTTTACTTACTTGTGGCAAACCCCCCCCCCCCCCCCCGTGTTAATTGACACTCTTGTGTCCCCCTTTAATTTACCATGTTTTTAATCGTTAATATTTTTAGCTACGACTAGTTATAACTAAATTTTATTTTTCTATTAATTCTCAAAACCACTCCCTTGGGAACAATCCCAACCCTTGGTTGGGTTACTAAACTATTGTACGATCGTAGACACTTGCATTGGAAGTTGTGTCTTGATTACGCAAACATTAATGCACACAAAAAGACTCAAATTACTCATGCAAGGATCAATTGTGCACTCAAAGATTCAAGTTATGACTCACCATTATCATAGGTTCTCAAGTTCACCATAATTGCTTCTAATGCAAGTTCAAGCTCAGCAAAAATACTCAAATGCCCTCACACAAAGAATGATTCCATATTCACACACAATGGTTTAAAAATTTATAGCTCCGGAGTCACAATCAACACTCACACTTAAAAAGATGATCACATGTATGACTCCACCCATTGGTTTAACCTTATTTTCCAACCAACACATGTTTCAACTCACTCAAGATCACAAAGGCTTTCCAAGGCTTGTAACGGGGCTGAGTGTAAAGATATGGTCATTTAGGCTCAGTGGCTGCTATCGTCATGAAATGTGGTGTGATAACACTTTCTTCCCTTTTCTTCATCATTCTCATTCATGCTCAAAAGTCACCCCGTTATTCACTTTCCATGAAATACCGGACACCCCATTTTCTTTGCACTTTCACAACTTTATTTCAAACTTTTTCATTCTTTTTTTTTTCATTTTTCTTTTCTTTTTCTCCCTTTTTGTATGGAGGGGTTCCATATTTTTCTAAATCATGGGCCAAAGGGGACTTCTTTGCATTTTTTGATTTACCTTCTCTTTTCACCACACACCCCAACTTAGGCTTTTGGCCTAAGTTGGATATTCAAGCAAACCACAAATCATGAGAATTATGGGTAATGGATAAAGAAAGGTGACAATTTCATCAAGTTTCTTCCAAGAAAATGCTAAGGCTAAAAGGGTGTTCAAGCAAAGATCACACACTCACAAGGTTGGCCACAAAAGAGGTATAATGTCGAATTGTTTCACACTCTTCAAAGTTGCCTAAGATCATTTCAAGAGATTTGCATCACTTAGTCAACAGGACTAACAGGGAAAATTATAGGTGCCATCACACATAGTTCATGGTACGCTCATCACACAAGGAATTAGCACCAATATCAAACAGGACTTCACACTTTCGCTAGTGTGCAATGTTCATCACAAGAGACTCATTCGATAACCAGCTAGTCATAACGAGATGGAAAAAGTTCACATATTGTCTATGCAAATTCATTTGGCCTCATCGTAGCTACACATTCATTTTTGTTCGATTATGAGCACTATTCAAGTCATTGGTATTGATCAAGACCGATACTCAAATTTGCAAAAGAACAGCCACATTCAAACACGATCAAGAGGTGGCACAAAATTTTTGGAAGGCTAAAAAATTATTAACAATTAAAACAAGGAGCCCCAATCTCAACCATCCACAAAAACAGTGCTAAAAACAATATATAGCTCAAAACCCTAATATATAACCAAAACAATACTCACAATAGGTGGACCTCAACCCACCACAAAACAAAAGCAATTTGTCCTCAAATGCAAGAAAATATCCAAGAGTTAATAAAAATAATACAGAGAGGGAGATAAAGGGAAATATTGTCTACGCAGTCGCTCCATCTTTCGAGGAATCAATGCCAGTTGCATCACTCTAATCATCAGTGCTCGGAATCACATCAATAATGGTAGATCCACTAGGGGTTGCCAAAGGTGTGTCTATCAAGGATATATGCACAGTTGCATCTACCATGACCTCCTCAGTCTCTATAAGACCCTCATAAGAAGCTTCCTCAGCCGCCTCAAGTATCTCCTCATCTGTCTCAGCCTCAAACTTAGGATCCGCTACCTCTTTGGCTTGAACATGATCTATGGTCTTAGTCGAAGGCATAACTGGATCTACTGGCACATCTGGGATCTCCATCGTCCCGAAAATCATAGACATGTTGGTGGTTTTCAGCTGGTCCACATCTCTCCTCAACATAGCAATAGTGGCTTTTAGAGCCGTCACCTCCTCGGTGGCCTCTTGGCCACGCTCCCACACTGCTATCCTAGCCGCAAGGGGATCAATGGTAGCACTCAAGGGTGTCACGGCATCAGCAAAGGTTGTCTGGATCATGCCTGAAATGGTGGCCTCAAGTATGGCAGCACGGCAATCAGCAAAATGGGCTAGCTGCCCCATCGATAGCAATGCAACCCTAGTAAGCATGGGCGGGGAGGCGGTAGCAGCAGCAGTACCAGATCTGGGAGGCAATGGAGCAGCAGAGAAACCAAGGGTATCAAAAGGACAGCACTAGAGGTACCTGAAGGCCCAGGGGCCGGAGTAGGCAATACTTCCTCTACAAGTAGTGTCTGAATATCCACAACTAAGAAAGAGTCCACCGGGGCTGCCTTATTCTTCTATTCTTCATCCATTAAATACTCTACCTCAATCCTCCGGATATCAGTAGAAGATGTGGAAATCACATCCACATCCTTCTTTTTATCTCTAGGAACTCGAGCCCATCTACACAGCTCGGTGATCAATACCGGAAAGGGGAGGGAAATCAGGTGCTGATTGGCCCTCATCAGCATCTCTTGTGCAATAATCATCCCACAGGTTCAGTTGTGTCCCATTAATGTTTCACCCAAGATAGTCTGCATTGGCATGGTGGAGAATTGACTCGTTCTGGGATGGCATGATGGTACTGCTAATGAAGCCAAACCAAAACCTTGCAACTACATTGAGGTCATTCTTTTCAATGGCTTCCCCAACCTCAAGCCACCTAAGAATATCGTCTGATATCAGAGAAGCCAACCACTTCTTAATGTTTTCCAGCGTCTTTGTCCTAATCTTGTATTGATAGTCATCCTCAAGTATCGTAGTGCATTCTAAGACTACATTGATGGCAACATAATCACATTGCACCCTTTGACCCCTGACAACCAAGTAGTCAACCGGCTTGAATTTAGTTGCCAGCTTTTTCCCTTGTCGTATTAAGGCACTTTAAGCACTGTAGAATTCACGGACCTAACTCAAAATGTAGGGCCATGGGGCTTGGTGAAGAAATGGAATTTTTGGGACTACAGACAGCTCGTGATCTCTGGATACATGTCAATGACACCATCAGTCGACAATCGCTTCTCTTCTATGATGGTCCTCAGCCCCTTAGTCTTTAATTTGTTCATAGACCATGGGGGAGAACCTTGTACCGGCGATGCTAGGACCACGACCTGTGCTAGAGTGGGACGAGTAGTAGTGGTGGCCTGGGAAGTCCTGATCCTAGACGGATCATTCATCCTCTTGGATAGCAGCTCTGCCCTCTGTACTGCCACTAGCTCATCATCATCAAGCTCAAAAGTTGCAACCTGATGCTCCTGGTGCTCTTTCTCAGAAGTGGTTAGGTGAGTGGCGAAGCGTCACTGTTGGAGTTGGCCTTTGATGACGCAGAAGCCTTCCCTTTTCCTTTTCCCTTCCCACCTGTTGTGGGAAGTGATACGCTCAAATTACACCTCCCTAAAGAAGTATAAGCAATGGTTGTCAAATAAAGAACACAACTTGTAGTTTGGGGTCGATCTCACGAGGAATATTGTTTAGACTTAAACTTAATTCACTATTATATCTGTTTAGTCAACTTATTTATGAGACAAGTAAGTAAAGGGAGGGGGGGTTCTATAACAAAAAACTTATTGTATTCAAGTAACAAATGAGCAAGATTCGAACTTTGTTGTTATCAATGAGAGATAGAGAAACTAGGGTGTATATGTTCCCCATAAGCTCTTAACGCGGTAATTCTAACAATAGTAATCCTTTTCGAGTGTATCACATGCAAAGTGGTATGTTATGTATCCCTAAGTGCTTGGTCAGACCAAATAGGAAATTTCACCCCGCACCTTGGTTCGGCTACGTGTGTATAATTTACTAACCCTTACCATTACCTCAGATTAGACATCACATCAATGTATAACTTAGTTTTCACCCTGGCACCAATTGATATTAGACTATTAGATAGTATCACACTAAATCTCTATTGATAATTCTTTTCTTATTAACTACCTCCTTGGTCTGGCAAAGTAGCAACAAGACGAGTTCTAACGCATGCACTTGTTAAAAAGACTTTTAAACAGAAGAATTACCAATACATGCATCAACACTACTCAAGAATTACATACTTATTATTCATACGTTGTTAATTGCTCATGGTTCCTACAACCCTAGTTGCGGATTTAGTTACTCATGCTTGTAAGAACACAATTCATAATTGTAGAAGAAGAATTCATGAACTTACGTATTGAGTAGAAGAAACCCGTAATCTCCAATTGAAATTCAAAGCAAAAATCTTATAAACCGAATTTAGGAAATCAAATTGCCAAAAGCTTGCAAGTTAATTCCCAAGAAAATACTATGAAATAAAATAATAACATGGTGTCTAACCCCCCAAAATGAGGTTTACATTCCCTATTTATAGAAAGACATGTCATAAACAAAAAGGAAATGAAATAAGGAAATAAAAAAAATTGGACGCGACTTCAATCGATGATACTGACCTACGGTCCGTAGGTCCCTGCTATGGCTCAAGACTTAGACAATTTCTCAGAAGTTTGGAACCTTCAACTCCCAGTTGCAATCGACAGACGTGTTGTACAGACCGTGGGTCAATCCACATTCCGTGGGTCCTCTTTCGTGGCTCCACACTTAGAACTTTTCATCTGGTACTAGAACTTTAACTCTCAGTGATCATTGGCAGACGTCCAGGACGGCCCATAGGTCTACCTACGGTCCGTGACTCACCCTTATAGTTCCACACTTATTCAGACTTTCCAGACGAGCAATCCACGCCTACCCGCTGACAAACCATGACTGGACCTACTATCTGTAGGTCACTTCCGTGGGTGGCCACTTCAACAAAATTTCAGTTGTATCTCTCTCGACCTCATCCAAGCCTATTTCCTACAAAATTAGCACATTAGACAATAGTTCTAATACAAAATAGCCCTAAACACACACAACACTTAAGTGAAATGTATTAAAATACCATAAACTCACAATATATCAACACTATCAACTTAATTCGTTGTTTGTCCTCAAGCGACGCACTAAGACTCTAAATGACACTTGTATAGAAGCAGACATTCAAACACAAGCAATCACATGGCTTTCTATCCCGACTCCCTTTTCGAGTGCAAATATTTTCTCTTAGACTCAACAAGCTAACTCATGCGGCTCAACATATGACAAAGATCAACCAATAGACACACAACATACACTTTTTCACTATCACCAAGGTACCAACTCTTCGACAATGTAACTAGTGCCCTTACTTCAAACGAAATCCCTTTTTCAGACAATGAATATGATTTTGAGTACAAGGATTCATTCAACACTCACGCTCAAAAGTAACTTCAAGTACAGTTAGTGCTCAATTCCGTAGGCTTGCCCTTATTTTCACTACTTAGACTCTCCAAACTAGTTTCTAGGATCACTATAGGACTTTTCTTAGCTTGTAACGTAGGTTCAGGGTCAGGTGTAGTACATTTGGGTACTTTTTAGTGACTTTCTGCCCTCCTTGACATTACATTAGCTTTTTTCCTCTTTTTGACCTATTTTTGACATCCTTCCTTTTTATCTTCTTTTCCTTGACTCTTTTCACCATAGATGTGACTTTTGACTTTGTAGCTCTTATTTTTCACTTTTTCCTTTTTCTTTCACTTTATTTTTCTTTATTTTTTAGAACTTTTATTTATCATCTTTTTGCTTCTTTGGCACCAAGTAACATCCTCTTCTATAATCTCTTTTTCTCTTTTCAACACACAACTCTTCTCATACCCATTTTTCTTTCATTTTCCTCTTTCATAGCCACCCTCAACTTATGGATTTTCCATTAGTTGAGGTGCACAATATCTGATGTCGGACTAGGGCCAAGATTGAGGTCAGTTTTAGCATTAGCCACCCTCAACTTAGGATTTTGGCCTAAGTCAAGGTGCTCATGTCCAAGGAGGGACCAAGGCCAAAACACTTTTTTTAGGGAAGGTGAGTTAGGTGAATCAAAAGAAATGGTCAATTTTATGCTCCATTGTTTGGATCAAAGGGAACATTGATTTCATTTGGTTGGATTATTTTAGGCTTATGTGGATTAATTTGAACAAGGGCCTATGATCACTTCCAACTTCTAGCCTAGATCATTTAGTAGGACCAACGGGGCAAGTTCTTGATTGGCACAAACTATCTGAACAATCAACTTTCCTCACACACTCTTGGCACATTGTTTCATTATCAAATTATAGATTACCCAGTTCAAGTTTTAGCTTAAGTCATGAGATCAAATTGGTTCTTTATCATATCATACTCAGAGCCAACACATTATTCTAGCCTACAGATTTTAGCACATATCACAACTTTTGGATAGGTATCATTTTTCTTTCTTAATTATGCAATCATGCTTCATTCTTTCTCATGCTTCTACACATACAACCCTAACACATGCCGGTTCAACAAAAATTAAAAACAGTATCTTGGGGGAAACCAACAAAGGCAAGAAAACCCCAAGAGAGGATTATGAGTTAGGTTACTCAGACTTCACCCCATCATTCACAATCCATTTATCCTACCCCCAACAAAATACAGTACAATTGTCCCCAATGCACAAAAAGTAAAGAATAAAGGATCGAGTAAAGAAAACTTGTGGCGCATAGCACTGAAGACCTATCAATAAGTGTGTGGGTCCGGTTTCCGGGAGCCCTCTGGAACGACAATCGGGTCACCCTCAGTAGTGCCTGTATCAACAATCTCAGCACCCTTAGTAGTGCTAACCTCAACTCTCACCGCACCATTAGTGGTGCTCACACTGCTAGAGGCACTAACACCTACCTCCCTAGCCCGCTACTGGCGCATCTCCTCATCAACTATACAGGCCCTCCATGCTACCACAAGCTCTTGGTGTTCCCGCATGCGAGCTTTCCCTGCCTCAGTGTCATCAGAAGGCTTACCAGAGTGGGGTTGCTTCCTAACATGACTGGAACAAGAAGATGGTGGCATTTCAT
The DNA here is from genome assembly GCA_029007595.1 of Solanum commersonii. Lineage (NCBI taxonomy): Eukaryota > Viridiplantae > Streptophyta > Magnoliopsida > Solanales > Solanaceae > Solanum > Solanum commersonii. The sequence continues at coordinate 14,911,598 of JAJTWQ010000004.1, forward strand.
CTCAAATAAAGTGTATCTAACACCGTATCATCAATCGGTGTTGAGGGTGCAAACTCAAGCTCAGTCTCAGGTAGAGCTAAAAGAGTGTCAAGATCAGCCCAAAGACTAGCCAACTTTGTCTGAAAATAAGAGACATATGTGGTGGGGGATGGATTTTCTAAGACACACAGCTCAAATGCGTTAAGGCATTGGTGAATGGCCTGAACCTTACAGTCCATCATCTGCTCCATCTGCCCTAGTGACGGACTCATCAATCACTCAATGCATCCACATCCTCACATGTTGAAGTAGTGTGGCCATATGAGCCTCTAGCTTCTGAACACGGGCTAGAGGTACTGTCACAGACCCTAAAGAGTGAGTGGCTCTAGAGGCACTAGGGACCTGACTGGTTGCCGGAGAATGGGAAGCCGGGGCATCCTTAGTAGGGGTTGGAGGGGCAAGCTCCTCACCCTGCATCTGCTCTACATCTGCTACCAAGTCTGCTCCCAATAGAGGTACCTCAACCTGTGGCTCTCTGCGTGGTGCCGCCACATTGGCCTCATCTCAAATCAGGCCTATATCCAGGGTCTTGGTCGCCTGGATCAACTTATGACATTGCCAAACCGGCACTCCAGCATCCCTGCACAGCTGAAAAATGAGGCATAGGAAAGGGTAGGTGCTGGTTGTCACGACCCAAGCCTAGGGCCTAGACGTGACATGGCGAATGAGGAACCCGAAGGAACCCCAAAAAAGCCTCTCAAACTTTTCATCGGTCGCGGAAGTACATTCAACATTAAATAACGGGAATTAGGGGCTAAGGGCAAACCATTTCAAAATAACATCATAGAATAAGAGTCAAGCTCATTTACAAAATACTTGTCCAATGCACACCTCTACATATATAGATAGGACGGGGGCCATGACATACTAGAGGCTCCCCTCATAGTCAAAATACAATTGCAAGTTCAAGTCTGAAAACATAGGAGTAGGAAACATAACATAGCCTTCGAATCATTGAGGACTCACCAACAAACTTGGATAAGCACCGTACTAGCCATATGGATGGAGAGAAGGATCAAGAGTAGCTCCGGTCCCTATATGGTGCCATCATGTAGGCAAAATATGCGTTAGTACTTTGGAATGTACTAAGTATGCGGGGTGCAATACAACAATAGACAAGGACACAATCGAAATGCAAGAAATAGTTTCATACGCATAATGAATAACAATATGAGGATGCATGATCATAGTGACGTCAAAACATGTTTAAGTAGATCTATACTAATAGTAGATAGCATATGTGTGTGCATGATCCAACCAATCTATAACCCCAACTTAGGATGGGGGATGCCGTTCACACCCGAACACCCTGGTGGCAAGGTATAAACCCCTCACATGGTTGATGTTGGTCACAGCCCAAGCATCCTAGGTGGTGAGATATAAACCCCTCACATGGTTATCCGGTTCTTTTCCCCGGACCGGGCATGGTCATGCAACACTTTATATAGGAAATTCACATTAGGCTCTAATGCAATCTCATGTATGGAATGAACATATACACAAGCTTAGTTTGTCATCAACACATCTCTGGAATGTCATACATCTCATAACTCAAGCCTTAAAGCATCAATATATCAATTCTCCATAATTGGACATTTTGTCAAACACCTTGAAGGCATGTAATGGGGTCAAAGAGCATGGAAAATAGGGTAGTAATTATGCAGCAAAACCAGTGAACAACCTGCAACAGAGCCTTTTAACACCCACAAGACCACATGAAAAAATCTCCACATCAATTCCAAGTTTAGATTCAAGTTCTAGAGTCACAACATGCTCAAAACAATCACTTTTCATGCTAGAATTCACTGTGCAGGAAATTTATACAAGGAACAAGACTAATTTATGAATCTCAACTTAAACCATGAATTAGTGAGTAGAATAGAGTCTAGGCACTATGGGTGGAAGGACCCATGAGTTCTACACCACATACCTTGAGTTTTTATGAAGGTTTTGAGAGTGTCTTCAATGAAAACTTGGAACTTGGAGCAAGAATCTCTTCAATCCAGAGGAAGGTAAGGATTAGGGTTCTTGAGAGAAAAAGCGTCTAAGTATGGGAGAGGTATTTTGGGAAATATTTTAGAGATGGAAATTGAATTAGTGCTATATAGGAAATAAAATATGACCTTGGAAAAACGGGTCCAACGCTTAGAAAAAAAAATGAGGCGGATGAACAGTAACTTTGCTCTCTGGAAATTGCATTTCCTGCACGGACAGATTTTACGAAAATGGGCATAACTTCTTCGTCCGAACTCCGAATGAGGTGAAACGAAGTGCGTTGGGTAGCTAACTCAAAGGGCTTTCCATGGATATGTTATGGACCACCCAATTATTTGTGTGCTAGGAGATATGACCCTCCAAAGTAGACCCTCGAAAAAGGCTTCACTTAGAAATTTCGGATTTTGATACGGTTGCTCTAAAATTTGGGTTAGACCCATTTCCCACTCAATTTGACCCCCTAACCAAGAATATGAAGTCGGATTTTCGAAAAGCGAAATGGATTTTTAGATATAGCTAAAACAAGTTTCCGGTAACTTTCGAAGCACAGTTTTAGGAACTTTTTGGGTCGTTTCAATATCTCCCCCTTGGGAACATTCATCCCCGAATGTGGAAGAGACGTACAAGGCAAGACTTAGTAAGAACATATCAGCCCCAACATGAATGCAAAAATTTTATTTAAACATCATTTCAAGATTTCAAAACTTAGTGTAAAACATCCATAACTCATCAATTTAAACATATATGCACATGAATGATCTAGGGGCTGAAATGTAAGACTCAATGGAGTACAAAGGACTTGATTTAATACCTTAGGCTTGAGTGGAGTTGAATAGATAAGGATAACATCTTTGCATGTCCGCTTCGGCCTCCCAAGTAGCACTCTCCACTTGTTGATTTCTCCAAAGCACCTTAACGGAGGCCAATTCTTTGTTCCTCAACCTCTTAACTTGTCTATCTAAGATCTGAATCGGGACTTCTTCATACGTCAAATTATCTTCTACAACACCCACAACCTCAAGAGGTACAATAGCGTTAGGATCACCAACACATTTCCTCAACATCGATACATGGAATACCGGATGAACTAATTCCATCTCCTTGGGCAACCCCAACTCATAGGCTACTTTACCAACCCTTCTTATTACCTCATAAGGACCGACATACCTAGGACTTAACTTCCCCTTCTTACCAAAATGAACCACACATTTCATTGGAAAAACTTTCAAATAAACCCAATCACCCACTTGGAATTCAAGATCCCTTCTCCTCACATTGGCATAAGACTTTTGACGACTTTGGGCTGTTTTCAACCTCTCCCTAATCATCCTTACCTTCTCAAGAGCATCCATGACCAGATCCGAACCCAACAAGGCCACCTCTCCAACTTCAAACCACCCAACCGGTGATCTACACCGTCTACCATAAAGTGCCTCAAAAGGAGTCATACCGATACTAGAATTATAACTATTGTTGTATGCAAAATCAATCAAAGAAAGATGATCATCCCAGATACCTTTCAACTCCAAGACACAAGCCCTAAGCATATCCTCCAAGGTTTGAATTGTTCTTTCGGCTTGGCTATCCGTTTGAGGGTGGAAGGTCGTGCTAACCTTTACCTTTGTACCAAGACCCCTTTGGAAAGATTTCCAAAAGTGAGAAGTGAATTGGGCACCACGATCTGAGATGATAGACAAGGGAATCCCATGCAACCTTACCAATTCATGAATGTACAACTTGGCATACTATTCAGCCCCGTAAGTAGTTTTAATCGGTAGGAAATGAGCCGACTTTGTCATCCGATCAACCACCACCCAAACCGAATCAAAACCTCTTCTAGTCTTGGGCAAGCCCACTACAAAATCCATGTTGATTTCTTCCCACTTCCAAGTAAGTATCTCAATGTCTTGAGTTAGGCCACCCGGCCTTTAATGTTCGGCCTTGACTTGTTGACAACTATGGCAACCCGAAACAAATTTTGCAATGTCCTTCTTCATACCGCCCGACCAATACACATCCCTCAAGTCTCTATACATCTTTGTTGACCCTGGATGAATAGAATAAAAAGAATTATGAGCCTCATCAAGGATTCTTTCCCTCACACCATCCACACAAGGAACACATAATCTACCTTGGTACCTAAGGGCACCATCTCCCCCTTGGGAGAAAACCTCCAGCTTACCACTACTCACCGAAGCCTTTAATTCCACCAAAGAAGGATCAAGGTCTTGTTTGGCTATCACCTCATCAACCAAGGAAGACCTTGAACCATCAACAACAACTACTCCTCCACTATCCACCCCTTCTAACTTAACTCCCAATTTGGCCAACCGATGGACCTCCTTAGCCAACTCTTTACTACCTTCCTCCACATGAGCCAACCTACCCATGGACACTCTACTCAATGCATCCGCCACCGCATTAGCTTTCCCCGGATGATAGTGAACACTCATATCATAATCCTTAAGGAACTCTAACCACCTCATTTGTCTCAAGTTAAGATCTTTTTGCGTGAACACATATTGGAGACTCTTATGGTCGCTGAAGATATCAACATGCACCCCATACAAATAGTGATGCCAAATCTTTAAAGCAAAAACCACGGCGGCCAATTCAAGATCATGGGTTGGGTAATTCTTTTCATGACCCTTAAGTTGCCTAGAAGCATAGGCTATAACCTTACAACTTTGCATCAACACACAACCCAAACCAATACGGGAAGCATCACAATAAACAACAAAACCTTCTAACCCATCCGGAAGTGACAAAATAGGAGCGGACACAAGCCTTTCTTTCAAAGTTTGGAAGCTTTTCTCACACTCATCCGACCACACAAATTTAGCCTTCTTTTGAGTCAACTTAGTCATAGGAGAAGCAAGAGAAGAAAACCCTTCCACAAATCTACTATAATAACCCGCTAAACCCAAGAAACTCCTTATATCCGATGGGGTCAAAGGTCTAGGCCAATTCCTAATAACATCGGTCTTCTTAGGATCTACCTTAATACCATCCCCCGACACCACATGACCTAAGAAAGCAACTTCCTTCAACCAAAACTCACACTTTTCATATTTAGCGTACAACTTCTCTTCCCTCAATCTTTGGAGTACAACCCTTAAGTGACCCATGTGCTCTTCCTCACCCCGAGAATAGATCAAGATGTCATCTATAAACACCACCACAAAAGAATCAAGGTAGGGTTTCAAGACCCTATTCATCAAATCCATAAAGATAGCCGGAGCATTAGTCAACCCGAAAGACATCACCACAAACTCATAGTGCCCATACCTAGTACGAAAGGCCGTCTTGGGAATATCACACTCCCTCACCTTCACTTGATGATACCCGACCGAAGATCAATCTTAGAGAAGTGACTAGCCCCATGCAATTGGTCAAATAAATCGTCAATCCTTGGAAGAGGATACCTATTCTTAACGGTGACCCTATTAAGTTGTCGATAATCAATACACATTCTAAGAGACCCATCTTTCTTCTTCACAAACAAAATCGGAGCACCCCATGGAGAATGACTAGGTCTAATAACCCCTTCTTTAACAAATCTTTTAATTGCTCTTTCAACTCTTTCAACTCCGCCGGGGCCATACGGTAAGGGGGAATAGAAATAGGTTGAGTATCGGGAAGGAGGTCTATACCAAAACCTATCTCCCTTTCGGGAGGGACACCGAGAAGGTCTTTCGGGAAGACATCTAGAAACTCATTAACAACCGGAATAGACTCAATAGGAGGGACTTTAGACTCCACATCATTGACTCTCACAATATGGTACAAGCACCCTTTGGAAATCAACCTATGGGCTTTAATGTAAGAAATGAATTTCCCCTTCACCACAGCATCCCGACTCTCCCACTCAAGGACGGGTTCATTAGGAAATCGAAACTTGACTTTACGAGTCCTATAATCGATAGAAGCATAATATGCATGCAACCAATCCATCCCAAAAATAACATCAAAATCCACCATGTTCAACTCAACAAGATCATAAGGCAACAACTTATTCAATATGCAAACCGGATAAATTCTATACACTTTTCTAGCAACAATAGAGACACCAATGGGAGTAGATACATCATATGACTCATGCAACAATTCCGACTCGACATAAAATTTTCTAGCAACTAAGGGGGTAACAAAGGAAAGGGTGGCACCCGGATCAATCAAAGTATAAACATCAAGATCAAAGATTTGCAACATACCGGTCACCACATCGGGAGTCTCATTAACACCTTGTCTACCATGCAAAGCATAAAATCGATTGTGCCTTGGGGCACCACTTTGAGAAACACCTCTACCCAAAGGAGTAGTGTTAGCATTTCGCACCTTGTTGCGGATCTTGGGACACTCAAACCTCTTGTGACCCACTTCTCCACATTCAAAGCAAGCACCCGAACCCTTCATGCAAGGACCACCATGCTCCCTCCCACACTTAGGGCATACATCCATAGAACCCACTTCATCTCCCCCTTGAGGTCTAGGAACATTGATAGCAAATCCCCGATTGACATGAGGGTTTCCTCGTCCTTGATGAAATCTAGCACCCTTAGGGAACCTATTCTCCAATCGGGCCCTCTTGGCCTCGTGCCCCCTTCTCTTCCTCAATTTCTCCTCCTCCATTTGCTCGGCATAAGTCATCAACCGAGATAAATCCATATCTCCAATGAGCATAGCGGACCGACACTCCTCACTAACCAAGTCGGATACACCCATCACAAATTTGTTCATCCTTGACCTAGAGTCGGCCACCAAGTGAGGCGCATACTTGGAGAGTTGGACAAATTTGAGGGCATACTCCCTCACACTCATAGCTCCTTGCTTCAAGTTCATGAACTCCACCAACATTGTCTCCCTAAGCTCAAGAGGGAAGAACCTACTAAGGAAAGCAAGTTTAAACTCCTCCCACAACACCACATAGCCATTACCTTTCTCACCCTTCCATTGATCAAACCAAATTTGAGCAACCCCCTTGAGTTGGTAGGCCGCCAACTCCGCCTTCTCACAAGCACCAACATCCATAATAGTCAAGATTTTGCATACCTCATCGATGAACTCTTGCGGGTCCTCATCCACCTTTGAACCATGGAAGATCGTAGTGTTCATCCTCATGAAATCTCTCACCCTTTCCCCCAGGGTGGTAGCTCGAGGAGCTTGGGCTCCTTGTTGCACTTGGTTAGCTACCACTTGTGCAAGCATGGTGAGTGCATCACGGAGCTCACCATTGGTGGGTGGCTCTTTAGTGATCGGGCCCGTCCTCCCCTCATGTTTGGCATGATAATCTAGCAATCCAAAGAACAAGCGTTAGGGAGGAATCACCTTATTACACTCTAAGCACGACATAGAACATGAAGAAGGGAAACAATTCCTAAAACATTTTGTAGCCTCCCATTCATAGTCGTGGCGCGCTTCACAACCACGATTAGGACTCTACTCAACGCGGTGTGTTGGACTCCGAGGATTTAACAACCTAGTGCTCTGATACCAAGCTTGTCACAACCCAAGCCTAGGGCCTAGACGTGACATGGCGAATGAGGAACCCGAAGGAACCCCAAACAAGCCTCTCAAACTTGTCATCACACTTCATCGGTCGCGAAAGTACATTCAACATTAAATAACGGGAATTAGGGGCTAAGGGCAAACCATTTCAAAATAACATCATAGAATAAGAGTCAAGGTCATTTACAAAATACTTGTCCAACGCACACCTCTACATACATAGATAGGACGAGGGCCATGACATACTACCGGCTCCCCTCATAGTCAAAATACAATTGCAAGTTAAAGTCCCAAAACATAGGGGTATGAAACATAACATAGCCCTCGAATCATTGAGGACTCACCAACAAACTTGGATAAGCACCGTACTAGCCACGTGAATGGAGAGAAGGATCAAGAGTAGCGCCGGTCCCTACATGGTGACATCATGTAGGCAAAATATGCGTTAGTACTTTGGAATGTACTAAGTATGCGGGGTGCAATACAACAATAGACAAGGACACAATCGAAATGCAAGAAATAGTTCCATAGGCATAATGAATAACAATATGAGGATGCATGATCATAGTGACGTCAAAACATGTTTAAGTAGATCTATACTAATAGTAGATATCATATGTGTGTGCATGATCCAACCAATCTATAACCCCAACTTAGGATGGGGGATGTCGTTCACACCCGGACACCCTGGTGGCAAGGTATAAACCCCTCACATGATTGATGTTGGTCACAGCCCAAGCATCCTAGGTGGTGAGATATAAACCCCTCACATAGATATCCGGTTCTTTTCCCCCGGACCGGGCATGGTCATGCAACACTTTATATAGGAAATTCACATTAGGCTCTAATACAATCTCATGTATGGAATGAACATATACACAAACTTAGTTTTTCATCAACATATCTCTGGAATGCCATACATCTCATAACTCAAGCCTTAAAGCATCAATTCATCAATTCTCCATAATTGGACATTTTGTCAAACACCTTGAAAGCATGTAATGGGGTCAAAGAGCATGGAAAATAGGGTAGTCATTATGCAGCAAAACCAGTGAACAACCTGCAACAACGCCTTTTAACACCCACAAAACCACATGTACAAATCTCCACATCAATTCCAAGTTTAGATTCAAGTTCTAGAGTCACAACATGCTCAAAACAACCACTTTTCATGCTAGAATTCACTGTGCAGAAAATTTATACAAGGAACAAGACTAATTTATGAATCTCAACTTAAATCATGAATTAGTGAGTAGAATAGAGTCTAGGCACTATGGGTGGAAGGACCCATGAGTTCAACACCACATACCTTGAGTTTTTATGTAGGTCTTGAGAGTGTCTTCAATGGAAGCTTGGAACTTGGAGCAAGAATCTCTTCCATCTTGAGGAAGGTTTTGGATTAGGGTTCTTGAGAGAAAAAGTGTCTAAGTATGGGAGAGGTATTTTGGGAAATATTTTAGAGATGGGAATTGAATTAGTGCTATATAGGAAATAAAATATGCCCTTGGAAAAATGGGTCCAACACTTAGAAAAAAAAATGAGGCGGATGAACAGTAACTTTGCTCTCTGGAAATTGCATTTCCTGCACGGACAGATTTTACGAAAATGGGAATAACTTCTTCGTTCGAACTCCGAATGAGGTGAAACGAAGTCATACCTGTGCAATGTGCAAATAACATCCCATACTACTACTCCCACTAAATACTCCTTTGAAGTCACCATAGACAAGGCTCATTCATACTCAACAAGTCATACCAAGGAAGTACCCATATATACAATCCAAGTATAGCATCCATCTTCACATTAAACATATAAGCATTTAAGTTGCCCATTCTTCATTAGCTTTATTAAGAACACCTTCATTCATTATACATTAAGCCAACATTCTTATTAACATCATCATAAGAGCCCATTCATTTTATTTAACATTATAAAGGAACACACCATGAGTCCTCTCAAATGCCTACTTGTGCAATGCATAGATGGCATCCCATACCACCACCCACACTAAGTAGTACACCCTTAAGAAGCCATAGTTCATTAACAATCTTTGTGGGGGTAAATCTTAACCAAAATAGACCATGTGACCAATTCATGGAATCTCGGTGTCACCCTCACCGGATAAGGGATTCCTACTTGCCTAAGGTAGGACCATTGTTCTTTAGATTAAGTGTATCCACTAGCTAGACCTATGTGGGCACATAGTTAAGGGATAGGGATATTTCTACTAGATACCCCGCCTCAACTCACGGTTGAGCATCCATCTCAAGAAGTTGCTACTAGATACCCCGCCTCAACTCACGGATGAGCATCCACCCCAATTCATATCCATTCGGTGCTTGGCATTATTCCTCATGGAGTACTTTACATTCATTACACTAGTTCATTATGGGATAAGGTATTGCTACTAGATACCCCAACTCAACTCCCGGATGAGCATCCATCCCAAACCCAACATTCAGTAAAATGGGACATAGGGATTGTTACTAGATACTCTGCCTCAACTCTCGAATGAGTATTCATCCCATCCCAATATTAATTCATTGGAAAGCTCATAGATTCAAAGATGAGAATAGCCTTTCACCTAAGAATCCTCTTATTGCGAGAAATTCCTTTCACAACAAGTCATTATCATTCGTTGGAGTACAATTGAGAAATAGCCTTTCAATAGACTCCACATTCATTAACATTATCATTGAACTTCATTAATTTATGAGAAGGCTACCAACATTAGGTCTATCAATTCAACACATTAAAACATTTAGTCAAGATACATTCATCATATAAGAAAAGGATGCCTAGTCCTACCAATTCAAGAGATCACATTCAACATTAAATTATAGAACCCTTCACATTCCATCATAAACATTCATGAGTGTTAATAGAGAGATAACATTCGATCTTAACATAATTAGCTTCTAAACATAATCATCATTCTATCATTGAAATCACATGTAAATCCTTCACATCATATTCACATATACAATATCATGATAACACTTCAATCCCTCAAACTATGACTTCAAGGCCATGAGCACGAAAGTAATTAAACACCTCCACCTTTCAAGTGGATCAATAGCTTAAGCATAATTCTACTTCAACATGTAATTAGGTCAAACTTGCCCTTTCAAGGCTATGATCACAAATCCTCAATTCACCTACAGTTCACCATAATTAGGCATAGATGATGATACAATTCAATAATCTAAATCAATCTAGGCATAAATCAATCATCATTCATTTATAATCAACAAACCCACTTTATAAGGCACAATTTAGGAGTTGAGAGAAATCATGGGTTCATACAGTATTTTCATCTTAAATCCTCAATTAAACATCAATCTAATCATAATTTAACATTTGAAAATATTTGATGAAAGAACCCAAGAGATTGAGTAAAACCCTTAGTTTTTCATGAGCTTGAAAACTTTGAAAACTTCTTTGAAATTGAATCTAGGGTGAAAGCTAACCCTAGATGAAGGATCATCATACCTTTACTAAGATTCTCTAAGATATTTGATGAAGAAACCACCTTGAATCCAAACCTTGACCTACTTCTTCTTCTTCTTTTTCTTTGGGAACTTCTAGAGAGAGAAATATTTGAGAGGAGATAGGTTTATTTTGATTCTATTTGGAGTGGCTTAAATGAAAGGATTTAGGTCATAAAAAGGTCTTATCGTTGTTAGGAAAGGAATAGAATAATAAGGACTTAACTTTGGAAAAGGACAAAGGACCCTTAAAGTTGTAACTTAAAAATTCTGCCCTTGCCCGTCCAAGCTCGCCCTTTGGACACTTGGGCTCGCCAAGTGCACTAGGAGACTCACCAAGTGCACTCTTGGCTCACCCTTTGTTCCAGTGAGCTCACTAAATGGGCTGGTCATTGGGCGATTGGAGGGGGCCAATGGGCGACACGCCAAACAGCTTGGTGAGCTACCACTTAGCTCGCCCTTTGGTCCAGCACCTAGGCCAAATGGGCAGTCCACTAGGCGATCACTAGAGCACAAGGGCGACTCACCCAATCCTTTGGGCGATCAAGTACTCCCTTCGCCAAACAACCCCTCAAAGAACAAGGTTTCCTTCGCTCAATCTTGCTAGTCTAGGCCCTTACTTGCACCCTAGGCTTCAACCTTTCCCCACTAAGGTTATAAAATAGCCTAGACATCAACCTCAAGTCACACTAATCCAAATGTTAAGGCTCAAGTTCAATCTATCATTTTCCGAGTTGTTCCAAATGGTAAGTTCAACTTTGGTGACTTAATGTGGTGCCTTGGGGTGGATGGTGGTATGGGAAGCTATCCATGCATTGCACAAGGTATAGTATGAGGGTTACTTAAGGTGAAGGTCCAAGGTGAAAGTAATGGTTTACATGATGATCTTGTCTAAATGTAGAGTTATGACTTGTATGATGATTAGACTTGTATTGTATGTCTCTCATGCTATTGTTCATGGTATTTCTATAAAGTGGCATAATGCATGGTTTCCAACCAAAATGTCCCTTTTAAAGCATGTTTTTGCATGGTCATTATACTTAGTACATTTCTGTGTGCTAACCCATATTTCTCTTAGTTTTACCACAAGTGTAGGTTCCAGCAAGTAATTGATTCTAGCTAGGATTGAAGTTCTTGGATAGAGTTTTCCTCCAAGACTTGGTATGTTCTCATAGATTGAGGACAAGGACTTTTATTGTTTCTAGTTCCTTATATTTTAAAACTATTGTTTAGACTTCGATTGTAAAGGGTCGTGACCCTATCTTGTTAAAGTTTGTCTAAGATGGCCATGTGAGACTTAGACTTCCACTATGTCTTTTGAAAAATTGTTAATGAATGTTTTGAATCGTATGGTTTTGAATAAAAAGTTTTAATTTCGTACTATTTCTATTGTCTATGCAATGAATGAGCTATGTGGCTTGTATTAGACCCTTTCGGGGTCGAGTACGCCGTGTTACAACTAGGGGGTTCTCTCGAGTCATGACAAACATGGTATCAGAGCATAATATTTTGGAAATGGTTTTTAGGATCGATGTCTCACAAGCCACGTCTAATATAGTCTTGTTCATCGGTGTGAGTCACGACACATCTATGCGAGGCTATAGGACATTAGAATTTACACTTTTTTCATTATTCTTGAAGAGGTTCCTTATAGTTTAGCTTTTAGATGTCTTTTTCCTAACCCTTCTCTTGTGTTTATAGGATATGAATACAAGGGCTAAACCAGGAAGGGTGGAAGAGAAGATTGTGAACGAGGAAGTTCCTCCCTAAGGTAACCTAGGTCCTCAAGGTGACCAAGTTCCTCTAGGAAATCAAGGAAATCAAGTTCCGATTGAACCTCCGGCTATGACCAACGAGGAAGTTAGGTCGGCTCTTTTGATGATGGCTCAAGCAGTAACTACTCAAGCTCAAGCCATGATGGCTCAAACAAATAGGGGTGTTGAGGCTAATGTGAACCCCAATGTGAGCACTATGGCTTCTAGGTTGAGAGACTTTATGAGGATAAATCCTCCGATATTTCTTGGATCTAAGGTGGGAGAGGATCCCCAAGAGTTTTTTGATGACGTGTACAGTGTAGTTAGTTCTATGGGGGTGACTTATATTGAGAAATCAAAACTTGCCACCTATCAATTGAAGGATGTGGCCCAAATTTGATTCACTCAATGGAAGGCCAATAGGCCAGTTGGAGCGGCTTCTATTGAATGGGAGTTGTTTAAGGAAGCATTCCTGAGTAGGTTTTCCCCCCGTGCGAAAAGAGAGGTTAAGATGGAGAGTTTATCAATCTTAGGCAAGGTAACATGAATGTACAAGAGTACTCTTTGAGATTTACCCAATTGTCTAAGTATGCTTTATCCTTGGTGTATAACCCTAGAGATGAGATGAGTAGGTATGTGGCAGGTATATCCGACCTAGTTGAGGGAGAGTATCGTACGTCAATGCTCCATAATGATATGGACATTTCTAGACTTATGTTGTATGCTCAATCTATTGAGGACTCCAAACTTAAGAGGAAGAGTAGGGAGTTGTAAAGGGGAAGGTCCAATGAGCAAGGTCAACCTAGGTTCAAGAAGAAAGCTCCTAACCAAGATTCTTCTAGTGCTCCTAAGGCTAATGAGGAGAAAGGTGGTGGGCCTCCATTTTCTAAACCTCTTTCCACCACTTGTGGGAAGAGGTATCATGGGAAGTGCCTAGACGGTACTAGTGGGTGCTATGGGTGTGGCAAAAGTGATCATCAAGTGAGAAATTTCTCTACTCTTATGGCTAGAGGAAGGGAGGCCAAACAAGCTTCTTATGCTGGCCCGGATCCTAATGTTCCAAAGAAGAACTGTTTCTATGTGTATCAAGCTAACAAGGACAAGGGGGAAAACCCAGATGAAGGTATCGGTAAGTGATAGTTCCTTATGGTCATGAATTCTTTATTGAGGTTGTTATGTTGTTTGATGTTAGTCTTAGTTGGGTTTACCCTTAAGTGGGGGATGGTATGATGAATAGTAAGGTTGTAGAGAGTGTTGATATCCTTATCTCTTTCCTTCTATTCCTATTCAAGCTTGAGACCAAGAGTTCATTGTAGCTTGTTTCATGTTTTGGAGTCTTAAGTGAAAATAAGTTTCCATGGTCTCCTTATGTTATGCATGTTCTAGTCGAATTCATGTTTATATGAGAAAAAAATAAGTTTTCATGGATTTTGTTCCTCATGTTCATATGCACCTATGATGTGTTGCTTAAATGCTTCATAGGTTGTCTTGTTGAGCATGTTTAAATGTGATCCTGAAAAGAGTTGCATAAATTGCCTTAATGATGTTATGATAACCATGATGTGAGTTGGTGAAGGAAGTTCCTCCAACGAAATGACAAATGTTGTTGCTTTGATGCATAATGAGTGTGTAAATGTAGTTCCTACTTTCTTGAATATGCATTGAGCTTATTGATTTGGAGTTGATGTTTCCTCCTAAGATTATGCATTTGTAATTGATATGTCATGATTGTTAGGCTGCTAGTCTCGAGTCATTTTTCCCTTAATGTGTTTGAAGTGTCATTCGAGGAAGAATGTTCCTAAGTGGGGATAATGTAATGACTCAGAAAATAATAGGTTAAACTAGAGCCTTGATGTTTGGGTTAATGTGACTTTAGGTTGATGTCTAGTCTATTTTAGAACCTAAGTGGGGCAAGGTGGAAGCCTAAGGTGCAAACGAGGGCCTAGGCTAGCAAGTTAGGGGCTGTTTGGAGATGGGGTTTTTCATCGCCCAAAGGGTTGGGCGAGTCGCCCTTGTACCTTGTGATCGCCTAGTGGCTGCCTCATTTTGGCCAAGATGCTGGACCAAAGGGCGAGCTAGGTGCAAACTCGCCAACCGACTTGGCGTGTCGCCCTTCTCCCCTCTAGTCTGCCAAGTGGACTACCCAAATTAGTGACCTCACAGGAACAAAGGATGAGCCAAGGGTGCACTTGGCGAGTCACCTAGTGCACTTGGCGAGCCCAAGTGTCCAAAGGGGGAGCTAAGACGGGAAGGGTGAAAAATTTTAAGTTGTTACTTGTAGGGTCCTTAGTCCTTTTCCTAAGTTAGGTCCCTATTATTCTATTCCTTTCCTAGCAACTATATAAACCTTTTAAGACCTTTTTAGACTTGAATTCTCTCATTTAAGTTAATCTATATAGAATAAAAAAGAAACCCACCTCCTCTCAAATATTTCTCTCTCTAGAAGTTCCCAAAGAAGAAGAAGAAGAAGAAGTGGGAGCTAGGATTTTGGATTCAAGGCATTTCTTCATCAAATTTCTTGAGAATCTTAGCAAAAGTATGGTGATCCTTCATCTAGGATTAGCTTTCAAACTAGAGTCAATTTCAAAGAAGTTTTCAAAGTTTTCAAGTTCATGAAAAACCTAGGGTTTTACTCAATCTCATGGGTTCTCTCTTCAAACGATTTCAAATGGTTACTAATGTCATATATTGATTGTATTGGTGTTTAATTTATGATTTATGATAAAAATACTCTATGAACTCTTGGTTCCTTTCAATTCCTAAAATGTGCCTTTATGAAGTGTGTTTGTTGATTATGAAAGCTTGTGATCAAAATATGTCTAAATTGCTTTGGGTTATTGAATTGAATCATTATCTATGCCTTAATTATGGTAAATTGTTGGTGTGTTGATGATTTGAGATTCATGGTCTTGAAGGCAAGTTATGACATAATTACATGTTCAATTAGAATTGTGTTGGAGG
This sequence comes from Solanum commersonii, assembly GCA_029007595.1. NCBI lineage: Eukaryota > Viridiplantae > Streptophyta > Magnoliopsida > Solanales > Solanaceae > Solanum > Solanum commersonii. The sequence goes on from JAJTWQ010000004.1 coordinate 14,927,343, forward strand.
TGTTGATCCACTTGAAAGGTGGAGGTATTTAATTACTATGTATGATTATGATGTGAAGAATATGCATGTCATTTCATTGATAGAATGATGAGCATGTATAGAAGGTAATTGTATTATCATTGGTAGTATATCCTAAATTGACACTCATGAATGATGAATGATGGAATATGAAGGTTTCTCCTAAATATTGTATTTGTTGAATCGATAGGCCTATGGCATTCCTGTCATAAACAACCAATGAATGTGTCTTGACTTAATGAACATGAATCGGTAAACCTAGTGTTGATAAATCTTTGACCTATTCTAATGTTGAGTGTTAGGATCGGTACGCTAGTGGCACCCTTCCATAAATGAATGAATGAATGATAAACCTTGAATCGGTAGACCCAAATGATGGTATCCCTTTCATGTGTGAAATGATGACCCTTGTATTGGTAGACCCCATGAAGATGGCACCTTTCTTGGGAAGTTAATGAGCTACCCTTAATGTACCTTGAATTAGTAGACCTAGTGATGGTGGCCCTTTCTTGTGTATTGTACTTTGGGTCGGTAGACCTAGTGTTGGTATCCCTCTCAAGTACAACGATGCTAATGTGTATGAACTACTCTATGGGAATGAAGGCTAAGCACCAGTGGATATGGTAAGATGGAAACTCTCCTAATGTCAGGCTAGGGTTTCAATGAACATCTTCCTATCCCATAACTATGGGCCCACATAGGATATATATTAGCCAGTGGTTTTCTTACCAAAGCTAAGATATTACCTTGTTCTACCTTAGGCAAATAGAACACATTTCTTCAGTGTGGGGTCTATTGTGGCCACTTGAGAGGTTCTATGAAGTGTAGGTGGTAGTATGGAATGTCATCTATACATTGCATGAGTAGAAATTGATAGGGTCATAGTGAGTTCTCTAAGTCTTAATGACTAATGTATGAAAATCCTCTAAGCGAAGTAATTGAAGAATGTTGGCTTTTAAATGCTAAAAGTGATATGCATGTTATGTTTGGGCCATATTATGAGTTATATTCCTTTGTCATGCCTTATGAAATGTTATGTCTCTTATGCATGGATATGGTGCAAAGGTGAAAAGGAAGGAATGGTAAGTTCAACTTTGGTGACCTTAATGTGGTGCCTTGGTGTGGATGGTGGTATGGGACGCTATCCATACATTGCACAAGGTATAGTATGAGGGTTACTTATGGTGAAGGTCCAAGATGAAGGTCATCTACATGATGATCTTGTCTAAATGTGGAGTTATTACTTGTATGATGATTATACTTGTATGATGATTATACTTGTATTGTATGTCTCTCATGCTATTGTTCATGGTATTTCTAAAAAGTGGCATAATGCATGGTTTTCAATCAAAATGTCCCTTTAAAGAATGTTTTTGCATGGTCATTATACTTAGTACATTTCTGTGTGCTAACCCATATTTCTCTTATTTTTACTGCAAGTGTAGGTTCCGGCAAGTGATTGATTCTAGCTAGGATTGAAGTGCTTGGATAGAGTTTTCCTCCAAGACTTAGTATATCCTCATAGATCGAGGCCAAGGACTTTTATTGTTTCTAGTTCCTTATGTTTTAAGACTATTGTTTAGACTTCGATTGTAAAGGGCCGTGACCCTATCTTGTTAAAGTTTGTCTAAGTTGGCCATGTGAGACTTAGACTTCTATTGTGTCTTTTGAAAATTTGTTAATGAGTGTTTTGAATGGTTTGGTTTTAAATAAAAAGTTTTAATTCCATAGTACTATTTTTATTGTCTATGCAATGAATGAGCTATGAGGCTTGTATTAGACACCTTTGGGGTCGAGTACACCATGTTACGACTAGGGGTGCTCTCGGGTCGTGACAACACATATATATCTTTAAAATATACTATGAAATAGTGCAGGGGGTAAAAGGTCCTCCATAAAGTTTGGTATCGTAACAACAATTTTGGCCAAAGTTGAAGTATTTTTCAGACCATTTTCCCTTGTATTTATAGTTAAACTTTGTTTTAAAATACTTAATATGATGATAATCATCTATTAACTTATTTTTTGGTGTTTCTTTATGATATTCTAGTACAAGAAAAGGGTATGAGATAGACATGAACTATATATAATGGTGTTTGGCGGGATTAGTAGTAACCAAATTATTAATAAGACTAATAACTGATATAGCTGACAATTAAGCACCAATACGAGAGGGAGCTCCCATCCGTTTTGCTCCCTTGGTGACTCGAACTCTCAACCTTCAGGTTGGAAGTGAGGATGCTTACCATCCGAGCAACTCCCTCTCGTCTATATTTGTATCATATTTAAATTGAAAGAACCATTTTTTTTGTAATGAGGGCCCCACTATGTATCCTCAACCTAAATTGTTTAATGTCCATTTATTTGATTGGAAATAGAATTAAAAAAAATAAAATAAGATTTTTAAAATTTATGGTCTAAAAAATTTTTTTATTATTCATGTGATCATTTTAATAAGAGTAAAGGGGAAAATTTAAAGTTAAATTGTTTTAAATTATAAAAAAAGTAATGGAAGAATTAAACAAATTGTGTCACATAAATTGGAAAGAAAGAATAATACTTATATGTCATTAATTTATGGTTAGGCTTAAGAAGTGAAAGAATATTGAAGATATATACGAAGGGACCTCTCTAAAGTGTAGCTTCCTCTATAGAAGTTAGAAAATTCGATAGTGTCTTCTATATCTCCTTTTAATTTTTAGAAAATGGGTGTATAAGATCTCATCTGGGTTTACTCTGAATTCATTGGACTTTCTCTTTTTTAATTAAAAAAGAAAAGAAAATAAAAATGAACATGGGGAAAAAGAAATATGTAAAGATATTATAAGGTGGAGAATTAAACCTTAACAATTAAGATGAAAATTCAGATAATTAACCAACTGAGCTACTAAGATTTTCATTCATTAATGTACGTTATCCCCAAGTACTAATTAACTTTTATATACCGATAATATAAAAAGATTTTACACTCTCAATTTATTTTAACAAGATGCATAAGATAATCAACTTTAAATTCCATGCTATTAATGTCACTTATTAGGACGGTTCGATATCAGTTATGCAATGCAAAAATACATCGCTAGTACTGAAACACATATCATAAATGAGAGAACTGGAAAAGAATTCTTATTGATCAAAAACCAAGCCTCAATTCAATGATGCACTACTACTTATATACAGCTAAGCAATGTAACAAACTAACTACTTATGTGCTAACAAACTCTAACACTTTCTAACTAGCTAACTAATTTACACATGGACAATTAGTGGACAATTAGCTATAGTTTAATTAACTAACTATACAATCAATCAGTGTTATTAGCCAATTCCAATACTCCCCCTCAAGCTGGATATATTGAACAAGTTCAAGAATCCCAGCTTGTCAACTAAAGTATCATGTTGAATTTTGCCCAATGCCTTAGTCAGTACATCTGCTTGTTGATCCTTTGTATGTATGTATGTAGGTTTGATTAATCCCTGTTGCACCTTCTCTCTAATAAAGTGACAATCGATATCAATGTGTTTAGGTCGTTCGTGAAATACAGGATTAGCAGCAATTTGTATAGCTGCCTTGCTATCACAATGAATGTTTGTTGGTCCTGTCAGTTTTACTCCCAATTCATGAAACAAATTATTAACCTAAACAATCTCAGCAGTTAAGGTAGCCAAGCTTCTATATTCTGCTTTAGCAGAACTTCTAGACACTGTGTTCTGCTTTTTTGACTTCCAAGATATTAAGGAATCACCAAACTTCAATATAAAACCAGTCACAGACCTTCTAGTATTTGGGCAGGCAGCCCAATCTGCATCACAAAATCCTGTAAGTTGAGGTCTTGTAGTTGCACTCATCAACAATCCTTTTCCTGATTCTGTTTTGATGTATCTAATCATCCTTAATGCTGCCTCCCAATGTGATCTTTTTGGCTTCTGCATGAAATGGCTCAAAGATTGCACTGCAAAAGCTATATCTGGCCTTGTATTAGTTAAGTACAACAACTTCCCAACAAGCCTCTGATAGTTGTTAACATCTGGAAACAAAGCATCAGTAGTGACAAGGCCTTCATCAAATTCCACACTAGTTAACTTCATGTTACATTCTAGTGGTGTCATTGTTGGTTTTGCAGTAGCTAATCCCACCTCAGAAATCATTTCTAGAGCATATTTCCTTTGATTCATGACTAATTTTTTGTTGGATCTGAGAAATTCTATCCCTAAAAAAATACTTCAATTATCCTAAGTCTTGAATCTTGAAATGACTGTGCAACACATGTTTGGTTTCTTCTATCAATTGGCATCATTTCCTGTGACCAAAAGGTCATCCACATAGACCAAAACAATAACAATTCCATCACCTTTTCTCTTGGTGAATAAGGAATAATCCAAGTGGCTTTGTATATACCCTAAACAGCACAAAGCATTAGTCAATTTTGCATTTCATTGCCTAGATGCATGTTTAAGTCCATAAAGAGACTTAACTAGTTTGCAAACCATGTTTTCTCCCTGCATCTTGAACCCCTTAGGCAACTCCATGTACACCTCATCAAATAAATCTCCTTGTAAGAAAGCATTGAATACATCCATTTGATGAATGATCCAATGTTTAGCAGCAGCCAAAGACACTATTTTGACCACTGGTGAAAAAATCTCTTGATAATCAATACCTTCAGTTTGATTGTACCCCTTTGCTACTAACCTAGCCTTGAATCTTTCAATTTTCCCATCAGCTTGATATTTGATCTTCAAAACCCACTTACATCTAATTGCAGATTTTCCTGCTGGCAGTTTAACTACTTCCCAAGTACCATTTTCCTCTAAGGCATGGATTTCCAACTTCATTGCATCAACCCACCTTTTATCTCTAATGGCCTCTTCATAGCTTCTAGGCTCAGTTTCAGTGGAGAACTTGGATAGATATACTGAATAACTGGGAGAAATATCTTGGTATAAATGTATTTCCCTAGTGAATAGGGCTGGCTAGTATCTGAGACTTGTATAATGTAATATTTCATCCATATAGGAGGGTTTGAAGTCATAAAAGATTGTCTTGGTTTTTCAATAATAACAGGTATTGAAACATCAACATGTAGTACATTGTCTCCACTGTTCGCAACAACTTCATTCATCATATCTGCATTAACTTCATTTTCTGCACTGTCATTATGCATATCAATCTTAGGAAATGTCTGCTCCTGTGGGAGTATGGTCTTCAGATCATTTATTTCATCAGATAACTCTTCATGATCAGCATCATGGTGTGCATTCAATGAAGGATTTGGAAATAAAGGCAACTGTCTAGTAACCATTTTTTGAAATGAAAAAATATCTTCCTTGAAGATTACATCCCTACTTACTACCAACTTTTTACTGCATTATACATGAGGTATCCTTTCTGAGTAGCAGGATAACCAAAAAATACACAAGAATCAACTCTTGGTGAGAATTTGTGTCCTTTAGGCAATCTGGTAACATAACCTAAGCACCCAAAAATTCTTAGATGATCAAGCCTTGCCTTGACATTGTGAAACACCTCATAAGATGTCTTCCCTTCCAATACTGTTGTGGGCAGTCTATTGATCAAATACACAGCTGTAAGAATGCATTCACCCCAAAATCTGAGAGGTATATGACCATTAAACCTGAGTGCTCTAGATACTTCAAGTACATGTATGTTCTTTCTTTCTGCAACTCCATTCTGTTGTGGAGTGTATGGACAACTACTTTCATGAATAATCTCATGAGTGACCAAAAAATCATTACAATCTTTGTTAAAGAACTCTCCCCCATTGTCAGACCTTATTCTTTGAATGTGCTTATTAAACTAATTTTTAACAAGAACATAAAAGGACTGTAATATAGGAAACACATCACTTTTCAATCTCATCAAATATACCCATGTCATTCTGGACTTATCATCAACAATAGTCCAGAAAAATCTATAACCATTATGAGTTGCCACTTGGTAAGGTCCCCATACATCTAAATGGATCAATTCAAAGATACTACTAGTTTTCATAAAACTCAAAGGAAAAGACAATCGAGTTTGCTTTTCAAGTGGATATATAGAACATTTCTTACAGACATCATCTACAATATCTAAAGTCAAAGATAGTTGTTGTAACACCCTAGCTAAAGGATGCTCTAACCTATTATGCCATAACAATGTGTTGTTCAAATTCTCACTGTTGTGTGTCATCAGTATCATCTCATTACTCTTCCCTTCTCCATATGGAGTGTGACTGGGGAGATAGTAGAGTCCATCCACCTCCTTACCAATCCCCTTCACCTTTCCATTAGAGAGGTCCTGAAAAACAACAAACTCAGGAAAGAAGTTAACTGAGCAATGCAGTTATTTTGTTAATTGTGACACTTAGAGCAAATCGAATTTGAATGTAGGAACCACCAAAACATTCTTTAACAAATCTCCTCCTGGTGTCTTACAGCTCCCTTAATATGTGACAGACATAGTTTCTCCATTTGGCAGGTGAAAATTTCTATTTAAATGATCTGGAAAGGTACAAGCAGAGTGTAATCTATTTAGGTTATGAGTCATATGACAGGTTGCTCCTGAGTCAATTATCCAGCTCTCATTTGCAGTACTATTTACAGACAATGCTGTAGCAATAAGTCTAGGTATACCTGCCATATTTGCGGCGATATTGATTCCTGAAGTTCCTGCTTCTTCTTTGTCCAGCATATGCAAAATTTTCTGATATTGTCCTTGAGTGAAAGTAGGTTGAGCAGCCAGTGCTAAAACCTCTTGTGATCTCACTTCTTGACCCCCCTCTTTTCTGTAGATTGGTGCAAACTCATCTTGCAGTATTCCTTGATCAACTCTCACCTAATTTGCCTTCATTCCTTGCATCTGCCCTGTGCCATGATGATCATAACTTGAAATAAAATTTTCAGGTTGTCTCATCTTAAACTTCTAGTCAGGTGGATAGCCATTCAACTTGAAATAGTCAAGCTTAACATGACCCTGCTGCTTGCAATAATCACAGATCTGATCCTAGTTTTTCTTCTTCAACTGTGGAGATCTCATGTTGTTCCTCTGCATATTTCCTCTCTCGGCATCATTGCTCCTCTGAAAATTTCCTCTCCCTTCATAAAGAGCAGTAGGCTCCAGTGTTTCCCTCCTTGATTATGTACCTGCAGTAATCCTCTGACCTTCATCTGCCACTATCATAGCATAGGCCTTACTAACATTTGGTAAAGGATTCATCATTAGGATTTGGCTGCGAGCTTGACCAAATACTCCATTCAACCCCATCAAAAATGCAAACAGCCTTAAATAGGCTTGTTGATCCACATAAACTCTCAATTTATCACAATTACATGATAGTGGGGGACAAAAGCATCAAATTCATCCCATAATAACCTCAGTTTCATAAAATAACCAGAAACAGTCAAGTTACCTTGATGTATTGTACAGATCTCTCTGTGCAGCTGGTAAATTCTGGATCCATCCAGGAGTATCAGATGGATGTAGGTAAAGAGGATGATTCCTCTTCTTCTCAATTTCTTCAAGGGTTTCAGCACCCTGTGTTGCAAACGTATCTCCAATCGATGTTGATTCTCCAGTAGAGATTATTTCTCTGCTTCCACAAAGGATCTACAATGGTGGAAACCTATTCTATGCAGTTGAATCGAAAATCGACTCAAGGCTCTAATACCATATTGAAACTCATATCATAAACGAGAGAACTGAAAAAGAATTCTTATTGATAAAAAACCAACCCTCAATACAATGATGCACTACTAACAGCTGAGCAGTGTAATAAACTAACTACTTTATTGTGCTAACTAACTCTGACACTTTCTAACTAGCTAACTAATTTACACGTGGACAATTAGTGGACAATTATCTATAGTTTAATTAACTAACTATACAATGAATCAGTGTTATTAGCCAATTCCAATAGCTAGTGTATAAAAGGTAAATCCTTAAAAATATATGATTTGTTCCATGCTGCATAATGTTTATTTATAATAGCATTGAACAAGACAATGTTAATGTTAATCCGTTACCTTGATATATAGAATCATTTTTAGGGATTTAAGTGGTATTTATTTGAGTTGGCCAAACAAGAAAAATATTAGCTCATTATCTTTACCATATGTTTATTAATAGAGATATTTTGTACTTAAATGGTGTTGGTTGGGTTTGGGTATATCATAATGTGGAGTTAAATAAGATGTAGCCACCAGGTTGGGGACAATTCTTTTGCATCATTCGGATGTATGTTTTATGGTGTAGTCACTTGCAAAAATTAAACCATGACATTCATGATAATTCAGGTACTATCTTGTTGTACTGGGATTATTATGGACCTATCCCCAATTACTCTCTAAATGGTGTCATTAATTCTATAACTATCTTGTATTTGGACATATGGTGGTAATATTCAAATAAATATCTTGAATTTTTTTTACAGTGGAAAAAGACGAATTAAAAAAAAATTGAAATCGTTCATAAGCAATATTGACCATGTCCTCTGGGAGAAAACATTTGATATCCTAAAATGCGAACTCTTAGAGAAAAAATCAATACGTTATATTTCTCATCTTCCTAATATGTCTAATCATGGACTTGTTGACCTTCAACAAATATCTATAGTCTTCAATAATAGATCTAAGTGGATAATGTCGTGTGTTCTCTTCCATGATAAGCACTACTAAAAATGACTGAGAAATAACGGTCAAAAGTGACGGACTACGTTATTTTTTTTGTCAAAATCGATGGAAAAATGACGCACTCACTTCTATCTCTTTTGTCCTCGACTCTTTTCAAAAAGCGACAGATGACGTCACTTTCAAACGACAAACTGCGTCATTTTGTTAAAAAAACCAGATTGCATCACTTTTCTTAAAAAGAATTTAGAGAAACGATAGACTGTGTTGCTTTTTTGGAAAAATTTTCTAAGAAAAAATCAAAAAAGCGACGAATAAAAGGACCCTATCTGTCAATTCATTCCTTTCATAACAAACTAAGCAATAAACATTATATGCATAATATAATAACAAACTACATTAAATATTCATAAATACTAAAATCATAATTTAAAGACTTATAAAGTCTTTCAAAATTAGTTATAAAAAATCTAATATGTTCACTAAAGGGATGCTAAAGAAGGAACCTCTTGAAGAACCGGACACACTAAGGCCGATGAGCGAGGATGAATACTTGTTTTTTATTTCCTCAATGATTTTGTTCATGATTTCACTACTAGAATAGTGCAAATTAAATGGGAATATTATTTGGAAAATATTGTCGCATGTAATACTTGGGATTTTCTTGCGAAATTATTAAGTTCCTTAATATTAGAATATATTACTTGTGAAACATCTACTCCCAACAAATTTTGCAAGTAAAGTTAGCGTTATTTTGCACAAAATTAGTTGTTGCGATATTACCTAGGGAAAAATATCCAAAAGAACATTATCTATAGGCAAATCCCTAGGTATCTGGAAAAAAAAGTTTAAAAAATTCCTTTTTAATCTATAGAAAAATCCCCAAGTTGTCTGAAAAATTATTTAGAAATTGTTTTTCTATGATTTTAGTTGGGGATTTATTCTTGGGAATTTACCTAGCATTTTGTTACCTTGAGAAATAATTGGAGATTTAGGAACGATTAGAGTAATTATCTTTTAGATGGTTGGATTCTTTTACACTTATCATTTTTTGGATCATAAGACACTGAGTTAAAACTTTAGGAATTGTAAAGTGATAAATAAGACCAATTATTCTAATTCATTTTCCTTCTCTCTAGCTCACTTACCTAAACCCACTAGCTAGAATTTCTCTCAAAGCCAAAGATGGAAACAATCAGACTTTCCCGTGTAGAGGACTCTAAGCACATGCAAAGCTCATCTCAATGGTCATGTCAAATCCTTCCTAGTGGACTTCAATCTTCCCTTAAAGCAGATTTTCATGAAGTACAAAAGTGGACTACCGAGAAGATTTGCTTGTCAATCTACCCATAAATCGATGTTAATCTTTAAATTTCAAGCTCTATGAGGTTAATATGTAAATTTCCATTTACTGAATGAGTTTGGACAAATATCGTGTGAAATTTAACAGAATTTTCATAATTTATTTCCGATAAAATCTCTCAAATAAATTCTCTTAGAGGTTTGTTGATTCGCATATTCCTTGTTTTAGTTCACTACTAAATTAGTGTGTTTATGTATAGTTTGTGCATACTATATTAGTTGAAATCGAGCGAATTAATCCATTTAAAATTAGGTTGTGAGTTTGAGTTGTTTTCATTGACTGTATTTCTTCTTAGGTGCTTATCATGTTGTTAGTTTTTTTCGTTTATGATGAAGGTGATTGGATCAACATCAGAAACCTCTTCTAATATGTGTTGGGGATGTTCTAGTGTAGAATTCAATTCAACATCAATTGGTTGTTGAACAACTATGACATCATTTTTGTATGCCACATCTAACACATTACCAATTGTAATCCTTCCCACATGATTAGTCTTTATAACAACCCATCAATCGGCCTTATCTCAACGTAACGAATATGAAGCGTAATACACTTGCTTAGATTTTTTGTGCAATGATAAAAAGCTCATAACTTTTGTATTATCTGGTGTGCTTTACTTCAATTATATAATGTTGGTTGTCCACCCTTGTGCCTCTATGTGATGGGTTAAACCACTTATAATGAAATAGTACTATATATTTTTACGTCAACCTAAATATCTTTAATAGTTTCATGAATGACACCATAACATTTCACCTTGAACACACACTGCTATTGTTAGTTTTCTTATACCTAGAAACTTTTTCAAATTGAAACTTAAAACCATTCACACAATACTTTTTCATAGTGTGAATTTGAGACTCAGGGTCAAATGCAACTTCTCTGACTTATTGCAAATGCTTGAAATTTGAGTATTCATCATAAACCTAATTTTTTTTATTAAAAATAATACAATTTAGAATAAAATGAATTCATTATAATTAATGATTCAATATAATCTTTGATACGTACATATTCTTTCAGCCATTTGAAAAACCTCATTTTGTCATGTTTCGATCCTACACCCTAGACATGGCTAACATTCAAAAATTGTTGTTGGTCCCCGAGCGAATCCTTGACCTGCCTGACTACTTAGTGGAAGACTAAACACATGTGCAAAACAAACTTAAATTAAGGAACTTTACTAAAATAAGTGAGTCTTGTAAGCTATACGAAAATTACTGAATATAATAATAGAATTAGTCAAACATATGAAAAGAAGAATTGAATCAAATCTCTATGAAGCCTCTACTAATTGAGAATAAGTGTCGGGATAAGATAAAGGACTACCTTAAAAGCCCTACAAAAATAGTAATGCTTGATGTAATGACCCTCAGGGTAATTTTTATGCTTTTGGCATGCTCTTACTATTTCACCATTCATATAGCTTCTTTATAACTTTTGTGCAGTGTTGGGTTTGGTGACATGCTTCTTGAGGCGTTCGATTGAGTTTAGTGCTACTTTTTGAGTTTTGGAGGCTTAATGTTTGAAAGAGTTGACTTTAGTCAGCATCCAAAGACTATAACATCAAATCAAAACTCTATCGGTTTCATCAGTTCCGAAACGATCGATTTGATCTAGTGTGATGATCAATTAAGGTTTTGAGGCTTCCGTTTGGATTTGGTGCGATTATGTGTTTTAGCTTTTGAGCTTTCTTTAATATTTAACTTTGGTCAACTTTATTAGTAAATGTGCTCGGAATCAAATTTTGTTAGAGCGCTTATCTCTGGAACGCCGAGGTTGGTCTAGAACAACTTTTGGTTTGGTTCCCAAGGCAGCCATGATGATTTAGTAGCATTTAGCATTTTTGTTTGGTATTTCTTTGTAAGTGTTGACTTTGGTCAACATTTTGACAGAAAACCTCTACTGTTTGTCTCATCAATTTCTTTAAGTCTGGAATACCGTTTCTTGTCTAGTAGCATATTTGCTTAATGTTGATGGGGTTCCAAACGAGTTTCGAACACCAACGGAGAGTTTGATAGCCTTGGTAGACTTCTCCTGTAGTACTGCTGGGATAATGCTGAGTTCATCTTTGCGATCATGGGCCCTTAGCCGTATTAGCAGAGACAATCCCCCTTAACCTCCACATTTTCAAGGCCTTGACCGCGTTCGTGCAGGGTCTCTTTCTCAAGCTTGTGCATTCGCGGGTATGCTACTGCATTTACGAAGGGTTACTCATCGGGAGGCCTACGCCTTCGTGAAGGGAAATTTTACGTGGCAGTTCACTCTTTTAAAGACAAATTCAACATGCATAATCTCTTTTCCAATTCATCTTTTTGGCAATTTTAAGGGTGATTCTTGTCAGAATTGAGTGGTTTTTTGTGGTTTGCATTAGGAAAGTTCGTGGGCACGTTTTAGGTTCAATCAATCTTCTGTTTCCCTTGGTAATTCCCACCAATTTCCCTTTTGGTCTCTATTTTGACACTGAAAGCTAAAAATATGAATGGGCTGGTTTGGATTTATTAAACCTCAAATTGTGTCCATTTTCAGGCCACAACATCCTTGAAGGTTGGAACCTGGTGATGGAGTTGATTTTTTTACTCCATGCACGAGTTCCACTTTTGCATTTTCTGGTTCTCCAATTTCGAGTTCTTTATCTAAATTTGGCTTTGTTGTGGTTGTTTTTGTGTTCCTTATCGATGTAGGTAGTGTTAATACCATAGAATAAGTTGATTTTGTTTATCGACACTTATAATTAATCATAATCCTCGCATGCAAAGAAATCCAAAAGGAAAGTAATTAACCAAGCATGCAACACAAAGAATGAAAAGAGACAAGTTCTCTTAATCAAGGGAATCTAGATTCGCACAGCCTACCAATGGTGTAATTAAGCTGTCACGACCCGGGAGCACCCCCTAGTCATAACCGGCGTACTCGACCTCGACGAGGTCTAATACAAGCCTCTTAGCATTCATTCATCGCATAGACACTAAAACCATAAGGAATTAAAAACTTTCTTTACCAAGAAAACATTTCATAAAAAAAAATATAGCAAGCGGAAGACTTTCTATACTTTATACATGATGTCTCAAAACCATCTAATACTTTAGAGTACAAAATTCGGGACTAATCCTATACACAACTTAAACAATACTAAAAAGACATAAAAGAACATATTGGGTATTGTCCTCAAATATATGAGGACTCACCAAGTCTTCTTCTTCAACACTTAGAAACCTATCAAATAGCCATGACATGTCATCATCTCCAAATCCCTACACTTTAGTCCACAAGGGAAAGAAAGGGGTTAGCACAATTAAGTACTAAGTATGGAGACCATGCAAAAACATGCCAAAAAGGACATTTTCAAGGAAGTAAAATGCTTTCATATCATTTGATAAAACCTTTCCTTTACAAGTATAAGAGACATAATACAAGTCAACATTAACATATAAGACCATAGCCAACCATACATATACTCAACATATGTCCATATACAACTCATCCTTAACTTTAAAAGAACACATGTCATTTCATTACCATAGGACCTCTACCTAATATAACCTTAAGATACACTTGAGTGAGACAAGAAGTGACCGCCCATACAACCTCTTCAAGCACACTTAAGTGTTCCCAAGATTACCTTAGATAAGGACACAATCGAAATGCAAGAAATAGTTCCATAGGCATAATGAATAACAATATGAGGATGCATGATCAAAGTGAAGTCAAAACATGTTTAAGTAAATCTATACTAATAGTAGATATCATATGTGTGTGCATAATCCAACCAATCTATAACCCCAACTTAGGATGGGGGATGTCGTTCACACCCGGACACCTTGGTGGCAAGGTATAAACCCCTTACATGGTTGATGTTGGTCACACCCCAAGCATCCTAGGTGGTGAGGTATAAACCTCTCACATGGTTGATGTTGGTCACACCCCAAGCATCCTAGGTGGTGAGGTATAAACCCCTCACATGGTTGATGTTGGTCACAACCCAAGCATCCTAGGTGGTGAGGTATAAACCCCTCACATGGTTATCCGGTTCTTTTCCCCGGACCGGGCATGGTCATGCAACACTTTATATAAGAAATTCACATTAGGCTCTAATGCAATCTCATGTATGGAATGAACATATACACAAGCTTAGTTTATCATCAACACATCTCAGGAATGCCATACATCTCATAACTCGAGCCTTAAAGCATCAATTCATCAATTCTCCATAATTGGACATTTTGTCAAACACCTTGAAGGCATGTAATGGGGTCAAAGAGCATGGAAAATAGGGTAGTAATTATGCAGCAAAACCAGTGAACAACCTGCAACAAAGCCTTTTAACACCCACAAGACCACATGAAAAATCTCCACATCAATTTCAAGTTTAGATTCAAGTTCTAGAGTCACAACATGCTCAAAACAACCACTTTTCATGCTAGAATTCACTGTGCAGGAAATTTATACAAGGAACAAGACTAATTTATGAATCTCAACTTAAACCATGAATTAGTGAGTAGAATAGAGTCTAGGCACTATGGGTGGAAGGACCCATGAGTTCAACATCACATACCTTGAGTTTTTATGAAAGTCTTGAGAGTATCTTCAATGGAAGCTTGGAACTTGGAGCAAGAATCTCTTCAATCTTGAGGAAGGTTTTGGATTAGGGTTCTTGAGAGAAAATGTGTCTAAGTATGGGAGCGGTATTTTGGGAAATGTTTTAGACATGGGAATTGAATTAATGTTATATAGAAAATAAAATATGCCCTTGGAAAAACGGGTCCAACACTTAGGGAAAAAAAATGAGGCTTACGAACAGTAAATTCGCTCTCTGGAAATTTCATTTCCTGCACGGACAGATTTTATGAAAATGGGCATAACTTCTTCGTCCGGACTCCGAATGAGGTGAAATGAAGTGTGTTGGGTAGCTAACTCAAAGGGCTTTCCATGGATATGTTATAGACCACCCAATTATTTGTGTACTAGGAGATATGACCCTCCAAAGTAGACCCTCGGAAAAAGCTTCACTTGGAAATTTTGGATTTTGATACGGTTGCTCTAAAATTTGGGTTAGACCCATTTCCCACTCAATTTGACCCCCTAAACAAGAATATGAAGTCGGATTTTCAAAAAACGAAACGAATTTTTAGATATAGCTAAAACAAGTTTCCGGTAACTTCCGAAGCACATTTTTAGAAACTTTTTGGGTCGTTTCAGGCCCATCCTTCAAGGTTATACACTTACTTAGGAAAGATAGACTTATGAAAAGGCACCATTTCTTAGTTCTGCCCACTTCACACATTCATGCATTCAAGACTTTAAGTAACAAGGAGAGACACCTTAGTCTATCAACCAAGTCACATCATTATCATATAAGGATACTTCATAATCCAACATCATTTCATATATCCATCATGAGAAATCATACTTTAACTCACAATGCTATCCACTTTACATAGGATCATCACAAGATCACATAAAACTCATTCACATCATACCTTCACATATAGCTTCACAAAAACTCATTTACATCATACCTTCACATAAAACTTTACATATAGCTTCATATAGAACTTTGCATATAGCCTCATATGTGTATAATAATACAACAATATAATAACATTTATATAATGCCCTTCATGGACTCAATTCACAATAATACAACAAATAACCACCTCCACCAAAGGTGGATCAAACCAATCAACAACAATTATATCAATACTAAGAGATTAAGCCATCTTACCATTTATGAACAGCCCATACCATACTAAACACAATTTTTATAATCATCTACTCAAAATCAAAACACCCACTTTATGGTGAAATTTAGAGAATTTGAGAAAACATGGGTTCATGGGGATTTCTTTCTAAAAACCAATAATAATCATTAATAACAATACAAATCATCATTTAAAACCCTTTTTATGCAAGAACCCATGCTAGAATCGAAATTAGGACTTTAGGGTTTTTGAAGAACTTTGAAAATACTTTGAATTGGCTCTTTGATTGAAAAAGGAATCAAAGATAGAGAGTCCCCATACCTTAATATTGAGAAAGCCCACGAAAATTGATGAAAGAACCCTCCAATTTGAAACCCTAGTTCTTCACCCTTCTTCTTCCTTGAACTTGAAAGAAATATATGAAAGGAGATGGGTTTTTTTTTAATTCTAAGAGGAGTGACTTAAATGAAAGACATTAAGTCATAAAAAGGTCTTATAGTTGCTAGGAAAGGAATAAAATAGCATAGGGTCAATTTTGGAAAAGGACTAAGGACCCATAAAGTCTTAACTTAAAAATTCTGCCCCTTCCCATCTTAGTTCGCCTTTTTCTTCAGCGACGACGGTGCTTCAATATTTCGGGCATAACTTTTTACTCCAAGGTCAGAATTGGGCAAACTCGGTGGCGTTAGAAAGAGGACTCAGAGACCTTTAATTGGATAGGTAAAGGTCTACCTAAATCATTTTGAGCTAAAAGATATGACCATTTAAAGTTGACCCGTACAACTCACTAGTTCAAATGACTAGTTTCCGGACGTCACGGTCATTTCTCATCGTTTCATCAAGTTCTCAACTCCAAACTCACATGTGAGGCTCTAGTTTCACTAGTTCATTTTTAGGGTCGTTACACAAGCCTATTTTGACTCATAACAAAATCTGAAGATCATCAATCCTATCCAAGAATCATGCAAAGATATCAAGAGAAGGAAGGAACGATAATCAAGTCGAGAATCGAGAAGATCATCACAAGAAGAAAGTAAAGCGATTTTACCATGCACATATCTAGTATGGACATGGATCAACAAATTCCCTCAATCAAGGATATTCCTCAATATCCTTGATTGAGAAATACCCTTGGATTTTCCTTTCAAAAGCATATATAAACCTTTCTATATAAACCTCCCTTAGCCTTAGTTGTGAAGTACACACTTCACTTGAACTTGTACTGTTGTCTTATGTTATATTTCATAATAGCAATGTATTCTCGTGAGTATACAACTGAAAAAAGAAAAGAGAAAGAAGAATCTAAGTGTAGGTTATACAAGTAGAGATTGTGTCAAAGTAGAAGTTTTATTTGCATATCAGACAGAGCTCGAAGTCGAAACACTTTGTACCACCAAAATTCTCAACAAAGCTCTTAAGGAAATCCTTGAAACCAGTGGCACTTCATGAAAATTCTTAAACTCAAAAGTACTTGTAAAATTAAACACCCGGTTTGCAAAAAAAATCATCAAGAGTATTCCCTTCCCTTTAGGAATGTTGTACTCGTACTAATATAGAACTCCTTATCATATTAATAGAGTTGACCTCTATTGTCACACTCTAAGGTGTTTCCCAAACTCCATTGATAATATTCACCAATGCTAAAGAGTTAAATTCCATTATGATATGGGAGAAATGATTCTCTAAGCTTTTGGTTGTGTTGAAGATTAGAAAGAAGGGTTTCTTGGGAATACTAATTCCCTTGAGGTATTTCTAATACATTAGGTGTTTGATAAAATATTCAAAGAAGGTCATTTCTGTATTGAATTGGCTGTTTTTTTATCCCTTTCTTGTGTCTACCCTTCTATCTTATCTTCTTTCTTTTACTTTCTTCTTGTTATTCTTAATTTTGTCCTTAGAATTGTATTAATTGCTCTCAAAGCTAGATCAGATTGTTTCTACAAATCTAGTCTTGGGAGTTTAATAAATAAAACAATCTGCCCATTTGAGAGAAGGGTAAAGCAACGCTCGAGACTGCTTGTTGATCTCCAGAAGAGTCATTATAAGGATGCCACAAGTGTAAAATGGTTTTCCCCCGAGGAGCGGTAATACAGGCTACTCAATTAAGGAATTGCCTTGGTTGTGATGATGCAATATCGACTTAGGTCACGTTGGGGATGATCCTCCCAAACTTTTTCGTGCCAAAGCAAGCATCTCTCAGATTCAGACTTAACCACATGTCATGGTCTCGTTTGTCCTTTTGCTAGATGCGGTTTACCTCGTATAATTACTCAGAGCATAAAAGAATTCAACTTAGTAGGAAGCCAGGCAATTCACGAGAACAACACAAACCCTTGTTTACTTCCCTTTATCTTACTACAACTTCATGTTTCATTGACCTCATTAATAAACAGGGCAGGTCAACTCATGGAACATTAAAATGAAAAATAGCAGGATCATCGTACTGCTCTCTATATATACACATCAAAGCATACATAACAACACAATGGAAGCCCCATAAGTAACTAAATTAAGCTCAAAGTTAACTGATAAAGAACATTTTGAGGATCCAACTGCCCACTACAATAGCTCAAAGAGACCACAGAAATCTCTTGACAGAGCATTTCCATTCTTGGTTAGGTTTCAGCACAATTGGCTTTTCAAAGTTTGTGGAGTCTACTAACATCATAATCTTGTAATCCTCCATACCAAAATCAGGTAGAGCCTTGGATACTTTGTCCGATGGATTCCAAAGAACTGTCAGCCAAAATGATTTATCAATTTTAAAAGATACAAAAATAAGTAAGTAGTGAGTGTATGGATTGTACAGACCTGTATCTTGTAGACTTTCCTTATGCAGAACAAAGGTTCTCTTTTTCCCATGGTCTATGATGGCAATTTTTGGAGGTGTACTTAAGTAAACACGATGGACCTGACACGGTTAACAATATTCAGCAACAAGAAATCCTTACAATTGTTTGTCTGGGGAAAAAGAATGTCACGACCCAAAAATGGATGTGATGGCACTCGTCGTATCCCACCAAGACAAGTCAGCCTAAAACCCAATCATTTCGATAAAGTGCGGAAATAAAGCAAAATTCAATAATAATTACTATTACGAAAACAAGTCAACTTAATTCAATCCCCAAAACCTGGTTGTCACGTGCACAAGCCTCTAATGTTAATACTAGAATCGAAATAAAAATACGCAAGTCTCAAATGACGTTGTCTTTCAAGTAAAAACAAAATCATAAACAGGAGTAAGAAGGTTCGCTGAGATGACAAACAGCTACCTCTCAAATCTCCACGGAAAGCCTCGGAAACGAAGAGAATGGAAGGTATCACGAAGATCCGGGCTCGTAACCTACAAAAGATTGTAGAAGCAAGGGGTGAGTACCAAACCACACGGTACTCAACAAGCAAACCTCTAAACACAAGCTAAGGGTATAGAATACGGGTACTCCTTACACCCCATCCTAACCTCCATAACTACAACCTGCATAAAACCAGCCCAACCTAACAATTCACAGTTTACAAAGCATACAGCTCAACAACAGCACTCTAACAGATTATATATATTCTCAATAATATCTCAATATTCCTCAATAACAAGTTTCACAGAAAGGCACTCACAAGATCAGCAACACACAAGATCAAGTTCATCAATAATAAAAATGTGCAATGCAATGCAATGCAATGTTAAATATAGTGATGCATGTCTGACCTAATGATACACCCCCGCTGTTTCTCAGTCCAGGACCCATGGGGGACATATATGTCCATGCATCCATCGCGGCGCGCGATACGACCCTCGATAATAGTAACCATCGCGGCGTGCGATACGTCCCTCAAAATATAGTATCCATCGCGGCGCGCAATACGTCCCTCGAAATGGTACATCATCTCATCACAAGGAAAAACTAAACTGCTCCATACAAGATAAACTAACAACTGAAACTCAAATTTCCAGAATTCACAATAAGGAAGTTTAACCTGAAGCCTTGTCAAGTATTAACTAGTTAGACACAGAAGAATACCTCCCCATCAAATGTAATAGCATCAGCTTGCTCAGTAAATCTCTCTCGCTGTAGCAAACAATCCATGTAGTCAAGTGTTTATAGTCCTTCAACCCGCACCTCATTACAGATCAACCGAATAAATCAATCTATACAGGAAGATAGCTCAACATAGTCAAATGTTAGCACTACTACAAAGGTCTCTTCCCATCGTGTATTGGTGGAAATTTTTTGTAATAGAATATGATTTTCTCACTCATTTCTCACCGAACTAGCTCGCTGAGAAAATGCTTGGTAAGAAACACATCTGACTGAAATAGTGAGAACCTTCCAATTTTTTTTGTGTGAAAGAGGTAGTTTTTATTCTTTTTTCACTGATTCAATCAAAATATTTGTGGGAGTAGCTATTGAACATTTTTTAGGGGGGGAAATAGTGATATTTTAGTAGCGTAGAGAACAATTCTTTTAGGCTCAGCTGTAATGATTATATGAATAGACAAGCACAAGGCTGAGTCCTGATATCAGATACTGACAAGTAGTTGCGTAGACCAAATATAAAGGAAAGAGAATTGTTATCAGTATTCTTCATAGACGGTATCAATGTTAGCCTTCCAGGACCCTGCGATACATGTAGTCGGAGCTCAAAACTGCATGAGACCACCTTAAATGTGGTGAGCCTCTTAAAAAGATTGATTATTTACTAACGACATCATGAACCTAAGCATACCACCTACTAGGGAATGTTTTGAAATCTTTCCGATTGGGCTGAAAGATGAGGTCAACTGATGACTGGCTTCCAGACGAAGATGGATCCAAAGGGGTACTATCTAATGACCACAGATTCTGTGTCAGCGGCAGAACTTGCCCTGTTGTACCAAGCTTCATATATAGACAAACTAAGGATGTTGAATAAATTATAGACTTTAAAAAACACATTGGCAAGTCATCTCACCTGTGAAAGCGAAACAGATATTCCGCCCGTAGTTGCATTTGGAGATTTTGCTAGAGGCTAAAGAATGAAAAATTACCAAGATTGTAAGAGCAGGGATATATTGGTGAGTGCTTCACTATTTGATTTCAACATAAAGAAAACAATGGAACATACGTTGTTAGTTTTGAACAG
Source organism: Solanum commersonii (assembly GCA_029007595.1). NCBI lineage: Eukaryota > Viridiplantae > Streptophyta > Magnoliopsida > Solanales > Solanaceae > Solanum > Solanum commersonii. Next base: position 14,948,172 of record JAJTWQ010000004.1, read on the forward strand.
TAGTTCTTCTCCTCGTTCATTCTTCCAAGAGACAACTTGAGTACCATATAAGAGAACCTATTTTAGTTTAGAGCATTAGAAAAGTAAATAATTGCATAGAGACTCCTTTAATTTCATTTCATATATAAACTCAAAATTGAGATATTTGAGAAATATGAAAATATGTTGTAAGAGAAATACCTGTGCTGAGGAGCCACCAGGCTCAGACAATAACACACGAGGAAAGGCATCTGATTTATTGGAGTGAAAAATCTCCACCCTATAATTTTCTTCACCAACAAATCCAGCTACACAAATAAAAATAAAAATAAAATTGGCGAACATTAGAATACATGAAAATAATAGTGGGAAGATGAAAAGTACCTTGCTTTTCCAATCGATATGATGTCCCCATTTAATTAAATGGGTATTTATAGTTTGTGGGAAGAGAAAGAGACTTGGCAAGTAACAGGAAATACAAGAAAAGAACATCCAATTTGTAGTTTGCCTCATTTTCAGATAACCATCCCAATCTTTCTTCATCCATTCTTAACTCCTTGTACAAAGTATAAAGTGTCTACATTCCTCTTCAAGTTTCTCACTATCTATCTAAACGTATCAACTTTTAATCTACCCATACTTTATTATCAAAATATAAATTTTCTATTTTTCAAAATAACCTACTTCAATCCAATTATCTAGTCATTTTCACTCTAGTCAATATTATATTATTAGTATTCGTATTCATATTTAAATGTCATACTTTAAATTAAAAGTAATTTATAAATTTTATTATTAACTTGTTAATGTATTTTTAAAATAGTTATGCTAATAGATTATTACTATTTATATGATCTTATTAACCAAATGCTTTGATAAACAATTTTATTTGTTATAATATTATTCTAATAGTTATGATCGACTATGCTTTTAGTTTGCCATATATTAATATTGTATAAATAAAGCTATTATTTTATTATTAAATAAAAATCAAATTTTAGCTTTCCACGTGAATTGTTTAATACCATAAGAGTAAAAAGAAATTTAAATATTCTATATTAGTATAATTTAAAACCAAAAATTTCAAAAATGTTATTTATTAATTTTAATTCAAGTCAAATTATTAATGAAAAACTAATTAAATTATAATTAGTACATATTTATTCTCAAATGAACATCCAATTTGAACAACCTTAATGTAATGATACTTATATATTATATACTAATGTGTGCTCGTGCACGCGCGTGCCCAATGTTTACTTTATAGAATGATCTTGTGTTTTTTATTAAGGTAGCTCATTGTTAATACTTTAACAAGTTTTTGCCATTTGAAATTGCATCATGTTATCAACAAGGGTTGTGGTAAGCATTCCTTCATCCCTAATCATAAGTTTTGGGTCCTGTTTATCTTCAGAATTACTTCTTTATTCTAGTTGGAGGATTGTGCCGTGCTGCTAGCGTAGTCGAACGTTTTGTATTTTCAAATTTGGTGTACAACGGATGGAAAACACATGAGGATTATTTTTAAGAATAATCTGGAGTATATAATGCTAGCAGTATTTTCTTACTTGAATAGCACACATAAACGTCTTAGCAAGTTAAAAAATTATAATAAGAATTGAATACATAAAATTTAACCACGATTAAGTAATATACATGTACACACATATTTTACAGTTTTTCATTTGACAAATATATTAGATTGTCTTTCAATCCAACGTACTCATTGAAGTTCAATGCAGGCATTTTCAGGGTACTTAAGATTTTGTGGCAGACACTCCCGCACACTGGGCTTAGTGGTCGTACAATCACAACTTTCTGGTTGTGACTGAGAACTTTCAAAAGAGCACTGCTAGTAACATTTACTCCATATATGGTTCATTCTTCTTATAATTATCAGACATCAAATAGTTCAAGAGATCAATTGATTTTATGATCCTTCCTCTTTAATTAGTTTCAATCATGTGCCAAATAATGTGCAAGCACGGGCCTAATAATAATCATAACAAACTATTTCGATAATAAAATAATATATATAAAAAGAGTTGAAATTTAATTAATTCTTTTTTTTTATCTACAAAAATTAGTGGAGAATTAATTATTGTTCACTCATAAATTCATCTTTGTATTTTGACGAACATCCGACTGGAAGAAGTCTCAATCCATCTTTCTAATTTTTTTTAGCACATGAACACACATGATAATTTTTCTTAGATAGATCAAACAATTTCTTAATTAAATTTTAACATTAATAAGATTACTCAAAATCTAGTGGCCTTATGAACCCCCTAATTCACTAACTTAAAAAAACTAAATATTTATTACATGTTAGGAATGGAAAAGCACAACAAAATTAGCATTCTCATGACTATCATAAAAGCTTCATGGAATCTTAGATAGGCAAATCCAAAGTGAAATAATTGTCTTAAAAAAACCATGCAATACACTGTAATACAACCAAATGTAGAACTCGAATAAAAAATTGAAACCAAAACACAATCGAGGAGAAAGCAGATGAAGATGACTTGGGAAAAAATTGAAGAAGAGCTAACCTAAATTAATGGGAATATGTACAAGGATGGATAATACCTGAATTCCTCCAAACACAATTACCTCTAATCTTCCATTGAATATCGCAAATTAAAATCTATAGATTTTTATTTTCAAGTAAGAGAATTTTAATTTCGATTATTCTTGTAAAACCCCGCTACTAGAAAGACTTAGAATTAGAAAGAAATCGTTTTTGGAAATAATCAAATTTGGAAAGTTTGACAAAGTTAAGTATGAGTTTTGGGTCAACTTGAAACGATGATAACTCCAAGATCAGGATGAGTTAGGGGTGCTACAGGATATTGTACGAAAGATCTTTGAATTATCTTTCCAACGCCGCCAAGTTTTCTTAGTTTCAAGTTCGTATGTGGGAGATATTCCCATTTGAAGTTGGGTTGTCTAGTTAAGGAAAGTCAAAACCGGATTTTAGAAAGGTATTATGGTCTTTTCATTACCCAATTAATTAAATTCATTTTTGGTAATTAAGTTGGGGTCTCAACCAATGGGATTCGGTTTACGCTATTGAAATTAAGTGAGGGTTTTGAGAGAAGAGAAAACAAGAGGAGAAAAGAGAAGAAGAAGCAAGGAATCGCCAAGTTCTTGAAGAATTGCTTGTGGATTTCGCCAAGGAGAGATCCCTACGAGGTATGTGAGATCACATAGCATTGGGTTAGTTCACCCACACGCCAATCATGATTTTATTCAGCAAATTTGTGTTCTTAAAAGTATAGAAATTAAGTTCTTGATGGATTTGTTTGAAGTTTCTATTGGGTTCTTGATTGTTGAAGTTGTTGAGAAGTTCTTGATTTAAATTCATGAAATTAGACGTTGTTTTGAGTAGATTCTTGCATATTTTGGTTATATAGTCGAATCTAAGTGTTTGGGGAAAGACCCAATTGAATCTAGAGGGTTTAAAGTTAAAAAACGACCAAGAGAATTCGTCAAAATCTGGGAAAAAGGGGTGGGGCGCCGCGCCACTCAGAGCGCCCCGCACAGGCGTCTGTAGTATGGCCTCTGGGGCACCGCGCCAGCCAGTACGCCCCAAGCCAGTGTCTAAAGTTTAACCTCTGGCGCCCCGCGCCACTCAAAGCGCCAGGGACTCCAGATCTTCTACCCTTTCCCACTTCTTTCCATACTCGTTCCCTTGTAACGTACCTATGTTTTCTAGTTGATTTCTACACTCTAAGATACGTCTAAACAAAATGAAATCATTAGTAACATGAGATCATAAGGCTTGAATCCATAATTCAATTCAAGAAAAGTTAAGAGTCAAGTCGAGAAAAGTTCATAGAGTTTTCCAAAAGTCTTTCACAAATGTTTTAACTTTGTTTCAAAACTTGAGTTTTGAGTAGAGTAAAGAGTAAATATTGAAGTTCATTTCTTCAAAAGACTATATCGAGACTATGTATTCCCAAAGAGTAACATGTTTTCACATTTAAACAATAAAGGAAACTGAGATTTCAAAAGGAACCTTTGAGCTAGTTGTCAGTAAAGAGTAAATGCTTTCACAATTAAGTAAGAGAGGAAGCTTTGATTTCCATGAATAGTCTTTGAAATAAGTATTGAGCAATTATCTCAAACCACAGAAAGAAGTTATGTTTTTAAACATAAAAGCTAGTATCATATTTCGGGAGTAGTATTGAACATCGATATGGGGGAGAGTTCAAACAACTCCCAGCCCCCATAAACCTTGTAGACACCATGGGTAGAAAAGGGTCATACTTTTTAGATGATTCCTTAGTGCTTTTTAGCATAGACTATTGGATCCACTTAGTAGTCAGGTCCTATACCCTCGGTAAGGTATAGGACGTCCTTGGCAGCATAAGGCAAAATGATGTATCATCATGATAGCTCTTAAGTGATGGTTGTCAGTTAGAGAAACTCCCACAGAAATATTTTGTATTTATTTATATACATTCAGAGTTCATATTGTATCATTGCATACATACATACTATCTTATTTCTAAATACACAGAGTTGTTATCCATGTTTTAAAAAGGTTTTCTTTATATTGCACTTATTTATACTGCTCTATATTGAAATGAGTTATGTTCAGTTGAGTTGAGTTGAGACCATGTTTATTCTTTCAGTTCCTTTCAAGCTTATGTCTTGTTTTAGGTTTTCTCTTGCATGCTTGTACATTCAGTGTACTGACGCCATTTGTCATGCATTGTTGTTATGATGCAGATACAAGTAACTAGGATCAACATCCAATGCTTCGTTGATCCAGTTGAACATTCAGAGTCTTGTGGTGAGCCTCCTTGCTCTTGCTTTAGTAGTTTTCAGTTGTTAGGATGATCTGAAGTCTTGTCCCGACATCCATCTTAGTTTTAGAGGCTTCATAGATAGACAATTAGTTAGTTCATTTGTCATTATTTTGTTATTGGCTTATGTTTTGAGACTTGAGTACCATCTTTGCTAGTTGAATGTTTCTTTTAAGACATTCTAAGTTTATTTATAAGTTCATCATTCAAGACTATTTTCTTGTGTTTAACTCTTTCGCTGAGTAGTAAGCCAGGCCAAGGGTTCACTTGGGACCATCAATGGTTCTTTGCCAGTCTCGCCCAGGGTGTAGGCTCTGGGCGTGACAAACTTGTTTTATTCATGGATTCGTTCATAATATATTTTTTCTAAAGGTATTAGTCTTATGATTTCTTTTATGTTTTCCAATATATATTCTATATATTCTATGTCGTGGGTTTGTTGAAATGTTTCTATATTTTCTTTTATTAGATTACTTAGTAAAGTAATATCTGTTATAGTTTGTTGCCAATATTCTAAGTATTCTTGGTTTATCATTAATTTGAGTATTGAATTTCTAAATCACTTAGATTAAAATCTATAATTTCATTATTTATTCTATTTATTTCATCTAGGTCGTACTCATACTTGGTTCATTAATTCTATTTCTTCTTCTTCAATTATATTTTCCCATATGATCTTGTCTTATTTCTTTAGGTATATTTCGAGTATATGCAAGATTAATATTTTGTATGTTAAATTCATTTCATCATGTAAGTAAGTCATATCAATCATCACAATAGCAATTTAATACAATTTCTTCATATCATAATCTCGCCAGATAGCATTCATATCGATTATTATAACTAGACTATTTTCAAACATTTTTCGTCCACTGTTAACATCGTACTTTCGAAAATACTTTCTTCCTTCAGCGCTCAACTGTGTTTACTCCTCACGGCTCCTCATGCCTACGGTTTCAACTTTAGGATGGCATAGTCGGAAGTTTTCTTTTCTTTCCTCATGTTAACAAACTTAAAAACATTTGACAATAATTCTAGTATATAACAACTTAATATAAATTCATCTTATCAATATTATGATATTCAGAATCAAGTAATTTAGCTATTCATATTCATGATTATAGATATAATGGATATATGTACCGTGGAGTATCTTCATTATGTTGATCCATTGCTTGGACAAAGTTTAGCTTGAGAAAAATATTTATTTGAGAGAATATTTGTTACAAAAGGCAAAGTGCTTTCCGTGTAGAAAGTCTTACCTCTATCTTGCCTAATGGCTCTCTATTTATACAAGTATAAGTAACCTTACTATGGTTACTTTTTCTAACCTATAGTTACTTTAGCTAACTATGATTACTTTACATTTTGTCTAATACTATTCCTATCTACTTTATGTCCGCACTAATTTTAATCTTTACAAAATGACAAACAACTTTACATATCTTTTCTTCTTTATCTTTTATCCACTATCTTCCACTATCTTCCATTGTCTTCCCACTATCTTCCACTTATCTTTGCTTTGGTCTTCCATTATCTTTGCTTTTGTCTATCTTTGTCAGATATCTTCTATTCCAGGTTGACAGCTGGAATTATATTGTCTTCTCCGTAGCATTTTGAACAGTTTGTGATCCGGATATTTGTGTCCTATAGTTTTGCGTAATTTGCCATTAGTTTCGTTGAAATGAAGTTTTGCCTTATAGCTCTTGTTGTTGGTTTTCGTTCTTTGGTTTTAGTAGGCTTAATACCTTGTCTTATTTCTTCCATATCTTCGCTCTTGTTTCTCGCAATTTGTGGTTGTGCAATTAATTTGCTGTATCCTTGTAGGTTTTGGGTAATATAATCTTCATGAGGGTTTTTTGTATTTGTAGATCTAGGATTTTGGTTCAAAAAGGTTTGTATCTTATGGATATTTTCTATATAGGTTCGGGTTATATGGTTATATGTTTGTTTATGTTGTCCTAGACTTTCTTTATACGTATTGACCTGAGGGGGTATGAATATATCTTTTTGGACTTTTGGTGTAAATGGTTTATCAAATAATTTGGTCATATTTGTATTGACATATCTCGTTTTGGTTTCCTCTTTTGCTGCAGAGGTACTAGCTGTTCCTGTAGCTGCATTTAACGCACTGTTAGTTTGGGTTTTTCGGTGTTTCCCATCGTCACCTTCTAGCTCTAGAATTTTTGGGTCGTCCGATGGACTTAGCTCCGCATGTTTCTTGTCATGCTGCTGACTTTTTATATGTTGTAGCTCTTTTTCCATTGTATCTAGCTATATATGAAACAATGTCATTGTATTCAATATTTTCTCAATTGTATTTTCATTGTCTAGATCCGTCTGAGTAGCTTTGTCTTGATATGTAATCGCAATAACATTTTTGTCTGGAAAGTATAATTTTGGTAGTTTTTTGCATAATAGTTTTATTTTTCGTATTTGGGCTTGGTCTTTTTGGTCAAAATAATATTCTACATCCTTTTTTAATTTTTTATGTAATGGTTTAAGATTTTCGGCTAAGTTAGGTATGTATTCTCGTACTGATTTACTAATCCTAAAAATGATTGTAATTTCTTTTTTTGTGTCTATGTTTTCTTGAAATTTATTATTTTTTGTACTATATGGTTTGCATTTTTATACCATTTTTATCTATTTGTATTCCTAAAAATTCTATTTGATTTTTCATTATTTCTGCTTTTTTCTTGCTTAAACTTATTCCTGAAGATGTTATGATATGAATAAATTTTTCTAATAGTCTTATATGTTCTTCTTCTGTTCGTGAATATAATAATATATCATCTATGTAGATTTACAATCAAATTTACTAAAATAATTATAACCTTGTATTTGTCTTACTTTCAATACCTTATTTGGTATGGGGTAATTATATGTTTTTGTTTTTGCATTTAAATTTCTGTAGTCAATAACCATAGGGCTTTTCCCTCGTTTTTGTTCACTGTGTTTATTTACTATGAATGCTGGACTTGTATGTTTGCTATTACTTTCTTGAATATATTTATTTTCTAATAATTCATTTATATGCATTCCAAATTCTTTTTTTGAATCATCAAAATTGTATTTTAATGGTTTTTGGGTTATTATGCTATTTTCATCAATTAGTTCAATTTTTACCTTTGTTTTATGTTTTTCCATCCTTTTAAGGGATCTTCACTATATAATAGTTCTAATTTTTCTTGGATTATTTTTATCTTGTCTATAGAGAATATTATCAATTCTATATTATGAGTACTTTCTTTGATATTTTCTAATTTTTGGGTTATTTTCTCACTTCCTTTAATCCATGGTGTGGATTTTCTATTTTTATTAGTTACTCTTTTTGCTCCTACTTTTTGTTTGCAGGGGATATAGTTTTTCTAAAAACGGCATTCCCAAAAGCATATCTTTATTAATAAATTCATAACTATATATTTCTTCTATAGTTAATATTTTATCCCATATTTGTAGCTTTATATTTTTTGCTTTGTAGGTTATCATACTTCCTTCATTATTAAATCCTGTTACTACTATGGGGCGTTTTAATTTTTCCCATTTTTCGTCTCGGTAGACAATTATGTTTACACATATTTGCTTCGCTCTCCTGTATCTAACATTGGAGTATAGTATCTATTATAATAATTTTCTACTATTATTTTTGTAAGTATATAGATTTTCATAATGCTCTTTTTTATTGTGACTTTTTTGGTTTTATAAGTTATAATTAATTGTGTATTGTCTAGATTATAGGGTTTCATTTCTTCTAGCCATTTTATTCCTAGTATTATATTATCACCTTGGTATATTGTAAATTTTATTAATATAATTATTCTTCCTATAATGACCTCTTTTTCAGTCGTGTCTTCTATGGATGATAATTCTTTTGGTAATTCGGGACATGCTTGTTTCTTAGATATTATCTCTTCTTCATCTACTAGTTCTCTTGGTATATAATTTTCTTCTTGTCCAAAATTTATTATAATAATATGTTTCTTTTTTTCTATTATTCCAGGTTATATAATAATGGTATGGTTCAATTTCTTTTATCATTGGATATTCTACTGATTTTCGTTGAGGTTGAGATGTATTTTTCTGTTTTATCTACATTTTCATTCTTTTGAGGTACTTATTCTATCACTTACTATCTCTAAATCTTCCTCTATATCTATTTCTTTGTAACTATAATCATTATTATCTATTCTCGTTACAATTTGTTCAAAGGGGTCTTCTATTTTTATCTTATTTATTTTATTTTTATTTGTTATTTTGTGTTTTGTTGTTAGTACATATAGGTTTACAAATGTTTGTGAATATTTTTCTTGCTGGGGCTAACTCTATTCCCGACATTTTCCAATATAATACTAATGATTTATCTATATTTTTATCGTCTATTGCTTTTGAATAATTTGCACTAATTATGAATTTAAATTTTTGGTATATTAGATTTCCTTTCTTGCACTTATTATACTTCTTTCTATTGGCTCTATTATTCTATCATCTGCTAAATATATTTCTATTGGTGTATTTATTCCTTCTCTAAAACAGGCTTTTATTAATATCTCTGTTCCTCCTAAGTGTACGTACTTTATAGGGTCTTTAGCTTTTTAATTGCTTGTATTTCTTTATTTATTATTCGTTTATTTATTATAGGTATTCGTGCTTTTCCTTTAGCGTATTTACAATCTACTATGTGTTTTTTTTTACTTACTACATAATATTCTTCTTTTTGTCTTTTAAAAATATTTCTTATAAGGGGCAATTTAAATATTTTTTTCACACTGAGGTCTAATTCCTTTCCTTTTATTTGTTCAAATATATTTACATCAAAAATTACTTTTTGTTCGTAGATTCTTCATTTGTATAATCCTCTTTTATTATTTGTACATCTTTATCGGTCATTGTAATTATTTTCTTCTTCTATTTCATTTTCGGGTAGTCAGTCTCATGGTCAAATTCATTTATATCAAATTCGTATATACTATCATCACTATCGGCTCATAGTCTATATGATCTATTTGGTATATATGTCATCATTAATTATTATTTCGAGATATTTGTTTTCTTTTTGGATCCTTAGGTAATTTACGGTCTTTAGCTAAATGTCCTAGTTTTCCACAATTATAACATGTACATTCTCATTATTTTTTCTTTGGTCTAAAAGGTCTTTTTGGCTTTAGTATTTTTATATAATATCTTTTCGTGGTCTTTTATACTTATATTGAGATTTAAATTTTTTAAATTTTCCGGTTTTCTATTTTCTTTTTATAGTAGTTATCATTGCATCCAAATTGGGGTGCTATTCTATCTTTACAATAGGCTAGATTTTTTATTATTGATTTTTTCATTTTTATGTCTTCTCTATATTTTTCACATATTTCAGAACTATAGAAGAAATATATAGTTATGAATTTATTAATAAAGATATGCTTTTGGGAATGCCGTTTTTAGAAAAACTATATCCCCACATAATAACAAAAACACACTGGTCGTTTACAACACCATGCAAACAAAAAGCAGGAGCAAAAAGAGTAACTAATAAAAATAGAAAATCCACACCATGGATTAAAGGAAGTGAGAAAATAACCCAAAAATTAGAAAATATCAAAGAAAGTACTCATAATATAGAATTGATAATATTCTCTATAGACAAGATAAAAATAATCCAAGAAAAATTAGAACTATTATATAGTGAAGATCCCTTAAAAGGATGGAAAAACATAAAACAAAGGTAAAAATTGAACTAATTGATGAAAATAGCATAATAACCCAAAAACCATTAAAATACAATTTTGATGATTTAAAAGAATTTGGAATGCATATAAATGAATTATTAGAAAATAAATATATTCAAGAAAGTAATAGCAAACATACAAGTCCAAAGATTCATAGTAAATAAACACAGTGAACAAAAACGAGGGAAAAGCCCTATGGTTATTGACTACAGAAATTTAAATGCAAAAACAAAAACATATAATTACCCCATACCAAATAAGGTATTGAAAGTAAGACAAATACAAGGTTATAATTATTTTAGTAAATTTGATTGTAAATCAGGATTTTACCATCTCAAGTTAGAAGAAGAATCTAAAAAATGCTGACCTTTACTGATACCTCAAGGATTTTTATGAATGGAACGTATTACCTTTTTGGATATAAAATGCACTTGTAGATACCAACATTTTATGGATAATTATTTTAACCAACTAGAAAATTGCATCGTCTACATAGATGATATATTATTATATTCACGAACGAGAAGAAGAACATATAAGACTATTAGAAAAATTTATTCATATCATAACATCTTCAGAATAAGTTTAAGCAAGAAAAAGCGAGAAATAATGAAAAATCAAATAGAATTTTTAGGAATACAAATAGATAAAAATGGTATAAAATGCAAAAACCATATAGTACAAAAAATAATAAATTAGGAAGAAAACATAGACACAAAAAAAAATTACAATCATTTTTAGGATTAGTAACAAAAAGTACGAGAATACATACCTAACTTAGCCGAAAATCTTAAACCATTACATAAAAAATTAAAAAGGATGTAGAATATTATTTTGACCAAAAAGACCAAGCCCAAATACGAAAAATAAAACTATTATGCAAAAACTACCAAAATTATACTTTCCCATTTAAAATAAAAAATTCATATACATAGTAGAATCAGATGCCAGCGAAATAAGCTATGGAGGAGTATTAAAATATAAATACGAAAAAGAAAAAATAGAACATCATTGTAGATATTACTCCGGAACATTTACAAATCCCGAAATAAGATGGGAGATAAATAGAAAAGAACTATATGCTTTATACAAATGTTTGTTAGCTTTTGAACCATATATTGTCTATAATAAGTTTATTGTAAGAACAGATAATGTCTGTGGTGAAATGGTGGATTACAAGGAAAATACAAGATTCAAGAACAACTAAAAAGAAATACGAAGACTAGTATTGAATATACAGAATTTCACATTTACGATAGAAGTGATAAGTACTGACAAAAATGTTATTGCAGATTACATATCAAGACAAAGCTACTCAGACGGATCTAGACAATGAAAATACGATTGAGAAAATATTGAATACAATGACATTGTTTCATATATAGCTAGATACAATGGAAAAAGAGCTACAACATATAAAAAGTCAGGCATGACAAGAAACATGCGGAGCTAAGTCCATCGGACGACCCAAAATTCTAGAGCTAGAAGGTGACGATGGGAAACACCGAAAAAACCTAAACTAACGGTGCGTTAAATGCATACTGAACGGCTAGTACCTCCAAAGCAAAAGAGGAAACCAAAATGAGATATGTCAATACAAATATGACCAAATTATTTGATAAACCATTTACACCAAAAGTCCAAAAAGATATATTCATACCCCTCAAGTCAATACGTATAAAGAAAGTCTAGGACAACATAAACAAACATATAACCATATAACCCGAACCTATATAGAAAATATCCATAAGATACAAACCTTTTTGAACCAAAATCCTAGATCTACAAATACAAAAAACCCTCATGAAGATTATATTACCCAAAACCTACAAGGATACAAAACAAATTAATTGCACAACCAGGTACAAACGCCAATCTAGTAGGAACTTGTTACCACTATGGATTGCTAAACACAAAGATATACAAAACAACGAGGAGACGAGATAGCTACAATTCCGAAACTACATAAAGCATTTATGCACTATAAACGAATTACCAAAGGAACGCTATTTTACATAAAATTCTATCCAGCACCAGCAGAGATACTATACGATGAAATAAAGCCAATTATACAAGTAATAAAAATAGGATTGACAAGGGAGATGATTATCCCAGAGAAAATAGAAAAACAAAACGAAATTCAAACAATAGAAATACCAGAGTTCTACGCAAGAAAAAGAATTATTGGCCTAGCTACGATACTAAATGAGCTAGCAACAAATTATTTGAACGAAAATACAATATGGAGTTACTATGCCAGGGAACAAACAATGATATATTCAAATTGCAGAGAAACAAGAGCAGCAGATATGGAAGAAATAAGACAGTGGGTATTAAGCCTACTAAAACCAGAACAGAAACCAACAACAAGAGCTATAAGGCAAAAACTTCATTTCAACGAAACTAATGGCAAATTACCGCAAAACTATAGGACACAAATATCCGGATCACAACGATTTCAAAATGCTACGGAGAAGACAATATAATTCCAGCTGCCAACCAGGAATAGAAGATAACTGACAAAGATAGACAAAAGCAAAGATAATGGAAGACCAAAGCAAAGATAAGTGGAAGATAGTGGGAAGACAATGGAAGATAGTGGAAGATAGTGGATAAAAGATAAAGAAGAAAAGATATGTTAAGTTGTTTGTCATTTTGTAAAGATTAAAATTAGTGCGGACATAAAAGTAGATAGGAATAGTATTAGACAAAATGTAAAGTAATCATAGTTAGCTAAAGTAACTATAGGTTAGAAAAAGTAACCATAGTAAGGTTACTTATACTTGTATAAATAGAGAGCCATTAGGCAAGATAGAGGTAAGACTTTCACACGGAAAGCACTCGCCTTTTGTAACAAATATTCTCTCAAATAAATATTTTCTCAAGCTAAACTTTGTCCAAGCAATGGATCAACATAATGAAGATACTCCACGGTACATATATCCATTATATCTATAATCATGAATATGAATAGCTAAATTACTTGATTCTCGAATATCATAATATTGATAAGATGAATTTATATTAAGTTGTTATATACTAGAATTATTGTCAAATGTTTTTAAGTTTGTTAACATGAGGAAAGAAAAGAAAACTTCCGACTATGCCATCCTAAAGTTGAAAACCGTAGGCATGAGGAGCCGTGGGGGAGTAAACACAGTTGAGGCGCTCGAAGGAAGAAAGTATTTTCGAAAGTACGATGTTAACAGTGACGAGAAAATGTTTGAAAATAGTCTAGTTATAATAATCTGATATGAATGCTATCTGTCAGGATTATGATATGAAGAAATTGTATTAAATTGCTATTGTGATGATTGATATGACTTACTTACATGATGAAATGACTTTAACATACAAAATATTAATCTTGCATATACTCAGAAATATACCTAAAGAAATAAGACAGTCATATGGGAAAATATAATTGAAGAAGAAGAAATAGAATTAATGAACCAAGTATGGTACGCGACCTAGATGAAATAAATAGAATAAATAATGAAATTATAGATTTTAATCTAAGTGATTTAGAAATTCAATACTCAAATTAATGATAAACCAAGAATACTTAGAATATTGGCAACAAACTATAACAGATATTACTTTACTAAGTAATCTAATAAAAGAAAATATAGAAACATTTCAACAAACCCACGACATAGAATATATAGAATATATATTGGAAAACATAAAAGAAATCATAAGACTAATACCTTTAGAAAAAATATATTATGAACGAATCCATGAATAAAATGGACCTCCCCCAAAATTTTAAAATATTGTGTTTTGATGAGTTTGAGAGTTCAATAGGCAAAATGATGAGTATGATGGTTAAACTACCGATGGAGCCAAATAGGAGTAACGCAGGTCATTCCGTCTTTTATATTCCTCCATTTCCTATTTCATACGTTTTAACTTAAAAACTAACAAAATTAACTTCTTTATGAAATCATTTTTCCAAAAGGTAACTTGCACGGTACCATATACAGTCACGAGCCGCAAATTCATAAGGTAATTTCTCTTTGACATGAATGTATTATAGTTTTTAAGATACCAAGTCAGTCATAAATTTGTTATGCTGTCTTTCAATTAGACTAGTCCTTATTTTTTGCATTTTAGCCATTAAATTTATGCCTAGTGGACATAAGTTTTTTTATAAAGTGAAGTCATATATGGACATGACTTGTGAGCTATTCTAATATAAAAATAAAATTTATATTCCACAAAAAAATTATTACAAAAAATAAATTAAAGATCTAATATTAAATAGGGGGAAAATGTTAAGGACCCCAAACTAACTCCTCCTTGTTTGGGTTTGTGGGCTGGATGATTGGTCAGTTTTAGGCCTAATTATATTCTCATAATTGGTGGACAATAATAATACCTCTCCATTATTCTCTATTTGATTTTTCAGTTTTTAGATTAATAGTCCTTGTCAACAATTGAAGAGGAAAATATCCTTATAATGGAATATGTTCTCATAAAACCCTTGGAATATTTGAATTTAATAGACCTGATAATAGAAGGTCACATTTACATAATTTTTCCAAAAGTAAGCCTAGCCTAGCCTAGCCTGTGAATAAAATAATGCCATGACAGAGTAACCTTTAGATGCCTTCAACAATTTTTTGTGTCCTAGAGTTTCAAAAGAGTCTACTCTTTCTATTTTCCTCTCTCCATGGAAGCACATAAATCAGCACATCTAAGACACAAATAGTTGGGGATGATTGAATATGCAATATGAGATCATAATTTGAAATTAGGTTGATTTGACTTGGAAATTTTGTTTAGGCATGCAATTTTGATTTTTTCAAGCTATATATTTTCTTAAAAAAACATGAAAAATTCAAAAGTTGTGAAAACTATCAAAAATTTCTCAATTCTTATACATCCTTATCAAATGAGTAAACCATAGTTCATTCGCAAGACATTGGAATATTCTAAGGCGCTATATTGATAAATCACATATTTTCATGTTCCTTTTACACATAAATATTTGTGATTAAAAACTATCAAATGCACATAATGTTATAAAGACTCACTAGTCGGTAATAATAATAATTAGTTATTATTTAATATACAATTTTCACATTGTATGCACAATTTCTTCACCAAGCATTAGTGTCTTCTGTAAAAATTAAAATGATGGGTATCTTTTTATATAAAATATAAATATACTTGACAAGTTTTACATTTAAAAAAATTGAAATCATGATTTGGAATTCAAATATAATGTTTTTTGTAGCACTTATGATGTCAAATCATATATCTAAACGCTAATTTAAAATCGGAGTCTAACCCATTGGTGGCCCCTAAAGTTGGCACTAAGTTTCATTTAGATACCTCAATCGATATAATTTTTGTCACGAATTACGGATAGATAGATAGATAACCAATCTCTCAACACTCATACAAGAGTTGAAAATATCAATATTCAAATTAGTCTACCGAAATGAGAACCTAAACTAGCTATCTATAGTTATTACAAAAGAGGCACAAAAAGTGGCCCAAAATAGGATAAAGGGTGAGTTAGGTCGCCCACGCCGAAATAGATTGAGCAAGTCGCCGATCAACTTGGCGAGATGACCCCTCTTCTCGAGGCTCCCGGAACTTTAGGCGAGTTGGATCATGCTTTTGCCTAAGGGACTCGGTGAGCGCCAACCGGTATGGTGATGTGATCCCTCCTCAGGAGCATTCTATAACTTTAGGCTCATGTTGCTCGCCTAAAGTGGCAGGTTCAATTTTCTTCCCTGCCCTTCCCCAAGCAATCTTCCATGCATGGGAACCTCTACTTGCCACCAATACAAGCTCAAGAACCCCTACCTTCATGATCAAACCCCGCATTTCTTGGGGTCCCTGCACTTTTCTTCAAGTGAGCGGCCTTGGTGTATGTCGAATTGCATCATTCTTTACTTCTTGTAAAAGATTCGTCCTAGAATCTAAATCTTGAAAAACTATGTAAAGTACTAACAATAGACATATCCTCATAGCATGGGCATTAGTACAATGGTTAGCATCAAATGCATTACACTACCGAGATTCAAACTCAAGGAACAACCAAGTATCTTCTAGTATCATGACTATTAATCCCATAGATGGAGAGCAAGGAAATTGTATGTTTCATATCGAAAGGATAATCCGCCCAAAAGATGACACTTCTATAAGCTCAAACACTCCCAAACATTCACCAGGGACAAAACGATAATAGGTCCATATAATCGAGTCATACTAATAAGTATAGACCTCAATGATACCCCCCAACCCAAAATGCAATGCACCTTTAAGACAAATAGGGGACTCATCATATGCAAAGAGATAGTAGAAAAAGGTGTCACATAAATGAACTTCAATCAAGGTGTTCTCAAGTTTAGCATCCACTTTAGATACTAGAGAATTACAACTCATAAGAAGCATTGGAACACACAAGGAAGAAGCATCCCATTTCATCTTAACACTAACATTTCCAATGAATGTATTATCATCTTCAAAAAAGAGATTTCCATCTTTAGAAAGTGTGTCATCACACTATAGAGGATTCTCAAACAATTTAACAACATTTGTGAGATTTCCATCTTTGGAAAGAGTGTCACCACACCATAGTGGATTCTCAATAATTTAACAATATTTTCAACACACAAAGATGCCACATTGGAAGCATCATCATATTTATGACATGGAGTGAAATGAGACATCTTTGAAAACACATAATAACCATCAAGCACATCAATCATATCATCTAATCTAGGGATAGGATGACGATATTTTACTATGATTTTTTTGATGGCCCAATAATTAGCACACATGCGCCTTGCTTCATCTTTCTTTGAAACCAAGAGAATCATAACAAAGCACGGGCTCATGCCTTTCTCACATAGCCCTTGTTAAGGAGTTCCTCAACTTGCCTTTGTATCCCTTTGGTGTCTTCCGGATTACTTCAATATGTTGGCTTGATTTGCAATTGTGAGCCCAAAGACGAATTCAATTTGGTGTTCAATTCCCCGAATAGGGGGTAATCCACTTTGGGAATTACTTCGGAAAGACATTTGTATAATCTTTTGTAAAAAGAAGGAAATAGAATGGGGAGAGAAGAATGAGATTTGTTAGTTTGGAACACATGATCCTTATGTGTGGTAAGGATAAAAGAGCTTCGCCTCCATTTCCTCCCTTATCTCTTTGTACTTAGCAAACAACACTTGTGCCTTTCCTTTCAACTTCCTCCTTTCTTCCCTTCATGGTCCTTGACCTCCACATGTTCCTCCTCATCCATCCTTTTGTCCTTCAACTCACTCATCTTTCGATACACT